>JAWZYU010000008.1:71573531-72173531 GCA_038380435.1 Ryuthela nishihirai | reverse complement strand
TTCCGCACGTTAACGGATCACCCTAGTTAATCTGCACAATACCTAGATAATCTGTAGAATAACTGATTTCTGCACTTTAGCGGTAACATCTATACATATACCACGAAATTCGCTTTCGAATTAGAAATTTTATTTTTCTATCGATGTTCTATGTCAATGTCATTCATTTCTTTGTTAAATATTATAAATGTCACATTGAAATGCCAAAAATTACATTCATCATATGTCAATGCAATATTTTCCTACAGAATAGTTAAAAACTTTTAAAATACAAACTTATTTTATTAAACACTTTGATACAATACTTATTACTAAGTTTCATTAACTTCTGAAGCCAATATTTGTAACTAGAATTATAATTGTGTAATATTCGTACCCCTTATGTCAACTGAAAGTATTTTAATCATACTATTGTAAAGAATTATAAATGTAATTATTCTATATTACTGCAGATAAGCTTTAAACTTCGGGTCACCTGTAATGATAAAATTCACTTGTACTAAGATCAAAGTAACGAAAGTTACATACACTTGTTTCCACAAATTAAAGAACAGTCCAATGTTATGTTAATGAGAAACTAATGTCAAAGCCTTGTAACCTTTTATAATACTTTTTTTTTTATTTTGTTTTCTAAACTGTGATAGCAGATAAAGATCTCAATCAAATAAATCAATATCTCGATTTTCAACAATATTCATTCTGTATTAATGAGTTATGTAAGTTTGAATATTTAACAACGACAATGCAAGTCTTAAGAAGCTTACAAAAACTTAAGAATACTGAAAGAATTCTTTGCATAAACTTTTAAAATACAAACCTATTTTATTAAATACTTTGATACTATGCTTATTACCAAGTTTCAATTAACTTCTGAAGTCGATTTTTGTGACTCAAATTGTAATTGTTAAATATTCAAACTTCCATAACTAATTAAATACTGAACGAATATTGTTGAAAATCGAGATATTGATTTATTTGATTGAGATCTTTTTCTGCAATCACCTTTTTTGATACAAAATAATATTTTAAAAGGTTACAGAGCTTCGGCGTTAGCTTAGCTTCGGCGTTAGCTTACTACTAACATAACAGAGAGTTGTTTTCTTAATTGATGAAAACCAGTGTGACATAAAACCAACGAATGCACAGGGTAACGTGTTTGTTAACCGTTTTTTTCACAATAGTCGCCGAGGGACATTACCAGATATCATATAAACTTTGAAAAGGTTTGGAATATTCGTCTATTGCAATGTTATTCAATTCTATCTTCACATTCTTCTGAATGTCAACTTCGGTATGTAGTTGTGACCTTTCATTTTCAACTTGGGACACAGAAAAAGTCCTCTGGAGCCAACTTTCTCCTACATTTTTTTTCTTTTGGGCCAGTCATGTGGTACAAACTTAATAATTTTTCTCCTATTTATGTCGCGTGGTCGAGTGGTTAGCTCGTTTGGCTAGTGATCTAAGGGACCTGGGTTCGAGCCCGGGTAAGGCATGGGTGTATGTGTCTTGTGTCTTATTTTGCTGAGGTCCTGCCATCCTCTCAGACCTTCTACTGTGGCATATAAACTGACAAGCTCCTGTCAGACCTCTGTTGCAAGCAGCTGCTTGAGGGGATATTTATTTTTATTTTTTTATTTATGTCTGGTAATTACGGATTTCATCGATCACGTTTTCACATTTAGTTCAATTTCAATCATTCTGAGTGTCAAGGAATGGTCGCTTGCGATCGCACTTTGTCATCCGCTTTGGTCTGGAAGTCATTTCCCATCGTCCACTGCGAGGGCCATCTTCCACATCCTCAATGACCTCTTTAAAATGCTTCAACGTCTGAAATGTTTATGCTCTACACCAGTGGTTCTCAACCTGAGATACGCGGTAAAATTTTTCGGGGTACGCCGTGAGAGCTCAAAAGTCGCTTGATCTAGTAACAAGTCCATTTCATTGATTACCAATTAAAATGTTTATAATTTTATAAGCAATTTATAAATTAATAGAGCAATGTTAAATTGTTTATCATTTTTTGTGTTTATCTATATGCATAATTTATGAAATTTATTATATACAAAATTTTTTATAAAATTTTTGTATATAATAAATTTATATATATATATATTATATAACAGGTTAGCATAAAAGGTTGAGAACCACTGATATACGTGTTTTATATTTTATATATATATATTATATATAATATTATTATATGCAAAATTTTATCTATAAAAAATTTATAAAATACAAAATTTAATGTATATATATATGTATGTTTTATTTTACTCTCATTGTTATACTATAACTATAGTCTTATCTATCTATAAAAGGGATACGCCAGTTGCATACACATTTCCAGGGGGTACGTGAGGCATAAAAGGTTGAGAACCACTGATGTATATGTTTTATTTTATTCCATTTGTTAAACTATAACTATAGTTTTATCTATCTATACAAGGGGTACGCCAGTTGCATACACATTTCCAGGGGGTATGTGAAACATAAAAGGTTGAGAATCACTGATATAGATTTTTTATTTTTTCCCATTGTTATACTATAACTATAGTTTTATCTATCTATACAAGGGGTACGCCAGTTACATACACATTTCCAGGGGGTACGTGAAGCATAAAAGGTTGAGAACCACTGATATATATGTTTTATTTTATTCCCATTGTTATACTATAACTATAGTTTTATCTATCTATACAAGGGGTGCGCCAGTTACATACACATTTCCAGGGGGTACGTGAAGCATAAAAGGTTGAGAACCACTGATATAGACGTTTTATTTTATTCCCATTGTTATACTATAACTATAGTTTTATCTATCTATACAAGGGGTACGCCAGTTACATACACATTCCCAGGGGGTACGTGAAGCATAAAAGGTTGAGAACCATTGATATATATGTTTTATTTTATTCCCATTGTTATACTATAACTATAGATTTATCTATCTATACAAGGGGTACGCCAGTTACATACACATTCCCAGGGGGTACGTGAAGCATAAAAGGTTGAGAACCATTGATATTGTTACGACAGAAGGAATCTGGCAACCAAAAGCAAAAAGTTTCAGCCAACGAATAAGAACGTTGGGAGAATTTGGAGAAGAAGAGTGGAGCGTAAACGGTCGTTTTGTATTGTAACGGTTGTGTGTTGTAACGGTCGGTGAGTTCGAAAATGGACGGTGAGCTGTTCTGAGACAGTGCGCGTAAGTATCAAGAAGTAACTTGATGTGTTGTGTATACGCGGAAGGATAAAAGTGGGATCTTTTATCGTTAAGTATCAAGAAGTAACTTGATGTGTTGTGTATACACGGAAGTATAAAAGTGGGAACTTTTATGGCTAACTTCGAATGTCTACACGGACTGTCTTTTTGTTCGGCTAGTGTGTGAACAGTTATTAGCACAGGACGAGAATTGGTTTACGAGTGAAGATCTTCGGGTGACCTGGTAAATCAAGTAAAAGGTAGTATTTAGTAAAATACACAGAGCTGATATTGTGTGCTCTACGCAGGAAGATTGATGACTTGTGCATGTTAATAGTTGATTTGTTAATAAGATACTTCATCCATATTTTCTTTGTAACAATTTACCTTGTATTGAATTTGGTTTTGAAATATAGCTTTTAATACTCACGCTCAGTGGCTATCCATTTTTGTGATCCGCAACATTTGGTGTCAGAAGTGGGATTAATTAATTGAATGCCGTTAACTAGAAGTATGGATGAATTAGTAAAGTTGATAAATAGCTTCAAAGCCGATATGACTACGCTGATGACTGATATGAAAGCCGATATGGCTACACAGATGAATGACATTAAAAGTCAAAATAATGACTTGAAAGCCGATATGGCTAACAAAATAGGTGACCTGGCCGCACAAAAAACTGAGATTAAAGGTGATATAGCCGCCCAAAGCGATAAAATAGATGATTTGAAAGCCGAAATAGCGACACAAAATAGTACATTAGATGAAATGATCAGTCAAAATGGTAAAATGAAAGCCGCAATGGCTACACAAAATAATAAAAAGGAAAAAGAGAAAGGCAACGCATATAAAAATGTGGATCTGCTACTGGAAATCAAGAATTGTAGAGATAGCACAGATAATGCCTTTGACCACGCAACTACTGGTAATGCATGGCAGAGTGTCTATGTCGCTGGTGACATGTCTAGGAACTGTGAAGAACAATCACACAGATCAGAGAGCTGCGAGACTATACAGTACGCTTTGCACTTCAAAATACCTAGGTATACAAGTCTGGCACGATCTGAAGAGAGATCCACACGAAAGGTATTCTATTCCTCGCTCTCAGCAAAATGCGTCATGGACAATTATCGCAAAGGCAGAGTAACGAGTGGTAATGAAGGGGAACGAAACAGAGTTTACGTTTCGCAGAGTGGTCCGAGTAAAGAAGAGGCGTCCATTCATCATAGATACAAAGTGCCATTCGACTTTACCGCGGAAGTCGGAGAGATTTTTCCGAAGCATATAGCCACACTCGAATCGTTTATAGAAAGTGGGGATTTAAGGAAGAGGAATTCCGAAGGATGGCTTAGAAGCATAACAGGTGATGCTAGTAAAAGAGCTTCAGGCAGAGACAGTACTTCAAAGACTAACTTCCTGGATGAAACTAAGCCTCAGAGTTACGATCAGAGAGAAGTAAAGCCCTCAGACAATCTCAACGAAACCATGCTGAATTTCTTTTCTGAACAGTCAATGTGCAGATTTGGACATTATAACCATTTAGATTATAAGGATATAGAAAAGTTTTATCACGACTACAAGAGCTCTAAAGTGGACAATATCATGTTACAGAACTCGTCGCTGATCTCCAGAATGAACAATTTGGCAATCATGACTGATATTTCCCTGGCTAATTACAATGAGAGCTCCAAGAAAGTGAATTCGGAAGAAACAGCAAATATGACCTCCTCGGGTCATGTGTTTTGCTGGAGACCCGAGTGGCGCCATCGGATGGTAGATAAAAACAGCACAGGAGGTGTCAGCGACAAAGTGAGTCTTGTCTTGGCTCCTGCACTTGCTGCTTTAGGTCTCAAGGTCCCTATGATCTCCGGTCGTGCTCTCCAATTGACAGGAGATACTCTGGACAAATTGGAATCCATCCCTGGCTTCACAGTCGACTGCACTAAAGATAAAATCGAGCAGATGAGGGAAGACGTCGGATGCTGCATCGTAGGACAGACAGTGGAGCTGGTGCCAACAGATAAGGAGATTTACCGCTGCAAGGATCTGACGGCTACCGTAGATAGCGTTCCTCTAATGAGATGCTCAATTGTGTCCAAAAAGCTGGCTGAAGGAGTGTGCGCTTTGGTTTACGATGTTGAATTCGGAAAAGGAGCTATTGATCTCATCAGTACAGAAGACGCTGTTGATTTAGTTAAGAAAATGGTTGCAGCATCACAAGCTCGTGGAATGAAGAGTTTGAGTTGTTCAGCTGTTATCGGCAACATGGATTCACCTCTTGAAAACTCTGTTGACAACTCTCTGGAAGTGATGGAAGCTGTTCGGTGTTTCCTTGGTAACGGATCCTTGGAACTGCAAGAGCTCGTCGAAGAGTTAGGAGGAGAACTTCTGCGTTTGGTGAACATTGTGGATAATAGGGTAGATGAAGCATCACGTGTCTGCAAGGTTCTGCATAACGGCAATGCTTTGAACAAGTTTCGTAACATGTTAATAGAACAAGGAGTATCTGAAGATGTTGCAAGCTGGCTATGTGAAGGTAAAACAGAAAAAATATTGCTAGCAGCCCGACACATCACTGATTTCACTTATACAGGAGAAACAGGTAAGGTTGTCGGATTAGAAGCTGCAGTTCTAGCAAGAGTATGGAAGGAGGAGATGGACCGAAGAGCTAAAAAGAATTATGGAGCTGATATTATATTTGTGAAGCACCTTGGGGATCAAATGGAATCAGGTGAAATATGGCTGAAGGTTCATCACGACAGTTCTGAATTAAGTGAAAGTCAACTGACAAAAGGGTCAGACTGGAGGATGAAACTCCTCCCTAGATTTTATGTCACTAATGACTTTCATTCCTTGTTACTGTTGATAGAAGTAAAAATTCAAAGAAGAAAACTTTCGACAAAGAAGAAAACTTTTTACAGGTTTTGCACGAAAACTCTTAGTCGATTCTTCTCCCTGCAGAGACATAAACGTGTTCACAAGGGCTATAGGCCTTACACGTATTATGTTTGTGGACGAGGCTTCAGTCAGAAAAGAAATCTACGTCATAATGAGATTCGCTTTCATTTTGACACAAACGTGGTATATCGCATTCGTCGACGTCCAGCTACAAAGTGCAAGGTGGTTCACGTGGATCGTTTGGCCCCGTTTCATCGAAGAACTGAAGAAACTTTGGAATCCAGAATTGTTCGGGACGAACAAGACCTAGGAAGGGGGCAGTGTTACGACAGAAGGAATCTGGCAACCAAAAGCAAAAAGTTTCAGCCAACGAATAAGAACGTTGGGAGAATTTGGAGAAGAAGAGTGGAGCGTAAACGGTCGTTTTGTATTGTAACGGTTGTGTGTTGTAACGGTCGGTGAGTTCGAAAATGGACGGTGAGCTGTTCTGAGACAGTGCGCGTAAGTATCAAGAAGTAACTTGATGTGTTGTGTATACGCGGAAGGATAAAAGTGGGATCTTTTATCGTTAAGTATCAAGAAGTAACTTGATGTGTTGTGTATACACGGAAGTATAAAAGTGGGAACTTTTATGGCTAACTTCGAATGTCTACACGGACTGTCTTTTTGTTCGGCTAGTGTGTGAACAGTTATTAGCACAGGACGAGAATTGGTTTACGAGTGAAGATCTTCGGGTGACCTGGTAAATCAAGTAAAAGGTAGTATTTAGTAAAATACACAGAGCTGATATTGTGTGCTCTACGCAGGAAGATTGATGACTTGTGCATGTTAATAGTTGATTTGTTAATAAGATACTTCATCCATATTTTCTTTGTAACAATTTACCTTGTATTGAATTTGGTTTTGAAATATAGCTTTTAATACTCACGCTCAGTGGCTATCCATTTTTGTGATCCGCAACAATATATATGTTTTATTTTATTCCCATTGTTATACTATAACTATAGTTTCATCTATCTATACAAGGGGTACACCAGTTACATACACATTTCCAGGGGGTACGTGAAGCATAAAAGGTTGAGAACCACTGATATAGATGTTTTATTTTATTCCCATTGTTACACTATAAATATAGTTTTATCTATCTATACAAGGGGTGCGCCAGTTACATACACATTTCCAGGGGGTACGTGAAGCATAAAAGGTTGAGAACCACTGATATAGACGTTTTATTTTATTCCCATTGTTATACTATAACTATAGTTTTATCTATCTATACAAGGGGTACGCCAGTTACATACACATTCCCAGGGGGTACGTGAAGCATAAAAGGTTGAGAACCATTGATATATATGTTTTATTTTATTCCCATTGTTATACTATAACTATAGATTTATCTATCTATACAAGGGGTACGCCAGTTACATACACATTCCCAGGGGGTACGTGAAGCATAAAAGGTTGAGAACCATTGATATATATGTTTTATTTTATTCCCATTGTTATACTATAACTATAGTTTCATCTATCTATACAAGGGGTACACCAGTTACATACACATTTCCAGGGGGTACGTGAAGCATAAAAGGTTGAGAACCACTGATATAGATGTTTTATTTTATTCCCATTGTTACACTATAAATATAGTTTTATCTATCTATACAAGGGGTACGCCAGTTACATACACCTTTCCAGGGGGTACGTGAAGCATAAAAGGTTGAGAACCACTGATATATATGTTTTATTTTATTCCCATTGTTCTACTATAACTATAGATTTATCTATCTATACAAGGGGTACGCCAGTTACAAACACATTTCCAGGGGGTACGTGAAGCATAAAAGGTTGAGAACCACTGATATATATGTTTTATTTTATTCCCATTGTTATACTATAACTATAGTTTTATCTATCTATACAAGGGGTACGCCAGTTAACATACACATTTCCAGGGGGTACGTGAAGCATAAAAGGTTGAGAACCACTGATATAGATGTTTTATTTTATTCCCATTGTTATACTATAACTATAGTTTTATCTATCTATACAAGGGGTACGCCAGTTACATACACATTTCCAGGGGGTACGTGAAGCATAAAAGGTTGAGAACCACTGATATATATGTTTTATTTTATTCCCATTGTTATACTATAACTATAGTTTTATCTATCTATACAAGGGTTACGCCAGTTACATACACATTTCCAGGGGATACGTGAAGCATAAAAGGTTGAGAACCACTGATCTAGACAGAGCCTCATCCTCATAAACCGTTCATAGCACTTCATGTGTAACAGTGGGGATTTTCTCTAACATTGCACAAAACTTTGTATTGACAGTTTATTCCATTGGCAGGTTTCTGACTGCGCAGTAACACACCATGAACAAAGTATGTCCATACGAAAAAACAACGAATCCCAACAGTTTACGGTTTGCGAAACTGCCAAGGTCAGCCCTTCAGTGCATGTAAAATTGTCCCCAGCTAAATGATACTCATAGTGCATATTTTTATATTATATTTTAATTGTTTTCCTGCCACACTCTGTATTTCAATATTTACTTGAAATATGTCCGGAGATTTTTAATTTAAAAAGAATGCTGTTTATTTGCATATATATCAATTCTATTTAGGTCATATGGAATATTATTACTATGACGATTTGATTTTGTTCGTGTGGATTATTTTTACTATGACAATTTGATTTAGGTCATATGATTATTACTACTATGAGAATTTCTTTTCAGTCGTGTAGATTATGATTATTATGATAATTTGTTTCTGGGTTTATGGATTATGATTACTATGCAATTTCATTTAGTTCGTATGGATTATGATTACCACGCCAATTTTATTTAGGTTTTAAGGATTACGATTACTACGCAAATTTCTTTCAAATCGTATGGATTTTGATTACCACGACAATTTCATTTAGGTCGTATGGATTATGATTACCACGCCAATTTTATTTAGGTTTTAAGGATTATGATTACTACGCAAATTTTTTTCAAGTCGTATGGATTTTGATTACCACGACAATTTCATTTAGGTCGTATGGATTATGATTACCACGCCAATTTTATTTAGGTTTTAAGGATTATGATTACTACGCAAATTTCTTTCAAGTCGTATGGATTTTGATTACTACGACAATTTCATTTAAGTCGTGTGGTTTATAATTACCACGCCAATTTTATTTAGGTTTTAAGGATTATGATTACTACGCAAATTTCTTTCAAGTCGTATGGATTTTGATTACCACGTCAATTTCATTTAGGTCGTATGGATTATGATTACCACGCCAATTTTATTTAGGTTTTAAGGATTACGATTACTACGCAAATTTCTTTCAAGTCGTATGGATTTTGATTACTACGACAATTTCATTTAAGTCGTGTGGTTTATAATTACCACGCCAATTTTATTTAGGTTTTAAGGATTATGATTACTACGCAAATTTCTTTCAAGTCGTATGGATTTTGATTACCACGTCAATTTCATTTAGGTCGTATGGATTATGATTACCACGCCAATTTTATTTAGGCTTTAAGGATTATGATTACTACGTAAATTTCTTTCAAGTCGTATGGATTTTGATTACCACGACAATTTCATTTAAGTCGTGTGGATTATGATTACCACGCCAATTTTATTTAGGTTTTAAGGATTATGATTACTACGCAAATTTCTTTCAAGTCGTATGGATTTTGATTACCACGACAATTTCATTTAAGTCGTGTGGATTATGATTACCACGCCAATTTTATTTAGGTTTTAAGGATTATGATTACTATGCAAATTTCTTTCAAGTCGTATGGATTATGATTACTATGCAATTTCATTTAGTTCGTATGGATTATGATTACCACGCCAATTTTATTTAGGTTTTAAGGATTATGATTACTACGCAAATTTCTTTCAAGTCGTATGGATTTTGATTACCACGACAATTTCATTTAGGTCGTATGGATTATGATTACCACGCCAATTTTATTTAGGTTTTAAGGATTATGATTACTACGCAAATTTCTTTCAAGTCGTATGGATTTTGATTACCACGACAATTTCATTTAAGTCGTGTGGATTATGATTACCACGCCAATTTTATTTAGGTTTTAAGGATTATGATTACTACGCAAATTTCTTTCAAGTCGTATGGATTTTGATTACCACGACAATTTCATTTAGGTCGTATGGATTATGATTACCACGCCAATTTTATTTAGGTTTTAAGGATTATGATTACTACGCAAATTTCTTTCAAGTCGTATGGATTTTGATTACCACGACAATTTCATTTAGGTCGTATGGATTATGATTACCACGCCAATTTTATTTAGGTTTTAAGGATTATGATTACTACGCAAATTTCTTTCAAGTCGTATGGATTTTGATTACCACGTCAATTTCATTTAGGTCGTATGGATTATGATTACCACGCCAATTTTATTTAGGTTTTAAGGATTACGATTACTACGCAAATTTCTTTCAAGTCGTATGGATTTTGATTACTACGACAATTTCATTTAAGTCGTGTGGTTTATGATTACCACGCCAATTTTATTTAGGTTTTAAGGATTATGATTACTACGCAAATTTCTTTCAAGTCGTATGGATTTTGATTACCACGACAATTTCATTTAAGTCGTGTGGATTATGATTACCACGCCAATTTTATTTACGTTTTAAGGATTATGATTACTACGCAAATTTCTTTCAAGTCGTATATCTGGCATCGTCGTATATCTGGCAACGATTTTTTTAGAAATTAATGATCACTAATTTCTAAAAAAATCGTTGCCAGATATTTTTTCTGAATTCTGTAATCAACCCTAGTGTTCGGATATTTTTTTGAGCGACGTACCTTGGATCTTAGAAATAGCGCCATTTGTTACTTGTTTTGACATTTTTATGAATGTGTTTTGTTGGATCCCAATCCTTTTTATGATTTATTTTTTGCTGTGTCTGTCAAACATGTCTTAATTTGTTTTGTTTTTATATTGCAGCTTTTTTTCCATTGTTGTTTCCAGCGTGTTTCCTGTGACTCCAATATAGGGTTTTTAACATTCACATTTTATTTTTAAAATTACTCCATTTTTCCTACGCTTTACTTCAATTTCTAGCTTGATATGTGGAGAATAATGTTTTATTGTGTTGTTTATGTGTGGTATTATTCTTATGTTGCATTTATTGTTAATTCTTCGTAGTGTTTAAAACTACCTTTGTGGAATGGGAGTTGCTTCGGTAGAGTTTAATTTTTTGTTTTAAACATTTTTTCGTTTGTTGGATAAAGTTTGCCAAATAATGGGTTTCAACAGAGTTCTTTTGTAGTTTTCCGTTTTTTCTTTTGCTTCTCCTTCTTCTGTATTTCGTAATTGAATTCGTTTCATTTTCTTTATTGCTTAGTCAATTAAATTTCTCTTTATATGCTGGGTGATTTCAGTGAAAGTGTAGAATTTTCCAGCATCGTCCACTCTAACCATTTAGTTTACATAAATGGCTACTAAGTGACCATGCAATAAAGGAAACTGAACTACAAAACAAAAAGGAAGGATAAGAAAAAGATGAAGATGACGGCGGCGACGATTATAATGATGAAGACGACGACGACGATGACGATAATGATGAAGATGGACGACGACAACGACGACGATAATGATGAAGATGGACAACGACGACGATAATGATGAAGATGGACAACGACGACGATAATGATGAAGATGGACGACGACGATAATGATGAAGATGGACAACGACGACGATAATGATGAAGATGGACAACGACGACGATAATGATGAAGATAGACAACGACGATAATCATGAAGATAGACAACGACGACGATAATGATGAAGATGGACGACGACGATAATCATGAAGATGGACAACGACGACGATAATCATGAAGATGGACAACGACGACGATAATCATGAAGATGGACAACGACGACGATAATGATGAAGATGGACGACGACGATGACGATAATGATGAAAGATGGACGACGACGACGATAATGATGAAGATGGACGACGACGACGATAATGATGAAGATGGACGACGACGACGACGATAATGATGAAGATGGACGACGACGATAATGATGAAGATGGACGACGACGATAATGATGAAGATGAACGACGACAACGATGATAATGATGAAGATGGACGACGACGATAATTATGAAGATGGACGCCGACCATGATAATGATGAAGACGATGATGACGATAATGATTACGACGACGATGGTGATGATGAATAAAATGGCCGCAGTGATGGTGATGATGAATAAAATGGCCGCAGAGATGGTGATGATGAATAAAATAGCTGCAGTGATGATGAATAAAATGGCTGCATTGATGATGAATAAAATGGCTGCAGTGATGGTGATGATGAATAAAATGGCTGCAGTGATGGTGATGATGAATAAAATGGCTGCAGTGATGGTGATGATGAATAAAATGGCCGCAGTGATGGTGATGATAAATAAAATGGCCGCAGTGATGGTGATGATGAATAAAATTACCGCAGTGATGAAGATGACGACGACGGTGGTGGTAGTGATGATGATAATGAATCAAGTATTTTTATTTAGTATGAAACAGATACGTAAGGTATCAAATATGCATGACATAGCACTATAGATGTCATAACGTAACACTATAGATTTCATAACGTAGCAATATGCAGGACGTAAGAATAGGTGCAGCGTAACAATATGGATTAAACAATGAAATATATTTACCGCACCATTTTCATCTGATTTCCGTACATAACGATTATGTCAACGACATGCTTTCAGCAGTTGATTTTTAAATGAAAATGAAGTTATTTATTTTTATGTATTCTCTTTGCTAGATGATTCAGAAGTCTTACCCTGATGGCCCTATTAACGTAATAGGCTACTCCTACGGTGCAATAGTTGCATTTGAAATGACTCTTCAGTCTCAAAATTGTGATTCCTTTCCATCATTGAAAAAGCTGATTCTTCTTAATTGCTCTCCTTTGATCAGCGTGCTCAATGGAAGTGATCGGAATGATGATGCCAAGGAAGATGCTCATTTTATTGCTTTTGCTGAACAATATGCAAAATCTGACATTTCGGAGGTAAGTACCTTCGCTTTTTTTTAACTTGTTCCAAGCAAACTAATATAGTTCTTTGTACAATTTGCGATCAGACCTTCAAAGTCACCAGCTCATCTTCATGTTGTGATAGAGCAAACGATCACGCCATCACGGGACTGCAACCTACTTGAGTAACAACCTACTTTGAGTTGAGTTTTTACCTCTGAGCCATCTGATTTTTTGCAAAATAGTGGGCTAAATGGCAAGATCACAAGAACCCCAAGGGCTCAGAGAAAATTGGGGAAGCGGATCCACTGGATAGCTGTTAAGAAACAATTGTAGGTCAAGGCAATCCAGACTCTCTCTTCCTACATATAATACACTTCTCCCGCACATAATACGCTTCTCCTGCACACAATACGCTTCTCCTGCACATAATACGCTTCTCCTGCACATAATACGTGTCTCCCGCACATAATACGTGTCTCCCGCACATAATACGCTTCTCCTGCACACAATACGCTTCTCCTGCACATAATACGCTTTTCCTGCACATAATACGCTTCTCCTGCACATAATACGCTTCTCCTGCACATAATACGTGTCTCCCGCACATAATACGCTTCTCCCGCACATAATACGGGGACGGGGGTGGCTCAGTCGGTAGCGCGCCAGGCTCGTAATCTGTAGTTCCCAGGTTCGAGTCCCAGCTGGGTCAGCGTTGAGTTTTATCTCCGCAAAATTCTCCGCCCTGCCCACGGTCTGTAGGGGACACCGATGGGCTTGGAAAGACCGCCGTCCTTCGGATGGGACGTTAAGCCGTGGCCCCGTGTGTGGGAGAGCCATACCCTGTGCACGTTAAAGAACACGCTGGATGGCCTTGACGGGAGGCTACCATCTGTCGCCCAACAGCTGTTCCAGTGTGTCCCTTCCCCCAACCTTCTCTGAGCCTTCGGGGTCCATGTGACCTGGCCATTTAGCCCATGGTGTGCAAAAAATTACCGCTCAGAGGTAAAACAACCAAACAACCCGCACATAATACGCTTCTCCTGCACATAATACGTGTCTCCTGCACATAATACGCTTCTCCTCGGTACAGTCGCTCAAAAAAATAGCCGAACATTATGGATGATTACAAAATTAAAAAAAGTATCTGGCAACGTTTTTTTAGAAATTAGTGATCTGACAACCTTCGTGCCTGATCACTAATTTCTAATAATCTGTAGTTCCCAGGTTCGAGTCCCAGCTGGGTCAGCGTTGAGATTTATCTCCGCAAAATTTCCCCGCCCTGCCCACGGTCAGTAGGGGACACCGATGGGCTTGAAAAGGCCGCCGTCCGTCGGATGGGACGTTAAGCCGTGGTCCGTGTGTGGGAGAGCCATACCCTGTGCACGTTAAAGAACACGCTGGATGGCCTTGACGGGAGGCTACCATCTGTCTCCCAACAGCTGTTCCAGTGGGTCCCCTCCCCCAACCTTCTCTGAGCCTTCGGGGTTCATGTGACCTGGCCATTTAGCCCATGGTGTGCAAAAAAGTGCCGCTCAGAGGTAAAACAACCCAACGTTAAAGAACACGCTGGATGGCCTTGACGGGAGGCTACCATCTGTCTCCCAACAGCTGTTCCAGTGGGTCCCCTCCCCCAACCTTCTCTGAGCCTTCGGGGTCCTTGTGACCTGGCCATTTAGCCCATGGTGTGCAAAAAAGTGACGCTCAGAGGTAAAACAACCCAACCCAACTAATTTCTAAAAAAATCGTTGCCCGATGTTTTTCTGAATTCTGTAATCAACCATAGTGTTCGGATACTTTTTTGAGTGACTGTACCGCACATAGGACCACGGCTAGATATCCCATCCGACGGACGGCGACCTTTCCAAGCCCATCGGTGTCCCTTAGTGACTGAGGGCAGAGTGGAGTTTACAGAGATTAATCTCAACACTTACTCTTTGGTAGCTGCAGATTATATAGGTCCTGTATAGAGGCTGGCCATCTCGGTGATTGACTGCCATTGGTTGATTGAGTCACGTGGTTTATGGGCTTTGGGTTGGGTTGTTTTACCTCTGAACGGCACTTTTTTGCACACCATGGGCTAAATGGCCAGGTCACATGGACTCCGAACGCTCAGAGAAGTTTGGGGGAGGGGACCCACTGGAACAGCTGTTGGGAGACAGATGGTAGCCTCCCGTCAAGGCCATCCAGCGTGTTCTTTAACATGCACAGGTATGGCTCTCCCGAACACGGGGCCACGGCTTAACGTCCCATCCGACGGACGGCGGCCTTTCCAAGCCCATTGGTGTCCCCTACTGACCGTGGAAGGGCGCGGAATTTTGCGGAGATAAATCTCAACGCTGACCCAGCTGGGACTCGAACCTGGGAACTACAGATTACGAGCCTGGCGCGCTACCGACTGAGCCATCCTCGCCCTGGTTTTTGGGCGCCGTGTTTTGTCGTACCATGAGACGAAAGCCTATGAGTTAATGCGTGTACCTAGTTAAAGCTTCTCAGTTGTTATAGTTTTATAAATTTCTACCGCTGTTTTTGTCTATTAAATTTCCATATTTTATCAATGCCTCACTGCGCTGCATTTGGGTGTAAAAATTTCACTCAAAGAAATAAATTAATGAATATTTTTTCCAAGAAACGTTCCTTCGTGTCACGTGACACACGTGACACGAACGTTGCCAGATCACTGATTTCTAAAAAGATTCGTTACCAGATATTTTTCGGATAGTTTGGGGTCCATGTGACCTGGCCATTTAGCCCAAGGTGTGCAAAATATTGCCGCTCAGAGGTAAAACAACCGAACCTACCTGTATAGGATTTTACTCGTCTGTAGTTTTATTCGAATGTATAAATAACCCAGATCGCTTACACCTGGGTTCTTTTTATAGTTATTACACATTTATACATTTGTTTCTTGTTAACTATGTTTCCTTTTATTGTTTTCCATTTTTTGTATGTGTGTATAGTCAATTTTTAAATTTGGTTGTGGGCCTTATGACTTTTAGTATTTATTTCGACATTTGTTTGGCGCATTATAGCCTGAGATGCTAATGCGCCATTAAACCCAAAACAACCAACCAACCAACCAACCTGTATAAGACCTCTATAGATTACGAATCTAGAGGACCACCGACCTCGCTTTCGGTATGCCTATTCATGGTATAATTGATATTACGATGATTTTTAAAACATTGTTAGCAAGGTGATATATTGAATTAGAGATTAAATTATGTCCATATTTAAAAAAATTCTGAAAAAAAAATGTATCTATCACGTTGTGAATGTGAGCACCTATCATGCACAAATTTATATCACGCATAAAAAAAATTCATCCCTTTTATTTAAATCACGCATAAAAAAATTCATCCCTGGGGAGAGGATTTAAGGTTTCTATCCACCCATCGTTTTTGATGTTCATGAAGAGGGTCATGACGCAAATTTTTTTTTTTTTTTTGATTTGCGACATATAGGACAGAGAAGAATCCTAGAAGCTACTCCTAGCTTAATACAGGCCTTCTCATACAAGGACATGCCCTACTAAGACCGAAGTCACTGCTTACCACTGCCTTAGTTAGAGCTAACACAACACACAAAGTTAGCCTTGCTGGAACAGTCGCTAGCTGCCTAACCATTATGCCAGTTAATTACGTCTATTACCAAACCTAAACTGTAAGATTTAAAAATATTATTATGAACCACTGTTATGAATTTTCATTGCTCAAGTGATGCATAAAAATTTTTAGAACCTAATAGTTGTCATGTATAAGCAAATATAGAGTTGCAATTATAGCATCCTAAGTTGTATTAATCTGCGATCTGCACTGTATTATACACAGTCGGCTAAATAGCAACGCCAAAAAGATCCCAAAAACTTGGACAAGTTTAGGAAAAATGATGAACTGCTAATTGTTAATTCGAGTAATTGGGAATGAGTATTTTGTAAACGTTTTGGATTCGAGCCCGGGGTAAGACATGGATGTATGTGTCGTTTTTCTGCTGAGGTTGGGGCGGGGGTGGCTCAGTCGGTAGCGCGCCAGGCTCGTAATCTGTAGTTCCCAGGTTCGAGTCCCAGCTGGGTCAGCGTTGAGATTTATCTCCGCAAAATTCCCCGCCCTGCCCACGGTCAGTAGGGGACACCGATGGGCTTGGAAAGGCCGCCGTCCGTCGGATGGGACGTTAAGCCGTGGTCCCATGTGTGGGAGAGCCATACCCTGTGCACGTTAAAGAACACGCTGGATGGCCTTGACGGGAAGCTACCATCTGTCTCCCAACAGCTGTTCCAGTGGGTCCCCTCCCCCAACCTTCTCTGAGCCTTCGGGGTTCATGTGACCTGGCCATTTAGCCCATGGTGTGCAAAAAAGTGCCGCTCAGAGGTAAAACAACCCAACAACCCAAATCTGCTGAGGTCCTGCCATCCTCTCAGACCTTCTACTATGGCATATAAACTGATAGGCTCCTGTCAGACCTCAGTGGCAAGCAGCTGTTTGAGAGGGTATTTTTTTAATTTATTTATTTTGTTCTCATTGTAAAGTTTGTACATCTGTTTACATAATAAATTTACATAATAATCTTTCTTCACCAACGACGAAATAAATATATTTCAAGAACTTACACTACTGTAAATATACATCTCATAGAGAAATATACGGCATCTAATTTCAGCTTCCTAAATACTTTAAAAATCATGTGATTATTTTTCAAAACTTTTTTTTTTTGCAGTTAAGAAATCTTTTGATGTCATTACCATCCTTTGAAGCAAAACGTACCGAATTGCAAAAGTTTATGACGGAATTTGGCGATGGAGATCCGAAAAGTGAAGAATTATCTACAGCAATTGAAAACTATTGTAAAAGATTAGAAATAGTGGAGAAGTACGAAGCAAAGCACACACTCAGAAAAGATTTGTTTCTGGTAGAAGTTTCAAATACCGCTGATGTGAAGTATCTTGATACTGCTAAAACTGTTTTGTCAGAGGTAATTTTTATACTATTTTTACTTTCTATTCGTAATTAAATTTTTAATTTACCTGCCCAAATATTTACCCTTTCCCCCCTTTGAGAATGCTGGTAAGGGTAATTGGTAATCGAAAATTATTAAACTCCTGCTATTTCATGCATTCATTTTTCAAGAATTTTTTTTAAACACGATAAAACGGTGAGAAAAATATTACACTGCAATGGAATTTCAGTCTCTTGCCCCCCCCCCCCCTTACCGTTTTCTGCCCCGATTGTGTCGATTGCCACCTTCCTCTTATTTTATTTTAGATCCGGGGCTGTTCGCAATAATGTACCCATATTAGATGTATTGAACTGAAGTTTACGTTTTTTAATTAGATTTGGGTTGGGTTGTTTTACCTCTGAGCGGCACTTTTTTGCACACCATGGGCTAAATGGCCAGGTCACATTGTACCCGAAGGCTCAGAGAATGTTGGGGAAGGGACCCACTGGAACAGCTGTTGGGATACAGATGGTAGCCTCCCGTCAAGGCCATCCAGTGTGTTCTTTAACGTGCACAAGGTATGGCTCTCCCGCAGACGGGGCCACGGCTTAACGTTCCATCCGTCGGACGGCGGCCTTTCCAAGCCATCGGTGTCCCCTACTGACCGTGGGCAGGGCGGGGAATTTTTGCGGAGATAAATCTCAACGCTGACCCAGCTGGGACTCGAACCTGGGAACTACAGATTACGAGCCTGGCGCGCTACCGACTGAGCCACCCCCGCCCATATTTTAATTAGATATTTGATGATATATTTACGTACATTTATCATTTCTAATATATTCAAGTATTTTTTTTTTGTCTCCTTATCTATGATCAGGTAGCTGTCTGTTTTTGTCTCCTTATCTATGATCAGGTAGTAATCTGCGGAGAGCCATACCTTGTGCCGTTCTGTGATTCGGTACAATTTTTAAAAAAATTATTGTAATAAAAAATACGCCTTCGCTCTTGGGAGAACATTTATTTTTTCACTGTACAGTCGCTCAAAAAATATCCGAACAAAAAAAATTCATGTCACGTGACACGAAGGTTGCCAGATATTTTTTCTGAATTCTGCAATCAACCATAGTGTTCGGATATTTTTTGAGTGACTGTAGTTGCTGAAACCATTCCAATATCGTACTTACCGTCGTTTCTTCTATAGATAAATGATACTCATATTTTATCAAGGGGTAACGATGCACATATTTCATTATTACATTTAAATTTTCATGTTTAATGTTAAATAATAATTTCATGTTAATTTGAATTTAAGGCTTCGTTTTAAATATAACGATAATAAAACAATTCTCTAGTTTATAGGGGCGGGGGTGGCTCAGTCGGTAGCGCGTCAGGCTCGTAATCTGTAGTTCCCAGGTTCGAGTCCCAGCTGGGTCAGCGTGAGATTTATCTCCGCAAAATTCCTCGCCCTGCCCACGGTCAGTAGGGGACACCGATGGGCTTGGAAAGGCAGCCGTCCGTCGGATGGGACGTTAAGCCGTGGCCCCGTGTGTGGGAGAGCCATACCCTGTGCACGTTAAAGAACACGCTGGATGGCCTTGACGGGAAGCTACCATCTGTCTCCCAACAGCTGTTCCAGTGGGTCCCCTCCCCCAACCTTCTCTGAGCCTTCGGGGTTCATGTGACCTGGCCATTTAGCCCATGGTGTGCAAAAAAGTGCCGCTCAGAGGTAAAACAACCCAACAACCCAAATCTGCTGAGGTCCTGCCATCCTCTCAGACCTTCTACTATGGCATATAAACTGATAGGCTCCTGTCAGACCTCAGTGGCAAGCAGCTGTTTGAGAGGGTATTTTTTTAATTTATTTATTTTGTTCTCATTGTAAAGTTTGTACATCTGTTTACATAATAAATTTACATAATAATCTTTCTTCACCAACGACGAAATAAATATATTTCAAGAACTTACACTACTGTAAATATACATCTCATAGAGAAATATACGGCATCTAATTTCAGCTTCCTAAATACTTTAAAAATCATGTGATTATTTTTCAAAACTTTTTTTTTTTGCAGTTAAGAAATCTTTTGATGTCATTACCATCCTTTGAAGCAAAACGTACCGAATTGCAAAAGTTTATGACGGAATTTGGCGATGGAGATCCGAAAAGTGAAGAATTATCTACAGCAATTGAAAACTATTGTAAAAGATTAGAAATAGTGGAGAAGTACGAAGCAAAGCACACACTCAGAAAAGATTTGTTTCTGGTAGAAGTTTCAAATACCGCTGATGTGAAGTATCTTGATACTGCTAAAACTGTTTTGTCAGAGGTAATTTTTATACTATTTTTACTTTCTATTCGTAATTAAATTTTTAATTTACCTGCCCAAATATTTACCCTTTCCCCCCTTTGAGAATGCTGGTAAGGGTAATTGGTAATCGAAAATTATTAAACTCCTGCTATTTCATGCATTCATTTTTCAAGAATTTTTTTTAAACACGATAAAACGGTGAGAAAAATATTACACTGCAATGGAATTTCAGTCTCTTGCCCCCCCCCCCCCCTTACCGTTTTCTGCCCCGATTGTGTCGATTGCCACCTTCCTCTTATTTTATTTTAGATCCGGGGCTGTTCGCAATAATGTACCCATATTAGATGTATTGAACTGAAGTTTACGTTTTTTAATTAGATTTGGGTTGGGTTGTTTTACCTCTGAGCGGCACTTTTTTGCACACCATGGGCTAAATGGCCAGGTCACATGTACCCCGAAGGCTCAGAGAATGTTGGGGAAGGGACCCACTGGAACAGCTGTTGGGATACAGATGGTAGCCTCCCGTCAAGGCCATCCAGTGTGTTCTTTAACGTGCACAAGGTATGGCTCTCCCGCAGACGGGGCCACGGCTTAACGTTCCATCCGTCGGACGGCGGCCTTTCCAAGCCCATCGGTGTCCCCTACTGACCGTGGGCAGGGCGGGGAATTTTTGCGGAGATAAATCTCAACGCTGACCCAGCTGGGACTCGAACCTGGGAACTACAGATTACGAGCCTGGCGCGCTACCGACTGAGCCACCCCCGCCCATATTTTAATTAGATATTTGATGATATATTTACGTACATTTATCATTTCTAATATATTCAAGTATTTTTTTTTTGTCTCCTTATCTATGATCAGGTAGCTGTCTGTTTTTGTCTCCTTATCTATGATCAGGTAGTAATCTGCGGAGAGCCATACCTTGTGCCGTTCTGTGATTCGGTACAATTTTTAAAAAAATTATTGTAATAAAAAATACGCCTTCGCTCTTGGGAGAACATTTATTTTTTCACTGTACAGTCGCTCAAAAAATATCCGAACAAAAAAAATTCATGTCACGTGACACGAAGGTTGCCAGATATTTTTTCTGAATTCTGCAATCAACCATAGTGTTCGGATATTTTTTGAGTGACTGTAGTTGCTGAAACCATTCCAATATCGTACTTACCGTCGTTTCTTCTATAGATAAATGATACTCATATTTTATCAAGGGGTAACGATGCACATATTTCATTATTACATTTAAATTTTCATGTTTAATGTTAAATAATAATTTCATGTTAATTTGAATTTAAGGCTTCGTTTTAAATATAACGATAATAAAACAATTCTCTAGTTTATAGGGGCGGGGGTGGCTCAGTCGGTAGCGCGTCAGGCTCGTAATCTGTAGTTCCCAGGTTCGAGTCCCAGCTGGGTCAGCGTGAGATTTATCTCCGCAAAATTCCTCGCCCTGCCCACGGTCAGTAGGGGACACCGATGGGCTTGGAAAGGCAGCCGTCCGTCGGATGGGACGTTAAGCCGTGGCCCCGTGTGTGGGAGAGCCATACCCTGTGCACGTTAAAGAACACGCTGGATGGCCTTGACGGGAGGCTACCATCTGTCTCCCAACAGCTGTTCCAGTGGGTCCCCTCCCCCAACCTTCTCTGAGCCTTCGGGGTCCATGTGACCTGGCCATTTAGCTCAAGGTGTGCAAAAAGGTGCCGCTCAGAGGTAAAACAACCCAACCCAACCTCTAGTTTATATACCATATTTTTTAGCGCAAAAGCAATTCTTATATGTTGAAAAAATTCTTTGCCTAGAAAAGCAACAATGAAATACAGTAACAGCAAAACATGTTTGAAATGGAGGAAGAAAGGTGCACGTACTGAACTCATAGCTCTTTAGTTAGCGTATTTTACGGCATACTTAAAAAGACGCACTTGAAAAATACTAATCTTTTCAAGCACTGTTCCCCCATACACTTGGGGCGGGGGTGGCTGAGTCGGTAGCGCGCCAGGCTCGTGATCTGCAGTTCCCAGATACGAGCCCCAGCTGGGTCAGTGTTGAGATTTATCTCCGGAAAACTCCCCGTCCTGCCCACGGTCATTAGGGGACACAGAAAAAAAAAAAGGAAACCGTCGGTTGGACGGGACGTTAAGCCGTGGCACCGTGTGCGGGAGAGTCATACCCTGTGCACGTTAAAGAACATGCTGGATGGTCTTGACGGGAGGTTACCATCTGTCTCCTAACAGCTGTTCCAGTGGGTCCCTCCCCCAACCTTCTCTGAGCCTTCGGGGTCCATGTGACCTGGTCATTTAGCCCATGGTGTGCAGAAAATTGCCGCTCAGAGGTAAAACAACCCAGCCCCATACACTTTTGAATATTTTTAATAATTCCTAATAAATAATAATTCCCCATATGTTTTTGAACCACAAAACTCTCTCGCATTGTCCTCGTTCAGTAGTAATATGATATGCTTGGAAAGACCGTTATCATTCGGATGAGAAGTTAAACTGAGTTCTCATGTGTGGAAGAACCATATCCTGTGCACGTTAAAGAACATGCTGGATAGTCTTGATGGGTTGGGTTGTTTT
This sequence comes from Ryuthela nishihirai, assembly GCA_038380435.1. Taxonomy (NCBI): domain Eukaryota; kingdom Metazoa; phylum Arthropoda; class Arachnida; order Araneae; family Heptathelidae; genus Ryuthela; species Ryuthela nishihirai. The sequence continues at coordinate 72,150,547 of JAWZYU010000008.1, read as the reverse complement.
ACCTCTGAGCGGCACATTTTTGCACACCATGGGCTAAATGGCCAGGTCACACGGACCCCGAAGGCTCAGAGAAGGTTGGGGGAGGGGACCCACTGGAACAGATGTTGGGAGACAGATGGTAGCCTCCCGTCAAGGCCATCCAGCGTGTTCTTTAACGTGCACAGGGTATGGCTCTCCCGCACACGGGACCACGGCTTAACGTCCCATCCGGCGGACGGCGGCCTTTCCAAACCCATCGGTGTCCCCTACTGACCGTGGGCAGGGCGGGGAGTTATGCGGAGTTAAATCTCAACGCTGACCCAGCTGGGACTCGAACCTGGGAACTGCAGATTACGAGCCTGGCGCGCTACCGACTGAGCCACCCCCACCCCAGTCTTGACGGGAGGCTACCATCTGTCTCTTAACAGCTGCCCCTTTCCCCAACCTTCTCTGAGCCTTCGGGTTTTCTGTGACATGACCATTTAGCCCATTGTATGCAAAAAGAAGTGCCGATCAGAGGTAAAACAACCCAACTTGACTCATTTCTGCGACTTTCTGTGCATCACTAAAGTCTCGCTGCCCAAGGGCTCAGAGATGGTTTGTGGAGGAGATCCACTGAAATGCTGTTGGGAGACAGATGGTAGCCTCCCATCAAGGTTATCCGGGTGTTCTTTGACGTGCACAGGATATGGCAGTGCCCCACATGAGGCCACGGCAGTCTATGAATTAAATCATCCCCCTACATATATTTCAGTGTCACATTGTTTGTTTGTTTTAGGTTACGTGGCAATGACTGTTCCTTCTTCAGGCTTACTGAATAAGGAATTTTGTTGTAATGATAATAAAAGAATGAAGTTTGGTTTATCCAACTATTTTTTTTATAAGTAAAAGAAGGCTTTTTTCGTATTTATATATATTTTTTATTTATTCTCCTTTCGTTGTTGTAGGAGTAATTGCGTTTTCAATTTTTAAACATTTTTTTCTGGTATATTTATCTTTGAATATATCTCTAATATTTTAAATATTGTGACTTTTTTTGGCTTGTTTTAATTTTTTTAAATATGTCTTTAGTTTTTGTTACTTTTTATATATTTTTGTACGTTTTTAATTGAGAAATTAATATTTATTATTTTTTAGATTAATTTTTTAAATTTGTTTACATTTTAAGGATGTATTTTTTATGTTTTTTTAAAATAAATTCCCCTTTGATGGATATTAAAATTTATTAAAATAGGTAATCGTATGAGATATGGATGTATCGATCCAGATGGCAGAGGAGAATTTAATTTTATTTTTTTTAAGGAGAGAAAGAAAAAGACTCTTTTTTCTAGTTTTTCTGCTGTTTATAGTATGTGTTTTTGAAATGTTTTAAGGAGAGGAGAAAAGGAACACCCTATTCTAGTTTCAAATATATATATAAATACACTGGTTTCCGTAAATTAAGGAAAACTCGGAAATTGTGATAAACAAAAAACTATGTGAATGATTTTAATGAAATTTGATGGAAACATGAATTATAATGTTACTTTCAGAATGACATAAAATATTTTACACTAGAGACATTTTTTGTTAAAAAATAACACTTACAGGAACTTGTCCAAAAGGGCGGGGGTGGCTCAGTCGGTAGCGCGCCAGGCTCGTAATCTGTAGTTCCCAGGTTCGAGTCCCAGCTGGGTCAGCGTTGAGATTTATCTCCGCAAAATTCCCCGCCCTGCCCACGGTCAGTAGGGGACACCGATGGGCTTGGAAAGGCCACCGTCCATCGGATGGGACGTTAAGCCGTGGCCCCGTGTGCGGGAGAGACATACCCTGTGCACGTTAAAGAACACGCTGGATGGCCTTGACGGGAGGCTACCATCTGTCTCCCAACAGCTGTTCCAGTGGGTCCCCTCCCCCATCCTTCTCTGAGCCTTCGGGGTCCATGTGACCTGGCCATTTAGCCCATGGTGTGCACAAAAGTGCCGGTCGGAGGTAAAACAAACCAAACTTGTCCAAAAATGAGGTGTCAGAATGCAATGGGCAAAGTTCTTTAATGAAAAGCGTGGTCACCCCTTGTAGCAGTGCAGACACGACAGCGATGTTCCATGCTGTTTATGATGTTGTCAATCAGCTCAGTAGGGAGTAATGATCATTGTTCCTTTAAAGCAGTAATAAGCTCTCCCTTTGTTTCAGGTGGTGGGGTGAGAGCAGCAACACGTCTCACTAGAGTAGGGGTTCTCAACGTGGGGTACGGGGTAAAATTTTTTTGGGTAAGCGTTGAGAGCTCAAAAGTCGCTAGATTTAGTAACAAAGTAAAAATAACCATTTTTATACTATAACTATAATTTTATCTATCTATACAAGGGCTACGTCAGTTACATAATTTCCAGGGTGAACGTTCGGTTGGGTTGTTTTACCTCTGAGCGGCACTTTTTGTCATCCTAGTGACGATTAATCTCGACGACTTGTCATTCTATTAACATTTAATCCGGACGATTTTCAAATCCAGTAATGTTGCTCTCACTCGCCATCAAATATTACTTAATGAACAGATTTTGTACTTTCTTGCCATGTAATTCAGTTGTATTTTCGACCTATTGATAAGAGAGTGATTTTGATCAGTTTAATACTACTTAAATTACTTTAAATTTAAACTAAGTTTTTGGCTGGAAACTTTATTTATTTATTTTTTTACCTAATTCACAGGTTTCTGAAGGAATTATTTCTATAGAAAACGTCGAAGGAACTGTCCAATCCCTTGGAAGAAATGAAAATGACAATTCAGTAGCATCGTTAATTAACAAATTTCTGTCTTAGTAAAAAAGAAATTGCTTTATGATAATTCATGATCGAAAAGCTATATTGGATTATTAAGACACTATTAAATTTTACAATAACTGAATTAGATACAATAACGATAAAACTGAAATGGATATGTTTGATGTTGTATCATATCGAACAATAAATTATCATTATGTATCGAAATATTTTCCTTTTTCTTTATAAATTATTACATGGTAAAACACATTTATCTTCATACCTTAATATGGTGGGGGTTAGACTACTCAATTCTTGTGGTGGACAGATACAACAAAATTTGATAAAAGAATACAATATTAAATGTAACCTAACACCATATTGTGGATAAGATTACGCCAAACCCCGGTGAATTTTTCCACGAATAGCGAAATACTTTCATATTCTTTTGTAAGTTTTTATATTGTGCCAATTATCCATGATGTCGTTGGAAATTTCAAATCGCACTGTATGATGTTACTTTGTTCTTAGATTTTATTTTTATTTTTCAGTGTTCATGAAAGTACATTTTAGATGTCTTTTTGACATTTTTGTATTGATCTGTATATGCACTTTTATATGCACTAATTTTAAATTTTTATCTTTATATGTGATCTTTGTTATTCTATCCTTCATCTGTTATGACCACATAAAATAAATACACTACTTTCAGAAATTAAAGAACAACCCTAGGTTATGTAAATGAAAGCTAACGTCAAAGCTCTATAACTTAAAAAATATTTTTTAGTTTCTTTTGAAAATGAGATGGCAGATAAAGATCTCAGTAAAGTGCAGTATATCAATATCTCGATTTTCAACAATATTCGTTCAGAATTTAATGAGTTATGGAAGTTGGAATATTTCACAATAACAATGTCAATCATAAAATACAATACTTATTACTAAGTGTTCATTTCAGAAGTTTGTGTAAAGAATTCTTTAACTATTCATCCGTTTTGTATAAGTTTCTTAAGACTGGCACTGGTGTTGTTAAAATACTGAACGAATATTGTTGAAAATCGAGATATTGATATAGTTCGTTGAGATATATATACTACATATCCCATCACATTTTTTGAACAAAAAGGTATATTTTAAAAGTTATAGATCTTCGACTTCAGCTTCCCATTGATATAACATAGGGTTGTTTCTTAATTTATGGAACCAAGTGTAAATAAGTAAATAAATAAATATAATAAATTTAATGGATGGAAAATCTCGAGCGTGAATTCAAAAAACTATTTAGCAACAAAAAACTAAAATAAGGTAATTTATTAGAAAAGTATGAATAAAAACATTAATGTAAACTAAATTCAACCAACATAAATCCTAATCTTCATCAAATCTTCATCAATCCACTCAAAGCATAAAGAAGACTTTTTACAACACTCAATAAGTGACACAATTATCTTTGCGAATATATCTGTAAATTACTAAGATTAATCTTACCAACTCGTTTTACAAATGAAAATAACTGCGCGTTAAACTATTTAGTTTCAGAATTTCAGCTATCAGGTATTCCAAATTTCATAAGCTCCATGTCTACAGGACACATCCTGTGATTCTTTACTACTGAATTATTGATTTAACGCCATGAGCGTGAGTGACAAACATTAAATTCCATCTCTAAAGAAACAACACGGTTGCCCTCTTTCCCGGATAGATGGCGCCACTGTTGCGAATCAAAAAATCTGGAAGTTTATAAGGTCACACAAGCTGGAAAAAGCTTAGACGTTGATGGTGTAGTGGTTAGCATAACTGGTATGTTTCCAGGAGACGGGTTCGAATCCCACACAACCTGTGATTCTTTATTGCTGTAGCTAAGTATACTGGGCTCTCACAACCAGTTCCTTTCAGACGTTAATCACCACGCTCTTCCTACAGAGAAGTTGAGATCAGTTCTGCTTGCTCGACTAACTTATTACCACTTCAGCCATATCTTAAATTGTCTCGAGTGACTTTCCTAAGATTAACTTAATGCTAACTCTCTTAGGAAAAAAAGGATTATACACTTTCAAGCATTGCTGACAAAGTTTTCTATTCTTCTCTTTTACAAAGTAATTGTTTTTTTTTTACTGTTCCAAAATGCTTCTGACGTAATTCACATGCTGAGCACACACGCGCATCAAAATGATACAGCACATCACGGTTTCATTGTTGCTCGTTCATCTGTCGTAACATTGCCCTCTCCTTAGGTCTTGTTCGCCCCGAACAATTCTGGATTAAGAAGCTTCTTCAGTTCTCCGATGAAACGGACCAAATGATCCACGTAAACCATCTTGCACTTTCTAGACGGACGACGAATGCGACACACCACGTCGTTAATCCTGTTAACTTTCGTATATGGACCTTCCCAAGGTTTCTGAAGTTTTGGAGAAAGTCTCTTCTTTCTATGTGGATTGTATAGTCCGACAAGATCTCCTTGATTGAAAACAGTTCCGTTTGTTTTACTGCCGTACCTCGTTTTGGTTCTGTCGCTTGCCAAGTTGATGTTATGTCTGACGGAATGATGAATTTCTTCTAGTCGTCGTTGTAATTCTTGTACGTATTCAAATCAAATCAGGTGGCTACTAAACTTGTTGTTGTAGTACGTGAAAGGTCTTGCATGAGAGCCGAAATCCGTCAAGCGCTTACGATCTGGCGACTTGCAAGTTGAGACCACTTATTCTAAACACTTGGAACTGCTCCTGAAAGTTAGAGAGATTGGTGGATGGCTGTCGAAGTCACTCCCCACAAAACTTTGTATTCCGCTTGGGATATGATTATTGAGTGGGGTCTTCTCAAAGTCACTGAAGAGGAAATCCTCTGAGAGTTCACTACCCAAGGAGTAACAGCAGTCCACCGGGATTCGAAGTGTCATGATGGTAAATTGGTACCCACCTGGGTACTGATTTAAACCTCCACTGACTGAGTCTTTCTCGCCTGCAGCTAAGTACCTCCTGATGCAAGTAAAACCGAGGTTGGTGTCGAGTTCGACAGCAACCCCTGTTTCCATTCCTTCAACACAGCCTTCCAGTCCTGTTCTAAGACAGCTGGACCTTCCAAACCAAAGGGGCCCACAGCAGGGCCAAAAAAGAAAACTATCACTCCTCCACAAATGGACAGTCACCAATCCATGTCCCTTGGACAATTCCGAGGACATGGATACAGACCGCCCCGTATTAACTAAACCGTCCTTTGTGGCAGTTAAGGTGAATAGGAATTCGTTGTCTGACCACTCTTCTATGTCCTGAGATGGCTACACTCCTACAATAGATTTGCTGTGGATTCCAGAGGAATCTTGACATCAAGGTCCTCCTGAGGGCACACGAACCATCTGTGTGTGCCTACAGGACACATTCTTCCAGACAGCCAATGATCTTTCTAAATTCCAGGTTGTACCCCTCACCACCAACTTAGAGGCAATAGCCATCTGCTTCTTCATGGGGTTCTCCCTGACTATCGGCTCTGTATATCTTCCACCTGGGAGCATCGTCTTCTAGGTGGAAGCTTGAGCTTCTCTTCAAGTGAAGAGCCCTGTCTTCACTTGATGATCTTGTCTTGCAGCTGCCGTCCCCCTTCCTCATTATGGGGGACCTCAATGGACACAGTCCACTTTGGGGCAGTGCTGACACCAACAGGAGATGTGGGGTCCTGGAGTAGTGGCTCCTGGATCCTTGCCTCTCCCTGTTGAACACCGGTGTCAGTACTTACTTTCACTCCCCAACCCACAATTTCACTGCCATTGACTTGACCTACTGCTCCACCTCGATCCTTCCACTCTTTACATGGAAGGTCCAGGACAACCCATATGGAAGCGATCACCTCCCCGTGGTGTGCACCATCTCCCATGGAGGGCCTTGCAGCCCTTCACGCGTCTCGCAGTGGAGACTCGATCGGGCTGACTGGGGTGGTTTCGAGCTGCTCTCTGAGCTCAATGACCACTCTGTCAGCCAGGAGCCCATCAACGTGGCAGTACCAGAGAAAACGGACTGTATCGTATATGCAGCTGCATCAACAATTCCTCAAACTTCGACATGGTTTCCTCGTTTTCTGAAACCGTGGTCGAATCCAGATTGTAATGCAGCTCGTAAGGCTCAGAACAAGGCTTGGGAGTGTTTCGGAGATATCCGATGACCCCCAACCTCAAAAACTTCAAACGCACCAGGGCGAAAGCTCGTTTTGTCCGACGCCAGAGCCAGAAGGAATCTTGGATCAAGTATACCTCTTCTATCACCCGCACGACCAGTTCTAAGGTTGTGTGAGATAAAGTCCGGAAGATGGGTGGGAACTACACGTCCTATTCGTTATCGATCCTGGAGCACAATGGACAGGCAATTTCTGATCCCAAAGCAATTGCCAACACTTTGGGGGAGTCCTTCTCCTCCATCTCTTCTGTGTCATCTTACTCCCCCGAGTTTCTGGCCCAGTAGGGCGGGGTGGAACGCTCTCCACTGTCTTTCCACTCAAATGGCCTGGAGCATTACAACAGGCCATTCACAGTGGAGGAGCTTCGCCTTGCTCTGCACTCTTCTTGCGCCTCTGCTGTAGGGTCGGACAATGTCCATTATGCCATGCTCCAACATCTCTCACCATCGAGTAAAGATCGGCTGCTACATCTTTTCAATCGCATTTTTCTCGAGGAGCAGTTTCTGGACTCCTGGTGGGAAGCCATTGTCTTGGCCTTTCCCAAAGCCAGTTAAAAGGATTCCAAGATTCCTTCGAATTATCGTCCCATTGCATTGACGAGCTGCGTGTGAAAGGTGTTGGAAAGAATGGTAAATGCCAGATTCATCTGGTATTTAGAACACAACAACCTTCTTTCCAACACCCAGTGTGTCTTTCACAGGCAACGGTCAACTCTTGACCATCTGATACGCCTCGAATCGGCTATCAGAAATTCATTTTTACGAAGAGATCACCTGGTGTCAATTTTCTTCGACATCGAAAAAGCGTACGGGCTTGGAGATTCGGCATTCTTCGTGACCTCCACAGCTTTGGCTTGAGAGGACACATGCCAATCTTCATCTCCAACTTCTTAACGACACGTTCTTTTTGTGTCCGTGTCAGCAACATTCTGTCGCGGCCGTACTCCCAAGGACAGGGGGTGCCACAAGGAGCGTCTTGAGTCGTTTCGCTGTCAGGATTAATTCTATAACTAGACAACTTCCTCCATCAGTAGGCAATGCCCTCTATGTTGATGACTTTAGCATCTTTTGTTCTTCGTCCAGCATGGGTCATTGAAAGACAACAGCAAATTGCCCTGAACATTCTTTCAGTTTGGGCGACGGCAAACGGGTTTTGGTTCTCCCCACAGAACACCACTTGTGTGCACTTTTGCCACAAGCGTAATCTTCACCTGGATCCAAAGCTGCAGCTCAGGGATAACATCATTCCAGTTGTGGCAGAGACCAAGTTTCTCAGTCTCATATTCGATCCTAAATTGACCTTTTTACCTCACATATGTCATCTCAGGTCCAAGTGCACATGGGCATTGAACATCGCCAAGGTCCTCTCCTCCCTTTCTTGGGGGTTGGACCGATGTTCTTTGCTCCACCTCTACCATGCACTTGTCTGATCGAAACTGGACTATGGATCCCAGGTGTACGACTCGGCCCAGGATTCGGTGGTGAAGGTGCTGGATCCCCTCCATCAGCAGGCCCTCTGTGTTTGCATGGGAGACTTCCGCACCTCACCGGTCCAGAGCCTCTATGTCAAGTCTGACGAACCCTGTTTATCTCTTCGCCATCAGCAGTTGTCCCTACAATATGCATCTAAATTGTGATCGCTGCTGGCCATCCCACTTGGGACTGCGTTTTCAGTCCAAAGCGGGAAACACTTTATACTAACTGACCAACTGCCATTCGTCCATTTGGTTTGCGAGTCCGAGGCTACCACAGAGACATCAACACCAGTCTCGATAGCATCGCACAGTCGACAGCTGAGCGAATTCCACCATGGCTCGCTGTTTCCCCTTCCTGCGATTTTTCCCTGTGCAGGATGGAGAAGGCCTTTACACCTGACTGTGTGTACCGGCAACTCTTTGCCAGCCATCGTGCTGAGCACCCAGACTTCTTCCCTGTCTTCACAGATGGCTCGAAGTCCAGCACATCGGTGGGATTGGCCATGGTCTGCTGTGATGTAATCATTGCAGACCAGATCCCACTGCAGTGTTCCATCTTCACTGCAGAGTTGCATGCTATCAGCCTCGCCTTGGACCATGTGGCGGCTAAGCATCATCGTCGGTGTGTGCTTTACACCGACTCGCTTAGCTCGCTACAGGCTTTGATCTCGGTGAGGCATCGGCCTCACCCAGTTCTTACTAAGATCCGCCAGCAGCTACATCGTCTGGCAGCCACAACCACCATCCATTTCTGTTGGGTGCCCGGTCACGTCGGAATCAGGGGCAATGATTTGTCAGATTCTGCAGCCAAGTCAGCCATGCCCCTTCCGACTCTCCATTGCCGGTTCCATACCTGGATTTACAGCAACGTTTTTCCATCGAGCTCCGGGCACCGTGGCAGAGATCTTGGTCAGAACAGCTTATGAACAAACTCTTTGAGATCAAACCTATCATTAAACCATGGCAATCTTGTTATCAAAGGAATCGCAAAGAGGAAGTTGTACTTGCTCGGCTCCATTTAGGTCACTCATTTATTACTCATTCGTTTCTTCTACGGGCGGATGACATACCTAAATGCGAGTTTTCTGACACCATTTTACCTATCAAACATATTTTAATTCATTGCCCATGTTTTAATCTAGAACGACGTTTGTATTTTATATTTCATGATTTTACATCCGAGCTCCTTACACTCGGACATTTGTTATCAGATCATTGTTGTTTTAACGCTGTCTTTCAATTTTTACAATTTACAGGTTATTTTACTCGTCTACAGTTTTACTCTATTGTTTATTATATATATGATTAACCCAGGTTGCTTACACTTGTGTTACTTGTATTTATTTTTACAACATATTTCTATATTTGTTTATTGTTATTTACTACTTGTCATTTTATTGTTCTACATTTGTGTTGTTGGCTTTGTAGTTTATTTTTGAAAATTTGTTGAGGGTTTCATGACTTTTATTTTTTTACATTTTGGACATTCGTTTGGCACATTATAGCCTTAGATGGTAATGCGCCATTAAACCCTAAACAACCAACCACTCTTTACATGGGAGGTCGAGGACAACTCTTATGGAAGCGATCACCTTCCCATGGTGTGCACCATCTCCTGTGGGGGGCCTTGCAGCCCTTCACACATCTTATGGTGAAGGCTTGATTAGGCTGACTGGAGTGGCTTCGAGTTCCTCTCTGAGCTCGATGACCACTCTGTCAGCCAGAAGGCCATCAAAGTGGCAGTATTGGAGATCAAGAGAAGTGGCAGTATTGGAGATGCAGCTGCATCCCCAATTCATCAAACCTCGACACGGTTTCCTTGTTTTCTGAAACCGTGGTGTAATCCAGATTGCACTGCAGCTCATAAGGCTCAGAACAAGGCTTGGGGTATGTTTTGGAGATATCTGACGTCCTTCAACCTTTTGAAACGATAAAACGCCAAGGGCAAAAGCTCGTTTTTTCCAGCGCCAGAGCCAGGAGGAATCTTGGATCAAATATACGTCTTCTATCACCCGCACGACCAGTTCTAAGGTCATGTGGGATAAAGTCCGGAAGATGGGTAGGAACTACAAGTCCCACTCGTTATCGATCCTGAAGCATAATCGACAGGCAATTTCTGATTCCAAAGCAATTGCTGACACTCTGGGGGAGTCATTCTCTTCCATCTCTTCATCATCTTCCTACTCCCCTGAGTTTCTGGCCCAGAAGAGCAGGGCAGAACGTTCACTGTCCTTCCACTCGAATAGCCTGGAGCCTTACGACAGGGCATTCAACATCAGAGTAGCTTCGTCTTGCTCTTCACACCTCTCGTGCATCTAACGTAGGACCAGACAATGTCCTTGATGCCATGCTCCAACATCTCTCACCATCGAGTAAAGATTGACTGCTCCATCTTTTCAATCGAATTTTTCTCGAGGAGCAGTTTCCGGACTCCTGGTAAGAGGCCATCGTCTTGGCCTCTCTAAAGCCAGGAAAGGATTCCAAGATTCCCCCTAATTATCGTCCCATTGCACTGACGAGCTACGTGTGCAAGGTGTTGGAAAGAATGGTAAATGCCAGATTCATCTGGTATTTAGAACACCACAACCTTCTTTTCAACACCCAGTGTGGCTTTCGCAGGCAACAGTAACATTTGACCATCTGATACGCCTAGAATCGGCTATCAGAAATTCATTTTTACGTAGAGAGCACCTGGTATCAATTTTCTTTGACATCCGAAAAGTGTACGACACGACTTGGGAATTCAGTATTCTTCATGACCTCCATAGCTTTGGCTTGAGAGGTTACATGCCAATTTTCATCTCCAACTTCTTATCAACACTTCTTTTCGTGTCCATGTCAGCAACACTCTGTAGGGGAACAGTTCTTCGACACAACTGTCCCCAAGAACAGGGGTGCCACAAGGCTGCGTTCTGGGTGTTATGCTTTTCGCCGTCGAGATTTCTATTACTAGAGAACTTCCTCCATCTGTAGGCAATGCCTTCTATATTGACGATTTTAGCATCTTTTGCTCTTCGTCCACCATGAGGATCATTGAAAGACAACTGCAAATTGTCCTGAACAATCTTTTGGTTTGGGCGATGGCAAACAGTTTTGGTTCTCTCCACAGAAGACTGCATGTGTGCACTTTTGCCATTAGCATAATTTTCACCTGGATCCTGAGCTATGGCTCGGGGGTAACATCATTCAAGTTGTGGTGGAGACGAAGTTTCTCGGTCTCATCTTCGTTAGGAAATTGATCTATTTACCACATATACGTCATTTCATGTCCAATTGCAAGTGGGCATTGAACATCGTCCTCTCCTCTCTCTCCTGGGGAGCTCCAATGTTCTCTGCTCTGCCTGTACTGTACACTAGTCCAGTCGAAATGAACTATGGATTCCAGGTGTACTACTCCACCTGGGATTCGGTGGTGAAGGTGCTAGACTCCCTCCATGTTTGCAGAGGAGCCTTCCGCACCTCACCGGTCCAGAGTCTTTACATTGAGACCAATTAACCATCTTTATCTCTATGCCATCAGCAGTTGTCCCTGCAATATGCAGCTAAATTGCGATCCCTGCCTGGCCATCTCAAAGGGGACTGCATTTTCAGTCCAAAGTGGGAAATGCTTTTCACTAATCGGACGACCCTGTTCGTCCTTTTGGTTTGCGAGTCCAAGGCTACCTCAGAGATATCAACACCAATCTTGATAGTGTCGCACAATCGACAGTCAAGCCACTTCCACCTTGGCTCGCTGTTTCCTCTTCCTGTGTTTTTTCCCTATGCAGGAGGGGGAAGGCCTCAGTACGATGGCTGGCAACTCTTTGCCAGCCATCATGCTGAGTGCCTGGACTTCTTGCCTGTCTTCACAGTTGGTTCGAAGTCCGGTACATCTGTGGGATCAGCCATGATCTGCTGTGATGTAATGATTGCAGACCAGATCAAACTGCAGTGTTCCATCTTCACTGCAGAGTTGCATGCTCTCAGTCTCACCTTGGACCATGTGATGGCTAAGCATCATCATCGTGTGTACTTTACACCAACTCGCTTAGTTTGCTACAGACTTTGATCTCAGTGAGGCCTCACCCAGTTCTTTCTAAGATTCGCCAGCAGCTATATCATCTGGCAGCCACAACCACCATCCAATTCTGTTGGGTGCCCAGTCATGTAGGAATGAGGGGAAATGATTTGGCAGATGCTGCTGCCAAGTCAGCAATGCCCTGTCCAACTCTCCATTTTTGGTTCCCTATCTGGATATCTGGCAGCGTTTTACGATCGAGCTCCGGTCACAGTGGCAGAGATCTTGGTCAGAACAGCTTACAAACAAGTTCTTTGAGATTAATCCTATCATCAAACCATGGCAGTCTTGCTACTGCAGGAATCGCAAGGAGGAAGATGTACTTGCTTGGCTCCGCTTAGGCCATTTGTTTATTACTCATTCGTTTCTTTTACGGGCGGACAACGAAATAAAATAGGGAGGTGTGCAAGTTTTGTGACACCCAGTGCAAGTTTTGTGACACTAAGTGCAAGTTTTGTGACACCATTTTAACAATCAAACCTTTTTTAAATGAATGTCCATGTTTTAACCTAGAACGTCGTTTGTATTTTACTTTTCACGATTTTACTTCGAGCCGCTTACACGCCAACATCTTTTATCTGATCAATTCATTTCATTGCCAGTTTTTACCTTTTTGTAACATTGTGGCTATTTTAATATACTTTGATTTTACATTGTATTTTGTTTGTCTAACCCAGGTATCTTACACCTGGGTTAGTTTTATGCATTCTATATGCTGTATATATATATATATTTATTATTTTACTTCTCTATTGATGTTTCTGTTATATATACATTATTCCGGTAAACTGGATCTATTGATGTTTCTGTTATATATACAGGGTGATTCAAAACTATTCGGCCAAACTTTAAGGGGTGATAGAACACACCTAAACAAGCACTTTTCGTCGTACAATGCTTGGTCGGAACTCAAGCTGTGAAGCGCTAGAGGGCGCTTTTCAGTGAACACGTATAAGCGCTGGTTTTTGCAGTTGTCATTTCTACCGTGGATTGCAGAACGGATGGATTGTTTCGCAAATCAGGAGAAGGCGGACATGCATTTCATGTATGAAGCTGTGGACAGGAATGTGAGGGAAGCTTAAAGACTGTACTGGGAGTGCTTTCCCACCAGACGCGTGCCTGATCGTAAAACTTTTCAGCGATTGCACCGGTATCTGTGCGAAATGGGCTTCTTTGTCAGTGGCTTGCAAAATACAGGGCGTGCAAGGGGTGTGATGACGTCATCGGTTACAGAGGAAATTCTGCGTAAGGTTGGAGATCGTCCTGAATGTAGCACGCAAGCAGTTTCCCATGCCGTAAGTGTGCCCCAATCGTCAGTGTGGCGAGTTCTACGAGATGAACGTTTACACCCCTACCATGCACAGAGGAAGCACGCCTTGACACCTGTAGATTATTGGCCTCATGTGGATTTTGCACAGTGGTTCCTGCAGTAGACTGCAGTACAACCAGACTTTGATGCATGTGTTATTCACTGACGAATGCACCTTTATACGTTAGGGCATTTTTAATACCCACAGTTCACATGTGTGGGCCACCAGTAATCTGCCTGCCATACATCCACATTCGTATCAGCGGCATTTCTCTATAAATGTTGGGGCTGGAATCCTCCATGACCATATGATTTGCCCATACCTTCTGCCAACCCGACTGAAAGGGAGAAAGTACCTCGAATTTTTACAAGAAGTCTTGCCAGAATTACTGAACCGTGTTCCAGCAAACATTCAAACACAAGTATGTGGTTCCAACACGACATAGCGCCACCCCATTTCAGTGTGAATATGCGAACGCCTTGGATGCAACCTTTCCAGGATGATGGATTGGTCGGGGTGGTCCCATCGCTTGGCTGCCACGATCGCCCGATCTCTCATGTCTGGACTTTTTCCTATGGGGCCATATGAAAAGCCTCATCTACGATAGCCTCATCGATTCCAATGAGGACCTTGTTGCCAAGATTTCGATTGCCGCTGCTGCTGTACGAGAAATGCCTGGTGTTTTTTGCCCATGTACGCTGATCACTGCATCGAAAATGTGAAGCCTGCATTAATGTTGGAGGTCGCTCTTTTGAGCAGTTTCTGTTATTTGTTCAATAAAATTCTGTACTTTCTGTTCTGTAATTTCTGCAATTGTTTCAAACCTCTTCTGTCCTTCTTGTGTTTCTTCATTTCCTGACACAGTAATTGCTAACCCCTAGCGCTTCACCGCTTGAGTTCCGACCATGCATTGTATGACGAAAAGTGCTTGTTTAGGTGTTTTCTATCACCCCTTAAAGTTTGGCTCAAGAGTTTTGAATCACCCTGTATATTTATCTTGTTGGTTTTCTTGTTACATATACATCTTGTCTTTATTGCTATTCTGTCTATAATACATCTTATTGGTTTTGTCTTTTGCCGTTTACAACATTTGGTTTTAACTTTGGTTAAGGGGTACTTGTCTTTTAGCTTCAATTTACCTCGTTTGGCGCATTATAGCCTCAATAGCTCATGCGTCATAAAACCCCAAACAACCAACAACCAACTTGATAAAATGCAGGTGAGCTGTGGAAATTGGGATTAGTTTTGTGAAATTAAGGAGAGTTGGCAAAATCTTAGGAGTTAGCAAAATTGGAACATGTCAAAATCTTGGAGAGTTGGCAAAATTCAGGTGAGATGTAAAAATTGGGATTTTTTTCTGTAAAATTATGGCGATTTAGCAAAATCGGGACAACTTGGCAAAATCTAGGGGAGTTGGAAAAATCTGAATCCATTTGGTAAAATTACAGGCAAGTTGCAAAAATTGGAATTGGTTTTGTGAAATTAAGGAGAGTTGGCAAATTCGGGACAACTTGGGTATCGGCAAAGTTTGCAGTGACTTGGCAAATGTCAGGTGAGATGTAAAAAAATTTGTTTGCTTTTTCTGTAAAAGTATTGCAAGTTGTCAAAATCTATGGGAGTTGGCAATATTTGAAACCACTTGGTGAAATACAGGCAAGTTGTGAAAATTGTGATTGTTTTTGTGAAATTATGGATAGTTGACGTAAATCAAAATGACTTGGCAAATTCAGGGGAGATGTAAGGATTTTCTTTTTTATAAAATTTTGGCAAGTTGGCCAAATCGAAGTAAATTGGCAAATCTCGGGTAGTTGACAAAATCGGGACAAATTGGGGGGGGGGGGGGGGGTAATGTAAAACTGTGTTGCTTGGTCCATCCCCCCCCCCCCATGGAGCAAAATTCTGGGTGTGTCCATACAAGATGTGTAAAGAGTTTATTTTCTCAGTTGGCAAAATTTTATTCCCGAATTAGAAAATTTTAATTTTCTCCTCTCCCCCCCCCCAACCATAACCCTTCACATGCCCCAGGCAGCTATAATATAAAATTTTCAAATCGTCAAGTTTTTAAAGAGCAGAAATCGTTTTGTTGCTACTGTTAGAACTAATGTTTTGAATAGAACAACATAGCTGCCATGCAGTTGCTATAGCATCAGCTTTAACTGCTTAGGACAGTGACTCTCAACCTATTATGCTTCACATACCCCCGGAAATGTGTATGTAACTGGCGTATTCCTTGTATAGATAGATAAAACTATAGTATAGTATAACAATGGGAATAAAATAAAACATATATATCAGTGGTTCTCAACCTTTTATATTTCACGTACCTCCTGGAAATGTGTATGTAACTGGAATACCCCTTGTACAAATAGATAATACTATAATTATAGTATAACAATGGGAATAAAATAAAACATATATGTGTAACATATATCTAGCACTTTTGAGCTCTCACGGCGTACCCCAAAAATTTTACTGCATACCCCATGTCGAGAACCCATAGCTTAGGACATCTCTTCCTTCTTACCTCCATTTATCATCTGGCAAAAAATGTTCGAAAACTACTAGTTTTGAGAGATGCACAAAAGTTTGAGATTGAAGTTGAAAAAAGATTTAACTACGAAACAATTTGTTTTTGCTGTAATATTACTGAAATCGTGCAGCATTGAAAAGAAAACGAATTAATTGCAAATCTTTCTTGATTTTGCATTTTATAGCAAAGTTAAATATACTTTCTGAAAAAAAATGTCGCAATAGCGAAAGAAGAATATTTTTAACTTTGCATTCTTTTTGGGGGTTCCTTAGTAGCATATATCTACGATACATGACCATTTTACATGGCTGGACCCCCTCGGTGTGAGCGCCTGTATGCGGTGAGGGGGACCACCCTGTGAAGGTTCCGCTGGCTCGGTTACCTTCGCAGGGTCCTAAATGCTCGCCCGCATGTTTGCTGTGCGTGGAGACCCGTGTCCCGGGGAAAGGAGGATCCTGGTAGTTGTTCGGGGGTCCCTGTCTTCTCTCCTCAGCTCATGACTGGCGTGGTCCCCATTGGCCGTCTTGCCATTGGGGAGCCTGTCTGTCGCGGGGCTGGGCAGCGGATTCCGGGGCCTCTGCTATACACTGCTTTGGCCTCTGCTTCCGGTAAATTGGAGCTCCTGGGGTGGCCCCCCCTGGAACAATCGGCTGGTGGGCAGGGCCTGCTAGGGTCAACCGTGCAGAGCAGTGAGTAACCTTGCCCACGGTCCGGGTACAGGTTTGCAAGTTTCCTCACAGATTATTTTCCTTTTGTAGATATCCTTTCTTTGTGAGGCCAGTTTGGCCATTCACAATTTACTTATTTTACACTTTGTTTCATTTGTGTAGAACGTTTTTGTTCTGCACATTTCTCTTTTTATTTTCCTTCTATTTATTTGTGAGGGCTTGGCTCACTGTCTGTGTGGGTATAGTGCCTGCGTAGCCCTGGCGCCCGACTGGGCGTCCCCTTGTTGGACTCCGTGGAGGGTGGGGACAGCGGGCACTGAACCACACAAAAACAAACATGAGAGTAGATGAAGAAATTAATGCGATCAATGCCGCCAAGAGGGCTCGACATGAGCCCCCATCTTCCTCATTGTCTCCGTTATCTCTGCCGCAGTCTTCTGTGTCTGTGTCTTCGTTCCCGAAGTTCCTGATCATCCACTCCACGGGTGGTCAGGTGCTCGGGGACATGTCCCCTTTTTTTGTTAACAAAGGTTTACAAGGTCTTGCGGGAGAGCCGAAATCCGTCAAGCGCTTACGATCTGGCGACTTGCAGGTTGAGACCGCTTGTTTGAAACATTCCGAACTACTCCTGAAAGTCAAAGAAATTGGTGGGGTGGCTGTCGAAGTCATTCCCCATAAAACTTTGAATTCCTCTCGGGGTGTGATCACCGAGTGGGGCCTCCTCAAATTCACTGAGGAGGAAATCCTCTCAGAGTTCACACCTCAAAGGAGTAACAGCGGTCCATCGGGTTTCGACACGCCTTGATGGGAAATTGACACCCACCCGGGTGCTGATTGTCACCTTTAATTCGCCACGCCTGGCTTCTTACATCAAGGCAGGTTACTTACATTGTGAGGTTCGGCCGTATATCCCAAACCCTCTGCACTGTTTTCAGTGTCAGACATACGGTCATGCCCGCACAGCATGCAGGAGCAAGCCCACCCGTGCTCGCTGTGGCAGTAAGGATCATCTCGATCCTGACTGCACAGCAGAAAAGGCATGCTGTGTGAACTGCAGTGGTGAACATCCGGCGTACTCCCGCGACTGTGCGAAGTGGAAAGAAGAAAAGGAGGTACAACACCTCAAAGTCATGAATAACATCTCGTATGCTGAGGCGAGAAAGCTTGCTGCACCGCCCGCCCCACCTGGCAAGGTCTCCTATGCCAATGCAGTCATTGGAAAGCCCATCGTTCCAATGACTTCGGTGGCGGTGCAGACTGACATCAGTGTACCACCTACTGAGTCTTTCTCGCCAGCTGCTCCACGTAGCCCTGGCGCCCGACTGGCGTCCCCTTGTGAAGGTTCGGCCTTGTGAAGGTTGTACCTCCTCACGCAGGCAAGACCGAGGGTGGTGTCGACTTCAACATCAACCCCGGTTTCCATTCCCGCAGCTCATTCCACACCGGAATTTCTTGTCCTTCCCATCCTCAGACAGCAAGACCATCCAAACCTAAGGGGCCCCCACTGGGTCCAAAAAAGAAACTAATCACTCCTCCTCAAAGGGCGGTCACCGATCCATGCCCCTCGGACGATTCCGAGGACATGGATACCGACTGCCCCCTATTCACTAAACCGTCCTCTGCGGCGGTTAAGTTGAATAGGAATTCGTCGTCCGCCCACTTTTCGAAGTCCTGAGATGGCCACACTCCTACAATGGAATTGTCGTGGATTCCAGAGGAATCTTGATGACATCAAGGCCCTCTTTCAGGCACACCAGCCCATCTGTGTGTGCCTGCAGGAGACATACTTGCAGCCAGTTACAGATCCCACGATCCGGCACTTTTCACTAGTTCGCCTTGAACCGGGATGGAGATGGTCCAGCTCACGGGGGTGTCGCCATACTCGTGAGCAACCCACTCACGAGGATGGCGACACTCCAGTGAGGTCCCCCATTCCAGGTCGTACCCCTCACCACCAACTTAGAGGCGGTAGCCATCCGTCTCTTTGTGGGGTTCTCGCTGACTGTCTGCTCTGTATATCTTCCACCTGGGAGCATCGTCTTCCAGGAAGACCTTGATGATCTCGTCTCGCAGTGGCCCCCTCGATGCGAGAGCCTGTCCGTGGTGAGGGGACCACCCTGTGAAGGTTCCGCTGGCTCGGTTACCTTCACAGGGTCCTAAACGCTCGCCCGCATGTTTGCTGTGCGCGGAGACCCGTGTCCCTGGAAAGGAGGATCCTGGCAGTTGCTCAGGGGTCCCTGTCTTCTCTCCCCAGCTCATGACTGGTGGGGTCCCCTTTGGCCGTTTTGCCATTGGGGAGCCTGTCTGTCGCGGGGCTGGGCAGCGACTTCCGGGGCCACTGCTATACACTGCTTTGGCCTCTGCTTCAGGTAAACGGGAGGTCCTGGGGCGGCCCCCTCAGGATCAATCGGCTGGTGGGCTGGTCCTGCTAGGGTGAACTATGCTGTTCAGTGAGTAACCTTGTCCACCGTCCGGACAACGGTTTGCGAGTTTCCCCACACATTTACTAATTTTGTAGTTTTCTTTCTTTTGTGAGGCCAGCTCTTGCCTCACACTTTATTGCTTTGTTGCTTCTTTTCTTTTGTGGGAACTCCGACGAGTTTCCCACCATTTCTCTTTTCCTTTTCCTTTTTGTTTTGTAGTGAGGGCTTGGCTCACTGGCTGGATGGGTATGGTGCCCGGGCAGCCCTGGCGCCCAACTGGGCGTCCCCTTGTTGGACTCCATGGTGGGTGGGGACAACGGGCACTGAATTTCTTAAAAACAAACATGAGTTCTCCAACTCATAAAAATCCGATCAATGCCGCGAAGAGGGCTCGCCATGAACCCCCAACTTCTCTGCCTTTGCCTTCGTCTTCGTGTGTGTCTCCGTCTCCGAAGTTCCTGATCATCCACTCTACGGGTGATCAGGTTCTTGGGGACATGTCTCCGTTTTTTATACACAAGGGTATTCAAGGTCTTGCGGGAGAACCGAAATCTGTCAAGCGCCTAAGATCTGGTGACTTGCAGGTGGAGACTGCGTGCTCCAAGCATTCGGAGCTTCTATTAAAGGTTACAGCGATTGGTGGAGTGGCAGTCGAAGTCACTCCACACAAGACGCTCAATTCCTCCCGGGGCGTGATCTCCGAGTGGGGCCTCCTCAAGGTTTCTGAGGAGGAAATCCTCTCGGAGCTTTCGGACCCAGGGAGTGATTGCAGTCCACCGGGTTTCTTCACGCCGTAATGGAAAGTTAGAGCCCACCAGGGTCCTTATTCTAACTTTCAACACACCACACCTGCCTACTTCCATCAAGGCAGGCTACTTACGCTGCGAGGTGCAGCCATTTATCCCCAACCCTCTGCATTGCTTTCAATGCCAGAGGTTTGGTCATGCCCGCACCGCATGCCGGGGCAAGCCCACCTGTGCTCGTTGTGGCAGTCAGGATCATCTCGAACCTGACTGCACAGCAGAAAAGGCATGCTGTGTAAACTGCCATGGTGAACATCCGGCGTACTCCCGCGACTGTCCGAAGTGGCTGGAGGAGAAAGAGGTACAGCGCCTCAAGACCCTTCATAACATCAGCTATCCAGAGGCGAGAAAGCTCGCTGCACCGCCTGCCCCACCTGGCAAGGTCTCCTATGCCGGTGCGGTTGCCGGAAAGCCCATCGTTAAGATGGCTTCCGTGGCGGTGCAGACCGACATCAGCGTTCCAACAGCTGAATCTTTCTCGCCTGCTGCCAAGTACCTCTTGACGCAGGCGAAGCCGACGTTGGTGTCAACCTCGACATCGACACCGGTTTCTATTCCTGTGTCTGTGCCTTCCACTTCCACCTCTGGAAGGCCCCCTCCTCCCCGCCCACAGACAGCACGACCTACAAAACCCAAGGGGCCCCCGCCGGGGCCCAAAAAGAAAATTTTACCTCCTCGTTCGGCGGTCTCTGATCCATGTTGCTCGGACGACTCCGAGGACATGGACACTGACCGCCCTAATTTTCCAAAACCGTCGCTGGCGACGGTTAAAATAAATCGAAAGTCATCCGCCAATTCTTCCAAGACCTTAGATGGCCACACTCCTTCAATGGAACTGTCGTGGATTCCAGAGGAATATTGACGACATCAAGGTTCTCCTGAGGGCGCACCAACCCCTCTGCGTGTGCCTTCAGGAGACATTTTTGCAGAGAGCCAACAATCCCACTATCCGGCACTTTTCTCTTGTTCGCCGGGACCGGGATGGAGATGGTCCAGCTCACAGAGGTGTTGCCATCCTCGTGAGCAACCACTCCCCATTCCAGGTCATTCCCCTCACCACTGACTTAGAGGCGGTTGCCATCCGCCTCTTTGTGGGATTTTCGTTGACTGTCTGTTCTGTCTATCTCCCGCCCGGAAGCGTCATTTTCCGGGATGACCTTGATGACCTCGTCTCGCAGCTGCCGTCCCCCTTCCTCATCATGGGGGACTTCAACGGCCACAGTCCGCTCTGGGGCAGTGCTGACACCAACGGGAGGGGCCGGGTCTTGGAGCAGTGTCTCCTGGATCCATCGCTCTCGCTGTTGAACACCGGTGTCAGTACCTACTTTCACACCCCAACCCGCACATTCACTGCCATTGACCTCACCATCTGCTCCTCCTCGATCCTTCCACTCTTTACATGGGAGGTCGAGGACAATCCCTACGGAAGCGATCACCTCTCCATGGTGTGTACCATCTCTCGTGGGGGGCCTTGCAGCCCTTCGCGTGTCTCCCGGTGGAGGCTTGATCGGGCTGATTGGAGTGGCTTCGAGCTCTTGTCTGAGCTCGATGAGCAATCTGTCAGCCAGGAGCCCATCAATGTCGCAGTGGCGGAGTTGACGGACTGCATCGTCCATGCAGCTGCCTCTACTATTCCTCAGACCTCTACTCGGTTTCCACGGTTCCCAAAACCGTGGTGGAATCCCGACTGCACCGCAGCTCGTAAGGCTCAGAACAAGGCTTGGGGGGTGTTTCGGAGATATCCGACGTCCCCCAACCTCGAAGCATTAAAACGCGCCAGGGCGAAAGCCCGTTTCGTCCGGCGCCAGAGCCAGAAGGAATCTTGGATGAAATATACATCTTCTATCACTCGCACGACCAGTTCTAAGGTTGTGTGGGATAACGTCCAGAAGATTGGTGGGAAGTACACGTCCCACTCATTATCGATCCTGGAGCACAATGGACAGGCAATTGCTGATCCTCGTGCAATTGCCGGCACTCTGGGGGAGTCCTTCTCCTCCATCTCCTCATCTTCCTCGTACTCCCCCGAGTTTCTGGCCCAGATGAGCAGGGCCGAACGCTCTCCACTGTCCTTCCATTCGAATGGCCTGGAGTCTTACAACAGGCCATTCACAGCAGAGGAGCTTCGCCGTGCTCTGCACACTTCTCGTGCATCTGCTGTGGGGCCAGACAATGTCCATTATGCCATGCTCCAACATCTCCAACATCATTATGACATGCTCCAACATCGGTAACACTCTGTTGCGGCCGTACCCCCAAGAACAGGGGGGGCCACAAGGCTCCATTCTGAGTGTTACGCTTTTTGCTGTCAAGATTAATTCTATAAGTAGACAACTTCCTCCATCAGTAGGCAATGCCCTCTATGTTGATGACTTTAGCATCTTTTGCTCTTCGTCAAGCATGAGGGTCATTGAAAGACAACTGCAAATTGCCCTGAACAATCTATCGGTTTGGGCGACGGCAAACGGGTTCCGGTTCTCCCCACAGAAGACCGCTTGTGTTCACTTTTGCCACAAGCGTAATCTTCATCTGGATCCCGAGCTGCGGCTCGGGGGTAACATCATTCCAGTTGTGGCGGAGACCAAGTTTCTCGGTCTCATATTCGATCGGAAATTGACCTTTTTACCTCACATTCGTCATCTCAGGTCCAAGTGCACGCGGGCATTGAACATCGTCAAGGTCCTCTCCTCCCTTTCTTGGGGGGCGGACCGATGTTCTTTGCTCTGCCTGTACCGTGCACTTATCCGATCGAAACTGGACTACGGATCCCAGGTGTACGACTCGGCGGTGAAGGTGCTGGACCCCCTCCATCACCAGGCCCTCCGTGTTTGCACAGGAGCCTTCCACACCTCACCAGTCCAGAGTCTTTATGTTGAGACCGACGAACCATCTTTATCTGTTCGCCGTCAGCAGTTGTCCCTACAATATGCATCAAAATAGCGATCCCTGCCTGGCGATCCCACTTGGGACTGCGTTTTCATTCCGAAGTGGGAAATTCTTTATACAAATTGGCCGACTGCCATTCGTACTTTTGGTTTGCGTGTCCGAGGCTACCTCAGAGACATCAACACCAGTCTCGATAGCGTTGCACAGTCGACAGCTGAGCCACTTCCACTTTGGCTCGCTGTTTCTCCTTCCTGCGATTTTTCCCTGTGCAGCACGGGGAAGATGCGTGCGACTCTGTGTACCAGCAACTCTTTGCCAGCCATCGTGCTGAGCACCCGGACTTCTTGCCTGCCTTCACAGATGGCTCGAAGTCCGGCACGTCAGTGGGATCGGCCATGGTCTGCTGTGATGTAATCATTGCAGACCAGATCCCACTGCAGTGTTCCATCTTCACTGCAGAGTTGCACGCTATCAGCCTCGCCTTGGACCACGTGGCGACTAAGCATCATCGTCGGTGTGTGCTTTACACCGACTCGCTTAGCTTGCTACAGGCTTTGATCTCGGTGAGGCATCGGCCTCACCCACTTCTTACTAAGATCCACCAGCAACTACATCGTCTGGCAGCCACCACCACCATCCATTTCTGTTGGGTGCCCGGTCACGTCGGGATCAGGGGCAATGATTTGGCAGATGCTGCTGCCAAGTCAGCCACGCCCCTTCTCCGACTATCTGTTTCTGGTTCCCTATCTGGATTTCCGGCAGCGTTTTACCATCGAGCTCCGGGCACAGCGGCAGAGATCTTGGTCAGAACAGCTTACGAACAAGCTCTTTGAGATCAAACCATGGCAGTCTTGTTACCGCAGGAATCGCAAGGAGGAAGTTGTACTTGCTCGGCTCCGCTTAGGTCACTCATATATTACTCATTCATTTCTTCTATGGGCGGACGACGTACCTAAGTGCAAATTTTGTGACACCATTTTAAGAATCTAACATATTTTAATTGAATGTCCATGTTTAACCTAGAACGTCGTTTGTATTTTACTTTTCACAATTTTACATTCGAGCCACTTAACTCGGACATCTTTTATCTGATAGTACCATTTTATCTCCAATTTTTGCCTTTTTACAGTATACAGGATATTTTACCAGATTTTAATTTTATTCATTTGTAATTTAATCACCGTCTGACCTAGGTCATTTACACCTGGGCTAGTTTTATCTTTGTCTCTACTGTATTTATTTATCTACACTTTTGTTGTTTTACACCTTACTTTTTATTTCTGTTATATATATATATATCTTGTTGGTTTTATTTTACTTTTTCCAGCATTTGTCTTTTAATTTTGGTTGAGGAGTATTTGTTTTTTAGCATATTTTTACCTTGTTTGGCGCATTATAGCCTTAGTAGCTCATGTGCCATAAAACTCCAAACAACCAACCAACATTACATGGCTGGATCGCTGGCACTAGTTCAATGGTGGCTATCTGCGCCACTGTCCTCCAGTTGAACTGTCGTAGCAGAGCAGTTTACAGAACTGTTTTACTGTGCAGGATAGCAGCACTTGGTGCAGCAGGATAGCTCCACCAAGTGCTGCTATCCTGCACATCTATGTCCTTTTCTTTACTACTTCCCCTTACTTAATATCTTTTCATTCTAATCTGTGGCTTTTCTTTTACCTTTACATTAGTTTTTTATTCTCTCTCCTTCTTTTCATCTCTTTTTTTTGTTTCTTTATTTCTTTCCTTATTTTTCTTACATGCTTTTTATTTTTTTATGGGATAGGGGAGGCTCAGTTGGTAGTGTGCCAGGTTTGTAAACGTGTAATTCTCAAGTTTGGGTCTCAGCTGAGCAAGTGTAGAGATTTTTCTCTGCCAAACTCCCCACACCACCCACAGTGAATAGGGGTCATTGTTGGGCTTGAAAAGGACGATGTCCCTTGGATGGGACGTTAAACACTGTGTGTGGGAGAGCTACACCTAACGCATGTTAAAGAACATGCTGGATGGCCTTGATGGGAGGTTTACACCCTTTTCCCAACAGCTGTCCAGTGAGTCCCCTCTCCTAAACACCCACGAATCCACGAGAGCTTGGAACTTGGACATTGTTTGCAACTATTTGATTTTATGGTAGCAATAATCATTTTTTAATCATAAAAGAATGCTCGAAACTCCCCCTTCAAAATTGATCGACTCTCGGCACAATTGTATTACAGAGTTATAATATAAATTCCGACCACATTGCAACCAACTCTTATTGGCAATTATTCCTTGTCACGGCTCAAATTGAAAAGTCTCCACTTTTGCGATTTTAATGAGCAGACAGAATTACAAAACTCCAGTGCAGTGATTCCCAACCTTTTCTGGACCATCGCCCCCTTTAGAAGAGAACAAAAATTTCAACCCTCCCCTGGTCCATAATAGTTAATTTTATATGAAATATTAAAATATTGTTGCATATTATCTGTACCTAATTTATCTGTTTATTTATCTATTAAAAATCATAAAGCAGAAATTAATAAAACGACAACCAAATGTAAAATAAAATTGTTTATTAAAATTTTAAAAATAAACACAGAATCAATCAGAAATAAAAAATAATGAGATAAACACAAAATTAATAATAAGTAAAAAAAAATTAATGAGATGGTTGAGGCTGGTGGAGTGTTAACAATTTGTTAATGTCGGGTTCCAATTTCGTTAACATCAATCGCAGATCGCCACGTTCAGTGATGTGTAGTCTGTTCCTCTTCTTTGACAGTAAATTAGCTACTGCACTGAATCCACGCTCAGCCATATAGGACGAAGGAAATGCGATTAAAAACTTCTGTACTATTGCCCACAATCCAGGGTAGAGAACTGGTATTGATTTTTGAAGCCAGAACTCTTGGTATCCATGTTTGAATTTTACTTTGAGTGCTTCGTTAGTCGTGAGTTCTAAGAGTTCCTCTTCCAAATTCGATGATTCTTCAGTATCTGTGTTTCCGAAAGGATCTAAAATCCAACTCGGTATATTCATGTTTAAAATATCTTGGAAACGCTCCGTAAAATCAACATGAAGAACTTCCAAGTGTTGGCAGTAAGTAAGCAAATCTTCCGGTTTTGCAGAGACTGCTGATAATGTGGGAAAGTGGTTGTATTCACCTCTACCTAGATTTCGTTTGAATAGAAGAAGTTTTCCCGCAAAAGCAGCTATGACGTTTTTTGTTTTAATTAAATTCAACTCATCACCTTGCAATTGTAAATTAACTTGATTAAATATTTTAAACAGGTCTGTCAAATAAGGATGTCATTTTTTGACGTAATCAGGTTTTCGAGCAATTTTTCGTCTCTGTCTTCAAGAAAGTCCAGTACTGAGTCAAATAGATTGAAAAAACGATTCAGAAAAAAAAAACGCCCTATCATTGCTGGAGCACCATCAGTAGCAGCAGACAAAATATTGCAAATAGGAATTTCTTTCTCTTGAAAAAACCTTTGCATGGTATTAAATATAGATTCCAAATTTTTAGCAAATAGTACCTCTTCATGAATTTTTTCTTCTTTTATAAATCGTACGTATGATAAGAGTAGAGCTTCGTTATTTGGTAGAGTTGATTCATCGAGTTGAATGGAAAATTTGCAAGTCGTTAAGTAATCACATAATGATATTTCAATGTCTTTTGCCATTTCATCTATTCTTCTTTGCACTGAATTATTACTGAGAGGAATTTTTTTGATGATATCTGACGTGTCTTATGATGAAGAACAGTTTTTAATATCTCTTTGACTGCCGGCAAAATTAATTCCTCGCCAATTGTGTGTGGTTTTCCTGCTTTTGCGATTAACAATGAAACGTTATATGAGGCTCGTAGTCCATCATCATCTTGTTTAGAAGACGACGCAAAAAGGTTTGACATAGTTGGCTGTTTTAAATATTGCTTTTCCAGTTCTTGAAAATAGGATAAATCTTTGTTCTTCTTATCAGCATGATTTTATTTAAATGCTCTTGTAGCCTAGAAGGTTTCATAGCTTCATTTGAAAAAACGTTTCGGCAAATTAAACACATAGGTAATGATTGGTTTGTAGGAGAGTACGTAAATCCATATTTCAAATACTCAATACTGTACTGCCGGCATTTCTTTTCAGATGTAGATTCAGACATTTTCAAATACAAATTAACTTCTCAACAGATTTATAGATAGTTATAAAAATAATGTTTATAATGACTTCTAACACTTATCACTCACGACTATTTATCACGGCGAAGCACATAAAAATAATAAAACATTCCTTGAGCTATCGCTTTTATAGATTTGATTTTGTGCACGCATTAACTTGTATGTTTGCGATGCCGGCGCACTTGCTCCGTAAACAAGTCATTTCAAGCTCCCATATTCTTGTCGAAACATGTTAAATTGCATGAACTGCGTGTTTACCTACCAACTTGCAAGGACTTGTCACCGTCAATCGATTCTAAACTAAAACAAATTAGGTATAGGTATACCTAATGCTAATTTAAAAATGCTTATTAACGCGATAACAATACGATAATTTACCTAGCTAAATAAAATATTTATTCATGAAAACAGGTATTTTCAAAGTATTTTATTATATTAAAAAATTATTATTAAAAAATATTAAATATAATAAATTTATTATTATTATATTATTATTGCATCAAGGTTGATTTGCCTATCAGGATGGACACACATGTCCAACATAATAAGCCTGATATAGTAGTGCATGAAAAGGTATTGAATGAGATTACAATTATTGAAGTAGGAATAACATCTCAGGATAACCTGCAGAACAGTAGAAGAGGAGGTATGATCTGCTGGCTAATGAGTTGAGCCTAATTGACAAGTGTAATGTTAATATTATACCTTATGTTCTGACGTGGAATGGTATTTTAACTACGTACCATAAAGCATACTCAAAGCGACTTGGAGTGGGAAAACATATTGAAGCTGATATCCAATCTGTGATCTTGAAGAGAACTTTTGAGAGCATCTCAGTCGACTTCAGACGTACCAGTATGCTAGTAGGCGGTAGCAGGGAACTTATTGTCCAAGCTGCAGTTGAAAAACTGTACATGACGGATGAGGTAGTGGATGATCAGAATCACCAGGAAGACACCACAGAATAGAAGAGATAAAAAGGTTGTCACAGAAAATTCCATTAAATTTATTTATTTATTTGACCGCCCCTCTTGACTGCCTCAACGCCCCCCATTTGCCTCTGGATCCGCTACCGCCCCCTTGGAAGGCTCCAGCGCCCACTGGGGGGCGGTATCGCACCCGTTGGGAATCTATGCTCTAGTGTAATAAACTTTAGTGTAATTCTTCCACAGGTTCCTTCTTTACTCTTTGCACCTCTAATGTCAGTTTTTCCTTTTACGTTGATCAGCACACGTGACATGTGGTGCCATCTATCAGATGCAGTACTTTCCTGTATAGTGGAGCATTGGATGGCATCACTCAACCATATTTCCACCAAGTGCTGCTGCACTCAACATAAAGTAAAAGTAATATGAGAAGAACTTATAAATATTTCAACACCAATTCAAACACTTTTGATATATTGATTGCTAGATAAAAATATATGTAAAATGTACAATATTTTTTTCCACGAGAAAAGCTGATAAAATTATTGTAGGTTTTGATTTTCGAAACTCTATACGAATAATTTCCCGAATTTTTGAGAAACGCGCGCACCTAACTCCCCCCTCTAACCTTGTATTAATTAGAGAAACTAGAAAATAATTATTAAGCATTAAAAAGGAAACTTTGGGGGCATTAATTTTTTTTATCTGTTTTTTGCTTCAAAAAAAATATTGGAGAATTTCCATGTTATGTCAATTGGAATCTAATTTTCGAAGCTCTATAACTTCTAACATATGCACTAAATGAAAAAAATGACTGAAGGTAAATTAAAGATCAAAATTAAATCTACTTAAATCCGTAATTTAAACAATATTCGTTCAATATTTAAAGAGTTATGGAACCTAAAATATTAACAATAAATTATATTGTTTTATAAAAATCATTCATAAATATCTAATATTGAAGTAATCATTATGCAAAATTCAGAAATGTATATTTATTTCATTAAATGGTTTTAAAAATTGATTATTAATTCAGTTTTAATTAAATACTGAGGTAAATTTTTATTATGCATTCTCTGTTGTGAAATACTCTAGCTTACATATCGTTTTAAATACTGAACGAATATTGTTGAAACAGGAGATTTAAACAGATTTGATTGTAATCTTTATTTTATATACAGTCACATTTTTCCATTAAATGCTTATTTTAGAAGTTATACTGCTTCTAAATTAGACCGACTTGGAAATTCTCTAATATTTAGATAGAGCAGGGTACAAATTTTGCTAATTGTAAGTAAAAATGTTATTTTTGCGTGGAATCTTTTCTTCTTCTACCACTACTCATAGCACACACACACCACATCCCATATTTATTTTGATGGAAACAGCACAATATTGTGGCATGTAACAAAGCAGAAAAATTAATGAAATTATACTTATTGTATATTTCATAATTTAATTAGCTTATTTTATATGAATATATTTGAAAAATACGATTAAATATTAATAAACATCATTTTTAATCATCAATGATGATATATTTTATAAAATAATGAATGCTAAAACTACAAGCAATTTTTAGGGATGGAGCACGGAGAAGCCTATTGGCCCGATAGACCACAACTCATAGTGCGGCAAGCGGTTGCAGTAAAGGTGGTAAGCAACGTCATGTTCGAACCCTACTCGAGGCTGTCTCTGAACTCACTTATCGACATCTGCGAAGTACTACGGGATATGATCGTAATTATCGTGTTAGACACGAACTTGGTCGTGTAGAATATTAAATATTATTGAGTTATCGACGATATATGTTATAAAATAATGAATACTAAAACTACTTGTATTTTATAACGACGGAGCTCATAGAGGCCGATATTGGCTTCGCCCAATAGGCTACAACTCATAGTGTCCAGATGGCTGCAGCGCAGTCAGCAAGCCACGGCATGCTCAAGTCCTACTCGAGCACTGTCTTTGCACTCTACTTATCATCAACTGTGAGGTACGAGAAGTGATCTCAAGTATTGTGTTAGACTCAGATCTCCTACTGTGGCATATACACTGGCAGGCTCCTGTCAGACCTCTGTGGCAAGCAGCTGCTTGAGGGGGTATTTATTTTTTTTATATTATATAAGAACATCGGCAATTATAAATAAAAAACAGCCTTCATATACCAGTTGCCACACGCATGCGCGTTGCCGACTGCAGTTCAACTAGCCCCAAAAAAGTTGGGGCACTCCAACTCTCTTTCCCATGTATGTGTTACCGGCAATGTATGAAAAGCCGGCATTCTATAGAATACCCGGCATTTTTTGGCAATGTATGAAATATGAGAATTAGTACATACTTTTCCTAGGCATTGTATGGAATACGTAGGCATTATATAGAATGACAAATACTATTTCGGCAAAGTATGAAAAAGGCTTTTATTGAAAAGATGCATGTGAAAATGTAAGAAGTACAAAATATAAGATACGGGATTTTACTACAAAAAGAGAAAAATATCATTGCTGAACTACCGCCAGAAATATTAACATCATAACCTGTATTGAATCTGTCGTCCGCATTATAAAAAACGCCCCAAATGAGGTAAAGCCAAGTGAGAACGAATCAGTAAAGTGTTGAATATTCGAAGTTTGCAATTCGAGTTAGGATACTCGTATTTCACTTTACTACTTGTCAAATCTATTTCAGTGGAGTTCCGAGATGCTTGTGATATGTCGTTTTTTGATGACTTTTTTTAATCTGTTTTTTGACCTTAACTCTCTTTCTATGGAAGCTAGGGTTCTCAAACTTTGGGATCCCTATTGAGGCAACCGTCTTTTACACTCTTACAACGCTAGGGGGCGCTTTTCCGAATGGAAGGGTGTCTTTTTGGTGTCCAAAGTGACCAACTACGGAGCTCTTTTTTACCGAAACTAGGGACTGGCGGATCTGGCAATCAGGGTGAGCCTATAGGGGACCCAGGGGACCCAGGGACAATTCGAATTGGACTGAGTGCTCTGGCTCTCTGTTTGAGGCGAGTGTCGAGAGTCACGTGACTCGCATTGCGACATTAAACATCACTGCCGGGAGTATTTTATACTTTGCCGATTTGCCTTTTGGCATTCTATAGAATGCCTAGGAAATGTGTGAAATATGAATCGTTTCATACATTGCCGGCTAGTTTTAGGCATTATATACAAACTTTGCCGTGACATATGCATGGCTCACGCTCAGGCCGACAGATTACATGGAGGTACCTCCATGACAGATTATGCATGTTAAACCTATTAACATTGCCATGTGCATGTGCCAGTGACTCACCAGTCGCCTAGTGGCGCCAGCAATCCATGACGATGTAAACTATCCTTTAGGGAGCATTTCGATACCTTTTTCATTTGACTTTTTCATTTCGACACAGTTCAATACTTTTTTAAGGTCACTACGTAAAATTAAAATATGTCAAAAAAAACTCCCAAGCCAGTCTTGGCCAAATCGATGCGGCAATTATCGCTGTTTTAAAATTTTATGAATGAGCACAGGCACATTAAACAAAGCTATCGTTCTTGAAATTTCTATTATGGTTTCCATTTGTACTATTATACATATTCGGAATTCGTTCTACAGATTTGAAAAGGTTCTTAATTATAACTGCTCAGGCATTATTTCCTAGCCTAGCTTTCCTTTGACGATTTTTCCTTTGTTATTATTTTATCTCCCCTGAAGTGGCAATGGCTATTACGCTTCCTCATTGGTTCTTCTCATTGCTGATTTCGAATTGGCTCAGTAAAGTTTTGATCGTCAGTCGGAGGGAAAATTTATAAATTCCAAGTTATGCATTTTGGTGGAATGTTTAAATTGTAATGAATTGCAAAGTTTACAGGTGGAAGCTTCGTCTTTTGTAAACCAGTTTCATCATATAGGTAAAAAAGGTAAGTGTTATTATAAGAAATATGAATGATATGTTGCTTGCATGGGAAGATTCGTTTTTGTTTGTTTTATGAATAGATTTTGACCCAAGTTTCTAAAATAAAATAAACCACTTGTTGCAGAAACGAATTCTCGTATAGCCAATTCAGAGAAAAATAATTTGTATGTTTTTAGCTAGTCGGTAGCGGATTTAGAGATCCAGGGGGCCTAAGCGAAACAATATTTAGTGGTCCTATGGTGCATAGCTGAGATGACCTCTATATTTATGAAGGCATTTTTTCCACGCTATTGCTAAAAAAAAAAAATGAGCATTTTACTTGATAATAATAAAAATGTAATCTAAACAAAATTCACAGACTGATTTGGGGGCCCTAAGCAGCTGCTTATCAGTAAATCCCCTATAGCTAGATATTTTTACTCTATTGTGTTTCTTGATACTTTTTTAGTTTATTTTATTTATCAATTTATTAATATTAAATCATTAATATTAAAAGTCTGCATTATAAAGTGCTATATTTTATTAAATAATTAAATAGCAAAAATAAGTGTGTGAAGAAACTCAATTTGTTTTGTGTTCAGCAGACTTTAATGTGGCTGCCATTGGTTGCAGGATATTCAGCTTCCATATGTACTTGGCTCAGGATGTCTGGTGTTACATTTGCAGCAGCTGCAATGATTCTTTCCTTTAAATGCTGCAAATTAAGAATTTTTTTGGGAATAAACAATTTGTAATGCAATTCCAAAATAGGTGTAATGATGTTTTCAGGACTTTTGAGCAGCACAAAATCAGCCCACTTTTACCAATCCAGCAATCATTTTTTTAAAAATTTAATTGGGAAATTTGGTATTTAACACATTACCTGTGATACTAATCCCACCTTGTGATACCAATTCCATGCCATCATAAGAAACTCAAAACTTCATTGTTGACATTTTGGACACAGGATTACTTTTTAATTAACTTAATCTGATATATAAAGAAGAAAGTTAGTCTGTGTACATATGCACTCAGTCCCTAGAAGAGCTAGAGGCACCAAACTTTGCATGGAGTTACTTCACCCAGGGGAAGAATATAGACTATGTGCAAACAAAACCATTGGGGTCAACCAAAATTGAGGTGAGTAAGTTTGTATTTTTAAAAATCTCCATAGACTTAACATTAACAGTTGAAAGTTATTCAAAATAACTTGCCACTAATAAATTTGAGAGAAGGAATGCATTAAAGTAATTCTTTCTGAATTCACCTGATAAAGTTCATTCAGTTTGTTGGGTAAACAGCACGAGTCGTTCTGTGGAAATTGAAGACATTTTAATTGAGCATGAGTGGGACACAAGATTCTTTGTTTAAAGGAAAGCTTCAAAAACTAAACTCATATCAGAAATTAAAATCATTGACTTAATTTTAAAAATAAGTAAAAGTTTTCTGCAGAGAAATGGGTTCAAGTCCCATATGTTGGTAAAATGTTTTTCCACAAAATATTTATTGACAATTAAAAAGACCTTGCTCAGAAATTAATTAAAATAACTTAAAATTCTCTGTGATTGGGCAATAAAATTTTTAAGCTTATCCTTCGAACTATTTGCATGTTAAAAGTTTTTGGGAGAAAACTCAAAAGCTTTTCAGAGCAAATACAGTGCTTCACTGCCCTTGCTCCAAAAAGTTTTTCAGTTTTCTAAAAATTTAACATGCAAATAGTTTGAAGGATAACTTAAAATTTCATTGTTCAATGACAGAGAATTTTAAGTTATTTTAGTTAACAGACATGTATTAAAGCTTACCATGATAGGTTACTTAGTCATTATGACAGTCATGGTTTGCTTAATACTGAAGTTGAGGAAGAATGGGGCCATTTTAAACAGGCTTTTTTGGAAACTAACAGTACTCTTTTAGGAAAAAAGGAGCAGAGGAGGCAGAATTATTTAAGTGATAAGGCACTTGAGCTTATTTCAGAAAGAAGGAACTGCAGGAATGTCCTTAATCAGAACCCTACTAGTCCTAATAGAAAAGATTACAGAAAGCTTAATAAACGTGTAAAGGATTAGTTAGCTACTGATAAAAATCTTTGGCTTGATAGCTTGGCTGACAAAGCTGAGGAAGCAGTTAGGCAGCACAACAGCAGAGAGCTGTACCAATAGTTAATGTTTATGTGGCAGAAAACGGACAGGCATACAGGGATTGAAGGATAAACAAGGTAAGGTTATAGAAGGTGAGGATCCTGTCATGGCTAGGTGGCAATGTTTTATGTGGCAGAAAACGGACAGGCATACAGGGATTGAAGGATAAACAAGGTAAGGTTATAGAAGGTGAGGATTGTGTCATGGCTAGGTGGGCTGAGCATTTCAGTCATGTTCTAAACAATGTGGTTAGTTCTACTCCCATTGTTTGTAATGATGATAGATGCATTGGCAGCTTTAATGTTGGCCCTATAACACAATCTGAAGTTAGTTTGGCTATCTCTAAACTTAAACTTCATAAATCCCCAGGGGTAGATGAAATTACTACAGAAATGCTCAGAGCTGGGAATGTTTTGATTACCACTTGGATGACTGAAATTTTGAATAACTTTTATGATAAAGGCATGGTTCCTAAAGATTTTACCAGAGCTATTATTATCCCTATTTTCAAGAAAGGTGATCGCAGTTCTTGTGATAACTATAGAGGTATCAGCCTACTCTCTGTTCCAGGTAAAGTTCTTTCCATGATTGTGCTTAACAGAATTAAGAATCTGGTTGACAGGCAATTGCGTGATGAGCAATGTGGATTCAGAAGTGGTAGGGGATGTGTGGATCAGATATTTTCACTTAGGCAGATTCTTGAGAAATGTTTAGAGTTTCAGAAACCTTTGGTTGCTAGCTTTGTTGATTTCAAAAAGGCTTTCGACTCTGTTGATCGTCATAATTTGTGGTTGATTGTGAGATCATATGGTATCCAGACAAGTTAGTTAACATAATGAAAGCTCTCTATAATAACACTGAGTCATGTGTGAGAGTTGGTAAGTCTTATAGCAATTGGTTTAGCATTACGTGTGGTGTTCGACAAGGGTGCATTTTGTCTCCTTTTCTCTTTAGTTTGGTTGTTGATTATGTTATGCGAAATTCACTTTGAGGGAAAGATTTTGGCCTTAAATGGGCTGGAGATACGAAAATTTCTGATTTAGATTATGCTGATGATTTAGCCCTTTTGTCAAATGATGTTGATGAGATGAACTCTTTCATTTGAGCTGTTGATGAGACTGGTAGTAGAGTAGGTTTGGTTATAAACAGAGAGAAAACTAAAGTGATGAAAATTGGTCAGGCAGGTTGTGATTCAGTTAATCTGAATGGTTGCAGTCTTGAGCAGGTGTCACAGTTTAATTACCTTGGGAGCTATGTAACTGATACTGGTGATGTGCGGCATGAGATTAACAGACAAATAGGTATTGCTGCTGGGACTTTTAAGAATCTATGGAGATTGTGGAGAAATAGGCGTATACACCTAAAGACTAAATTAGACTGTATAATAGTTTGGTTCTTTCTAGGGTTAGTTATGGTAGTGAAACTTGGACGCTGTGTAAACAAGATAAGAGGAAACTAGATGCTTTTGATTCTAGATGCTTACGCAGTATCTTGCGTATTAGGTGGTTCAACTTTGTAACTAATGATGAGGTTAGGCAAAGGAGTCTGCAACCTCCTTTAAGCAGCATATTGTGCAGAGAGAGACTCCGCTGGTTTGGCCATGTTGCCCGTATGGATAATTATAGATTGGCGAATAGGGTTATGAACAGTGTGCCTAGAGGCCTCAGAAGGAGGGGGAGACCTAGGATGCGGTGGGCAGACAATGTCAAACAGGACCTTGTTAGAATTGGGTGCAGTGCCAGATGCAGCAGATGTAGCTCAGGACAGATATGCTTGGAGAATTAAACTGCGTGGTCTGGTTGGACCTCCGTAGCCCATGGCTGCTTGAGGAGGAGGATGATGATGATGATCTCATATTAATAAAAGTTTTATTATGTTAAGTAATAATGTTTTTCAATAATAGTAATAATAATTTTTTTGTAGTATCTTAGCTATCTCTTGGCTGAGTGGTTAGCATGCTTGGCTTCTGATCTAAGGGATTTGGGTTCGAGCCCCAGATAAGGCATGGATGTTTCATGTCGTTTTTTCTGCTGAGGTCCCATTATTCCCACAGAACTTCTACTTATTGCGTATTAAACTAACAGGCTCCTGTCAGAACTCTGTGGCAAGCATTTGCTTGAAGGGGTATTTTTTATTATATTATACATTTTTTAGGCCACTCAGGCCATATTTAATTTTATTTTTCTGTAGTTATACATGCCTGGCAAACTACCCAAGGGACTTTAGTTGTTATGAAATGATCTTAAAAGTTCGATTATATGAGCAAGGCAATTCCATTTTTTGGTTTAGAAACTACTGATGTTGGGAGGATCATATGGTTCCTCGAAATATGTCCATTTCTTTTCTTACCCAAAAGAGAGAGATTAAAATTAAACCAGAGGGGATTGATTATAATGATTTTTATGCCAAATGGAAGCTTGCATTATGGGGAGACATCTACTCTTTATTTCAGAAAATTTCAGATACAAGCAACTTCAGGTAAATCTGCTAGTTATTTAATAAAACATATTGTTTTATAATATGGTGTTTTAATCACCACCCTGTATAATAATTTTTAACCCATTATGTTAATATTTTTAAATTTGCTATGTTAATATTTTTCTGGATATTGATTAGTTATAACTGATTTTTTACATCGAGAAATATTGATAAAATTGTTTATAAAAATTTTTTCTATAATACATTTTTACTGCTATCATGTCCATTGGGCACCATTGGCAAAGGTCATTTTTTTTTTCTGTATAAGTGTTGGGTGTATTTTAGCTGAAAAACAGGAAAAGGTACTGACTGTTATCAGTTCTAAAAAAGATTTTCCTGGTTAAACTTCTTGGCATCTGAGACTTGTACTATCTGCCACAGCAATTGGCCCCATAATGTTACTGATGTGATAACATATCCACATAACCACTATGGCTTTGCTGTGGCATTTAGGAGCCCAAGACAGGAGGCAGAAGTGATGTTTTGAGTATTCAAAGAGGATATCTGGTAGGTTTGTTTGATTTAACTACATAATGTTCTGCACTTGTATAAAGTGCATTTAATGAAATAATCTTTGTAACCTGAGAATCTACGAGTTATTTTTTACTTTAGCCCTACATTTTGCTGTGTAATATATATATATATATTTCACACGAAAGATGAAAGTTTATGATAAAGCAGGCTTGTCCAGCATATGGCCTGCCAAAGACTTCAATCCAGCTTGGCTAGTGGTATTAAATTTACTGTTTTATAGCCATCCATTTCTAGCATCAGCTCTCACCAGAAACTGATAGTACCATAACAGTGTTTTATATGTATGTCTTTAGTATAGACCATTGATGGTGAACTTATGACACCCTTGTTAAGGTGACATATGAGATGATTTTTGTTGGCACACCACTTGGAGGTGAAAAGAAATACATGTCTACAGGTAGTGTAGGACTTGAAAACAATGGACCTATCAATTTAATACATATTAAAAATGAATCATTGGCATCCTTCATTTCCTTAGCAAGATGGTGACTATGTTGCTATAATTCATTACTTATTATTAATTTTAATGGTGTGGGTCAGTTCAGTATGGCCTACTGATCTGGTCATCTATGGCCACTTTTTTCTTTTCTTTCAACCCTGCTGAGGAGTGGTCAACTTCACAGGGTCCTGGTGCTGACCATTTATACCTACTAGACTAAACTTGTTTATGGATTTGAGCTTGATTATGGATCCTGGACTTGCTGCACTGGTGGGCCTCTGTTGAGGGAGACTCTGCCGCTGTGTTTTCTGTTTGCTTTCTGGGTTGCCAGCCCTAAGTGAACAGAGTCATGGGATACCTTATATCAGCTGGTGGATAATCCTAATCAGAGGCCATCGCAGGTACCTGAACCTCACTTAGCTAGTTGGGCATCATCAAGCCGAAACTGGAGTAATGTGTCTCGGGCAGGCCATATGGCTCTTGAAAAAGTCCACTTGAAAAGGTGGTGCCTGAAGTTCCTTCTAGCATTGGTGACTTCAGCCTTTAGCAGAGGGGGAACAGGTCTTTGCCCCATGCCTGCGATCAGGGGGTAGTTTGATATTGTTGGCCCTACCTATCTCAATAAACCTAGTTTCTTTAAAAATCCTACTAATAATTTTTTCTCTGCAGGAACCTGAGGACATTACATAGAGATTATTCTCTTGATATCCTCACGAAGGAATTCCAGCACTATAACCTAGATATTCTAGGCTTGCAAGAGACAAGATGAACAGGTAAAGGTGAGATACTTAAAAATAACTAAATTTCTCTGTACAGGGAGGGAGGATGGAAAGCATCACCAAGGCATGGGTATGCTTCTCAGCAGATATGCTAGTGATGCTCTTCTAGGATATGAGTGCATTAATGAAAGGTTTCTTACAGCAAAATTTTGACAAGTATTAAAGACTTGAATGTTATCTGCTGCTATGCCCCCACTGAGAATGCCGATGAGGATGAGAAGGATAGGTTTTATGGACAACTTCAGGATATTTTGAATTCTGGCTGGAAAGGAGATTTACCCTTGTTCTTGGTGACTTCAATGCCAAAGTTGGTACTGACTCTGACCTTTGGGGAGGAGTGATAGGCCCTTTTGGTATTGGTAGCTGCAATGGGCAACGTCTCCTACAGGTAAGTAAACTCAATGGTTTCAGAATAACTTAACACTTATTACAAACACCTCGACATACATAAGTACACATGGGTTTCACCTGATGGGCTGCATAAGAATATGATTGATTATATATTAATTAACGGCAAATTGGCTAGTTCTGTAAGGAATACCAGGTCATATAGGGGAGCTGAAATTGGATCTGACCATTACCTTGTTAAAAGTGTCTTGCAACTTAAAAAGTGTTGTGCTAAGGTTAAAAAATTTACCTTTAATACTGAATCTCTGAAAGACCCAGTTATAGCTAAAGCTTACCATCATCATCATCCTCAAGCAGCCATGGGCTACGCAGGTCCAACCAGACTGTGCAATTTAGTTCTCCAAGCAAGTCTGTCCTGAGCTACACTACCGCATCTGGCCACTGCACACCAATGCTAATAAGGTCCTGTTTTTCATTGTGTGCTCACCGCATCCTAGGTCTCCCCCTCTTTCTGAGGCCTTTAGTCACACTGTTCATAACCCTATTCGCCAATCAGGGCAACATGGCCAAACCAATGGAGTCTCTTTCTAGCACAATATGCTGCTTAAAGGAGGTTGCAAACTCCTTTGCCTAACCTCATCATTAGTTACAAAGTTAAACACCTAATGCCCAAGATATTGTGTAAGCATCTGGAATCAAAAGCATCTAGTTTCCTGTAATCTTGTATACAAAGTGTCCGAGTTTCACTACCATAACTAACCCTAGAAAGAACCAAACTATTATACAGTATAATTTTAGTCTTTAGGTGTATGCACCTATTTCTCCACACTCTCCATAGATTCTTAAAAGTCCCGGCAGCAATCCCTATTAGTCTGTTAATCTCATGCCGCACATCATCAGCATCTGTTACATAGCTCCCAAGGTAATTAAACTGCGACACCTGCTCAAGACTGCAACCATTCAGCTTAACTGAATCACAGCCTGCCTGACCAATTTTCATCACTTTAGTTTTCTCTCTGTTTATAACCAAACCTACTCTACTACTACCAGTTTCATCAACAGCTCGAATGAAAGAGTTCATCTCATCATCAGCATAATCTAAATCAGAAATTTTCATATCTCCAGCCCATTTAAGGCCAAAATCTTTCCCTTGAAGTGAATTTCGCATAACATAATCAATAACCAAGCTAAAGAGAAAAGGAGACAAAATGCACCCTTGTCGAACACCAGAAGTAATGCTAAACCAATTGCTACAAGCCTTACCAACTCTCACACGACTCAATGTTATTTTAGAGAGCTTTTATTATGTTAACTAACTTGTCTGGTATACCATATGATCCCACAATCAACCACAAATTATGACAATCAACAGAGTCGAAAACCTTTTTGAAATCAACAAAGCTAGCAACCAAAGGTTTCTGAAACTCTAAACATTTCTCAAGAATCTGCCTAAGTGAAATTATCCTATCCACACATCCCGTACCACTTCTGAATCCACATTGCTCATCACGCAATTGATTGTCAACCAGATTCTTAATTCTATTAAGCACAATCATGGAAAGAACTTTACCTGGAACAGAGAGTAGGCTGACACCCCTATAGTTATCACAAGAACTGTGATCACCTTTTTTGAAAATGGGGATAATAATAGCTCTGGTAAAATCCTTAGGAACCATGCCTTTATCATAAAAGATATTAAAAATTTCATTCATCCAAGTGGTTACCGAAACATTCCCAACTCTAAGCATTTCCGTAGTAATTTCATTTACCCCTCAGGATTTATGAAGTTTAAGTTTAGAAATAGCCAAAAGTGTAGAAAAAGCTTATCATGCTAGGTTACTTAGTCATTATGACAGTCATAGTTTGCTTACTACTTAAGTTGAGGAATAATGGGGCCATTTTAAACAGGCTTTTGTGGAAATAACAATACTCTTTTAGGAAAAAAGGAGCAGAGGAGGCAGAATTATTTGAGTGATAAGGCATTTGAGCTTATTTCAGAAAGAAAGAAAGTTGCAGGAATCAATACCCTACTAATCCTAATAGAAAGCATTACAGAGATCTTAATAAGTGTGTAAAGGATCAGTTAGCTGCTGATAAGAATCTTTGGCTTGATGGCTTGGCTGACAAATCTGAGGAAGCAGTTAGGCAGCACAACAGCAGAGAGCTGTACCAGATAGTTAATATTTTATGGGTAGAAAACTGACAGGCATACAGGGATTGAAGGATGGTAAGGTTATAGAAGGTGAGGATTCTGTGATGGCTAGGTGGGCTGAGCATTTCAGTGATGTTTTAAACAACGTGGTTAGTTCTACTCCCATTGTTTGTAATGATGATAGATGCATTACTGGCTTTAATGTTGGCCCTATAACACAATCTGAAGTTATTTGGGCTATTTCTAAATTTAAACTTCGTAAATCACCAGGGGTAGATGAAATTACTATGGTAATGCTTAGAGCTGGGAATGTTTGAGTTATCACTTGGATGACTGAGATTTTGAATATATTTTATGATAATGCATGGTTCCTAAGGATTTTACCAGAGCTATTATTAACCCCATTTTCAATAAAGGTGATTGCAGTTCTTGTAATAACTATAGGGGTATCAGCCTTCTCTCTGTTCCAGGGAAAGCTCTTTGCATGATTGTGCTTAATAAAATTAAGAATCTGGTTGACAGGCAATTGCGTGATGAGCAATGTGGATTCAGAAGTGGTAGGGGATGTGTGGATCAGATATTTTCACCTAGGCAGATTCTTGAGAAATATTTAGAGTTTCAGAAACCTTTGGTTGCTAGCTTTGTTGATTTCAAAAAGACTTTCGACTCTGTTGATCGTCATAATTTGTGGTTGATTGTGAGATCATATGGTATCCAGACAAGTTAGTTAACATAATGAAAGCTCTCTATAATAACACTGAGTCGTGTGTGAGAGTTGGTAAGGCTTGTAGCAATTGGTTTAGCATTACCTCTGGTGTTCGACAAGGGTGCATTTTGTCTCCTTTTCTCTTTAGCTTGGTTATTGATTATATTATGCGAAATTCACTTCAGGGGAAAGATTTTGGACTGGAGATACGAAATGGACTGGACTGGAGATACGAAAATTTCTGATTTAGATTATGCTGATGATTTAGCCCTTTTGGCAAATGATGTCGATGAGATGAACTCTTTCATTTGAGCTGTTGATGAGACTGGTAGTAGAGTAGGTTTGGTTATAAACGTAGGGAAAACTAAATTGATGAAAATTTGTCAGGTAGGTTCTGATTTAGTTAATCTGAATGTTTGCAATCTTGAGCAGGTGTCACAATTTAATTATCTTGGGAGCTATGTAACAGATACAGGTGATGTGCGGCATGAGATTAACAGACGAATAGGGATTGCTGCTGGGACTTTTAAGAATCTATGGAGATTGTGGAGAAATAGGCATTTACACCTAAAGTCTAAAATTAGACTGTATAATAGTTTGGTTCTTTCTAGAGTTAGTTATGGTAGTGAAACTTGGACGCTGTGTAAACAAGATAAGAGGAAACTAGATGCTTTTGATTCTAGATGCTTACGCAGTATCTTGCGTATTAGGTGGTTCAACTTTGTAACTAATGATGAGGTTAGGCAGAGGAGTCTGCAACCTCCTTTGAGTGGCATATTGTGCAGAGAGAGACTCCATTGGTTTGGCCATGTTGCGCTGATTGGCGAATAGGGTTATGAACAGTGTGACTAAAGGCCTCAGAAAGAGGGGGAGACCTAGGATGTGGTGGGCAGACAATGTCAAACAGGACCTTGTTAGAATTGGTGTGCAGTGGCCAGATGCAGTAGATGTAGCTCAGGATAGACTTGCTTGGAGAACTAAATTGCACGGTCTGGTTGGACCTCCGTAGCCCATGGCTGCTTGAGGATGATGATGATGCTGACCATATGTTTAAAAGATGTCATCAAATAACTGATTGCAGATTGCACAAAAAGCAAAAATTAAAAATAGATGTACTAAATCTGTCATCTATCAACAGTGCATTGATTTCCTTTAAAGCACTTCTCAATATCTTAAAACTTATTTAAGGTTTTGGTTTACTGCTATGTCTGAGAGAGCCATTTTTTTCTCTCAGCCTATAAAAATTCACTTCATTCTGATAAGTTGCACAGCATCAGTGATGCACTGGATGTAGTAAGTGGAATGTGGCATGTGATTGAATGATTTTGATTTGGTAAATGAAAGTTTTGAATATTCCCTTGTATAATGACCAGTCTAATACTTAGTGTTCTGTATCCTTATTTTAAATCTTTAGTATTTTGTATCATTTAATTTATATTGTATGATGAATGAATATGTAACCTTAAATAGTTAATAATAATTAAACATATGACAATCACAGTGTTACCTGTTGACTTTTTAACGTCAATATATCAATAAATATTATGTGAAAAAAAATTTCACCAACATATGGGCCTTGAACCCGC
Organism: Ryuthela nishihirai; assembly: GCA_038380435.1. NCBI lineage: Eukaryota > Metazoa > Arthropoda > Arachnida > Araneae > Heptathelidae > Ryuthela > Ryuthela nishihirai. The sequence goes on along the minus strand of JAWZYU010000008.1, from coordinate 72,107,388 downwards.
ATCTCTCCAGAAACATGCCAGAGTATTCTACCATTAAACTAATGCCAACTCATCTTTTTCCACTGATTTTAAGACTCTAAACTCATCACTGAGGATTTGGGTGCCTACCATTGGCACCATCTATGATCTCAAGTGGCAACTATCAAATCCTTGTGATGAGTTTTGAGTCTTAAAATTAGTGAAGAAAAGTTGAGTTGGCATTAGTTTAATGGTAAAATACTCTGGCATGTTTCTGGAGAGATGTGGGTTCAAGTCCCGTATGTCAGTGAAGACTTTTTCCACAAAATATTTATTAATAATAATAATGAATAGCATTTTAAAGTATTTGTAATGTTGGCATGGGAATTAGAAAATATTCTTATTTCCCTAATTTTGGCACACAAGCTCAAAAAGTTCACCATCATTGGTATAGACCAATAATTAGCATGTGACCCAATATGAAAAAGGTTTAGACAACCCAGTGATAGATATTTATTTTGCTCCTTTTGTTCTATCATTAATAGATGCAAAATGCTAAATCAAAAATGTATTTTGGGGCGGGGGTGGCTCAGTCAGTAGCATGCCAGGCTCGTAATCTGTAGTTCCCAGGTTCAAGTCCCAGCTGTGTCAGCGTTGAGATTTATCTCCGCAAAATTCCCCGCCCTGCCCATGGTCAGTAGGGGACACCGATGGGCTTGGAATAGGCCGCCGTCTGTCGGATGGGACGTTAAGCCATGGCATCGTGTGCGGGAGAGACATACCCTGTGCACGTTAAAGAACACGCTGGATGGCCCTGACGGGGTTCTACCATCTGTCTCCCAACAGCTGTTCCAGTGGGTCCCCTCCCCCCAACCTTCTCTGAGCCTTCGGGGTCCATGTAACCTGGCCATTTAGCCCATGGTGTGCAAAAAAGTGCCGCTCAGATTTAAAACAACCCAAAAATGTATTTTTGTTTAAATCTTGGTGTGTAAATAAATATAACTTTTAAATGTTAAGCAAAGTAACATGATTAATAAGTGTAATTAGAAATGAACAGTGCATTAAAGTGATTAGTACATATCTTTCATTTTAGAAGTTTCAAGCCATGGCTCCAACAGTTGCTGCCAAGATGTCCTTAGTAGCACAATTTGATGACCTCTGTCGATATTCTGCTGTCCTTACAGAAGGGATTGAAGATGGTATTAGTTTCTGTGACATTCTTATTTTGTTTGAAAAAAGTTAAAAAAAAGTGCATCATATCCCAAATTTATTTGTAATTTTAATCTAGAATGATTATTTAGTAGAATGATTAAATTTCGAGTGGGATGCAATGTACTTTGTAAGTTCTACAAGATGTGGCATAAAATTAATCCTCATTCATATTGTATTGTGTACTAGAATACCTAACCAGTCAAGAGTGATATGGTGAGATAATATCATGCTTCTTGCATTGTAAGGGGTATAACAGCTATGCATGTTGCACCCTGTCTACAATTTTACCCAATGGATGTGAAGACTTTTGACATTGCACACAAATATGCAGGTATTTATTGACCTTTCAGTTTGTTTCACGGTATTGTAATGAATTGTTTGGTTATTGAAAATGCCCCAAGGTCAAGTCTGCTAGTTAGCTTCATAGTGGAGCCCAATGAAAGGAAGAGATTGAGTAATGAAAATCATAGGAATTATTGACTAAGGGTAAATTAAGTGACAGTTTTGAGAGGAAAATGATATGTAATGAACAAAGTGTCAACTCTGTTGATAAAGATAATGTGACAGTTACAGTAATACATGGACAAAAATTGGTGCTAAGCTGTGTGCCTTCTACTCATTTCTTTACACCTTCGTTCTCTGCTATAGCAAAGTATGTTTCTACACAGATGTGAGTAATGATTTCTCCACAAGATGTCAACCATATAATTAGCTGATAAAGTACCTAACGTAGGCAAGCAATTGAGCATTTTATGTGTATACAGTATTGTTGGATTGTTTTACCTCTTAGTGGCACTATTTTGCACACAATATGCTAAATGGCCAGTAAAAAACCCCAGGGCTCAGAGAAGGTTGGGAGGGGACCCACTGAACAGCTGTTAGGAGACATGGTAGCCTCCTGTCAAGGCCATCCGCATGTTCTTTATTATGCGTAGGGCCACCACTCTCTTGCACATGTCACGGCTTAATGTGCCATCTGATGGATGATGGACTTTCCAAGACTATCAGTGTCCCCTACTGACCCAGGGTGGGGAGTTTTGCAGAGATAAATCTGAACACTGACCCAGCTGAGACTCAAACCTGGGCACTGCAGACTATGAGCCTGGTGCACTATCGACTGAGCCACCCTCTCCCCTGTAATATTGTGTCAAGGCATTATGCTTACATGTTTTCAAACCAGTTTTATTGTAAGAAATGTAAATTTGAATGAAACTTGGAGTAGTAATGATCTTATAAAGATTAGTTATACACTAAGAATTATAATTCATTAACTGAAGAATGATAAAATTATTAAATTTATTTAAAATAAGAGTGTGGCAGTACCAGTATACGGTCATAAATCTTATTAGCTTTGCTTCAGATTGTGATAAAATAGCTGTTTTCCTGACTCCACAATGGGAAATTGCAGGAAAAATTGTCATTTTTTATGTCCAGTAATGAATGGCTATACACATAAATCTGTTAGTTGTACCTGTTGGCAAAGGAACATAGAGAAACTCATTAGCTGTATCTGAGGGTATCGACATGCTCTTCTGTAGTTTAAATGGAAGGAATTAAATAATTTTTGGAACACTATTATGCTGTAGGTTCTTGAGCTATGTAGGATCTGAACCCATGACCTCCTGATGATGTGTCATATGCTCTGACCACTGAGCTACTGGTTGTGATCAGTCATCCTCTATTGTGGGATGTTAAACCCATCATTGTTGAATCAGGCACTGATGGCTGGCTGCCTTATAACTAACTACAAGTGAAGGATCTATTGTTGCACATCTAGGCTCAGGACTGTAACATACCACAATCCAGGGGATATTTTATGCATTTTTTTTTTACGAATTTCTTCAATTCTTGTGCACAGTTCTTAAGTATCAGTGGTACTTACATCTAGTATACATTAGTAGCATTTTTTATCACAACACTTCATATTTCTAGACTGAAGTCACTCACACAACTGAAGAAAAATTTCTTCTATGCTCACAACCTACAGCATAATAGTATTCAAAAAGTTGTTATGAAGTGGTATGAGTTAAAACTTTTATGGCATCAGTTGACCAGAAATGCAACCTGGTGTCAGGGATTACATAACAAAGTTTGCAAAATTTCCTCACATAATAGCAGAGTCCTTATTACAGCCTGCTACTAGATAAGATTGAGTGCACCAAAAGAAATGGATTTTATCTTGCATCTTGGTAGACAGGATGGTAAAGATCTATTCCTGATATTTACTTAACAGCCAACATTTTAATGGTTGTACCAGTGATAAATTTATTCATAGCAAAGCTGTATTATGACACTTTTCAGTGGATTTCTTGTTCTTAAATAATTTTAACTCTGTTATTACTTGAATTAACTATCAGTCACCAACTTCCAAGTAACACTACCTGTGGTACTCCACTATGCACATCCTCCATTCAAATTGTTATATTGTTAGAGTTGGAGCAATGTTTTAACTTTCGAATTCTTTTAACTATACCCTTTTTAAAAATGGAATAATTCTACTTTTAACTCAAGTAAAATTACTGAGAATTTAATTTGTAGTTGAATACTAACAGAAGAATTTATAAAATGCAAGCTTATGATGGTGTATTGCTTACCTGAAAGTCTTCAATAAAGACAGGCTAGTAAAAACCAAACAAAAATCAGTTGAAAGATGTTATAATAGAGACTAGTTTATTTCAAAGCTGAGATATAAGTTAATGTAATTTCTATTGGCTAAGCTACTATACCTTTGAATGGTCTGCTATAGATAAGAACATATGGGCACATACTCAGAATTTAGTTTGGAGAGGTTCCTTGAGATTTTAGTTTCAAGTCTGAGAATCTGGGAATAAGAGTTTGGTAGAAATTTCCCAATTAGTAAAATATTCCACTGGATAGGAAAGGCTAAAATGATATTCTATATGGAATAAAATTTTATAGTTTTTTAAATCTTATTTTTAGTGTCAGATATACTAAGGGGATGAAATAAAATTATATAAAGACACCTGTTATGGATGTCAAAGCAGGTACACAACTTTGAGATTTCATATAAAATGACAACCCCCCCCCCCCACCCCTCTCTTGGGAATGGAATCAAATTGTGTGTGAAAGATACTAGAGGTGATAACATCCAATAAACTGAAGTGCAAAGTTACTGGTGAATGTTTTGTCTTAAATTGCATAATAAATGTATATATGTATACACAAAATAGCATGAATTTCACACCGATACTGGAATGACTTGATAAACAGTTAATGTTAAGCATTACTCTACCTTGAAGCATGAACCAAGTGCTGAAAGACCCTGACAAACATTGAAGTCACCCAGCCAAAAAGTAATATCTCTCTTCCTAAAATCAACATACTCTGAAATTTTTAACCTTTCCAAGTCCCTGACAAATATAGATGTTGATAGAATCTGAAATGATAGGCCCAAGATGAACATAGACATCTTTTGTACAACAAAAAAAAATTCAATTTTTAAAAAAATAAAAATTGCTGTTTGAAAATTTTCTTACACATATTTTTTTAAATTTTTAATTCAAGTTTGCAAAATAATATTTTTTTTCATTTGATACGTATTTTATTAAACTACAATATAAATAATTTGTTAAAGCCATCCAATTGCCATTTCTTAAAAGTGTTAAATGGTATTACCAGTTCGTTTGTTAATTTACTCTTTGCTGTAGCTACCCCTGATTTAAGCTCGCAGGTTTGATTTGAACTTTATCAAAAAAATTTTCCTTAAACTTTTGAAAATCTCCTGAAAATTAACAAAAAACTGCTATTTTTAAAAACTGAAGATTTTGGAAGCAATTTCAAAGTATGTACTTTTCCCTTCCTGTTTTAGTCTTTAAATACACATTTAAAAAGACCCTCTTGCTCAGAAATTAATTGAAAATAACTTAAAAATTCTCTATTGTTGAGCATTGAAATTTGAAAGCTTATCCTTCAAACTATTTGCATGTTAAAAATTTGTAGGAGAAAACTCGGAAACTTTTGGGAGCAAGGATAGCACTCTGTCCTCAGTGAAGTGACACTATATGGTGACATTAGGGCTGTTTAGAGTTTCCTTCCACATGTTATGAAGGGTGATTTCAGTGTCTCGGTTGCAGGTGGGGACGGATGAGGTCATTATTTCAATAGCCTCACAGACTATGGTTCTGTAGAAAGTGGATGCATGCACAAGCAATGTGGCTTGCTCCCAGTCTATGGTTGCCGGCATGTTGTACTGCTAGCTTGGCAGTGGCCATCATTAGCTTGTTTTGGCTATCAGTTTGATGCTCTGCAAACCTCTCGTGTAGAGAATGTATGGTTTTTCCAAAGTAGTTGACAACAAAATTATCCAGAAAAAGTAGAGGAATTCTGTATATGCCTGATTTTTGAAGTAGGCTGAATTTGTGTCTGTCCCTTTTGATAGTTGTCTTCAGATTTGGAGCTGGGCTGAAAACAGTTTAGATTTTTTTGGCTCTGAGTAATTTGCAGACTGATATGCATAGGACAGAAACGTAAGATATAGGTTGAGCAAAGGTTGCACATTCGGAGTCTGTGATTGGGAGAAGTGCCGAATCTCTTTTGTTGTCATTTCTATATTTATTGATTAACTTTTCTATTGTTGGGTGGAAGCCATGGGACGCAATAATGGAGTGGTGCAAAATAGCAGTGCCATTCCCTATTTAGATGTTTTCATCTAAAAAGATAATGCAGGAGCTTTGACGACATCAGTGTACCAAAAGCCTACCTACATCCCCGCAGTCATATACGCAGACTCATTCACCCCTTTGGCATACAAAATTGCAGCCTTCCATTCCCTCATCCATAGAGCCTTCACCATATCATCAAATGAGCAGTTGCTTAAAAATAGCTAACGATGGCCACTGGCAACCTAGCAATACAACATGTGGCAACCATAGACTGGGAGCATGCCACACTACTTCCACATTCATCTACTTTCTACAGAACCATAGTCTGCAAGGCTATTGAAATAATGATCTTGCCCGTCCCCACCTGCAACCGAGACACTGGAATCACCCTTCATGACATGTGGAAGGATGCTCTAAACAGTCCTAATGTCACCATATAGTCTCATTTCACTGAAGATGGAGTGCTGTCCTTGCTCCCAAAAACTTTTAATATGCAAATAGTTTGAAGGATAAGCTTTCAAATTTTATTGTTCAACGACAGAATTTTGGGTTATTTTTAATTTACAATATTCTCTGCCTTAAGCTTATTTCACTATTCCTAGAATTATTTTTTATCTTTTATATCACATTCCATGCGTCTTTCCCACTCTTCAAATTGAATCTATAAAAAAAAGTCTTAATAGCCAGACCTTTTCCAAAACTAGCTACATCATATGGCATCATGAGAGAAGAAGTAGCAGGTGTTCTTAATTGTTCATTCACACATGCAAGAGTTGGGAGAGCCAGTTGCATGTAGATGTTTACATAGGTGATTAAGTCCAAATACTTCATTTCCACATAATAATGGATATACTCCCTTTGTAAATTTATTTCCTTTTTACAATTAAACCTTAGTTTTCACATTTCTGTAGATTCACTTTATTTTTGTAAATTATTGATCTTTTGCCTTCCCGTGGCCCAGTGGTTAGTACGCTTGGCTACCGATCTAAGGGACCTGGGTTCAAGCCCCGGGTAAGGCATGGATGTATGTATCGTTTTTCTGCTGAGGTCCTGCCATCCTCTCAGACCTTCTATATGGCATATAAACTGACAGGTTCCTGTCAGATCTCTGTGGCAAGCAGCTTCTTGATTGATTATTATTCATTTTTTGGAGTTATACTGCATCAAATGGCCAATTTGCAATTTGTTCTTGTGGATATTTTATTTAACATCTCATTATTTTACAGTGAAAAAGCTTTTATCTTGTGTCTTTTTCTGAAAATGAATGAGGTCTTGTATCTGAAAGCAGAAAGGCTTTCTTGGCTGGCTTGGAAATCAGTCCTCCCGTGGGAGGACAAAATTTGACAAGGGTGCCTCCCCCCTCCCCCCTTGAAAAGTTTCATTTTTTTAACACGAGTTTTTATGTTTATATTGAATGATTTTAACCACTATCATTACTTATTTTGTTTTGGTGCACTAACTTTTCAGCACTTGCCAGTATCCCCAAAATTGAACACCTAAAGAAAAACTTCAAGTAAATGTTTCGAATTATACGACAGTGAAAATAATCATTAAAAAGAATAAAAATCATATTTCAGGTAAATATTATAGTATTTAGGAAGAAATTTCCTTTCAATTAATACAAAATTAAGTTTTAATTACATAGTCGAATCTATTGTTTCATTTTATCACATAAAAGGTTATTAAAATCGATATGCTTATAGATGTTTAAATTTTTCCTTTTCATAAAATTTGGAATTCTGTTTAATTTGGTATGTCGCATGACCTATTTCAGTTGATTGGTAATTCTTAAAAAAAATTCTAAAATTGACTTGTTTATATGACAGCACAATTGGCAGAAAGTCTGGACTTTTCTCAAAGTATGGTACTGAAAAAAATTATGAAAATGGAGTAATTTTCTTGCTTCAAGTAAATAATTTTTGTTATCAGAAATAAATAGCCTTTCTATTCATGTGCTTTATAATTATTTCTGCCTATTAGTTTTTTTAATAAATTTTTATTTAATAAATATTGGGTTGTTGCAAATGAAATGGCTGTTGAATGATGTCAGGTTTCAACTGATTGCGGAAGAAAGCAAACTCTGAAGTTTATGCAATTTTTTATGTCGTGGCAACGTCACACATGGGTGATGCAATCATAGTATTTGTTTTGTTCAATGAGCATTAAACATTGAATACTACTGACATCAAGTCAATCATGGAGCCCAGTCAATTAAGGTTGCTATACCTTTACGAGTTCAAATTGGTAAATTCTGCAGTAAAAAACATCAATAAAGCATTCGGTGGAGGAACAACTAATGAGAGATCAACTCGCCGTTGGTTTGCAAAATTTCGCTTAGGAGATTTGAGGCTACAAAACTGACCCTGTTGCCATCATCCTTCCTCCATTGATTCGAATGAATTAAAGGATTTAATCGAATCAGATCTACGACAAACTGTACGAGAGATCGCCCAGACACTAAATGTACACTTTTCAACTCTCACGGCACTTGGCAATAATAGGAAAAGTAAGGAAGCTCGACAAGTGGGTGCCTCAGGAACTCACTGATGAAAACAAAGCACAGCATTTGGAAGTGTGCTCTTCTCTTGTAAGAAGAAGTAAAGAAAGGTTCCTGCAACGAATTGCGACTGTGGATGAGAAGTGGATATTCTACGACAATCATACATGTTCATCGCAGTGGTTGGGAGTGAAAGACGCTCCAGGAAGGACTCCAAAGGCACCTTTGCATCCAAAGAAGATGTTGTTTACTGTATGGTGGTCTTCTGCTGGTGTTATTCACTACTCATTCTTTCCACGAGGTGAAAAGATAAATACAGCTCGATATTGTACAGATATGTGGCAAATGCATGACAAATTGTGCCTTAAGCAACCAGCACTTGTGAATAGACATGGAGTCCTATTGCTTCAGGATAATGCCCAACCACATACGGCAGTGTCAACCATACAGCAAATCAACAATTTGGGATACAATATTGGGCCTCATCCTCCATACTCTCCTGACATTTCTCCAACAGATTATCATTTTTTGTCCAAGAAATTCTTTGCCAATGACGCATCAATTTATCGGACAGTGGAGGACTTCATCACTTCCAGACACACTGATTTTTACAAACGTGGTATAAATGCCTTGCCACATGTTGGCAACAATGCATTGATGCTGCTAGAGATTACGTTGATTAAACAGGTATTCTTTTTATTCTCTTTTTCAATCATCCTTAAAATCGACCATTTCATTTGCAACAACCCGATATTTAGTGGAAAACATTTTCACTGATATTTGTGGGTTCGATTCCTGTATGCCAGCGAAAATTTTTCCGGCTAAATGTTTATTGATTTATCAATGCCAAAAGAGCATCAGGTCATGATGCAATTATCATCTATGTTTAAATTTTTATTTGCATTGCCAGATGAATTTTTTTACTACATGACTAAAAATGCCCTATTAAAATAAAATTAGTTCCCTTTTTTTTGTAAAATATTTTATTTTCAGAAAATCCAGAAAGAAATGCTGATTAATTTGGCATATAACATGCCATAATTCCTTTCATTAGTTATTTGGCAAAAAAGTTCTATAATTAAATTGTTTTTTTTTGACTGATCAAGAGTGAAAAAATAGCTGGGCCTCTGATTGTAAACCAGTTTTTAAGGTGGGACCCTGGAAGGATTAATAAAACGTTAACTCACTCCCATAAGAGTGCTCTATAGGGATATGCAAAAGAAATTTAGTTCTTCATGTTCCATGAAAACTCGTGAACTAAAAGATCGAAACGTGTGTGGGGAGGCAGGGGATTACATTGTAGAATCATGAAATTTATCAAAAAACCATAATATTTTTGCTTAAGGACTAGAAATTGTAGGATATTTTTGCTCACTTTTGAATATCCAACAACAAAAATAGTTAATGGGTATTAATTTATCCAATAGTAACATATGCTTGAATTTTTTGTTTTATATTACTGATATTTTCTCTGATAATTTCCAACCCATTTTTTTTAAATTAAGTAATTTATTTGGTAAAGAATATGCAAAAATAGATTGATGCTGTGGAGTTTGCTACACTCTATTTCAAAGGTTGCATTTTTGTTTTCAGAATTTATCGCTTTCGTTAGAAAACAAGATAATTGTAGAAAAAGATGGAATGAAACAGAAAAAGAAGTTCAGAACTTGCAGAAATTGTTAGCTAAATCTGAAGCAGAGAATAAAGTTCTACAAACAAAATTAAAGCATGTGAAGTAAGTATTATATTTTTCTTTTCAGGCTGTTTTACACTGTGATATAAGCTCACTGGACAAAAAATTAGTCACCCCCTGCCGTACAAAGATTATGTCCGTTTGACAGCAACAGAAGGCGCACCAGTAATAAACCCGTCCTACAAATAGCTGTGCGCTATGGGGTTTATACAGTGACAAAAAGTGGTTGTGTGCCATGTGTGTGTTAGTCGCTCCGTGAAATGTGTCGCTCCGAAGATGTGAATGAGTGGCAAAAAGGTGTTATTGCGTTTGGCCGAGCCAAAGGGCATAGTGTACAAGAAGTTGCTGCTTTTGCAGGTGTATCAAAACGTACTGTCCAAAGGGTCTTCCAGCAATGGAGTACATCACAGTCCACTGCTAATTGTTGCCAGAACTGCGACAGAAAGACTGTGTTCACCAATACGGACAGCCACAATGTGTCACACACTGTTAGGGCAAACCGTTTTAGGGAGGAATTTGGCAGGAAATCTGGAGACTGACTGGAGAAAATTCCGGCAGGAATTTTCTCCAGTCAGTCAACACAGGCCTACAACTAGCTGTTTCCAAATGAACACTCCAAAGGGAACTGCATGCTATGGATATCTGGAGCAGAGTACCATGGAAGAGATCCATGTTAACAGCTCTGTACAAGGCTGCACGGCTACAGTGGGTGTGGTGCCACAAAGACTTGGACTGTCGACTCTTGGAAGCGTGTTATCTAGTTGGATAAGTCACGACTTTTGTTTGTACTCAAATGATGCAAGACGACAGGTACATCGTAAGCCGCATGAAGCCTTCCATGCGGACTGTGTGCAAGGTTCTGTTCAAGCTGGAGGAGGCTCTGTGATGTTTCTGGGGGTGTTTCATGTACAAGGAAATGGTCCTTTGGTTGCACAGACATCACACTTGAGCCAGAAGGGCTATATGGAGTTACTGGATGACCACACGTTACCTTTTGTTCAGCATCTCCACAGTGAACACCAGAAGGATACTCTACTCTTCCAAGATGACAATTGTTGCGTGCACAGGGCTCGCAACAATTGTGCAGGGCTCGAAGTGTTTCACATTGGCACAATGAGCATTCTGAAGCCTTCTGGCCAATATGGCCAAACTGCAGCATTTGCTGCAGGAAGAGTGGATGAATAATGATGTGCACTACATCACTACTTGCACATTGGTGGCATCCATGCCATACAGGATTTTGGCTGTTCTACAGTCGCATGGAGTCGTTACGTTCTATTAGGTGACATTCAGTCAGGGGTGACTAATTTTTTTGTTCGGTGAGCTTATATTTTTTTATAATGCTGCTAATTATCAAGTGTGATTTAAACAAATATAATAACTTTTCTACTCTAGATCATCTGTTTAACACATAAATTTTCATTATTGCAAAGGCTAATAGATAATATAATAACTATATATTGTTGTACTTTAAATGCCAACCAAAATTAATAAATTTGTGTAATTTGAAAGGGAAATAATATGTATTTTATATTAGGAATATTGGCATTCTTTGCTAGTTTAAGTGCTTTAAATTTTGTAAATACTAGAATGTTTTTAGGGTAATATTAAAAGTATAGAATCACAGTGTAAAAAGTTTAAATTTAATATAAAACTCTATTTCATGCTTTATGTTGTGTTTCAAAAATGAGGCAGTTTCAACTACTTTTTGCCAGTGACTTCAGCATTAGTGTGCATTGTTAACTTCTGTATTTTATAGGAGTTAAAAGCATTGAAAACACAAATTTGTTAAGATACAACAGATTGCTGCTAGATACAATAAACATGGTAAGATTTTGCTGATAGTGGGTTTTTAATGATGTGTATTTGAGTGAGTTTCTTTTCAAGATCATAATAAGACACACAAACCTTAGACAGGTGGTTGTTATGTGACAAATGCAGAAAAACTGATGTTGCAAATGACAACTAGACAACTCTAATTTTTGCCTCATTATCAAACTTGCTTGTTTCTAAACAATTATTTTAGTGACTTTTATCAGCAGTTCTACCAAACATATTTAGATAATCATCACAATCAAATATAGAATTGTTTTTCTGCTTGTTTTTACCTGAAACGTGAAATACATTTTTTGCAGAAAAAGTTTTTTAGTTATTTTGAGTTTCACAATTTTATTAATAGAAATGAGTTGTGTTTTTTTCTCTGAGTGACACTTTTTTTTTTGCAAACAAGGTGTTAAATGACCAGGTCACATGGACCCCAAGGGCTTAGAAAACATAGGGGAAAGGGGACCCACCGGTAGCTATTTATTAGGAGACAGATGAAGCCTCCCATAAATGCAATCCAGAATGTTTTTTAATATGCACAGGGTGTGGCTTTCATACAACACAAGATCATAACTTCCCATCCAATGGATGGTGGCCTTTCTAATCGCATTGGTATTCCCTTTTTCACTGATTTCAGGTTGTGAATTACGGAAGATAAATCTTAATGCTGGTACAGTTGGGACTCAAACCTGGGAACTGCAGATTATGAGCCTGGTTCACTGCTGACTGAGCTGAATCTCACCCTTTTGGTCAATGAAGTCAGAGTGAAACATTGTTACCGACGACTTTTCAATAATAAAACATCCCTTTAATTGTAAGACCATTTTTTTTTCAGTTATATGTAAAAGAAATCAAAATATTTGATTCAAAATTCATCATTCACCATTTGATGGTATTAAATAATCTTGTATTTTCATGGTTAAGTTACATGTTACAAATTTGCTTTTGCTAATAGGAATGACTAACACACCTGTATTGTAATGAATATTTTTTTCTTTAGGAGTCTTTTTGAAATTGAAATGAAAAAAAGAGTTAAAATTGAATTGGAGAAGGATTCCCTGGTAAGCTGTCTCTAGTATGAGTAAGGTATCACTGCAATATTGTTAAATACCACTGTTGTACATTTATTTTGCATTGATTCTTGTGCTTTTTTTCACACAAAATTCATGCTTCATTAAATTCACAAATCATAACACATCAGTAACCTACACATAAATAAGATAATGTTAGTTGAACCATACATCTGCTTAAAAAGAACAAATAATAAATTTTAAATGATTGGCTTTATTTAGGTTCAACTTGCACAGCATCAGTGATGAATTCTGACAATGTTTATACGTAAGTAAATTGCATTCTTTCACACTCCAAAGATCTTGCGCAACACCTATGTATTTAGAAGATCACTCTGAATTAACATTGTTCACTGTTCATTGAGTTATAAATATTATAGAGACTGAGAATCATTCTATTTAAAACAACTGGAAAAAATTAATTGTTAGTGTTATTCAATTCTTTTAGTTTTTTCACAGCATCACTGCAGTTTTAGGCTTTTGTCATCTTCGAGCATGTACATAGTGTTCAAAATTATATTATCGACATTATTCACAGAAGTATTTAAGCACTGTAGTTAATGGGATCTGAAATTCAACATGCTTTAACCTTTTAATGCCCATAACAGCCCAAAATGGCTGACATTTTGAAATGGAATTGTCCAAATAATGCTATTTTTTGTCTTTGATACTCTCTAACCTTTTCTGAAATTTCTTGGGTGTTAAAGGGTTAACAAAAAGCTTTACAGGCCAAAATCTGTAGGTTTTTTTTTGCATCACTGAAATATTGCCTGATTTCTTCTCAACATGAATGGAATGTGTTTTCTGCGAGTGTTACATCACATTCTGGGCTTTGTGAAGGGCAGTTTTACTGCAAAATCATTTGTTATAGACTATGTGTTGATATATGAGGACTTCAAACAATATATCAAAAAAATTCAATGCATATCTTTAATGTGTAATTTAAATGATGTGATATACTACTGGAGTTATTTCCCATTTTCTGCTTGAAAACTCACTGTGATCTATAGGATTTCAGTGATAAAGTATAACTTAGAACCTAATGTTCCTCCTTGTTTTAAAAGGAACTAGTGCTTAGTTTTGTCTCTTTTTCCTTAAGGAAAACCTGAAAATTAGCTTTATGTGAGAGCCAAGTGATGAATACACATTTAACTACTGCAACCAAAACATTAACAGTTTTGAATTCTTATTGCCATATCTCGCCATCTAGATTTAAAAGATGAGCATTACACATGACATGAACTGTATTTGAAAAAGCAATTTTTAGACTTGTTTCAAGACCCTTGCTTCGAACATGTGTGAAGTATTGTGGGCAGCAGAAACTGTGACAACAGAATATGATGATTGAAATTTTTTTCTACATTGAATAATTGCTACAGTGAACAGCAGTACTTTGGAGAAATGTGGAGTTTCAACACTGAATTCCACATTTCCGCATCACATTACTCCATTAACCCATAAGAGTGCCGAGTATTAAAGATATTAATGTAGTTTTAATTTCATTTCTTAAAAGGAAGTTTGTTGTCACAAGGATGAATTTATTCCTCATTCAGTCATTTGTCACAGAGAAGTATCAATACAAATCTTCAGTAGTGTTTACAGAACATTGAAAGATATAAGACCTCAATAAATGTGACAAACATCCATGCCTTACCCAGGTTTTTAACATTACCCTTTCCTGTAGTCAAACAGTTTACTGCAGGCACTGCACTGGTATAAGATTTAACTTATTCTAAATCTTGAGCATTTGAGAAATGTTTTTCCCCAATGACTTCTAGTATTTGTTCTGCATTAACAATTAATAATATTGTGGCTTTTTTTTTGCATAATTTTCTTTGTTGATAGTATAGGAGGGAGCATTCTCACTTGAATTATTTTGACCAAAATTAAACTTATTTTTACTTTAGGTGTTTCTATTACACATAGATTACTGTATCAGACTTTAAATTTGTTTTATTGGTTTGCATTCAGTATACAAATAATTTTTTTTTTATTTAGGAACAGCAGATAATTTTAATACGAGAAGTTTTGTTAGCAGATCAAAATGCAATGAATGATCAAACGAGAGAGAAACTGGCTTTCCTGAATAGTGTTTCTCAAGCTAATAAGGAGCAAATGGAACCATTAAAACGGTAGGCTTTCAAATTTGGAAATATAAATGGAAAGAATGAAAAATAAATGATTATAAGTTTTGAAGTTTTTTCATTTCAAAAATTACACAAAAGCTTCACAGTGTTAATTTAAATAGTGTTAATTAAAATGTTGTTATTTAATTTAAATTAAGTGTTAATTTAAATTAAGCTCACAGTATTTAATTTAAATTAAATATTTGTAATTCTCTTTGACTGTGAAATGTTTTAAAGTACTTCGACATAAAGAATTTGAAATCGTTTTATTCAGTCTTGATTAACACAGCATTTTCCTCAAAAAACTTGAACTGTGCTTGTGAATAATTTTTTCATATTTTAATTTTCAGCTTTCACAGATTTAAGGGTGTGTGTTGTAGCATCCTAAGCACTCCCACTGGATTCTCTCCTGTGTGCCTGTTTAAAAGTAATCAATTCCAGGGGCCATGCCACCATCTGTTCCCCTTTGAGAATGTTGGTAAGGGTAATGGAGGCCAAAAGGTTTCAACTTCTGCATATTTCATGCATTTTTTAAGAAATGTTTTCAAAACTAATGAAGGTGAAAATCCAGTCTTTTAGCTTCCATTGGCAACAATGACAACCCTTTAGATCCAGGATGGGTGGAAAAATACAACTTTTTTGTTTTAAGGGAAAATTATTTGTTTGTTTTTTGCAGATAAATTAAAAATTCCTTTTAAGTTGGATAGGTATTGATGCAGTATTACGATTTGCCTTTCTGAATCTATGAAAACCTATGTGCCCTCTAATGGTGGAAAATTTCATAATTTCAAATGAAGATTGCAAAAAATTTGAAATTTTGGTGGTGGAATATGAAGATCAACAAAGTTTCCCTTAGACCTGGGGGATTGCAAAATGCAGCTTTTTTTTGTTTTGAAAGATAATTGTGGAGAAAAATTAAAATAATTTTTTGTTTGGATAGGCATTGATGCAATATTATGATTTGAACACTCTGAATCACCCAAAAGCTATGACACACATTTAAGATTTCATCACTTACTGATTAGTGTCTTATGTCAAGTTTATTCGTTCATGATTTCAGATTAAAAATCAGAGATAAGCTCTGTCCATTTTTTATAATCCCAAAAGGCTGCAGCTTCTTTAGTATGTTTTTTACTTACTTTCAATTAACAGAGTTTTCCCTGAAACAATGAACTGTGGCTGTAAATAGTTTTATAATTTTTCAATTTGCAGGGGGTTTATTTTGATTGCTTTTTCTGAAGTGCTCACTTCAGAGGTGGGGGGGGGGGGGGGGGAGTAGGTCCATGGGTGAAGTCTGGGGCTCTGAATACATGCCTGTGTGAAGCAATCTCTGCTTTCAGTACACTGTAAGCCCCATGTCTACAAGCTGTCTAACCACATAGTGGAACAGCATGTCAATTCCTGCAAGCTGTTGGAGCATTACGTGATGGGCAACAAGTGGAAAAATGTGGTAACATTGGTTGAGGGATATGTCTGTTTAGACAACTGCAACAGTGCCAGTCAATATATCATCATCATCATCCTCAAGCAGCCATGGGCTACGGAGGTCCAACCAGACCGTGCAATTTAGTCTTCCAAGTAAGTCGATCCTGAGCTACATCTACTGCATCTGGCCACTGCACACCAATTCTAACAAGGTCCTGTTTGACATTGTCTGCCCACCACATCCTAGGTCTCCCCTTCTTTCTGAGGCCTTTTGGCACACTGTTCATAACCCTATTCGCCAATCTATAATTATCCATACGGGCAACATGGCCAAACCAACGGAGTCTCTTTCTGCACAATATGCTGCTTAAAGGATGTTGTAAACGCCTTTGCTTAACCTCATCATTAGTTACAAAGTTGAACCACCTAATGCCCAAGATACTGTGTAAGCATCTGGAATCAAAAACATCTAGTTTCCTGTTATCTTGTTTACAAAGTGTCCAAGTTTGACTACCATAACTAACCCTAGAAAGAACCAAACTGTTATACAGTCTAATTTTAGTCTTTAGGTGTATACGCCTATTTCTCCACACTCTCCATAGATTCTTAAAAGTCCCGGCAGCAATCCCTATTCGTCTGTTAATCTCATGCCGCACATCACCATTATCTGTTACATAGCTCCCAAGATAATTAAGATGTGACACCTGCTCAAGACTGCAACCATTCAGATTAACTGAATCACAGCCTGCGTGACCAATTTTCATCACTTTAGTTTTCTCTCTGTTTATAACCAAACCTACTCTACTACTAGTCTCATCAACAGCTCGAATGAAAGAGTTCATCTCATCAATATCATTTGCCAAAAGGGCTAAATCATCAGCATAATCTAAATCAGAAATTTTCGTATCTCCTGCCCATTTAAGGCCAAAATCTTTCCTTTGAAGTGAATTTCGCATAACATAATCAGTAACCAAGCTAAAGAGAAAAGGAGACAAAATGTACCCTTGTCAAACACCAGAAGTAATGCTAAACCAATTGCTACAAGCCTTACCAAATCTCACACACGACTCTGTTATTATAGAGCGCTTTCATTATGTTAACTAACTTGTCAGGTATACCATACTATCTCACAATCAACCACAAATTATGATGATCAACAGAGTCGAAAGCCTTTTTGAAATCAACAAAGCTAGCAACCAAAAGTTTCTGAAACTCTAAACATTTCTCAAGAATCTGCCTAAGTGAAAATATCTGATCCACACATCCCCTACCACTTCTGAATCCACATTGCTCATCACGCAATTGACTGTCAACCAGATTCTTAATTCTGTTAAGCACAATCATGGAAAGAACTTTACCTGGAACAGAGAGTAGGCTGATACCCCTATAGTTATCACAAGAACTGCGATCACCTTTTTTGAAAATAGGGATAACAATAGCTCTGGTAAAATTCTTAGGAACCATGCCTTTATCATAAAAGATATCCAGAATTTCAGTCATCCAAGTGGTAACCAAAACATTCCCAGCTCTAAGCATTTCCATAGTAATTTCATCTACCCCTGGGGATTTATGTAGTTTAAGTTTAGAAACAGCCAAAATAACTTCAGATTGTGTTATAGGGCCAACATTAAAGCCACCAATGCATCTATCATCATTGCAAACAATGAGAATAGAACTAACCGCATTGTTTAGAATATCACTGAAATGGTCAGCCCACCTAGCCATGACAGAATCCTCACCTTCTATAACCATACCTTGTTTATCCTTCAATCCCTGTATACCTGTCCGTTTTCTACCACACAAAACATTGACTATCTGGTACAGCTCTCTGCTGTTGTGTTGTCTAACTGCTTCCTTGGCTTTGTCAGCCAAACCATCAAGCCAAAGATTCTTATCAGCAGCTAACTGATCTTTTACACGTTTATTAAGTTCTCTGTAATGCTTTCTATTAGGACTATTAGGGTATTGATTAAGGACATTCCTGCAGTTCTTTCTTTCTGAAATAAGCTCAAGTGCCTTATCACTCAGATAATTGTCTCTTCTGCTCCTTTTTTCCTAAAAGAATACTGTTAGTGTCCAAAAAAGCCTGTTTAAAATGATCCCATTCTTTCTCAACTTCAGTAGTAAGCATACCATGACTGTTATAATAACTAAGTAACCTATCATGGTAAGATTTGGCTATAACTGGGTCTTTCAGGGCTTCAGTATTAAAAGTAAAATTTTTAACCCTAGCACAACACTTTTTAAGTTTAAGTTGCAAGACACTTTTAACAAGGTAATGGTTAGATCCAATTTCAGCTCCCCTATATGCCCTGGTATTCCTAACAGAACTAGCCCATTTGCTGTTAATTAATATGTAATCAATCATATTCTTATGCAGCCCATCAGGTGAAACCCATGTGTACGTATGTATGTCACGGTGTTTGTAATAAGTGTTAGTTATTCTGAATCCATTGAGTTTACTTACCTGTAGGAGATGTTGCCCATTGCCATTGCAGCTACCAATGCCAAAAGGGCCTATTACTCCTCCCCACAGGTCAGAGTCAGTACCAACTTTGGCATTGAAGTCACCAAGAACAAGGGTAATATCTCCTTTCTTGACAGAATTCAAAATATCCTGAAGTTGTCCGTAAAACCTATTCTTCTCATCCTCATCAGCATCCTCAGTGGGGGCATAACAGCAGATAACATTCAAGTCTTTAATGCTTGTCTGAAATTTTGCCGTAAGAAATCTTTCATTAATGCACTCATATCCTAGAAGAGCATCACTAGCATGTCTGCTGAGCAGCAGACCGACGCCTTGGTGATGCTTATTGTTGTCCCTCCCTGAAAAGAGAAATTTAAGATTATTTTTAAGATTCTGACCTTTATCTGTCCATCTTGTCTCTTGCAAGCCCAGAATATCTAAATTATAACGGTGGAATTCTTGTGTGAGGACATCAAGAGAAAAAGATCTGTTCAGAGTCCTCAGATTCCAACTACCTATGGAGAGAAAATGGTTAGTGGGATGTTTAAAGAAACTATGTTCATTGAGAGAGGAAATGGCGACAATATCAAATAGCCCCCCCTAATCGCAGACATGGTGCAAAGACCCGTTCCCCCACCACTAAAGTCTCAAGCCATCTACACTGGAAGACTTCCCCCTATGTAGAATTTGACGATGCCAATAGAAGCAAAGAGTTCAGGTGCCTGCAATGACCTCTGCTCAGGATTATCCACCAGCTGATAAACATATCCTGTGAATCGATTCACTTGGGGCTGTCAACCCACAAACAAACAGAAAACACAGCGGAAGATTTTCCCTCCACAGAAGCCCACCAGTGCAGCATAATCAGGATCCATAATCATGCTCAGAGCCATATATCTGTCCAGTCCAGTGGGTTTATATGGTCAGCACCATGACCCTGTGTGGTTGACCACTCCTCAGCAGGGTAGAAAAAAAAAGAAAAGTAGCCATAGTTGTCCAGATCAGTAGGCCACACTAATCTGGCAGCCCTCCCCTTCTGTTCAGTTCCATAAGAGAGTATCTCTTTTGAAAGGTACTAACGGTCAGCACGACGAGAAGGCGGGGTCGGACATTAGGTGCTAGGCCTGGCCGGTTCTATGCATCATCACAGGGGATTGGTGCATAGCTCTCCTTCCAGTTACTACCTAGCTACCATCAAGCAATTGACTAAATTGTCTATTAAGTGGTAGAGAAAGTGTGCCAAATGGTTTCATTGTGTGATACTGTAACGCTCCAAACAAATGCAAAATACTTGAAGTTTTATGCTCCGGATAGCTTAGATTAGCCAGGCAATAATTAACAAATTGCCAAAAGTAGAATAAGTTGATAATAAGTTGATTTAGGGTTCTAATACCAGCGAGTGTTAATGAGTAAGAATCAAAATGATTGTCAAGTAATTTTAAATATAATTCAAAAATCCTTAATTCGCGTTGCTCAAGAGAAAAAAACTGTACAGACTCAAAAGGTTTTAAATGTAACAAAACAGATTTATTTCCAAAATAATTCAACTCACCAAGACATCAATGAAGAAAACATAACTCCAATTCCTGTGCTACACGCACTGTGCTTGGTGCTACGCACCTTGTGCTCGTGCACTCACTTGTTCCTGTGCTTATGCTAGTGCTTCCGTTTCTGTGACTCGCAGGTCACCAGTTTTTGACAATAGCCGGCGCATGCCGGGAAAGACATTTACATACTATGACGAACGAAGCAAGCTATGACGCAAGAGGGGGCGTGTCCTTGGCATGCATTTTAGCGGTTACAGTCGGAAGATCGGAGTTGCGCGTACGCAACTCACAACATCTTGAAAACGAGTGCTGTGATGCCAAAAAGGAAATAAAAATCCCCAAAATGATAAATATAAATTAAACAAAACTGGTTAAGGTAAAGCAAAAGTGAACGATGGGGCATCACAATACCCCCTCATTCACTTTTACTTTACCTTAACCAGTTTTGCTTAATTTACATTATATTTATCATTTTTGGGATTTTTATTTCATTTTTGGCATCGCAGCGCTCGTTTCCAAGAGTTAGGAGTTGCGCATGTGCAACTCCGAACTTTCGATTGTCACCCGCTAAAGCGCATGCACAAGGAAACGCCCACTCTGCATCATAGCTTGCGCCGCTCGTCAATTTATGCAATTGTCTTTCCCGGTGTGCAACATGACACGTGTGGGCTTTGTACCTCTTGTTATAACCTGGTGACATGTTGTCACAGTAGCACAGAAGATAGTAGAGAGAGTAGTAGAGCACAGCACAGTTTAGAGATCAGTTTTAGTTTGGAGTTTGTTGAAGATGTTTGTAGTAAGAAATGATGTAGTATCATCTTTATTGAAGTTTTGGCGAGTGCTTTTTGGAAATAAATTGTTTGTTATTTAAACCTTTTGAATCTTTACAAATTTTTTTCTCTTGAGCAACGTTAGTTTGTTTTGATTAGCATTAACATAAAATTTTGACAATCATTTAATATTTTTAATTCTTACTCATTAACGCTCGCTGGTATTTCGAACCCTAATTAAACTTTATTTTTGGCAATTTGTCAATTATTGCCTGGCACCTGACTCAGCTATCCGGAGCATAAAAATAATTGGATCAGACGAAGGGTCCAAACTTTAAAAGTATTTCATTTCTTTGGAGCGTTACAATGGTGGGTACAACTATAATGGGAAGGTACAAATTCATAGGATGGTACAAATTCATAGGTACAACTATAATGGGAAGGTACAAATTATAGGATGGAAATTGCTGGGTACAACTATAATGGGAAGGTACAAATTCATAGGATGGAAAAAATGCCAAAGTGAACTGCCTGTAGTATCAGATAAACATCCTGGAGCCAGTCTATCAGGATGAATTGCCTGCCTTGTATGATATGGAAGTCAACATCTTATGGTTGTGTCAAGACAAACCTCTGAGTCATACCTCAGGCTCTATGCACACATATCTTCAACAGATGGCAGAGGAAACTAGAATCCACATACCATATGAGAATATTCCTGTGAAGTCATTGGACACTTCACCCATAGACTTTTGTACATTTGAACTCTTGAATGTTACTCTGGGTAAAGATCGACCACCGACTGTTGATGGATCATGGAAAGCTTATAAAGAGGAATCAGACTGATTAATTAGGACAGGGTTTTTCAGAAGCCTTTACAGTGGAAGGTAATTTGTAGGACAATTGTTGCACAACAGGGATACCAGATTAAGCATGATTGATATTAACATTAAAGGTATGCGATATTCTATGGGCTTCTGAAAAGAACCATGTAACTAACTATTTTAAATTTTCTGACAGTAATGTTGTAACACTGTACATGATGCTGCCAAATTACGTGAAAAGACGTGGGTGCTTTTCTGCATTCGTTTGAAAACAATTTTAACACTTACTGTTAAAATAAAATTCCTTTTTCAGTAATTTCTTTTAAGTTGTTTAGA
This sequence comes from Ryuthela nishihirai, assembly GCA_038380435.1. Taxonomy (NCBI): domain Eukaryota; kingdom Metazoa; phylum Arthropoda; class Arachnida; order Araneae; family Heptathelidae; genus Ryuthela; species Ryuthela nishihirai. The sequence continues at coordinate 72,085,017 of JAWZYU010000008.1, read as the reverse complement.
AGTGATGCAATTTTATTCCTTTTTTTTAACTTTATGAAAATTAAACTAATCATTTCAGATTATATTGCAACAAAAGTTTAATAATTTAATATACTTTACTGATAAAAATATATTTTAACTTTTTTAAATTTAAAGGCTGGAAACAATAGATGAATCAGTTGGTTCTTTGCTCTCACCATCAGACATTAGCTTTGACAAAACTGATGATGATTTAGACAATCAGCCTCCAGCACTTCTTAAACCACGTCGCTCAAAGGGTAGAAGAAATGGTTCTCGTTCAGGAAATTCTCCAACGAAAAAGAGAAAATCTGAGGTAATGCATAATATATAAAGTTATAGAAGCTTTAAAAATTTATTATTTAATTTAAAAAAATTTCAAAATGATGAATAATATCAGTAGTAAAGAATCAGAGGATAAGTCCTGTAGACATGGAACTCGTGAAATAATGAGCTGAAAAAAATTTTGGTTTTTGCCATGAGTGGGATTTGAACCCACGTCTCCAGGAAACATGCCTGTTATGCTAACACTACACCACCAATGACAAATCTTTTCTCAGCTTGTGTGACCTTAGCTTTCCGGATTTTTTTTTATTTTGATTCACACAGTTGTGTCATCTATCCGGGAAGTGGACAACTCTGTTGACTCATTAGAGATGGAATTTATTTGTCACTCATGCTCAGGACGTTAAATCAATAAAGCAGTAGTAAAGAATCACAGGATAAGTCCTGTAGACATGGAACTCAGGAAATGAACTGAAAAAAAAAATTGGTTTTTGCCATGTTAGAACTTTATAAATCAAATGTCAATTTTTGGTAAGAAAAATCGAAAAATAAAATTAATTTATGAAATTAAGAAATTTTCATTTTTAAAATTCTTCTTTGTTTTTTAATGTAGGATGCAATTTTAAAATCTTGATTGGTAATTAATTCTTAGCAAAATATTTAACTGTTTTGCAATGTGCAAATAAATATATCGGTTTTTATCTCATTTTCAAAGAAAACAAGATAATAGTTTCACTTTGTCATCTATCTGTAGACATAAAACTTTTTTGTTTACAGAGATAAATTAAAAATTCTTTTTGTGTTGAGCCGTCCCGTGGCCGAGTGGTTAGCACGCTTGGCTACTGGTCTAAGGGACCTGGGTTCGAGTCCCGGATTAGGCATGGATGTGTGTGTTCTGCTGAGGTCCTGCCATCCTCTCAGATCTACTGTGGCATATAAACTGACAGGCTCCAGTCAGACCTCTGTGGCAAGCAGCTGCTTGAGGGGGTATTTTTTTTTGTGTTGGATAGGTATTGAAATATGATATGCACTTTCTGAATCTCTCTAAAGCTGTAATTACGCCCTCTAGTGGTGGAAATTTTTGAAAAATTCCAAAATTTTAAATGAATATTGCAAATGATATATATATATGCTAACAATTTGAAATTTTGGTGCTGGAATATTGAAGGTAACAAAGTTTCCATTGCCACCAATGAGTTGACCCCTTAGATCCAGAGGGGGTGGGAAAACATCTTTTTAATTTTAGCAGATAATTGTTTTTAGAAATAAATTAAAAATTCTTTTTGGGTTAGATAGGAATTGATAAAATATTATGAGTCACACTTTTTAAATCTTCTGGAAATCAATTGCACCCTCTAATGGTGGAAAACTTTGAATATTCCAAAATTTCAAAGAAATATTGCAAATAATGTATTTGAGCTAGAAATTTTAAATTTTGGTGTTGGAATGTGAATGCCATGATGTTTCCATTGGCAACAATGAATTGGCCTCTTAGACCCACGGTGGGTGGGAAAAACAATTTTTTGTTTTAGCAAATAATTGTATATAGAGATAAATAAAAAAATCTTTTTAGTGTTAGATAGGAATTGATAAACTATTATGATACACCTTTTGGGAATCCTTTGAACACTATAATTGTGTCATCTAATGGTGAAAAAGATAGAAAATTCCAAAAGTTCAAACGAATATTGCAACGATGTATTAATGATAGAAATATTAAATGTTGGTGGTGGCATGTGAACATCATGAAGTTTCCATTGGAAACAATGAAAATGATAATTAGAAAACTTTTTTAATTTGATTGATGCTAATGAAATATAATTCATTTTTCAAATACTTAGTAGTTTTAATATACTATATATATATCTTTACAGATTGATGAAATAGCAAAAACTGTTACTGAGTTTTACAAATAATATGTATAAAATGGAAATTTGAAAAATTAGTGGTAGTTTTTAAGAGATGTTCCACTGACAATAACAATCTGCCCATTTTTTGAGAGAAGTGTGGGGAATGGAACTTTTTAGATTTAAGAATTTAAAAACGAATACTTTTATGTTGTATAATTACTAATGAAATAATACTATTTGAATTTTTCCCATCATCTGCTAGCTCAAATTGAAACTTTTAAGGAATGAAACAATAGGTAAAGAAAAAAATTTCTTTCTCCTTAAAAACGAGATTCTCGTATGTGTCAGAGGTGATATGCATCCTTCTAATTATAAGTGAGAACCAGTGTTGGATCTAGGGTTAGAAAAGGTAATGGAGGTAAAAATTATTAAACTATTCATATTTTTCAATAAATTTTTAAGACCTTTGGATTTCTATTGCAGTATAACAAGCTCTTGCCCACCCCTATTTTTTTCTAGATCCCAGCCTCCTTCTTAATACTATCAATTAGATAAAGACATTAGGTATGTGCTATAACACTAACTTTTTTATACTTTTTAATATAAGGTTATTGTTTTGCTTTGGTATCATTTGATTTCGTGGTATATTAGTTAAAGTTTAGATGTAAAATCACTATTAAATATAAATTATACTATCAATTTATTTAATATCGTTACTTCCTAACATACCAAGAACTGAATTCTAAGTCCGGCATGTAAGAAATTGTAGTGTAGAAGGAAAATTTCACTTGTTTTTTTTTTTTATGAAATCAGTTACAGCATAATGAAATGTACTTGCATCTTTTAAAATATGGAAAATCAATGTGTTTTTTTTTTAAATATCCTTATGGTAAATTTTTGTGGTTTAATTTTATATCTTTTTTTTTGTTGAAAAATACGATTTTTTTTTTAAAAACAAACTCAAAAATTTTTAGGAGGTAGAAGAAGACGATTGTACTTTTGCCAAAAGTGGAGTTAACTTAATGTATCAAAATGATGAAATTATGAGATCCTTACATGAAGCAGGTCCAGCAATGAATACAAGATCAAAGCGTAGCAGTAGTGAACCAGCCCCAACTTCAACATCAAATCAGTCAACAAGTATTCTTAGACCCATTTGTAAATCTGGTATGTTCTATATTTTACCAATTAGTTATAAGAAAAATAATTCAGTCAAATTTGTTATAACGAAGTTGTTATATTTTGTATTTCTAAACCAATACTATAAAGTGAATATTTACTAATAATGACTACTCCACAAATCTTGTTTGATATTTGTCATCAGTCTTCAGAAATAAACACATAATCATTTGCCAACCAGAATGTAATTTTCATTCTAAACTGCTGATAGCAAGACAAAAATTGACAAAGTCCAATTTTTGAGATTGTTGACAAATAATGAAATGAGATGCTACACAACACCTCTTGGTAAATGGATTATTTCTTCATATATTGCTAAAACAAATCTGAGAATTTCTTTAAGTAAAACAGCAGAAATAAGACAGTATGATCCAACATTAATGGTAATAATGATGTATCAGAATCTGTTATGCCATTATTACCATAATGCTAATACATAGTTATGTTCATGATCATAATGTTGGATCATACTGCCTTTTTTCTGCTATGTTTTACTTATATATCTTTTTCTACAGACATTGAAATGCAAAGGAGTGTGAACATATATCCATTTTGTGATGCTATTTCTTTTTGATCTATAGTTGTTTTCCAGTTTATTGTTTCGGTGAGGCTATTTCTTTTTGATCTATAGTTGTTTTCCAGTTTATTATGTGCAGGGTTGTTGAAGCCACTTACTGAGCTTAGTTAGCCACTTATTGTTAAAGAAAGCAAAGAATTTAAAGAACGTGTAAGGTAGGAATAGACAGGCATTTGGTGCATGGACTCATTATAAAAATCCCATGATCACTTGGTGATGAAATATTTCTTATGAGCACAGTGTGATGAGTGAAAAGCTTAGGTTCTGATATGCATCATCTAAAACTGTTTCTAGTAGTAGCATTTAAACCCTTTCAGGGTTAAATCAGAAGATAATTTCAGGGTTAAATCTGAAGATTGGACAGAATCCAAAATGAGAGGCATGAGACATCTTTTTTGTGGAACAAAAAACTTCAATTTAAAAAAAAAAGGATTTGAATTTTGAAAAAAAGGATGGAAAATTGCCATTTGATATTTTTCTTACATATATCTTTTTAAAAATATTTAATTCAAGCTTGAAACATAATATTTTCTATTTTCATTTGATGAATATTTTATTAAACTACAATATTAATAATTTGTTAAAGCCATCTGATTGCCATTTCTTAGAAGCACTGTACAGTATTGCCAATTCGTTTGTTAACATTACTCTATGCTGAAGCAATCCCCTGATTTAAGCTCACGTGTTTGTTTTAAACTATTATCAACAAATTTTTCCTTAAACTTTCAAAAACCTCGTGAAAATTAACCAAAAAACTGCTAATTTTAAAAAGTGAAGATGGAAGCAATTATAAAGTATGTACTTTGTGGTTTTTCCCCATTTTACAGTCTTCTCTGCCTTAAACCTATTTCACTATTTCTAGAATTGTTTTTATTGTTTGTATCATTTATCCCAGCATTCTATACATCTTTCCTGCTCTTCAAATCAAAATTATGAAAAAAAAAAGTCTTCGTAGCCAGACTTTCAAGACTGATGCAGCACGTGGCATCACAGGACACTGAAGGGAAGTAGCTGGTGTTCTGATTCCTCACTCACACATGCAAGAATGGGGAGAGCCATTTGCATGTACACTATGTTCAAAAAAGTGTTCGACACTTCAGTATTATGTGAATGGAAAGCCACTTTCAAAGCTCCCTAATGTCACTCAAATCTCTCTAAATATATTTCCCATAATATTTGTTTAATATTTAAAGAATGAATGGAAGCTGAAGCATTTATATTCAACTTTTGACACTTGTGAAAAAATACTTCAATAGATAAAACACAACTCTTGTAACAATTTGTTCACTAACATAAATTAAATATCTGAAGTTTGTATGATGATTTAAGATTTCATCAATTTGGAGGCAATGTGACTGTCAATTTTCACAATCTTCAATCAATATTTAAAGAGTCATTGAAGCGGGGCCATTTAACAGCAGACGACACTTTCATATTGCCTCCAAATTGATGAAATCTTAAAAAATCGTCATACAAACTTCAGATATTTAATTTATGTTAGCTAACATTTGCTACAAGAGTTGTGTTTTATCTATTGACAAGTATCAAAAGTTGAAGATAAATGCTTCAGCTTCCATTAATTATTTAAATATTAAACAAATATTATGGGAAATATATTTAGAGAGATTTGAGTGACATCTACAATTTATCACCAATAACAGTTTTTGCATAAAAGGTTTATTTTAAATGTTAGGGAGCTTTGAAAGTGGCTTTCCATTCACATGGAAGTGTCTGGACACTTTTTTTCAACATAGTGCAGTTGTTTATATGGATGATTTAAGTCCAAATACTTCCTCCCCACATAATATTGGGTATACTCCCTTTGTAAAGTTAGTATTTTATTTCCTTATAATAAACCTTAGTTTTTCACATTTTTGTAGATTCACTTTATTTTTGTAAATTATTTATCTTTCAATCGATGTTTTGGAGTTATGCTACATCTGATGGCCACTGGCAACTTTTTTGCTGTGGATATTTTAACATCAAAATAGGTTATATGTTAATTTTTCTTTAATTATATCTTCATTTTCCAGTAAAAAAAAAACTTTGATTTTTATATTGTTTCCTGAAAATGAGGTCTTGGACACGAAAGTAAGGACTTCCTTGGCACAGAAATGAGTGATCAGTCCTGTGGGAGGACATTTTCAGTAAGTCTTCCCCTTAGCTGAATTTAATTTTTTTAAATAAGTTTTTAAATTTATATTCAAAGATTTTACCCCCCCCCCCCCCTCCTCCTCTTCCAATATATTAAAGGCAGTCAAGAAAGTGTTTTTCCATTTCATAAACAGAACATTATTCGAAGGACAGAAAAACCCATTAATGCGAGCAATCCAAGTCGCCTTGTATAACACTGGCCCATGTTTTAAAATATACCACACTGAAAAGAATCATTAAAAGGAATAAAAATTTAGTTTCAAGTAAATACTATAGTATTCAGGAAGAAATTTCCTTTTGATTAATATATAATTTAACTTTTTATTTATGAAATTTTCCAAAATTAAGCGTTAATTGCATCATCCAAATTTTTGCTTAATTGCATAGTCCAATCTATTTCTCCACTATATACTTAATATATATACTACATAAAGTGAAAGAGTTATTAATATTAATATGTTTATAAATTTGCTTAAATATTATATTTTTATAAAATTAGAAATTTTGTTTCAGTTGATTTTTTTTTTAATTCCAACATTAACTTGTTGATATGACAGTAGGCCAAAAGTCTGGACTTTTCTTAAAGTATGGTACCAAGAAAAATATTTCAAAACAAGAGTAATTTTCAAGGAAATATTTTTTTTTATTCAGAAGTAAATAGTTTTTCTATTCATGTATATTATAATAATAATTTCTGTCTATTAGTTTTTTTTAATGTTTTTTCCCCCCGTAGGACCTAAGTGCCTCCTCGTGGTGCAGGCCTTTAATACCTTTCAAAAGAGAGACTTTCTTGTGGAAGGGAACAGAAGGGAAGGGCTGTCAGATCAGTGTAGCCTACTGATATGAGCTACTTTTTTTTTCTACCATGCTGAGGAGTGGTCAACCACACAGGGTCCTGGTGCTGACCATAAACACCAACCAGAATAGATTATTGATTGAGCTTGATTATGGACCCTGAATTTGTTGTATTGGTGGGCTTCTGTTGAGGTAGAACTTTCCACTGTATTTTCGGTTTGTGGGTTGACAGCCCCAAGTGAATAGATTCACAGGATATGTTTTTCAGCTGGGGAAAATCCTGATCTGAGGTCATCGCAGGTACTTGAACTCTTGCTTCTACAGGCATTGTGAAATTCTACATTGGAGGAAGTCTTTCGGTATAGATGGCTTCAGCCTATAGTAGTGGCGGAACAGGTATTTGCTCCATGCCTGAGATTAGGGGGGGGGGGGGTGTTTGATGTTGTCAGCATTACCTCTCTCAATATAAACAGTTTCTTAAATATCCAACTAACCATTTTCTCTCCACAGGTACTTGCAATGTGAGGATTCTGCACAGAGATCATTCTGTTGATGTCCTCACACAAGAATTCCAGTGTTATGATATTCTCAGCTTGCAAGAGACCAGATGGATGTACATAGGTCAGATACTTAAAAATAACCATAAATTTCTCTTTTCATTGAGGGAAAATAAGCATCTCCAAGACATAGGTTTGCTTCTCAGCAGACATGATAGTGATGCTGTTCTAGAATATGAGTGCATTAATGAAAGGTTTCTTAGAGCTAAATTTCAGACAAGGCATTAAAGACTAATATTAATCTGCTGTTATGGTATGCTCCCACTGAGGATGCTGATGAGGATGAGAAAGATAGATTTCACCAGCAACTTAAGATATTTTGAATTCTCTCAAAAATGGAGATATTACAATTGTTCTATGTGACTTTAATGCTAAAGTTGGTACTGACTGTGTGACCTTTGGGAGGGGCAATAGGTACCTTTGGTATTGCTAGCATTGGGCATCATCTCCTACAGGTGAGTATACTTAATAGTTTGAGAATAACTAACACTTATTTTAAACACTGACATGCATAAGTACACTCTGGTTTCACCTGATGGACTGCATAAGAATGTGATTGATTATATATTAATTAGCAGCAAATGGGCTAGTTCTGTTAGGAATACCAGAGCATATAGGGGAACTGAAATTATATTGTGGCTTGTAACCTTGAGCTTAAAAAGTGTTGTGCTAAGATTAAAAAAGTTACCTTTAAAACTGAAACTGTGAAAGACCCAGTTATAGCTAAAGCTTATCATGATAGGTTACTTAGTTGTTATGACCATCATAGTTTGCTTACTACTGAAGTTAAGGAAGAATGGGACCATTTTAAACAGGCTTGTCTTGAAATTAACAATACTCTTTTAGGTAAAAGGAAGCAGATGAGGAAAAATTATTTAAATGATACTGGAGCTTATTTTGGAAAGAAAGAACTGCAGGAATGTCCTTAACCCATTTCTTCCCAAGTGTTGTGTGTACGCAACCCTGGGAAGAAATGGGTTAATCAATACCCTACTGGTCCTAACAAAAAGTGTTACCAAAAGCTTAATAAATATGTAAAGAATCAGTTTGCAGCTGATAAGAATCTTTACTAGATGGCTTGGCTGAAAAGCCGAGGAAGCAGTTAGACAGCAGAGAGCTGTATCAGATAATGTTCTGTGTGGGGAAAAAACAGACAGGTGTACAAGGATTGAAGGATAAACAAGTTAAGATTACTGAAGGTGAGGATTCTGTCATGGCTAAGTGGACTGAGCATTTCAGAAATGTTCTGAACAATGTGGGTAGTTCTACTGCCATTGTTTGTAATGATGAATGATGCATTACTGGCTTTAATGTTGGCCCTGTAACACAGTCTGAAATTATTTTGGCTGTTTCTAAATTTAAACTACATAAATCCACAGGGGTAGATGAAATTACTATGGAAATGCTTAGACCTGGGAATGTTTTGGTTACTACATGGATGATTGAAATTTTGAAAACCTTTTATGATAAAGGAATGGTTCCTAACAATTTTACCAGAGCTATTATTATCCTTATTTTAAAAAAAATGGTGATCGCAGTTCTTGTTATCAGAATTATACTATGGGGGTATCAGCCTACTCTCTGTTCCAGGTAAAGTTCTTTGCATGATTGTGCTTAATAGAATTAAGAATATGGTTGACAGGCAACTGCATAATGAGCAGTCAGAAGTGGTAGGAGAGGTGAAGATCAGATATTTTTACTTACTGTAGATTCTTGAGAAATGGTTGAGTTTCAGAAATCTGGTTATTAGCTTTATAGATTTCAAAAAGGCTTTTTACTGCAGTAATTGTCATAATTTGTGGTTAATCTTGTGATCATATGGCATAACTGATAAGTTAATTAACATAATGAAAGCTCTATGAGAACGCAGAGTTGTGTGAGAGTTGGTAAAGCTGTTAGCAATTGGTTTAGCATTGTTTCTGCTGTTCGACAAGGGCGTATTTTGTCTCCTTTAGTTTGGTTATAGATTATGTTATGTGAAATTCACTGCAAGGGAAAGATTTTGGCCTTAAAGAGATCTGAAAATTTCTGATTTACATTATGCTGATGATTTAGCCCTTTTGGCAAATGATGTTGATGAAACTGGTAGAGTAGATTTGGTTATACAGAGAGGCTGTAATTCAGTTAAACTGAATGGTTGCAGTCTTAAGCAGGTGCTCAGTTTAATTATTTTGGGTCTATGTAACAGATACTAATGATATGTGGCAATAGATAAATAGATTAATAGGGATTGCTGCTGGGACTTTTAAGAATCTGTGGAGAGTGGAGAAATAGGCATATACACATAAAGACTAAAATTAGGCTGTATAATAGTTTGGTTCTTTCTACAGTTAATTATGGTAGTGAAACTTGGACCTTTTTTAAAAAAGATAACAGGAAACTTGATGCTTTTGATTGTAGATGCTTACACAGTATCTTGGGCATTAGGTAGTTCAACTTTGTAAATAACGATCAGGTTATGCAAAGGAGTCTGCAACCTCCTTTGAGTAGCATATTTTGCATAGACTTTGTTGGTTTGGCCATGTTGCCTTTATGTATGCATAATTATAGATTAGGACAGTGGTTCTCAACCTTTTATGCTTCACATACCCCCTGGAAATGTGTATGTAACTGGTGTACCCCTTATATAGATAGATAAAACTATAGTTATATAGCAATGGTTATTTTTACTTTGTTACTAGATCTAGCAACTTTTGAGCTCTCACGACGTACCCCCAAAATTTTACCATATACCCCACATTGAGAACCCCTAGATTAGCACCCTTTGGTATGAGCTCCTGTACGCAGTGAGGGGACCACCCTGTGAAGGTTCCGCTGGCTCGGTTACCTTCACAGCGTCCTGAACACTTACCCGCATGTTTGCCGTGTGCGGAGACCCATGTCCCGGGAAAGGAGGATCCTGGTAGTTGTCCGGGGATCCCCGTCCTCTCTCCTCAGCTCATGACTGGCGGGGTCCCCTTTGGCCGCCTTGCCATTGGGGAGCCTGTCAGTCACGGGGCTGTGCAGCGGATTCCGGGGTCTCTGTTATACACGGCTTTGGTCTCTGCTTCCGGTAAATAGGAGCTCCTGGGGTGCCTCCCCCCCCCCCCCCCAGGAACAATCGGCTGGTGGGCAGGTCCAGGTACAGGTTTGCAAGTTTCCTCACAGATTATTTTCCTTTTGAAGTTATACTTTCTTTGTGAGGCCAGTTTGGTCATTCAAAATTTTGTTATTTTACATGTAGTTTATTTTGTGTAGAAAGTTTATTCCTACACATTTCTCTTTTCATTTTCCTCTTATTTATTTGTGAGGGCTTGGCTCACTGTCTGTGTGGGTATAGTGCCTGCATAGTGCTGGCGCCCGACTGGGCTCCGTGGAGGATGGGGATAGCTGGCACTGAACCACACACAAAAGAAAAGTGAAAGAGAATGATGAAATTAATGCGGTCGGTGCCAACAAGAGGGCTCGACATGAGCCCCCATCTTCCTTGTCTTTGTTAACAATGCCATCGTCTTTTTTGTCTGTCGTTCCCCAGATTCCTGATCGTCCGCTCCACGGGTGATCAGGTACTTGGGGACATGTCCACATTTTTCGTTAACAAAGGTTTGAAAGGTCTAGTGGGAGAGCCGAAATCCGTCAAGTGCTTAAGATCAGGCAACTTGCAGGTTGAGACCACTTGTTCAAAACACTCTGAACTGCTCCTGAATGTCAGAGATTGGTTGGGTGGCTGTCGAGGTCACTCCCCACAAAACTTTGAATTCCTCTCGAGGTGTGATTACTGAGTGTGGCCTCCTCAAATTCACCGAGGAGGAAATACTCTCAGAGCTCACACCTCAAGGAGTAACAGTGGTCCACTGGGTTTCGACACGCTATGATGGAAAATTGTTACCCTCTCGGGTACTTATCGTCACATTCAACCAGCCACGCCTGCCTTCTTCCATGAAGGCAGGTTATTTATATTGTGAGGTACAGCTGTATATACTGACCCTCTGCGCTGTTTTCAGTGTCAGATATACAGTCGTGCCCGCACAGCATGCCGGGGCAAACCCACCTGTGCTTGCTGTGGCAGTAAGGATCACTCGATCCTGACAGCAGAAAAGACATGCTGTGTGAACTGCAGTGACAAACATCCGGCGTACTCCTGCGGCTGTCCGAAGTGGAAGGAGGAAAAGGAGGTGCAACGCTTGAAAGTAATCTCTTATGCTGAAGTGAGAAAGCTAGCTGCACTGCCCTCACCGCTTGGCAAGCTATCCTATGCCGGTGCAGTCATTGGAAAGCCCATCATTCCAATGACTTTGGTGATGGTGCAGACTGACATCAGTGTTCCACCAACGGAGTCTTTCTCACCTGCAGCTAAGTACCTCTTGACGCAGGCGAAACTGAGGGTGGTGTTGACTTCGACATCAATTCCTGCAACTCAGCCTTCCACCTCCACTGGAAGGCCTCCTCCTCCTCCCCTTCCTCAGACAGCAAGACCTTCCAAACCAAAGGGGCCCCCCACTGAGGCCCAAAAAGAAAACCATCATTGCACCTCCACAACGTGCGGTCACCAATCCATGCCCCTCGGACGATTCTGAGGACATGAATACCACCTGCCCCCCTATTCACTAAACTGTCCTGTGGCGGTTAAGTTGAATAGGAATTTGTCATCCACCCACTCTTCTAAGTCCTGAGATGGCCACACTCCTACAATGGAATTGTTGTGGATTCCAGAGGAATCTTGACAACATCAAGGCACTCCTTCAGGCACACCAGCCCATCTGTGTGTGCCTGCAAGAGACATACTTGCAGCCAGTCACAGATCCCACAATCCGGCACTTTACAATAGTTCGCCAGGATCGGGATTGAGATGGTCCAGCTCTCGGGGGTGTCGCCATCCTCGTGAGCAACCATTCTCCATTCCAGGTCGTACCCCTCACCACCAACTTAGAGGCGGTAGCCATCCGTCTCTTCGTGGGGTTCTCGCTGACTGTCTGCTCTGTATATCTTCCACCTGGGAGCATCGTCTTCCAGGAAGACCTTGATGATCTTGTCTCGCAGCTGCCATCCCCTTTCCTCATTATGGGGGACCTCAACGGACACAGTCCATTATGGGGCAATGCTGACAGCAACGGGAGGGGCGGGGTCTTTGAGCAGTGGCTCTTGGATCCTTCTCTCTTTTTGTTGAACACCGGTGTCAGTACTTACTTTCACTCCCCAACCTGCAATTTCACTGCCATAGACCTCTCCATCTGCTCCTCCTCGATCCTTCCACTCTTTATATGGGAGGTCGAGGACAACCCTTATGGCAGCGATCACCTCCCTGTGGTGTGCACCATCTCCTGTGGGGGGCCTTGGAGCCCTTCACACGTCTCACAGTGGAGGCTCGATCGAGCTGACTGGGGTGGGTTTGAACTGCTCTCTGAGCTCGATGACCACTCAGTCAACCAGGAGCTAATCAATGTGGCAGTAGCGGAGATAATGGACTGTATCGTAGATGCAGCTGCATCATCAATTCCTCAAACTTCGACATGGTTTCCTCGCTTTCGGAAACCGTGGTGGAATCCAGATTGCACCGCAGCTCGTAAGGCTCAGAACAAGGCTTGGGGGGTGTTTCAGAGATATCCGACTTCCCCCAACCTCGAAAAGTTCAAACGTGCCAGGGCGAAAGCTCGTTTCATCCGACGCCAGAGCCAGAAGGAATCTTGGATCAAATATACTTCTTCTATCACCCGCATGATCAGTTCTAATGTCATGTGGGATAAAGTCCGGAAGATGGGTGGGAACTACACGTCCCACTCGTTATTGATCCTGGAGCACAATGGACAGGCAATTGCTGATCCAAAAGCAATTGCCGACACTCTGGGGGAGTCATTCTCCTCCATCTCTTCTTCGTCATCTTACTCCCCCTAGTTGCTGGCCCAGAAGGGCAGGGCGGAATGCTCTCCACTGTCCTTCCACTCGAATGGCCTGGAGCATTACAACAGGCCATTCACAGCAGAGGAGCTTTGCCTTGCTCTGCACTCCTCTTGTGCATCTGCTGTAGAGCCGGACAATGTCCATTATGTCATGCTCCAACATCTCTCATCATCGAGTAAGGATCGACTGCTCCGACTCTTCAATTGCATTTTTCTCGAGGAGCAGTTTCCGGACTCCTGGCGGAAGGCCATCGTCTTGGCCTTTCTAAAGCCTGGAAAGGATTCCAAGTTTCCTTCGAATTATCGTCCCATTGAATTGACGAGCTGCGTGTGCAAGGTGTTGGAAAGAATGGTAAATACCAGACTCATCTGGTATTTAGAACACCACAACCTTCTTTCCAACACTCAGTGTGGCTTTCACAGACAATGGCCAACTCTTGACCATCTGATATCCCTCGAATCGGCTATCAGAAACTCATTTTTACAAAGAGAACACCTGGTGTTAATTTTCTTCGACATCGAAAAAGCGTACGACATGGCTTGGACATTCGGCATTCTTCGTGACCTCCACAGCTTCAGCTTGCGAGGTCACATGCCGATCTTCATCTCCAACTTCTTATCGGCAAGTTCTTTTCGTGTCCGTGTCTGTAACCCTCTGTCCCGGCTGCACCCCCAAGAACAGGGGGTGCCACAAGGCTGCATTCTGAGTATTATGCTTTTCGCTGTCAAGATAAATTCTATTACTAGAGAACTTCCTCCATCAGTAGGCAATGCCCTCTATGTTGATGACTTTAGTATCTTTTGCTCTTTGTCCAGCATGAGGGTCATTGAAAGACAGCTGCAAATTGCCCTGAACAGTGTTTCTGTTTGGGTGATAGCAAACAGGTTTCAGTTCTCCCCACAGAAGACCGCTTGTGTGCACTTTTGCAACAAGCGTAATCTTCACCTGGTGCGGCTCGGGGATAACATCACTCCAGTTGTGGTGGAGACCAAGTTTCTCGGTCTCACATTCGATTGGAAATTGACCTTTTTACCACACGTACGTCAGGTCCAAATGCACGTGGACATTGAACATTGTCAAGGTCCTCTCCTCCCTTTCTTGGTGGTGGTGGTGGGGGGGGGGGGGGGGACCGATGTTCTTTACTCTGCCTATATCATGCACTTGTCCGATTGAATCCGATTGAAACTGGATTACGGATCCCAGGTGTACGACTCTGTCCGGGATTTGATGGTGAAGGTGCTGGACCCCCTCAATCATCAGACTCTCTGTGTATGCATGGGAGCCTTCTGCACCTCACCGGTCCAGAGTCTATATGTTGAGACTGATGAACCCTCATTATCTCTTCACCATCAGAAGTTGTCCCTACAATATGCATCTAAATTGCGATCCCTGCCTGGCCATCCCACTTTTGACTGCGTTTTCAGTCCAAAGTATGAAATGCTTTACACAAAATGGCCGACTGCCATTCGTCCTTTCGGTTTGAGAGTCTGAGGCTACCTCAGAGATATCAACACCAGTCTCGATAGCATCACACAGTCGACAGCTGAGCCACTTCCACCTTGGCTCGCTGTTTCCCCTTCCTGCGATTTTTCCCTGTGCAGGACAGGGAAGGTCTTTACACCCGACTGTGTGTACAGTCAACTCTGCCAGCCATCGTGCTGGGACTTCTTGCCTGTCTTCACAGATGGCTCGAAGTCCGGCACATCAGTGGGATCGGCCATGGTCTGCTGTGATGTAATCATTGGAGACCAGATCTCACTGCAGTGTTCCATCTTCACTGCAGAGTTGCATACTTTCAGTCTCGCCTTGGACCACGTGGCGGCTAAGCATCATCATCAGTGTGTGCTTTACACCGACTCACTTAGCTCGCTACAGGCTTTGATCTTGGCGAGGCATCGGCCTCACCCAGTTCTTACTAAGATCCGCCAGCAGCTCCATCATCTTGCAGCCACCACCACCATCCATTTCTGTTGGGTGCCCGGTCACATCGGTATCAGGGGCAATGATTTGGCAGATGCTGCTGCCAGGAGAGCCATGCCCCTGTCCGACTCTCCGCTGCCGGTTCCATATCTGGATTTCCAGCAGCGTTTTACCACTGAGCTCTGGGCACAGTGGCAGAGATATTGGTCAGAACAGCTTACAAACAAGCTCTTTGAGATCAAACCTATCATCAAACCATGGCAGTCTTGTTACCGCAGGAATCGCAAGAAGGAAGTTGTACTTGCTCGGCTCTGCTTAGGTCATTCGTTTCTTACTCATGCGGTCTTCTACGGACGGACGACCTACCTAAGTGCGAGTTTTGTGACACCGTTTTAACTGTTAAACATGTTTTAATTGAATGTCAAGCTTTTAATGTTGAACGAAAATTGTATTTTAACTTTCATGATTTTGCGTCCAAGCCTCTTACACTAGGACATCTTTTAACTGATCATTGCTTTTTACCTCCAATTTTTGCTTTTTTACAGTATACAGGTTATTTTAACAAGTTATGATTTTATGGATGTTTTATTTATTTGCCATCTGACCTAGGTCATTAACACCTGGGTTAGTTTTATCCATTTAATATACCGTATATATATATATAACTATTTGTTGTTTTACACAAATTTTTATTGTTGTTTTTGTTATATGTATTTTGTTGGTTTTGCCTTTCCGGATTTACACTTGCTAGTCTTTTTGTTTTATTTTATCACTTTTAGATGTTGCTTTTAGCTTTGGTTGTAGGTTTACATGATTTTTATCCCTTATTTATTATTTGTCTTCGTCTGGTGCATTATGGCCTCAGTTGCCGATGCGCCAATAAACCTCAAACAAACAAACAACCAGCCTAGATTAGTGAATAGGGTATTAACAGTGTGCCTAAAGGTTTCAGAAAAAAGGGAATACCTAGGATGCAGTGAGCAAACAATATGAAATAGGACCTTGTTAGAAATGATCTACAGTGGCGAGATGCAGCAGATGTAGGCTCAGGAGAGATGTTTTTAGAACTAAATTGCATTATTTGGTTTGACCTCCATAGCCCATGGCTGCTTGAGGATGTTCCTGAGGCATTTTTTTTGTACTACATGGCTCTGTAAAAGCCCTATTAAAATAAAACTAGTCATTTCTTTGTAAAATGTTTTTTTTTCAGATGATCTGGAATTGAATGCTGATTAATTATGGCATATAATTTGCCATAACTAGTATGTTTATTTTATCTTTAAGCCCCAATGACTGTACAGTGATAGTGAATTTTTAAATTACATATTTTCACACACTGTTCTTAGAGAAAGTGGGAAAAACGGTTTTTGTACTCAATAGCTACCATTTTCATCACTGGTACTTCATTTTATAGTCCCAAAAGCTGTCAATGATTAGATTTTTAATTTTTTTTTTAATTGAAAAGCAATACCTCAGATTCTTTAATACAACTTGTAATATAGTTATATCAGCCATTTCCAAAGTTGAGATAAATGCATGTGAAATGTGGAAGAATTACAAAACATAAAATGATGTAATTCTGTTTGATATACAATTTGCATTATAATATGTTTCTGTGGAAAATAGCCATACACTTAATTATTGTTTTCATTTAGTGGCATAAAATTCTGTACCATTTGATTTATAAAAATTATGCCTAGTAATGAATACTATTAATTCATTAATGCTTCCAAAGCAGGAAAACAAATTACAAGGATTCGCAACTGAAACTACTTGCATATCACATAATTAGTTGAATGGTATAAAATTAAATACAAGAATAAATCCAAACAGCTTAATGTAAGGAAAAGGCTTAATCATATATATATATATATTTATTTGGCTTACAAAAAATTTCATGATATGATAATATGTATAGTGATTTTAATTCATCATATAGTTTTTAGTAGTAGAGTTTTACAGATCTCTGAAACACCAGAATGGTTCATTTTAAAGTTGTTGCCTGACTTTTTACTTTTGGCACTTATATACAACTATTTGCAAAAGTCAGGCAACAACTTTAGAAACAGCAGTCAAGAATAGACTTCACCAGTGGTTCTCAACCTTTTTATGCTTCACATACCCCCTGGAAATGTGTATGTAACTGGCATACCCCTTATACAGATAGATAAAACTATAGTTATAATATAACAATGGGAATAAAATAAAACATATATACACATTAAATTTTGTATTCATAAATTACATATATCGATCAACACAAAAAATGACATTTTTGCACAGCAGTGTTGCCAACTTAGTGACTTTGTTACTAGATCTAGCGATTTTTGAGCTCTCATGGCGTAGCCCAAAAAATTTTACCCCTGGACTAACACATTCACACTAGTATTCTCATTATGTGACTGATAGAAGATGTGTGATGCCTTTGTTGCAAAGCAAATTTATATTGCATGACTAACATTACTGGGGTTCCAACTCCATAAAATAATATCTTTAATAACAATTTGCCATTGCTTTTCATGGCATGAGGCTCTTATGCAGAATCTTAATTATTTGGCCATATTTGCCATTACTTCACAGACCATTTTGGTTCACTGTGGAAAGAGTAGTTCCATGTACTCTGAATGTTTCTCTGAATTGTTTCTATTTTTTTTGCTTGTTGCCCATGATTCAGTGTCTTGTAAAATCTTACACCCTTGAAATTATGAGCATCCATTAAAGACTATATGACAAATAGAAATATCAACCATGTTTTGATGCACAGGTACTTCATAATAAACCATTCTTTAATGTCATCACAATTATAGATATATAAAAAATTAGAGAATATGCCCTCAATGGTTAAGTCATGAAATGCAAGTATCTGTGTCTTTATTATAGCCTTTGCTTCCTTAATTCAGCATTTTGTATTAATAAGGGTTTCTTTCTTTAAACTGCCAGTGTAACTATCCTTTGGAGGTACTGCTTGATTGTTTTCCCAAATACTTCAGCATGTATTGTTAAGATATTGTTGCCACTAGTTATTTTCAATGCATCTAATGGTGTGAAGTGTCTACTTGATGGGCTTTGGCAACATTTTAACCCTGTTTTTTTAAGTGTGTGTGTTTTAACAATGATTTAGTTTAGTGTGGAAAGACAAATTTAAAATACTCTGAATATTTTGGAATTTCTCCTGTTTCTATTATACAATGATTCAGTCTGTGGTGAAACTTCCATTTTTCACTAGCGATTTGTAGCATGGCTATTGTAGTGTAAGAGCCGTCCAATGGCCGAGTGGTTAAGCGCACTTGGCTACTGATCTAAGGGACCTGGGTTCGAATCCCGGGTAAGGCATGGGTGTATGTGTCGTTTTTCTGCTGAGGTCCTGCCATCCTCTCAGATCTTCTACTTTGGCATATAAACTGACAGGCTCCTGTCAGACCTCTGTGGCAAGCAGCTGCTTGAGGGGGTATTTTTATTTATTTATTTATTGTAGTGTAGCATAACATTATGCATTTCTGTATGATGTTCAAGGGTATCAAATAATAGACCAAATACCATACATAACTCTGTGATGTACTTTGTTTAATAAGTTTTAATTTAGATTTAATTAAATGTACTTGAAATCGATTTGGATTAGCTATATTTTTATTTGTAACAGAATCTAACCAGTTAGATGAAATTATCAACCATCCTTCTGCACCACCATTGATAGGAGCACCACTTAACACTGAGCACATTCGTAATCTTT
This sequence comes from Ryuthela nishihirai, assembly GCA_038380435.1. Classification (NCBI taxonomy): domain Eukaryota; kingdom Metazoa; phylum Arthropoda; class Arachnida; order Araneae; family Heptathelidae; genus Ryuthela; species Ryuthela nishihirai. The sequence continues at coordinate 72,066,096 of JAWZYU010000008.1, read as the reverse complement.
ATAACAGAACACTTTCTGGAAGGTAAGTATTAAAGTAGTTATATAATTCATATTCAAGGCTTCAAATGAATGCAATAAAATGCCATAAAGTTTATTTCCAAATATATTTAATTGTCACAATTATTAGCTCTACACTGCAAGGTAAAATTATTAGAAGTTCAGAGGAGTGCTTAAAATATTCATATAGAGCTATAGCAGTATAATGCCAGCATGGCAGCTGCTCAGTAACATCTATAGCAGAATTTATTTCCGAAAAATCATGACTCACCAAGTGAAACTTCTTCTATATGAAATTATCAGAGTAACTAGAAGTTCACTCAAAACATCTCCACCTACATTCTCAAATAACATCTCCAAAAATTAACAAACTTCTCCCTAGCTCACATTCTCTACTAGCTCCAAAACTACTAACTCCGTGACCTAATGTCATTTACTATAGATGTAGCATGCAGCTGGCATCTATGTATTGCATGTTGGGAAAGAACATTTGCATAAGCTTATGATCACGATAGCAAGACACAAGAGGGGGGGGGGTGTTCTTCTGCACACAGCAGCTGTCAATAAAAAATTGAAAGAATTCTTTGAGCTGTCTTGGGTGAGGAAAAGTGACGATACCAATTTAAAGAAAGCCCAAACTGATAAATATAATGGGGGTGGCTCAGTCAGTAATGCGCCAGGCTTGTAATCTGTAGTTTCCAGGTTCGAGTTCCAGCTGGGTCAGCTTTGAGATTTATCTCTGCAAAATTCCCACCCTGTCCACGGTCAGTAGGGGACATTGATGGGCTTGGAAAGGCTGCCGTTTGTCAAATGGGACATTAAATCGTGGTTGTGTGTGGGAGAGCAATACCCTGTGCACGTTAAGAACACACTGGATAGCCTTGACGGGAGCCTACCATCTATCTCCCAGTGGCTGTTGCAGTGGGTTCCCTCACCCAACCTTCTCTGAGCCTTCGGGGTCCATGTGACCTCGCCATTTAGCCCATTGTGTGCAAAAAAGTACCACTCAGAGGTAAAACAACCTGACAATAAATATAATGTAAATAAAGTAAAAACTGATTAACCCTTTCACGACCAAGGGAAACATTTTTCCCATTTTAAAATTGGTGATTGTCGTATTTAATTATAACCTTATCTGCATTTTTTATACAGAATGTCAAAATAGAACGTGTGCCGAACGCAATTACGTAAATGGGAACGTTTAGAAAAAAAAAAACAGAACTGTCAGGACGCATAATATATGTACTATGTGCAATGTCCATCTTTGCCTCACCACCAAAAGAAATTGCTTCACTGAATATCATAATTAGCACATCATTTTGTATAGTAATTTTATTTCATAATTTTGTATTATTTTAGTTAACATTTTGTTCTAATAAACCAATAAATAAAAGACATTGCATAATAAGCCTAACTATAATTTGTGTTACCTTTATAGTCCATTGGGAAAAATATTTCCCATAAAATTCCAAAAAAAACTACACATTGTTATGTATTTTTCTTATGATTTTTATTTATTTTATGTCTAAACAAACTAAAATAAACAGCTACATACTAATATTTACTCTTAGAAACCTTATGGTCCTGAAAGGGTTAAGGAGAAGTAAAAGTGAATGGGTGGACTATCACAGGGTTTTCAGATTTTTGTGCTATCTGAGTCAGCTGAAATATTCATGCTTTGATGACAAAAACACTAAATGAGCTCGAAAAAGTTGCCATTTTTCAGATTGCATTAAGTTGAAATACTGTGTACATGTGAAAGTCATATTCTCTTGCCACATTCTGTTAAAGAATATGTTAAGAACAACCTTCTTATGATCTGTCCAATTGTACAAAAAAAGCATTGCTCAGGAGTAAATCGATCAAATTCTTAAAATGTTAAAAGAAAACATTAATTAGGTTATTATGGATTCTTGATTTCACCACTTTTGCAGATGTTATACAGTAGATTCTTTAATGTTTTTCTTTGGATTGTAATTTTTCATTGTTAGGTGCAAGAAATGGTTAAATAAGAATTTCACATTTAATGTCTTTTTTTTGTTAGATTGAGTGGGCTGCTTTACTTCTGAGCAGCACTTTTTGGTAGACATTGAGTTGAATGGACATGTCATGAGGATAGAGTTGGGAGGGGAAAGAGACTCATTGGACAGCTATTGGGAAAAAATGGATGTATGGTATGGTATATCCAGCATATTCTTTAACATACACAAGGCAGAGCTGCTAACTACTCTGATATTATTGGATTTTTTGATTTTTGGTTTAAAATCTGAAAATCCGATTTTTAAGGTTTGTTTAGTTTCACAGTAATGAAAATCTGCCTTAAAATTGTACAGTATTTTTGCCTTTTTCCTAAAAGGTGAATGTTAATGAAAGGGAAATTGTTTCCAATTAGGGAAATAAAGGGAAATTAAAATTTAAAGAAATAATGGGCAACTGTTTCCGATTTAGCTCTTTTAATGTACTAAAGGTGCAGGAGTGTCCCCACACCTAATCTGTGCTTGCTTGTAGGTTCACCTGCACAACAATCAGAGGACCATTCCAGCTGACCATTTCTGCACAGAATACAAGGCAAAGTCCACAACTATATTCTTTTACAGAGCTGAAGGTCATAGATAGTTTCTAAATGGATGTTTACTGAACCTATACTAAATTCTCTCAGCTCTGACCAACTAAATGCTAATTGAATTACTTAGAATCCGAAATTTTTTGTACTGGGGTTTTCTTAAATTGGGAATGGTTATTCATTGTGCAGTGGTATATGCTTGTTTGAATAGCCTTCTCTGATGAAATTATTGATTTATTTTTTTTTAAGTTTTTTTAAATTAAGGAATGAATGTTCATTTGTTAGTGTAACAAGTAGTGGTTGTTGAAACAAGTAGCCTTGGATGGTACTGACTGACATTCGTCGTATAACAATATGTGCAGTTAGGGAAATATGTCTAGATACTATTCTAGTGGAAACAAAATTTTATGCTTAGCAATAAACGTTTATCATTATATTCTTTACTCAGCGTATTTTCATTGTATGGCCTATACTGTTAGTAATGCGATTGTTTAGGTTATTTTTTGTAGAACTTGCCGAGAAGTTTAATATTTGGCAAAATGTCAATCCAAGGACCGTCGGTTTCAAAAAATAAAGATGGCTTCCATCGCCGGATTGGCACTTTTGCTAAATATTCTTTCTGACATGAATGCTTTTGTTCAAATGCTTTTGTGATTAGTTTAAATTGTATATTTAGTGTGTGTGTGGGGGGGGGGGGGGGTGTTATGGAAATAATATTAAGGAACTTGGTATAATTCTAAGAAAATTATTTTTTTTTGCTGCCATTAGGAGACTAGAAGGCGAGTGTTCTGTCAGACTCAATGCATTATTGCGTTGTGTTAAAAAATGGCACCTGAGCACTGTAAAATACAGAACTACCCTGTTCCGATTTTTCACTCTCCCAAATCATAATTTTTGTTATGTAAGGTTGGCAGCTCTGCAGAAGGTATGGCTTTCTTACTCACCAGGACCATGATTTAATGTCCCATCCAATGGAAGACAGCTTTTTAATGCCCATCAATATCCCCATTCTTATTGAGAGATGGGTGGGGTTAGCAGAGATAAATCTATTTCGGTATGGTTGGGACTCAAACCTACCACACATATTGACTAACCCAAACCCCTGCCCTTTTTACTTGATCTTGGAGGTAATATTGCATAGAGGATTACTGAGCATAGTAGTTTTTGAATTAATTGACAAATATGGTTTTCTGATGATTATAATTTGTGTTTTGAAACCTTTTTGTTATATTCACCTTTAGTATTACATCCATCATTGGAAATGTTTCAGTTGCCAAAAGCTCATGATAAATTCTCCATTCGAAAGAAATTCAGTAACTTCTAATGCAAAATGATATGCTTCCATATAAAGTCTGTATTTTTCATTAAAGAAACTAGACAAGTAAGAGATCCTTTTCACCATCCAAAATCATATTATGAAACAATTATTTTACAAAATCCAAGATTTGCTTCATAGTAAATTTATTCATTTGTAATAATAAAATGTTTTTGACATTATTCAAACTAGGAGCACCCATCAAAAGTGATTGTCTTCAGTCTTTTGCCTTGTTTTTAATTGGAACAATCCCATGTCTTGACTTTAATATCATCACAGTGTATTTGTTTGTTTTTAAGCATTCACCATATGATATTGACATATCTAGGCTCCACTCATTGACAATGTACTTTCCTCTTCAACTCCCTGAACAGCAGGGGCGGGGGCGGCTCAGTCGGTACCTTGCCAGGCTCGTAATCTGTAGTTCCCAGGTTCGAGTCCCAGCTGGGTCAGCATTGAGATTTATCTCCGCAAAATTCCCCGCCCTGCCCACGGTCAGTAGGGGACACTGATGGGCTTGGAAAGGCTGCCGTTTGTCGAATGGGACATTAAGTCGTGGCTGTGTGTGGGAGAGCAATACCCTGTGCGCGTTAACACACTGGATGGCCTTGACGGGAGGCTACCATCTGTCTCCCAACAGCTGTTCCAGTGGGTCCCCTCCCCCAACCTTCTCTGAGCCTTCGGGGTCCATGTGACCTGGCCATTTAGCCCATGGTGTGCAAAAAAGTGCCGCTCAGAGGTAAAACAACCCAACCCAACTCTGAACAGCAGAAAAGAAACAGCTTTCTATTATGCAGTTGGTGCATCGCAATCTTGTACTGTATTAATTCTTATTGCTTGGTTCTAATTAGCAGTCTGGAAATGTCTCTTGTTTTTAGAGTGAGTTTTTCAGCAGAGTATTTAGGGGAGGGATGGCAGCATAACAGGAATAGTGGAAAGAAGTATGTGGGGAAGAAATGGAATTACTTTGAGTACTGAGCAACTTAGTTTCTTTTGATGTATGGTATTTTTAATCAAAAATGTTGTAGGCTGTTATGTTAAAAGTTTACAAAGAGCAATGCTTATCACATTTTGAAATTTTTATGTTTTGAGTACAAAAGGATTGGCTGTTTATAGAATTTAAGGACAAGGATCCATTAAGGATGTTTCAGCAGTATGGTAAATAAGGTTAAAATATGGCAATCTAAAATTGGTAATCCATAGTGTAAGTGTAAATAATTCTAAGATTTCATACAATTTAGAGCATATTATTCAATATTAACGTAAATATTATAGCAATGATATAAATATATATTTGTAAGATTCCCTAAAGTGCTGGTCACAAAATAAAAAACACTGCAGAGTTGGCCTTAAAAGTACTGTAAAAAAAATTAGAGCAGTCAATGGAAAAGGAAAAATGGCAACTTGCATTTGTAGTTGAATTCCAATCAGCTCTGTAATGACTGCAAGTTTCTTCAAAACACAGCAGTGTGAATGAAACAGGAGAGAGATATTCACTCTGCAATAAACTTTACAAGTAAGAATTGCAAGTAAAAGAAAAGGAATAAGTTATTGTAAAGGGTTTCTATATATTTGTATATCAAATTCACAAGCTTTACAAGTAAGAATCAAGGGGATGAAAATTGGCTGGGACCCACTATTAGAAATTTGCTTTTTGGCATCTTATAGGATATACAGGAACAAAATTTATTGTGAGTATTATATATATTATATTTAGATTTGTATACTTAGAGGTGATGATTTTTTTTTATAATTATCCACTTGAAAGTTAATTGTTAACTCTTGGGGAAAGTGACTAAATTTGTATAAATAAATTGAAATTGAATATTTTTTTCTTGTAGCACACCAGTTCGACGTTTTAGTTCTGCTGGTAAGCTAAACAATCGTGCTCATATTTTCTGCACCAAAACAGTTATCCGTCCAGAGACTTGCCTTCCTTGTGGTCGCCGTATAAAATTTTACAAGCAGGCATTGAAATGCCAAGACTGTAGAGCAACATGCCATCCTGAATGCAAAGACAAAGTTCCTCTACCATGTGTGCCTACAACTCATACACCTACAAGTAAAGGAATTATGGTTAGTATTTAAAACCAAACTTTATATCTTCCTGTTGTACTGTCTCTGATAGCATGATTAATGCAATGAAAAAACTTCAGTTTTTTAAAAGTAAAAAAAAAGTTGAAATTTTTTTACATATATCTTATAAATAATGTTTACTTTTCAATTTGGTGTAAATTTTGATATGCTATAAAATAAATTTTCTACATCAATAACAGCTGGTGCCTTCATGAGTACAAATTACTGGATATCCAAGCACCCTAGATGCAAAGAATTCTAACTTCTGTGTGGTTTAAAAAAATATACATGCATGTATGTTATTGAAAATATGTACTCCATATATTAATTTCCCCATATTGATTAGCAAAAAAATCTGAAATAACTCAAAATAATCCAGTAAGTAGTTAAGAGAAAGTCTTTTAATTCAAAAATATAGTACATTATATTTTTGTTTGTTCGGTGATTTTAATGTCTGTAAATTTAATGGAGTTATGAAATTGGAAAGGAGATAATTTCTTGCTTGATACATATATTTCTCAAGAACATATTGCTCATTACATTTAGAATTGTGCCACATATTGTATGACAGTTGAAATAGGATTTTAGTAACCATAAAATTCCAAACAACCAACCAACTGCGAATTTGCAGTTTTTGCAATGCAAATTTTGAAATTAATTATTAACTTAAATCTAAAGCCTCACTTCTTTATAGCAATTCAATCATTTCACTGGCAGGCCATTTTTTTCAGTGATTGAAGTAACATATGGTTGAAATATTAATATCTTAGTAATTAAGTACTGTAAAAATGTTTAGAAATGGCAAGCACATGGTTATTACTACTATAAGATTTAATCATATTGTTGAATAATGTGTTGTTAATTTAATTTACAAGCTGATTTAAATTCTGCCTGAACTGATCTTGTAAACCATCTAAGTGCATTAACTCAATGAGTGTAGGTTTCATAGCTTCACTTTATATTTTTATGTTAGATTAGGCTGTGAATGTGTGTGCCTTTTAAGATGTTTGGTTATTTATTTCATTGAAATATGATGAAATACTAAGATGCCTTTTATTTGTATTACAGGGAACTATAGCAGATTATACCCCTACGACACCGCCTATGATACCAGCTCTAATTGTGCATTGTATCAATGAAATTGAAAATCGAGGCTTGGCAGAAGTAGGTTTATACAGAGTTTCGGGAAGTGAGAGAGAAGTAAAAGATTTAAAGGAAAAGTTTTTTAGAGGAAAGGGTGTTCCAAATTTGGTATGTGTGTGCTAAATTCACTTGTATTCAAATTTTGTTTTCTTGTACATAATAAAATGGCCATTTGTTTTACATCATTTACTCTCTATAGCACCTTTTTGTTATCAATGTATTTTGGTGTGGATTTTTTCAATAATAATATTTTTGTGGTGAGACCTAAATTATTAAGTATGACATATAAATTTGCCTCTATCTCACTTTTGCTCCTAGATAATGTATGAATGAGCTTTTTATTACATTACATATACTAATTTTTTTACTTGTGTTTCTGTGTGTTGATGAATTTGGCCTTCATAAATCGTGGCTATCATTACTTAAAGTTTCATAAACCTTGGGGGCTGAAAGCAGCCTGTTGTAGGTAAACTATGTAGATAATGACAGCTTTTGGCCATTATAACCTCTCATGTAATGTTGACAACTTCAAAAATTCTGCAGTTTCTTTCAGAAATTGCAGAATTTTTTTCCAGAATAATTCAAATTTTTGTAGTCCACTCTATAAAAATTAAAAAAGTCATTTTCGTCATTGAAGAAAAAAATTATTTCTCTCTTATTCATAAACAAATTGCCTTTCTATTGATATTTATTATAATCATTTTTGTTTATTTTTTTTTAATAAATTTATATTTGCTTTTACCAGATGATTTTTTTTACTGCATTACTCTGTAGAAGCCCTATTAAAACAAGCTAGTCTTTTTTGTTAAATATTTTATTTCAGAAAAACCAGAATTAAATTCTGATTAATTTGGCATTACAACATGGCCTAATTCCTTAGTTATTTGGCAAAAATATTCTGAATTTTACTTTTTTTTTGAACACTGAAAAAACATATGGCCACATGGTACATTCAGTTTTCTAGGCCTAGTATGGTAAAGATTAGTAATAAAAACAGAGCCATACTTTTAAAATGTATTACCCTTAATTTACAAAAAGCCAATGAAATAGCAGAAAGTGAAATGCTCCATTTTAGGCCACATATCCATTCCGCAATTAGAACACAATGCACTATTGGTGACATTAGTCAACAGTAGCAGTTATGATATTTCATATCTTATAAACCCTGTTTCAAAACACTTTGTTACAAAACCATATTTCCTATTGTAAATATGTGTTAAACTCTGTTTTCATTTGTAGATAACAAAAGTTACCTTATTAATATTAACAGTAGTGTTGCAAAAGAAACCATAGAGCAGAGATCAAAGCAAGTGTAATGCTCCAAAAAATTTTATACTTTTTCTCTTTGGACCTTTTGACTGATTCAAATTAAAACTCTGGATAGCATATCGGCATCAGGCAATATTAGCTTGCCAAATAAAGTTAAATGGAGTTCGTTAGGTACATTGGCAATACTAGTCACAAAGAATTCAAAAGATTGTCAAATTTTTTAAAAGTTAAATCTTAATCAAAATCAATTATTGATGCTCAAGAGAAAAAATAGCAAAGTCCAAATATTCATATAACAAAGTTTATTACCAAAAAATTCATGACTCACCATATAAATTGATGAATGCAAAATAATCAGCAAATAAAAGCTCATTTAACGTCTCCAAAACTGACAACTTCTCAGCTAACATCATTCTCTCTCACTAACATTTTCTCATTTTGATTATCATTACATTACTAACTCTTTCATCACTGTCTGACTCTGTGACCTAACTTCACTTAGTATATATGCTGTGTTGTGATGGTCCATCCATTCACTTTTACTTTTCCTTAACCAGTTTTACTTTATTTATGTTATATTTATCATTTTGGGGATTATTTCATTTGGACTAAATCACAATTCTTTCTTCTGAGCCGTAGAAGGAGTTGTGCATGTGCAACTCCAACCTTTTGATTGTCAGCCACTAATGCACATGTTAAGGACATGACCCCTCTTGCATCATAGCTAGCATGATCATCAGATTATGCAAATGTTTTTCCTGGCATGCAACAGACACGTGCCGGATTGTATGCTGGATGTATCTAAATGATGTGAAGTCATGGAGTTGAATTAGAGTAAGAGTCAGTATGGAGGTGTTAGTAGGAAGGTGGTGAAGGAAGGTATTAGTAGTTAGTTTATTTGAGTCGTATTTAGAGATGGAGTTTTTCTGTTAGATACTAATGGTATTTGACTTTGCAATTATAAAAATCCTTAATGAATGGCTCCCTTAATAAAGCTTATTGGGAAATGGATATAACTTTTGTGTTCATCAACCTGAATTGGTGAGTCTGAATTTTTTGGAAATAAATTTTGTTTAATGAATATTTTAACTTTCCTATGTTTTCATCTTGAGCAACAATTAGTGATTTTCATTTAGATATAACTTTAATTAAACTAGACAATCTTTTTTGAATTCTTGCTTGATAAGTAATGCTATATACATAACAAACCATGTTTCAGCTTTATTTGACAAGTTAATATTACCTGACACTCGATAAGCTATCTGGAGTTTGAATCTATTTTGGATCAGACGAAAGGTCCAACTTGAGAAAGTTAATAATCTTTGGAGCATTACAGCATACAACTGATGTGTGTTGCACCCTGGGAAAAACATTTGCATAATCTTACGATCGCGCGCTAGCTATGACACAAGAGAGGGCATGTTCCTAACGTGCACATTAGTGGCTATCAATCAAAAGTCAGAGTTGCACATGTGCAACTGCTTTAGCAAATCGGAATAAAGAAAAACGATGACCAACTAAAAATAATAAATATAATGTAAATTAAGTAAAACTGGTTAAGTAAAAGTGAATGGGTGGACTATCACATAAGAAACAATGTGTTGGCTTTCATTACCTCTGAATGGCACTTTTATCAAACAATAGGCTAAATGGCCAGGTCACAAGGGTTCAGAGAAGGTTGGGGAGGGAAGTTCACTGGACAGCTTTTAGGAGACATGGAAACCTCTTGTAAAGATCATGCAGCATATTCTTTAATGTGCACAAGGTATGACTCTTCTTCCATGATTTTGTTCCACATTTTACTAATGCTACTACTAATGGTATCTGACTTTGCAATTGTAAAAATACTTAATGAACGGCTCCCTTAATAAAGCTAATTGTGAAATGGATATGTATTTTGTTTCTTCAAAAAGAAACCTGGTTTACCATATAACATTACCAAATATGAACTTAATTGCTACTGTTGACTTGTGTCAAATTGTATTACATATAAGTGATCTATTTACAGTCTTTTGTTGACACTGTGTTCAAATTGTATTACATATAAGTGATCTATTTACAGCCTTTCAATTTGTGCTATTTAATTGACTAATCAATCAATAGTAAATACACATAGTCAACAGATAAATAAATAGTTTTGTAGAAAACTTTAGTTTTGCTGATGCATAGGATTCAAACCCACATCTCTCCAGATTCATGCCAGTCTTCTAACCACTAAACAAGCATCGGCTGTGCCCGAATAAGATGTAAATAATAAAGTCGCTCATGTTTAAAGTGTTATTAAAAAAGTCAATAAATACACAGTTACCTGTTCACACAGAAATCAATAAATTAATAGTTTTGTGGGAAATTCATTAATTGTGCTTTAAGCATGAGTGACATCTTATTCAGAGCAACACTGAAAAAAGGAAGTTTCCATCCCCACTCATAAATGGCACCATGAAGTTCGGGTAGAGTTGTAATCACATTAGTGTATAAATGACAGCGTTGGTGCTAGTTTAATGGTTAAGAACACTCTGGCTGGAATCTGCAGAGGTGTGGGTTCGAGCCCTGTGCATCAGCAAAACTAATTTTTTCCACAAAACTATTGACTGAAGTCAGATACCATTAGTATCTAACAGAAAAACTCCATAATGTAAATTAAGGGTAATTATTTTAACAGGGTTGTCAGATTTTTATTTTTATAGTTGTATTGCAATTAGTGAAACTAAATTAACCACCTTTGATCTCTTTTTTGGTAATCATTTCTTGACTCATTTCATCTTTTTATCCCTTTGTGTACCCTATTACATCCTTATGCCATTTTTATGGATGTTATCCACTGCATTTTTGAATTATTTACACTTTTCCTCTTGTCTCTTATATGGAAACTAATATAGTTCAATGTGGCAACTAGAATAATGATTGATCATTCAACTGATGCTTTCTTGTTGTGTGCTATGACAGTATATAGCATGTTCTTAGACATTTTAATTTTGAAAACAATTTGAATTTTAAAAAATTAAGCCTCCTGTTTTTTATATCTAGTTAGTGTTGATTCTTCACAGTTACAACTAACTAGTAGTAACTCAGCAGTATTCCAATTTTACAGACCATTTTATCTATAATGCCGTTGTATATATTTACTTTTATATCAAATTAATAGTTGTAAAATTTATGACTGCAATAATAAATATATATATCAATTGAGTGCATATTTTTATTTTTTCAGACTCGAATTGATATTCATGCAGTATGTGGTACTGTAAAAGAATTTTTACGTTCATTAAGGGAGCCACTAATAACCAAAACTTTGTGGAGAGATTTTGTTCAAGCTTCTGGTAAGAAAGTGAAGAGAATATATATATATATAACTTTTTTTTATTTTGTGTAATTGCATAGTATTTAACTTCACATGAATGTTTCTTCCAAGTAAAAAATATATAAGTTTTATTTAAAACATTTAAGCTTTCTAGTGAGTGGTAAACATATGTTAATTTCATAGCATAAAGTGCATTGGTCACTTTCATGCTTTAATGTTTCTTTCAAGATGCACATATATATATATGTTTTACAGAAATGACTGATGTTGAAGATAGTCTTAGTGCAATTTACCAAGCAGTCAGCCAATTACCACAACCTAATAGAGACACTCTAGCTTTCCTCATCTTACATTTGCAAAGGTAAGTAAAAGTTACTTTTTAGCACTGACCAGAAAATAGCACTTCAAGCTCAATCCTGCTTTCTGCTCACTTCATTTATGCACATCACTTGTTTTCTGTTTAGAATGAACTCACTTGCATTGTTAAGGACTCTTTTATCTGTGCATTTCTACAGCAGATACAACCTATTAACTCTAAGTTACATATGACTCAGGAATGTTGCAAATTTTTAGTGAAGAGGAACTGATGTGAGCTGTAAATAAACAACCTGTACAATAGTTAATATCTTGATAACATCCAAAGTAGCATTTAATTATCTTAAAAACATCTGAACAACAGCAAACCATTCAATGCTGGGTATATAACACTAATAAAAACATACTGAAAAAAAATGCATAATGGTAGACAAAATAATTATATTTTTCAGAAGGCTGTTTTTCCCCATTTTATGAATATTTGTTGTTTTTTGCACACCATTGGTTAATATAAAATTTCATACATGTGCTGAAAGTGATAAAAAAATGCAATTTTATAACTATTACTATGGCAGTTGTTGGCAGTTGGCCTGTTTGCAAATCTATCACTGATTGAGCACATCTGAAATGCCATGAAATTACATCTGGGAACAGAACTGCTTCCAGTGGATAACACTGGCTGCCAAAACGACAAGTGCAGAGAATCATAGACCAGAATATTATTAGTAACCTTTTTTTGATTCTCTTCCTACCCATATTGGTGCTTGTATTGTTGCAAAAGATGGCCACTCCATACTGATGGATACATAGATATTAGAATAACACCTCAATAAACAGGCTGCAAATGTAATCACTTGTTACACTACCTTTTATCAGGTCACTGTGCATCATATGCACAACATTCCTTCAGGATTGGGCAGTTTATTTTTTATTGATGTATATACTCTTCATACAGAGTAAAGCATTTAAGATATCAGCCACTGTGTGGATTGTTAATTAACATCAAGGTTTACATTGTACTTTCTGATCAGTGCTCCTTCAATAATGATATGCATTACTCTTGTGCCATCTATAATTTGGGATTATGAATGTAATTTCCCAAAATATTACTATAATAATTGAGAATTTTTTTATGCATTTTATGTCAGTGGCAAAAGATTTATTTTGAACTTTTATATTTCTTACACTGACTGTTTTAATTTTCTTACACTGAACCTGTTATAAATAAAAGTGAACTGAAGTAAACTATCATCAGAAAATAATAAATAAATAATAATATAAATAACCCCCTCAAGCAGCTGCTTGTCACAGAGGTCTGACAGGAGCCTGTCAGTTTATATGCCATAGTAGAAGGTCTGTGAAGATGGCATGACCTCTAAAACCCCAAATTTTGAAAATTTCCATAAAAATAGATTGTTTTCACTCAGTTCCTAAAAATTGAAAGCAAAATTACTTTGCATTTAGGTAATACAAAGAAAAATACTGATTGCAGTGAACATTGTAAAATAGTACAAACGCCAAAATGATTGAAATGCAGTTTAGGTTAGAAAATTATTGTGCAAGTACAATCCTGGTCCATGCTTGAGATCAAGAGTTGGCTTCTTCAGCTGTGGTTCTCCAGCTCTTCAATAGTTCTCATATTATTTATGTTCTACTATTATGAATTCTGTGTTGATATTGTAATTTGCATGATTTTATATGGAATATGATTAGGATTAACACTGCATTTTAGTTTTGTTTTAGACAAACCTTAAATTTGACAAAATTTGTACATCTGGCCACTCTAATCCATGATATTTCACAAATATTTAAATTTCAATGGAATTAAGAATTTTCAAGCCACCATGTGTTTATGCCAATATAGATTTTCCATTATAATTTCTTTGTCTGTTGTAGAGTTGCTGAAAGCCTAGAATGCAAAATGCCAATTGATAATTTAGCCAAAATATTTGGGCCTACTGTTGTAGGTTATTCGACATCTGATCTTCCTGAATCTGATATGCTAACTGAAACCAAGTATCAATTTATGGTAAGACTAGTAGAATGTATTTCTTTTTATGTGCATAAAATAGGAATCTGTACTAAGTAATCTTCTGATCTCTTAATATAGTAATCACCATCAATCAAAGCATAGTTTTTTCATTGTTTCAATATCTTCCATTATAAAATTGTTATCAGAAATTTTCTAAGAAAGATTCCTCATTAGCCTATAAACTTGTAACATAACAGAAGTCAATAATGCCAGTCTGAATTCCTTCAATGTGGGCAGTTCATTCCCATTTGACCAAGAGATCTTTCCTTGCTTTTACAATTTAGTAAATGACATTTTAATGATGAAGGATAATGCCTGTCTATACTTACAGAAGTGAAGCCAGTTTTCCATTGATGACTGTTCATCTTGCTTAATGTGTTAATAAGAGACCAAATTGGTTTTATGGGAAGTAAGAATACAAGTGAGCTTTCTATAAAATTAAAGCCATAATAAGGGTCTTTTTTTATTCTTTGAAAGATACTAACACGGGGTCAGACTTTAGATACTGTGCTAACTGGTTCTGGTGCATCATCATAGAGAGGGACTTGGCTCAGTCAGTAGTAGCATTTTATATCCACTTATAATCAATACATATATATCACAAAATTTTATGCATGTAATTCATGGCATTTTTCTATCCTTTTACCATGGCTTACCATCCTATCTGAGAAACATTTATTTTAATAACCTACACAAAAATATTGAAGTAAAGCAAAATATACTTATTATTTTTTAGAAAAAAGGCAAAAATTGTTGTATATAATTGACAAAAATGCTATCTATTATCTAAAAGAATTTTTAATGACAATTTTAATTAATTCTTTACAACTGAAACACTGGACAATAATTGTATATGTAATAATAGTAAAATATTTGATACATTGTACTTTGGAAATATTGCTATTTGTTTATTCTGAATAAAAATCTTATGTACTGAAACATTTGATTAAAAAAAATTAATCCACTTCTTGTCAAAGTTCAGAGTGTAGAAAGAAATAAAATTGAACATAAAAATAATTATTACCTTTATGGTGAAGAGTTATGAACTTTTTATATAGTTGGGGATAAGTACTATTTATAAATACCTTATAATTTTTCCCTTCACAGGTAATGGAGATATTGCTGAACATTTCATGCGATTACTGGGATAATTTTGTGAATGTTGAAAATGAAAATATCTTTCAAACTGTCCCTAAAACTCCAGAGACAAGACCAGGTAAATTCTATTTCTGTGTTAAAAATGTGTAAAATATATTTGATTATGAGTGTTGCACATTTCTGGGGACAATAGTTCTTAATAAATAAATAAATTTATGTGCATATTATTATATAGTTGCATTCTCGACCTTGATTTCATCTATATGGGCAGTAATGGTCCATTAGTGCTCGTGGTTGATAGTTTTCTCGAAAACAAAGATATTCAAAGGATGGAGTAGCCAGCTAGATTCTGGCCCTGAATTCAATTGAGCATTTGTGGAACACTGTAGGAAAACATATTGCATTACCCCTTCCATGAGCTGATATTTGCTCTTGTGGAAAAGTAGACAACTTATAAAGCCTCCTCATTGACATGTTGAACAAGTTGTATGACTGTGTGTCCACAAATCTTATTAATATCATCTGTTTCCTATTTCAGAATATCCATTATCGAAACTTGCTTTCAAATATTGCCCTTATGCATATTACAGTAACCTCAGTCATGTCACAATACCTTTTCATATGATATGTAATTGCATTGGTTTAAAAATGTTTTGAATCATATGCACTTTTGTCTATATCCTTTAAAATTGAGCATTAGTGTAATTAATTAAATATAAAACCAAAAACAAAATATTCAATAAATACCCCTCCCTAGTTTTTTTTGTCCTACTAGATCTGTGCCTGACTGGAAGCTATTTGCAAGTGGACCACTCCTGCCTTCAGTGAGAAAGGGGTCATCGATGGGCTTGGGAAGGCTGCCATCTTATATGAAATTTTAAGCTGTGTCCCTGTGTGCAAGGGAGCCATGCCTTGTGTATGTTAAAGAACATACACTGGATTGCCTTGATGAGAGACTACCATCTGTCTGCTAACAGCTGCCCAGTGGAGTCCTCTAGTCGCAATCTTCTCTGAGCCATGGGGCCATTTAGCCATTATGTGCAAAAAAGTGCCACTCAGAGGTAAAATAACCCAACACAAATGAAAGCTCATATATATATACACAATTGTATCAGAATAATATGACTACCTATCTAATGATGGGAATAACCACCCTTGACCAGATGACAGTGGCGAGACAACGTGGCATGGACACGAGACCCTGGAAGGTTGCCAGAGACACACATGCCCATTCAAATTCCAGCAGAGCACAGAGGTTCCGGAGATGACATGGTTGTGGGTTCACATGCCAAACCTGTCAATCCAAATGGTCCCACAAGTGCTCTATGGGATTGAGGTCAGGTGATTTTGCTGGCCAAGGGAGAACGGAGACATCACTGTCATGTTCCTAGAACCAGTCACGCACCACCTTAGTGACATGGAAGGGCACATTGTCTTGTTGGTAGACACAATCACCACCAGAGTAAACGTCCAACATGAAGGGATGTGTGTAGTGAGTAAGGATGGACAGGTAGCCATTGGCATTCAGGGACCCATCCAGTAGTACCAGCTGTCCCAGGTCATACCAGGAAAACATCCCCCAGACAATGCACACTGCCACCACCGGGCCTGTACTTGACTGACAAGTGTGTTCATGTATTGGTTCTCATGTGTCTGATGCCGTATCTGCCACTGCTCATCACTTCTGTGCAGTAGAAACTTTGATTCATTGGAGAAGACAACCTTTTTCTACTCTTCCACTGTCCAATGACTAGTCCCATTCGAACTGCAGGCGTCTTTGCTGATGGACCTTGGTTAACATGGGCACCTTTACACAGTGTCGACTCTGGAGACCCATGCGTAACAGGGTTCTCTCTCTACTGTTATTGGGGACATGTTCCTTCGTGCCCCAGGGTTCATTTGAGTGGTGAATTGCTGCATTGTTTCGCATCAATTGCCCTTTACCAGTCAATGTAGGCGACGTTCTCTTCTGGGGTCGATGGCCTTTGGGGCTCCACAGTATGACGTCTGGAGGTACTCAGTGTGCCACCGGTCCATTCTTGGTACACCCTTACTACAGCACCTCACGAATAACCCACGAAGTCTGCTGTTTCCGAGATGCTTCCACCCTTGGCGCGGTAGCTGATGATCTTTCCTTTTTGAATGTCTGTCAAATCAATACCTCTGCTCATTGTGCTTACATTACGCATTATGGCTCATCTGTTCTGGCCGGCTGCTTATATCTTCATATAGTCGACCTTGTCATGTGCACTCTGTGATGTGCCTGGGTGGGTACACTGTCATTCCGTGGGTGGTCATATTATTCTGATATGACTGAGTATATGTACTATGTTGTAATATTACAACCATAGTGCAATATTTGGAATTTTGATCTATAATATTGCATTTTAATTGCTTTTACAGTAATACAGAGGTTTTCTCATTATGTTTTACTTTTCATAACACTTTGGTGAATGAATATTATAAAATGATCAATATTTTTTTGATCAAAGCTTAACCTGGAAGCTTACTAAAATATTGCTGAGCCAGAGCTCAGCAATATTTTAGATTCTAACTTTTTATTGACAAAACAGTTCTCTTCCTAAAAAAATATACAGTATGTATACTGTACATACACTCAACAATATAGTTGGATGTAATTTATACATATTTGTTGTGACTGAGTTTTAAAGATTTCTGTGTAATATAAGTATTAATGTAAAAGTCAGTGCCAAATAGAGCATGTGTTCTATAAAATTAAATTATGGCATTGAGGCTATGTTTCATTCTTTGGTTAATATAATACTTTTGAATTTTTATAGCACCTGAAGGTAGTATGCTAGGGCCTATATCAAGTGGTGGACGAGGCTCATGGTCATACAAATCACGAGGAATGCTATTAGGCAAAACACCTCTCACACCAAGGTAAGTAGGTGAAAAGATTTTAGTGACTTCCAGTGATGTAAATGTGTTGTGATTACTTTTGATTCTCATTTTCATATTAAACCCTTCCCATGCCCAGCCTGAAAAACTCTAAAAGAAGGCTATTAAAATCAGTACATTCTAATTTAAATACTTAAGAGGTTAAATATTTTGTTTAGAATTGCATTTTTTTTTAATTAATTAATTTATTTTTTTTAATATAACAATATTCTGTTCATTGGCTATTTCAGGATAAGGGTCCACTGTTGCATGATTTTTTACTTTGTGCCTTCACAGACTTTAATTGGAGGACTACCCCATAAAAAAGTACTATGCAAAACTTGACAATTTTGTTTTAGTTAAACATGTAATATTTTCATTCAGAATTAAATGATCTTTCAATATCTGACAAAACATATTTCTGTTCATTATTTCAGAAAAAGAGTCAAATTAAAATTCTGCTGAATTTAAAAAAAAAATTAATATATTTCCAGTGTTGGTAAAATATTTTATTGCTATTCAGAATTATATGTTCTTTCTTTTTAAATGTAACATGCATATTTCCCTTTAATTAGCTATTTCGTGTAATGTTCCAAAGGTTGTTTTTTCTGCTGAAACCATGTGATAATTGATCCAACCACAGCCAAAGAAACTCTGAAGGTTACAAGATATCTAAATAGTCTAGATCAGTGGTTCTCAACCTTTTATGCTTCACATACCCTGTGGAAATGTGAATGTAACTGGCATGCCCCTTATATAGATAGATAAAACTATAGTTAAAGTATAACAATGGGAATAAAACACTTTGTTACTAGATCTAGTGACTTTTGAGCTCTCATGGCTTACCGAAAAAAATTTTTACTGTGTACCCCACATTGAGAACCCCTAATCTAGATGTTTGCTATAAAAATCCACACTGCATTAAAAAATAGAGGAATTTGATTTTTTTTCACATTTTTGCTATGGCGAGTTTTCTTTTTGCAGTTTGGATATAAAGTGACCAAAGTATTGGGGAATATTCTTCCCACATTTCAAATCTTTTCTGGATGTAATGTGATTGGTAAGTAAGTGATGTGACAGGTTCAGTGTACAAAGAAAAAGTGTGTCTGTGCTTAGCATTGGTCACTGCTACACTTTCAAGTGCTCTGTCTGCTAATGCATAGCATATATGATTGTGCTCAGTGTCTTATTGGTATGGACTTGTGTTTCTCTGTATTTTTATAAATTTAATAAAACATTTCTCATTTTTGGTGTATGTTAATGTTTTAAAAAAATTGATGTGTTAGCAAAAATGTTTTCTTAATATAAAATAATTTAGTAGTAATCTGTGCATGTAACAAACTGGATGCATTTCTTTTACCTCCCCCTCTACCATGTTTGAATTATATTTTTTGATATTTTTCCTTAATTATTCACTTAATGAATGCTACTGTGGAAGAATATAATGCAGAAAAATAATATAAGAATTTGTATTAAAAAAGTCATTCATTTTGGTATATATGAATCCTAATCTATTCCAATGTAATAAGTGTTCTTCCAGAACACAACTATTGCATTATAGCCAAGCAGAGATATGGCTCAGTCAGTAGCTTCCCAGCTTGTAATCTGCAATTTTTAGTTCAAGTCTCGTCTGTGCCAATGCTGAGACTTATCTCCACTAAACCTGCACCTTGCCCTCGGTCAGAAAACTGACACTAATGGGCTTGGAAAAGGCCATCTTCCATCAGATGGGTTGTAAAACCATATGCACCCTTGTGCAGGAGAGCCATACCCTGTGTATGTTAAAGTTAGATTTTCTAATATACAATAAAAGTATAGCAGGTAAGCTATGTTTAGTTAGTTAAGAAACTTAAATCCACTTGGTTTAATTCTTTGGTTAATAAAATTATATTCCATCCAGCATGTAAAAACACTGGATGACCTTGACAGGAGACTACCATTTGTCTCCTAATAGCTGTCCATTGGGTCTCCTTTCCCCCAACCTTGTCTGAGCCCTTGGGGTCCTCGTGACCCACTATTTAGCCCATTGTATGCAAAAAAATGCCACTCAGAAGTAAAACAACCCAACCCAATTGCATAATAGCCAAAATGGCTCTACTGCCAAAGTTTTAATGTCAAGGAACAGAAGATGAAAAAAGTACTGGTGAAGAGAGTGAGGCATGTGAATCACCTCCAGAAAGAAGTGATCCCATGAGGCTACCATGAATTCAACTCCACATTTTTTAACACAGGCAGATCTGAACGATTTGGTTCGTGGTCTAGGGCTAAGTAAACAAAATGCTGAACTGCTGGGCTCTAGGTTGCAAGAATGGAATCTTCTTCAACCTAGTACAAGTATAACTTTATATAGAAATAGAAAACTGAATTTAGTTGCATTCTTCTCATATGATGGCCAATTAACATTCTGTAATGATATTTCCGGTTTGATGACAGCTTTAGGCTTTATTCATAACCCACAAAATTGAAGGCTCTTTATAGATGCATCTAAAACTAGCTTGAAGGCAGTTTTACTATATAATGGTACTTTAATACCTTTTCCAGTTGCCTATTCTAGTATGGCAAAAGAATCATATGAGATTCTATATATAATGCTCAAATCCATTAAATATATGGTTTTCAATTAGAAAATATGTGAGGATTTAAAAATCATTGCCATGATATTGGGAATGTAACAAGGGAACACAAAATTTCCTTGTTTCCTTTGTGAATGGGACAGTCTGACAGAGTATCCAATTACTTGAAGTAAACTTGGTCAATGCATAATTGGAAAATGGGAGCAAAACATTTACAGAAGCAGAGACATAGCTTATGAGGACGTGATCCTTCCTCTCCTTCATATAAATCCTTCCTCCCCTTCTTATATAATAGACTTATGAAGCAATTTGTCTAGGCAGTGGACAAATATGGTAGATGATTTGCCTACCTAACAACAAAATTCCCCCATCTTTCAGAAGCAAAGATAAAAGAGGGCGTGTTTGTTGGCCCTCAAATAAGACAGTTGAAGAAAGATGTGAAATTTGACGAATCGCTAATAGAGAAAGAGAAACTTGCTTGGACATGTTTTAAGAAAGTTACAAACAATTTTCTTGGAAGAAAGTGGTCTAAAGATTATGAAGAAATAGTAAACCAGATGTTACATGCATATCAGGATTTAGGATGTAACATGTCTTTGAAAGTACACTTCTTGCATTCGATCTGGACTACTTTCTGGAAAGATACAGTGATGTCTCTGATGAACACGGTGAAAGGTTTCACAAAGATATTTCGACAATTGAAAAGTGATATGAAGGGAAGTGGATGCCTACAATGTTAGCTGTTTTTTGTTGGAATCTCAAAAGAGACAGCATAGATGAATGTAAAAGAAGAAAATGATTTATGTTTGGTATTTTTGTTATTTAATTATTCTGTATAATCTGTAAAATTTTCTGTATGAATCTATAATCATTTTAATACTAAGGAAGCTAAGAATGATATCTTTTTCCCCCTATTATTATTTATTGTAAATCTAGGAATAAAATTAAAAAATTAAAAATCGTCTAACTCGAAAACTATCCTTGATAGAAAAGATGTAAGCACAAATCTGAAGTCTGCACTAAAAAAAGTTAAGAATCACACGAATCTTACTTAGAAAAAATATTTTTTTTAGAACAGTGTAATTGATGCAGTTTATAGTTTGCTTGCTGGCCAAATGTTTAGTATTCTTGACTCTGAAGTAAATTAACCTGGGTTTGAATTCTGAATAAAGCATGGATGTTGTGGCAGATCTCTGTGGCAAACAGCTGCATAAAAAATTAGTTGTTTTTATGTAAAAAAAAAAGGATTGTTGCATTGCACCATAATATATACAGTTTCACATGGAAGCCTTGTCAAATGCCAAAAAAAAAAGTAAATTTATACTTTATATACCTTCAGTTTAAATGTGAAATAACATAGATATTTACTCTTCGAATTGGGAGCTTAGTTGGTAGTATGCCAGGCTCGTAATCTGTAGTTCCCAGATTCGAGTACCACCTGGACCAGTATTGAGATTTATCTTCTTAAAACTTCCTGCCTTCAGTCAGTAGGGGCACTGATGGGCTTGGAAAGACCACTGTTCATTGGATGGGATTTTTTGTACACATTAAAGAACACACTGGATGGCCTTAATGAGAGACTACCATATGTCCCCTAACAGCTGTTCAGTGGGTCCTCTTCTCCCAACCTTCTCTGAGCCCTCATGGTCCTTGTGACCTGACCATTTAGCCCTTGTGTGCAAAAAATATGCTGCTCCTAGGTAAAACAACTCAACCCAACTGTTCAAATATGTCATTAAAATTAAAAATTAGGAAGCCGCAGCATGAAATCAGCATTTTTTCAGATGTGCTTGTGATGAAATTTATTCTATTTGAAGTTTCCATGATACTGTAATTTTTTGAAAAACTTGTATCGTAGGCATCCAACTCACTTTTCCAAGTTACAAATTTTGATGCTTATTTAGTAATAGTCTAAGTTTAAAATAATCTTTTTTACACTAATTCTAATTATTATTTTTTTTCTCTCTCCAGAAACAGCAATGTTGGTCACCATAAATCTCTTAAAAGACAACAGTTTTTTTCGTCACCTTTATTGAAGTGATATCCTAATTGTGTAATTAATCTCATTTGTTTTGATACCCATAAGATTATCAGTGATGAATGAAATTCATCAATTTTTTTTAACTAAGATTACAGATTTGTTGCAGTTATTACTGATAAAATCTTTCATGCTTATTACAACTTTTTCAAAGGTTATAAAGGCTATTCTAAAAGTAAATTGAAATTAGCTGTGTTTAAGTTATTAATGTTTTGCACATCATTTGTATTATATTATTTTGAAGCTGCTGTAAAAATATCTTGTTTTACCAAAATTATGTGGATACACCCCTTGTTATATCAATGGGAAGCAAGGTTAATGATATGTAACTCCTGAAATAAGTTTTCCTTGAAAAAAATAGCAAGAATTTTAAGATTTTGAAAATTAACTGTAGATAATATAAAGATATAATTCAAATTTACCTAAATCTAATTGGGGGGTAGTGATTGACTCAGTAGTGCACCAGATTCATACTGTGTTCTCCAGTTCAAGTCCCAACTAATTGCTTTGAGATCTATCTCTGTTAACTTGCATTCTGCCCTCAGTTTGAAATGGGATGCTGATGAGCTTGGAAAGGCTGCCTCCCATCAGGTAGGATGTTAAGTTGTGGGCCTAGGTGCAGGAGAGCCATACCATGTGGACGTTAAAAAGATCTTGCTGGATGCAGTACCGTCTTAACAGTATTGTAGGTCCCTGGGCAGAGCAATGCACTGGGGCCCCTACCCACCCACCAACGGGAATTAAAATGTAAATGGTCAATAAAATTAAGCTTAGAGATTTATTGACTTTTGAAAAATTCAGAATTGTGGGGCCCCTTGGCAGCTACCCAGTGTGCCCATGCCTTAAGATGGCCCTGGCTGGATGTCCTTAACAAAGGCTTCCATCTGTGTCCTAACAGCTGTCTGTGGATTCCCTTGCCCACCTTTCTCTGAGCTCTTGGGGTCCTTCTGACCTGGCTATGTAACTCATTACTGGCTAAAAGACACTAAAAGGCAAAATAACACCTTTAAATCTAGATTTTCAATGCTATTCAATTTAAGAATACATATGTCTTAATAAATGGTATGATAAGAGATGATGTGATGGTTATGTTTTTATTAGTGTTTGAGCTTAATTCTTAAGAGTGGCTCTTCTATTAAATATTTCTCAAATCTTAAATATTGAAAATAAATGTGAATATTTTTATAATTCAGAATTTAATTATCATGTTTTTCATATAAAGCATATTATAGAACTTACAGAATTTAGCTTTCCATTGATATATATATAATATTTATAATAGCAGTGTACCATCCAAATTATTTTGCTAGAATAAAATATTTGCATAAGCAATAATCCTTGATTATATATATATATATTGGTAACAAATGCATTACAAAATTCTAACATTCATTTTATGATTAGGTATGCAAGTAACTGTAAAGAGCTTTTAAATTGATTGTTTTTATATATATTTGATCTGGAATAATTATGAAGCAGAATGTAAAAATATTTAAATTTGCTTTAAAAATTATTTGAAGCAATAGCCATATAAATTTTAAATGCTTATTACAGCATGTAATTGTCTAGTCATATATTATGCCAGGAATTTTCAAGATTTTTCCAAAGTGCTCTTGCCAATAAGTTCTTTAGGGAAGTTTTTTTTTTAAATTTTCAGCCGTTTTCTTGCTTCAGCTATCAGTATAACAAATGGATGTGCGTAAAATTGTATTGGTTTGAGCAAATTGCATTTGGTTTAAGAAGTATTATATTTTGTTTCGTATTATTATTTCTTATGTCTTATGTTCATAATTATTATTCTTATCTTATGTTCATATCTTTATCTTATGTTCTTTATCTTTATGTTCATATCTTATTATTCTTACATCTTATTCTTATGTTCATTTGCATTTGGTTTAAGAAGTATTATATTTTGTTTCGTATTATTATTTCTTTAATGTATTAAAAAAAGTCTAGAATCTTTTCCAGTTTAAATTGTGTCATCCTTTAAAAATAACCATTATGCAATATAGAAAAACAGTAATTCACACCCAGTTAATTGTGTTAAAATTTATTTTGATCTGTGTTTCAGTAAGTTTAAAGTTCTTGTTTCTTTTTCATAAGCATATTAAAGAAATATCAATAGATAAAATCAAATTAAAAAAGCATTCCTTTCATAAACAGGACACCATTTTATAAATTAGAATCCCGTGTTGCACTAGCACTTTCTAGTGTGTATCATTCCGCATTCGTGTTCCACACATAAGTGCAAAATAATAATGTTCTTTAATTTTGCCTAGCCACAATAATTAAAAAAAAATGTCAAACAAGAAAGCCAAAATGTTATGAACTTTAAATATCATTCAACTGTAACAGTTTCAAATTCTTTTGAATAAAATGCAAATATGCTTAAGATTCTTTAAGCTGCATAATTTTTGATACTTAAAAATGAAGATTTTTTAACTGTCAAAGATATTTTCATTTTAATATCTATAATGTAAATTAAAGATCCCTTTTTATGTAAATTAGTACTAAAGAATTAATAAACCATTTCTTTATATTCTATTTTCTTTCACGTTTATATATATTATATTCAAACAAATTTTCAGTGTTCTGATTAATTGCATGCACTCATCTAAAATTCTGCATCTATATATATCATTAATTTTGGTATATTTTCCCAAAATAATCATTCATCTGAGCTTTATTTCTTTTCTACATATTCTAGTATCTCATTCTTCATGTGATTTGTTTTCATTATATCATGGCCTTTAGACTCTGCAATTAATTGTTTGCTACACATTTAAACTAGAATTTTTCAAAATGTACAAAAAATATTTGGAGCTGAATTTACATCACAAAAGTTATACATTACTGTCAGAGCTTGCTTAGTCTTAAACTTTGAAGTGATTTGAGTTGTTGAGGTTTTCTTTGCCTGATGCTTGTCTCAGGGAGAAAATATGCCTACAGCCACCTCAAAGATAAGCAGTCATTTTTTTTAGTGTGTTTCAGGTGACTTTTGCAAAATGTTTCTGCTCTTGAAAAGAAAAGGGTCAATCCTGGTAATGGTCTGTACATTGTTGTGTTGTTTCCTCAAGGTTTCTTAGGTTATTCAAACAGACTGAGAAATCCCCACAGAAGTTGGGTGATGTGAAGTGAAGAGATCAAGATGACCAGAAGCCATGTACAAAAATGCACTTGCCAAAAACTCTTGCAAAAAAAAAAAGCAGTTGTCCATAAGGAAACAGTGGAGGTGTCTTAGTCGGTAGCTTGCCAGGCTTGTAATCTGCAGTTCCCAGGTTCAGGTCCCAGCTGGGCCAGTGTTGAGATTTATCTCTGCCCATGGTCAATAGGGGACACTAATGGGCTTGGAAAGGCTGCTGTCCATCGGATGAGACATTAAGCCGTGCTCCTATGTGTGGGAGAGCCATACCCTGTGCATGCTAAAGAACACACTGGATTGATGGGAGGCTCCATTGTCTCCCAACAGTTATCCAGTGGATCTTATTCCCCCAACCTTGTCTAAGCCCTCTGGATCCTTGTGACTTGGCCATTTAGACTATTATATGAGGGAAATGGCTTCTGATTAAATTTCTGTACTGTGATTCACGATTGTTTGCTTTGTGTTTTAAATGATGAATCTAGTGCTTACCATGACTTAACACTTAAAGTGCTGTTTTTTTGCAGTGGACGTAAATGGCCAAGATAATTTTTAACTTTTTTCATCACAAAAACAAATGTGAGTAGCAGATATATATATTTATTGGTCATGCTGCATAACAAATTAAAAAGCATTTTATTCTGAGTAATAAGAATAAATTTAAAACAACAGTAACCCCTTTTTGGACACTAAGTATAAGAATATAAATTTAAATGAAAATTTTTTGTTTTATCATTCATGCAATGACTCGATGTTTTACACAAACAGTTTCATGTAAATTGTACATTACTAGTGGCCATGTGTGTAAAGTCCCATCTGGTTGAAAAGTAAAGTTTTCATTGCTGCAAATTGGTTAATGCCACATAAAATATTATGTTGACTACATCAGATTCATATAATTTTTATTCAGGCTTATAAATTATAATAAGTGAAATAAATTTCTTCCTGTTCTGTTCAAAACAGAAATTGCCAACAAGTTGTGAAAAATTCTTTAATTCCTTCATAAGGAAAAATTTGCAATAAAGTATGTAATGACATTGGTTTTTGTTATGCAGATGGATGCCGAGAACTTTTTGAATGCTCCCTCAAAAAGGTGTAATATTTCACTGGAGTTTAGTTACCATTTCCTCCAAAAAAAAAAGATGTCTTGGTTTCCACTAATTATGATGTAAGTTCTGAAAAATATGAGCCCTTACACCAAAATATGGTGCAAGGTATATTTTTCATAGTTTATGCCTGATAAAGTTCACAAAGAAGTGAGGGAAAAGATTGTTTAATGCAATACACTGTAATTTTCCTTCCATCATAGTTTTATTATTGTTCTATTGTTTAATATGATTCAGTAGCAAAATAATTTTTTTCTTTACTGAGACAGATAATGGTTAATTAAAGATGCTAGTGAAGTAGTATTTTCTGGACATTGTGAGACTGGATGGATCCTTCTGTATGGAAATGCATCCTTCAGTAACCTGTGTAAAAAGGAAAAAAGCTTTAATACAGTTTTTTGCACGAATTGAAAATATTAGACTGACATTTGCTAACAGTTGCAAATATTTCTTAGATTTAATTTTTCCATTTTATTAGTCAGTCAAGAAATTGTTTATTGAAATGAGTCTTCATTGTGTATATGAAAACAGAAGAAATATGCCTCTTACATTGCTGTGGAATTTTTTTTTAATCCCTCCTGGGCTAGTGTTCAGATTTTTCTTTGCAAAACTCCATGCCATGTCCTTGGTCAGTAGGAGATACAGATTGGCTTATATGTAAAGCAATGACCCTGTGTATGGGAGAGCAATATCCTGTGGATGGATATTATAAAATATACTGGATGGCTTTGGCAGTAGGCTACCATTCATCTATGTCCTCTTCTAATCTTCTAGTCCTTGTGATCTGGCCATTTAGCCCATTTTCTTACAAAATAAAGCCACTCAGAGGTAAAACAACCCAACCTGAAGTGAGAATTTGGATTGTTTGAGTTGTTTCATCCTTGTGCCAGTTTTCCATACACAAGCTAAAGAAATATCCTAAAGACTACAAGTTTATACAGGCCTTCTCGTACAAGAACATGCCCAACTAAAAACTCACTGCTGACCACTACTTCAGGTAGAACAAACACAAAGTTTTCTTGCTGGAACAGTTGTGTTGGATTATTTCTGAGTGGCTGTTTTCTTGTACCCAAGGGCTCAGAAAAAGTAAGAGGACCCACTGGACAACTAGGAGACATGATAGCCACTCATTAATGCTATGTAGAGTGCTCTTTATGTTCACAGGGTATGGCATTCTTATGTACAGCCTCCTCAGTGCAAGCTCCTATCCATGGTGAGGGGACCACTGTGTGATTGTTCCACAAATTCGAGTACTTTCACAGGGTTCTAAATGCTTGCACATGTGTTTGCCATGCATGGATACCCATGTCCCTGGAAAGGAGGATCCTAGTAATTGCTCAAGGTTACTTGTCTGTAATGGGGTTGCCATTGGGGAACCTAGTCATTGCAGGGCTACTAGTCTGCTGCCACACACTGCTTTGGCCTCTGCTTCAGGTAAACAGGAGGTCTTGGGGTGGCCCCCTCAGGATTAATCAGCTGTTAGATTAGATCTGTTATAGCTAACTATGCAGTACTATGATTGCCTTGCCCATGGGCAACAGTTTGAGAGTTTCCCTGCAACTTATTTTTCTTTTGTGAGGACTCGTGCGAGTTTCTCATACTTCTCTTTTCCTTTTGTGGTGAGGGCTTGACATACTGACTGTGGGTATGGTGCCCGATTGGGTATCCCGTAGTTTGGGACCATGGGCACAGAATCACAATTTAACAACCATGAATTCAATTTTGGAAAAAATATTAAGCCAATGCTGCCATGAGCCTCCATCTGCCTCATTGTGTCTGCCATTGCAGTCAGCTTCTGTCTCTGCCCCACAGTTCATAATCATTCCATGCATGATCAGGTACTTGGGGATATGTCCCTCTTTTTTCATAACAAAGGATTGGAATGTCTTGCAGGAATATCTAAGATCTGGTGACTTGTTGGTTGAAAATGCCTGCTCTTAGCACTTGGAGCTCCTCTTGAAAGTAACAGTGGTTAGTGGGGTGGGCTTCACTATGATGCCCACAAATCTTTGAATCCTCTTGTGGCCTGATCTCTGAGTGAGGCCTCCTCCAAATCTATGAGGAGCAATTTCTCTCAGAATTATATGTCCAAGGAATGACTGCAATCCACTATGTGTTTCAGTTCACTGGTATGGGAAACTAGTGCCCACCAGGGTACTAATTCTTACTTTCAACTCGCCACACCTGCCTATTTCATCAAGGCAGGTATGGGCGTATATCCTAACCTTGTGTGCCATTTCCAATGTCAGAGATAGGGTAAGCCTACCTGTGCTCACTGCAGCAGTCAGCATCACCTTGATTTAGGCTGCATAGCCAAGACAGCAAGCTGTGTCAAATGTATTGGTCATGATGTATTGATGTCCATCCAGCATATCCCTTGACTGTCTGAAATGGGAGGAGAAAGAGGTCCAGCGTGTGGAAATAGTACAGCACATCTCGTATCTGGAAGTGAAAAGGATAGTTGCACTGCTGCCACCACCTGGCAAAACTCTCATATGTCAGTGTGGCTGCTGGGAAGCCTGCCATTCTGACAAAATCTGTGGTTGTGCAAACTGATATCAGTGTTCCACCAACTGAGTTATGCCAGCCACTAGATACCTTTTGGAGCAGGCAAAACAGCCAGTGTCAGCTGTGACATTGACTTCTGTTTCTGTATCTACTCCTAGTTCCATCTAAAGACCTTCCTGTCCTCAGACAGCTTCATCTTCCAAACCCAAACAACCCCCACCAGGGCCTAAGAAAAAATAACTCCTTCATTCGATGGTCACTGATCCCTGTCCTTTGGACAATTCCGGGGACATGGACAGCCCCATTTTTCCCAAACCATCGCTGGTGACAAACAGGAACTAGTCATCCACTCAATCCCCTAAGACCTGAGATGCCACATTCCTACAATGGAATTATCGTTGATTCCAGAGGAATGGTGACCAAGGTCCTTCGGCCACATGAGCCCATCTGCATGTTCCTGCAGACCTGCCCCCCTTTTTCATCAACAAAGCCATTCAGTGTGGTTCCTGTGGTGGTCTGCAAATGCAGGAGACAAAATTTGCAGACCACCATCGGCACTTCTCTCTTGTTTCGTTCGCTGTCATTTTCTGGGAAGACCTCGATGATCTCATCTCTCAGCTGCCATACCACTTCATCTTGGGGTACTTAAATCACAGCCCACTTGGGACAGGAGAGATAGGATCCTCTAGCAATGACTTCTGGATCAATCACAGTGTTAGTATATACTTCCACTCCCTGATCTGCATATTCACTGCCATTGATCTCGCCATTTGCTCCTCGATCTTTACACGTGAGATCGAGGACAACCGTTATGGGAGTGATCACCGTGTGGTGTACCAGCTGTTGTACAGGGCCTTGCAGACCTTCGCATGCATCATGATGGAGATTTGATCAGACTGACTGTAGTGTCTTCGAATTCCTTTGCGAGTTCAATGACCACTTGGTCAGCCCAGGAGCCAATCAATGTTGCAGTTGTGGAGATGGACTGTATCATCCATGCATCTGCCTCAACTATTCACACCTAGACCAGGTTTCCAAAACCATGGTAGAGTCCAGATTGCACTGCAGTTCATAAGGCTTGTAGGTGTTTTGGAGATATCCCACTCCCCAACTTGAGGCATTGAAATGTACTAGGGCAACAGCCCATTTCATCCGGCACCAGAAGGAATCTTGGATCAAATATACATCTTTTATCACCCACATTACTAGCTCTAAGGTCATGTGGAATGAAGTCCAGAAAAGGAATGTCCCACACTTCAATCCTCAAACACAATGGACAGGCAAATGCTGATACTCGGCTGTGTGTGTAGTTCTGCTCTACCTTGTTCCTCTTCATACTCTCTTGAGTTTTTGCCACTGATGAGCAGGGCTGAGCCTGGAACCTTACAACAGGCCATTCACACCTGAGGAGCTTTGCCTTGCTCAGCACACATCTCATGCATCTGCCATTATGCTAAGCTCCAATATCTCACCATCAAGTAAGGATTGGCAGCTTCAATTGTATTTTCTCCAAGGAACAGTTTCCAGACTCCTGATGGGAGCCTATGGTTTGGTCTTCTCCATGCCACACTAGGATCCATCCAATTATTGTCCAATTGCATTAAGCTGTGTATGCAAGGTGTTGGAAAGAATAGTAAATACCAGACTGGTCTGTAGACCTTCACATGCATCTGCACACGTGCTTTCACAGGCAACAATCTACTTTATATCACCTCAAATCAGCAATCAATTTTTTTTTACATAGGGGAACCTGGTGTTAATTTTCTTCATCGAAAATGCTTGACATGGCTTGGAGATTTGGCATTCTTCGAGACTTCCATGCTCATCTTCATCTGCAACTTCTTATAGTCACTTTCTCGTTTCGTGACCATGTTGGCAACACTCTGGCACAGCCTTACCCCCATGAACAGGAGCTACTATGTTTGCATTCCGCTGTTAAGATAAATTCCATCACATGACAACTTCCTCCCACTTTAGATAATGCCATCTATGTTGACCATTTTAGCATTAAACGACAAGTGCAAAGTACTCTAAACAATCTCTCGGTTTGGGGGCTGTCAATGTGTTTGGTTCTCCCCACAGACCACTTACATGTACTTTTGCCACAAGCATAATTTTCATCTGGACCACTATTCCAGTTGTGGCAGAGACAATATTTCTTGGTCTCATCTTCGACTGAAAATTGACCTTTTTACCTTGCATTCAGCATCTCAGGTCCAAATGATCGCAGGTTTTAAACATCCTCAAAGTCCTCTCCTCCCTCCCTTGAGTTGGAGATAGATGGTCTGTGCTCTGTACTGTGCACTTGTGAGGTCGAAACTAGACTATGGATACCAGGTGTACGACTGCCCATTGTACGACTGCCCATAATTCAGTGGTGAAGGTGTTGGACTATCTACACCATCAGGCCCATGTATACACAGGTGCCTTCTGCACTTCATCATTCGAGAGTCTTTACATTGAGACCAACGAACATCCTTTATTCGTCTTTTGCAGTTGCCTTTATAGTACACAGCAAAATTGCGGTTCTAGTTACAGCACAGGAGATTTGTCTCCTGTGTTGCAGCTAGAGGTGCTAAAATGATTCGATGGTAATAAACTCGCCGGACAATTAGTCATCTCCCATCGTAAGAGGGTTGCATCCATTCAACAGCAACAGAGAGTGCACCAGTAATAAATGCATCCTACAAATAGCTGTTCCGTGTGCTCTGAGGTTCATACAGTGACAAGAAGTGGTTGCGTGCCACGTGTGTTAGTCGCTCACTCCGTGAAACGTGGGTCAAGCCAGAGATGTGAATGGGTAGCAGAAAGGTGTTATTGTGTTTGATCGAGCCAAAGAGCATAGTGTACAAGAAGTTGGTACCTTCGCAGGTGTGTCAAAATGTACTGTCCAAAGGGTCTTCCAGCAGTGGCGTACATCGCAGTCCACTGCTAATCGTTGCCAGAACTGCGGCAGAAAGACTACTCACCAATAGGGACCGTCACAGTGTGTCATGCACTGTTAGAGCAAACTGCAATGAGGCAGGTATTGCTCCAGTCAGTCAATGCAGGCCTATAACAAGCTGTTTCCGAACGAACACTCTGAACGAAACTGCATGTCATGGATATCAGGAGCAGAGTACCATGGAACAGACCCATGTTAACAGCTCAGCATAAGGCTGTGCGGTGCCACAAACACGACTGTCAACTCTTGGAAGCATGTGATCTGATTGGATGAGTCACGTTTTTGCTTGTACTGGAATGATGCGAGGCGATGGTACATCGTAAGCCACATGAAGCTTTCCATGCAGACTGCAAGGTTCTGTTCAAGCTGGAGGAGGCTCTGTGATGTTCTGGGGGTATTTTACATACGAAGAAATAGGTCATTTGGTTGCAGTGACTCACTCTTGAACCACATAGGCTATACGGAGCTACTATATGACCACATGTTGCCTTTTGCGCAGTATCTCCACAGTGAACACCAGAAGGATACCCAGTCTTCGAAGACAACAACTGTCGTGCATGCAGCTCGAAGTGTGTCGAGCATTCTGAAGCCTTCGAACATCTTGACTGACCCGCCAAAATTTCCGGATTTGAATCCCATAGAAAACTTGTGGGACCATTTGGGGCAGTGATTGAAGCGTCATCCCTGCCATCTGGCCGGACTGTGGCCAGATGGCAGGACCTGGAAGAGTGGATGAATATTTATGTGCACTACTTCTGCACACTAGTGGCATCCATGCCAGACAAAATTTCAACTGTTCTTCGGTCGCATGGAGGCGTTGTGTGACATTCAGCCAGGAGTAACTAATATTTTGTCCGGTGAGCTTAATTCATTTTAGGTGTTGTGCAGTTAAAAAGTTTAGGTATATTTACTGCTATGGGAGGATAATCCTTGGATTCTCGGTTGCGGCGGTGTTCTAGTCGTCGGACAGGATGTTTCGCACGAGTGTAATGATATCAGATGGACTAATTAATGTGAGAGTCGCATGCGAAAATCGAGCAGATGAAAAAACCCTCCTACTAAAGAGTAGATGGCCCTCCATGCACATTTTGTGTATGATTCTTAGGAGTGGTAACCCTTTTGGTAAAGAGTAAGGTTTTAACCTTTTTGCTAGAGAGTAGATGCCTTTCTCTGTACGTTTGAAAGTTATATGAAAACTTGTGGTATCTGAGAGGGTGGAGTTGCGAGTGACGAATAAAATTTCCCCTCTCCTAAAGAACAGGTGTTTTATCTCAGATGGACAAATGATAGCACAAGACTGAACCCTCGTTACATATAGTGAAAGGTATTGTGTGCGACATGAGAGGTTAATGAGCAGTAGATGTTTTTGTCCTTAGAGAATCGCCTGTGACCATCTTTCTTGATCGACAGATGTTTCATGCTCTAGCAGACGATTCGATAATAATACAGCTCCCAAAAGTTACTTAAGAGCGTTGTTTTGTGAACATTAAAATCATCTCACGTCTTAGAGAGTTTCCTGCCCGACTGGCAAGGGGGAATTAGGATGCGAGACACGTAATATCCATCTCTGTCTGGAGACAGAACGCTCAAACGCGTGTATGCAGCAGAGCTATCATAAGGGGAAAGTACCCTAAGGGCCTTACGTCACCTAGCTAATGGTAGATAAAAACTGGTCGGCATATCGATTCTATTCTGATGTTAATATTGGCGATGCAAACGTCCGATAGCATTCATAATGCACAGATACAACAATCTGTCAATTATCGCACAATAATAACTTTCTCCATTTGATGTATCACTGATCATCTGAATATTTAAAAAGAATTGTTGGAATATCTGAAAAACCATCTGAGTAGAAGTAAATAATACACTTCGTGTGGCTGATAATGCAGAATACCCTTAATATAGTTCGAGTACATTTCATTCTGTCCATACGAAAAAATTCTCTGAGAATGATTACTACATTGTCGCTAGATATACTTCACATCTGTAAAGATACGGAACGATCGCTATAGAAATGTTGTAAAAACCTGTGGTTTGGAACGGAAATCAGTGTAGAGATAATCAGCTTTCCTCCATACGATGAGATCATAAATACGACAGTTGCTTATGTCGTACTCTAATGATGGAATAATATATATATGAAATGTGAGATGAATCATCTAGCATGATAGTAAAATGTATCCATTTTTCCTCACACGATATTAATAGATCTAAGAATTCAACGTTTGAACAGAAAATGATTTGACAGAACTGTACTTTAGCATCTGATGAACATGCATCTCATCAAAAAGGATTCGTGTTCAGATCTAAAAGTAATATTTTCCTCCTAGCTAATGGTTATACAGTTCTACATAAGTCTTAGCACCAAATCTGAAGCAATGTTTACGAACACATTCGCTATGTATGTTGAAACTTTTATGTGTACGATAGCTTAGAACATCACCCGACTAAAAGACGTGTAAAAGACTCGATTCCTTCGTTAAATTTTAATTTCTCCGAAGGTAGATACTTTTACACGAGTTACAAACCTAATCACATCGACACACCAAATCATTATTCAATAAAATACATCAAAAGTGCAGACAGTCTAGGACTTATTATGACAATACAGAGAGAACACAAACCACACTCTTCAAACCTATATATACTGCTCACAAAAATTAGGGGATATTTCAAAATGAATATGAAGCGAAGAAATATCCCCTAATTTTTGTGAGCAGTATATTATACAACTAAACGATAATTTCTCTTACAAATCGTTCTCTTATCAAATCGTGTTTGAAATACTTCACAGAAGGAAAATTATTCCATCCTCGGTTACTAATAAAAGACGCGAATGTCAATTTCCTGCATTGTCCTAATGAAGGATTACTTTCCTCGCACACTTTTTTCTGTATATTGTCATAAATTGAGAATCCTCCATACTTTAGAAATGATTCATTTAACTATCAAAGATGAATAGAACTCTGTAAAGTTCAATTCTCCACACAAACTTCTGAGTTATTTCTGCTGTAGATGTCTAATCCCGTCAACATCACAATGGATGTTTTACACATACAATCTAGGACTTCCTCTTTTTCTAACACCTTATTCACTAAATGACTCATCATTACTTACGCACACGAACTACCTAACTGGTTTAGATATTGTGCAAGCATTTAGAATGAAAGACATTGACGAAAACATTCATCGCATTTGCCAAAGCAAATAGAATCGCAAGCATCACCTGAAACATTATTATTTTTTTCCTTATATCCAGACTTGCTAATTCTGATATTTATAATGAATTCATCACATTAACCTGAAAAGAGATGAAATGTATCTCTTTAGTACTTTACCCACGATGCAGAATTAGATATAAGTTATGATAGTCACCAGATTAAAAGTTTTAAACCTATCCCACAGACAACTGGTTAACACTCATGGCTTCTGATCTAAGAAACCCAAGGTTCGAGATTCATAATAAGACATGAACGTTTGTGTTGTTTTTCTGCTAAGATTCCGACATCCTCTCACACTCTCTAATGTATAAACTGAAAGGTTCCTGTAACCGCTATGACAATTAGCTGCTTGAATCGTATTTATTTTTAAAGCAAAGATACGCTAATTTCGAACTCGCTAGCTAGAGAACAGTACGATATATTAATTTCCTTGGTAACGTTTGATTTTAACAATCGGAGAGTGTATATACCCGTTATCATCTAAATATTTAACCAGTGAACCTTCGCTTTTTCAGTTCATGCTATCAGCTTCCAACTTTAGAGGAAATATTGTCACATTATAAACGATTTCGTATAAAGACGTATGCACTCTATGGTTCGCATTTAAATCTATCGAGTTAACGATCACTACCCATGGAACACATCTGTGAAAAAAAAACGCAATGAATGAGTTTGAGAAAGATTCTTTAGCCCATGGGGTGGTGCGTTGCAGGAAAGCACACCATCTTCGATACCAAACCCTACATCAAAGTTATACTCTTCGGCTTTGAGAAAGATTCTTTAGCCCACCGGCTGCCACATTGCAGGAAAACAGTCTTGTTATGTTTGTGTGTGTCACTGTATACACATATTCGTCTCTCTGTATGTATGTATGTATGTATGTGTGTGTTCATATTCGTCTCTGTGTATGTTTCTGCGAATCGTGTGTATGTATCGGTTAACGTGCCTGCATGTACATATTCGTCCCTCTGTATGTGTTCATATTCGTCTCTCTATGTGTATGTTCATGATTGTTTCTCTGTATGTGTGTATATATGTTTGTTTCTGCGAATCATATGTGTATGCATATGTGTGTGTTATTAGGGTGTAGATACTTCTGAAGCCTTTTTAATTTTAGATCTTAGGAAATCTGCTGAACTTTGACTTCCTCAGCTATTATTATTTGCCCTTTCTATACCTAATATTCCTTCCTCTATAGCTAATCGTCTAAGTTCTATTTCCCTATCTAATCTTTCTTTCCTATATCTACCCTTTCCAACTTACTTCTTCCCTATTTCTTTTCTCTTTCTCTCTTCGCCATTTCATTATCTCTTATTCCATCTCTGAGACTGATTTCGAACCTGAATCGCTCATTTCGACTAAATTTGAACCACATCCACTAGCACCCTATCTACCCAAAAATCGCTATTAATCCGACCAGTTTCGCTAACTTCCCCACTTTTCCCAATCTCTATGTGTCTGGTTGAATCAACGCTCCAGTCCTGCTCAGTTTCACTTTTGGTTTTGTCACGACTCCTAAACATCATTAGCAACTAAACACTCGTATAAAAATGATAAACCACGGACTTTTTACTCCCGCGAAGATCGGTTTCTGCTTCCATGTTTGATGGAACTGGAATCTCCTTCCGAAACGAGTAATCTCTTCCACAGTGACGACACTTGGCACACTGCACAACCAGAGAATATCGC
Source organism: Ryuthela nishihirai (assembly GCA_038380435.1). Classification (NCBI taxonomy): domain Eukaryota; kingdom Metazoa; phylum Arthropoda; class Arachnida; order Araneae; family Heptathelidae; genus Ryuthela; species Ryuthela nishihirai. The sequence continues at coordinate 72,028,865 of JAWZYU010000008.1, read as the reverse complement.
ACTCTAGTACTTGTGGTGTACTAGAGTGTGGTAAAATGATAATTATAGTATAATGTGTACTCCCATTATACTATAATTATAATTTTATCTATCTATACAAGTGGTACGCCAGTTACATACACATTTGCAGGGGGTACGTGAAACATAATAGGTTGAGAACCACTGATATAGAACATCAACTATGCAGCTCAGTCCACTGAACCGCTTGCAGCTTCTTCACTTTCAAGGAATCAATGACACAGAATCATCTACTTTTTTTGGCACTGGAAATTTTCTAAAAAAAATTTTTTTCCACAATGGAAATTATCTTGTGCTTTTTTAGTACAATGGAAATTTTTTTTCGGCACACCAACAGCAATGCTGTCGTGACTGCGACAAATGTCATGAATGCAGGAAATATACTGTATATACACCTCGATCACCAGTTTCGATAGGATCTAAATTGGTAACATTATATATATGGTGGATATTATTTTGAGAAATGTGTAGTTTGTTTCAGTAAAAACAGTAACGTTAAAAAGTTTAATGATTTCATTAATATAAGACAAAAGAGTATCCCAGTACTTTTCTCAAACTTCTAATATTAACCTGTAAAACAAATGAGTTTGTGGAATTGAAATTTTTATGAGTCCATTATGCTAAATTATCAGTTCTTGAAAAATAGTCTGTGGATTCTAATTCTCTCAAAATTCTTCCATGAAGAAGAAGTAATTTAGTCACAATTCTAATAACCTCATTGGAACTGGGTATCTTTACTTTCGGTGTTTGAAGTCATACCTCACCGACAACACTCAACTGCGTCGCCAGCAGGTTGGGGTTGTTTTACCTCTCAGCAGCACTTTTTTTGCACACCATGGTCTAAAAGGCCTGGTCACATGGACCCCGAAGGCTCAGAGAAGGTTGGGGGGAGGGAACCCACTGGAATAGCTGTTGGGAGATGGTAGCCTCCCGTCAAGGCCATCCAGCGTGTTCTTGAACGTGCACAGGGAATTGCTCTCCCACACACAAGGTCAAGTTTAAACGTCCCATCCAATGGACGGCGGCCTTTCCAAGCCCATCGGTGTCCCCTACTGACCATGGGCAGGGAATTTCGCGGAGATAAATCTCAACGCTGACCCAGCTGGGACTCGAACCTGGGAACCACAGATTACGAGCCTGGTGCGCTACCGACTGATCCACCCCCGCTCCATCGCCAGCAGGCATAGACTGTTTAGTGCTCAGGGCAAACCACGTTATTCGACCAAAAATCATCTACGCAAATTAAAAAAGTCTTAATTATAGTGACCGAGTTATTTCAAAAACCTGTTAATTCAATCCACGTATATCGAGAGCAGATTATATATAGTCATAAAAAACGGACATTTGGGCGACCCGAAAATGTCTTCATGACACCAGGGTAATTCTCTATAAACCGGGACGTTTGGACACCCTAGTTATACCACATGAAGCGTATGCTAGGTGCAGTGACTTTAAAAACAAGAGAACTCTTACTGAACCTGCATAATTAATATGTCTTTGCATATTTCATTTATTTTTTTTATCGTACAATAAAAAGATAACGATGGATTTTACGTTTTAAAAAGCACATTCTTCTGCAAGACAAACTTCTTCCCATTCCTACCTGCAATGAACAAAATAGCCGTTTTCCCGCTGGGGCCGAGTGGTTAGCACGCTTGGCTACTGATCTAAGGGACCTGGGTTCGAGCCCCAGATTAGGCATGGATATGTGTGTCGTTTTTCTGCTGAGGTCCTGCCATTCTCTCAGATCTCCTACTGTAGCATATAAACTGACAGGCTCCTTGTCAGACCTCTGTGGCAAGCAGCTGCTTGAGGGGGTATTTATTTTTTTTAGTGCTGTGGACAGTTTTTTTTTTACTATCGATTGTTGTCAATAGTAAAACCTATATATACATCGATAGTTATCATCGATAGTTCGCAACACTAGAGTTAGCTCGTAAACAAAAGATGGAACAAAAAAACGAAGTCTTGAAAGGAAAATATTTGCGAATTCAGAAAAGCATTTATTTTACAACAAAAAATCCGTAAAAGTTTGTAGATTTGAGGAATAAAACGCGGATTGCGTGAATATGCAAAAAAAAAAAACTAATAACACTGGGCAACACACAAAAAGGCTTTGAAATGAAAACATCCAATCTTTACTAATTTCGAGATGCTGAACACGAAAATAACGATACAATTTGTTGATTGGCTCTTGTTTAGGAGAGACAGAGATGGTCATGTATAAACGACTCAGGCCACATTGAGTACATAGATAACCATTTTGCAACGCTGTATTTTAAACTCCAGATTGCAACATATTGCCCCCTCGGTGTGAGCGCCTGTACGCGGTGAGGGGGACCACCCTGTGAAGGTTCTGCTGGCTCGGTTACCTTCGCAGGGTCCTAAACGCTCGCCTGCGTGTTTGCCGTGCGCGGAGACCCGTGTCCCGGGAAAGGAGGATCCTGGTAGTTGCTCGGGGGTCCACGTCTTCTCTCCTCAGCTCATGACTGACATGGTCCCCATTGGCCGTCTTGCCATTGGGGAGCTTGTCGGTCGCGGGGCTGGGCAGCGGATTCCGGGGCATCTGCTATACACTGCTTTGGCCTCTGCTTCCGGTAAACGGGAGCTCCTGGGGTGGCCCCCCCAGGAGCAATTGGCTGGTGGGCAGGTCCTGCTAGGGTCAACCGTGCAGAGCGGTGAGTAACCTTGCCCACGGTCCGGGTACAGGTTTACAAGTTTCCTCACAACTTTTTCTTTTGTAGTTATCCTTTCTTTGTGAGGCCAGTTTGGCCATTCACAATTTTGTTATTTTGCGCTTTGTTTCATTTGTGTAGAACGTTTTTGTTCTGCACATTTCTCTTTTTATTTTCTTTCTATTTATTTGTGAGGGCTTGGCTCACTGTCTGTGTGGGTATAGTGCCTGCGTAGCCCTGGCGCCCGACTGGGCGTCCCCTTGTTGGGCTCCGTGGAGGGTGGGGACAGCGGGCACTGAACCACACAAAAATAAACATGAGAGAGAATGAGGAAAATTTGATCACTGCCAACAAGAGGGCTCGACATGAACCCCCGTCTTCTTCGTCTACGTTATCACTGCCGTCGTCTTCTGTGTCTGTGTCTTCGTTCCCGAAGTTCCTGATCATCCACTCCACGGGTGATCAGGTGCTTGGGGACATGTCCCCTTTTTTCGTCAACAAAGGTTTAAAAGGTCTTGCGGGAGAGCCGAAATCTGTCAAGCGCTTACGATCTGGCGACTTGCAGGTTGAGACTGCTTGTTCAAAACATTCCGAACTACTCCTGAAAGTAAAAGATATTGGTGGGGTGGCTGTGGAAGTCACTCACCATAAAACTTTGAATTCCTCTCGGGGTGTGATCACCGAGTGGGGCCTCCTCAAAGTCACTGAGGAGGAAATCCTCTCGGAGCTCGCATCTCAAGGAGTAACAGCAGTCCACTGGGTTTCGACACGCCGTGATGGGAAATTGACACCCACCAGGGTGTTGATTGCGACATTTAACACGCCACATCTGCCTTCTTCCATCAAGGCAGGTTACTTACATTGTGAGGTTCGGCCGTATATCCCAAACCCTCTGCGCTGTTTTCAGTGTTAGATATACGGTCATGCCCGCACAGCATGCAGGGGCAAGCCCACCTGTGCTCGCTGTGGCAGTAAGGATCATCTCGATCCTGACTGCACAGCAGAAAAGGCATGCTGTGTGAACTGTAGTGGCGAACATCCGGCATACTCCCGTGACTGTCCGAAGTGGAAGGAGGAAAAGGAGGTACAACGCCTCAAAGTCGTGAACAACATCTCGTATGCTGAAGCGAGAAAGCTTGCTGCACCGCCCGCCCCACCTGGCAAGGTTTCCTATGCCAGTGCAGTCAATGGAAAGCCCATCGTTCCAATGACTTCGGTTGCGGTGCAGACTGACATCAGTGTACCACCTACTGAGTCTTTCTCGCCAGCTGCGAAGTACCTCCTCACGCAGGCAAGACCGAGGGTGGTGTCGACTTCGACATCAACCCCGGTTTCCATTCCTGCAGCTCAGCCTTCCACCTCCACCGGAAGACCTCCCCGTCCTCAGACAGCAAGACCTTCAAAACCTAAGGGGCCCCAACCGGGGCCCAAAAAGAAAATCACTGCACCTCAAAGGGTGGTCACCGATCCATGCCCCTCGGACGATTCCGAGGAAATGGATACCGACCGCCCCCTATTCAGTAAACCGTCCTCCGCGGCGGTTAAGCTGAATAGAAACTTGTCGTCCGCCCACTCTTCTAAGTCCTGAGATGGCCACACTCCTACAATGGAATTGTCGTGGATTCCAGAGGAATCTTGACGACATCAAGGCCCTCCTTCAGGCACACCAGCCCATCTGTGTGTGCCTGCAGGAGATATACTTGCAGCCAGTCACAGATCCCACTATCCGGCACTTTTCACTAGTTCGCCGGGACCGGGATGGAGATGGTCCAGCTCGCGGAGGTGTCGCCATCCTCGTGAGCAACCATTCTCCATTCCAGGTCGTACCACTCACCATCAACTTAGAGGCGGTAGCCATCCGTCTCTTCGTGGGGTTCTCGCTGACTGTCTGCTCTGTATATCTTCCACCTGGGAGCATCGTCTTCCAGGAAGACCTTGATGATCTCGTCTCGCAGCTGCCGTCCCCCTTCCTCATTATGGGGGACCTCAACGGACACAGTCCACTTTGGGGCAGTGCTGACACCAACGGGAGGGGTGGGGTCCTGGAGCAGTGGCTCTTGGATCCTTCTCTCTCCCTGCTGAACACCGGTGTCAGTACTTACTTTCACTCCCCAACCCGCACTTTCACTGCCATTGACCTCACCATCTGCTCCTCCTCGATCCTTCCACTCTTTACATGGGAGGTCGAGGACAACCCGTACGGAAGCGATCACCTCCCCGTGGGGGGCCTTGCAGCCCTTCACGTGCCTCACGGTGGAGGCTTGATCGGGCTGACTGGGGTAGTTTCGAGCTGCTCTCTGAGCTCGACGACCACTCTGTCAGCCAGGAGCCAATCAATGTGGCAGTAGCGGAGATAACGGACTGTATCGTAGATGCAGCTGCATCAACGATTCCTCAAACTTCTACACGGTTTCCTCGCTTTCCGAAACCGTGGTGGAATCCAGAATGCACCGCAGCTCGTAAGGCTCAGAACAAGGCTTGGGGGGGGTTTCGGAGATATCCGACGTCCCCCAACCTTGAAAATTTCAAACGCGCCAGGGCGAAAGCACGTTTCGTCCGACATCAGAGCCAGAAGGAATCTTGGATCAAGTATACATCATCCATCAAACGCACGACTAGTTCTAAGGTCGTGTGGAATAAAGTCCGGAAGATGAGTGGGAACTACACGTCCCACTCGTTATCGATCCTGGAGCACAATGGACAGGCAATTGCTGATCCCAAAGCAATTGCCGACACTCTGGGGGAGTCCTTCTCTTCCATCTCTTCGTGTTCCTCTTACTCCCCCGAGTTTCTGGCCCAGAAGGGCTGGGCGGAGCGCTCTCCGCTGTCTTTCCACTCGAATGGCCTGGAGCCTTACAACAGGCCATTCACAGCGGAGGAACTTCGCCTTGCTCTGCACTCTTCTCGTGCCTCTGCTGTAGGGCCAGACAATGTCCATTATGCCATGCTCCAACATCTTTCACTATCGAGTAAGGATCGGCTGCTCCATCTCTTCAATCGCATTTTTCACGAGGAGCAGTTTCCGGACTCCTGGCGGGAGGCCATCGTTTTGGCCTTCATCAAGCCAGGCAAAGATCCCAAGATTCCTTCCAATTATCGTCCAATCGCATTGACGAGCTGCGTGTGCAAGGTGTTGGAAAGAATGGTAAATGCCAGACTCATCTGGTATTTAGAACATCACGGCCTTCTTTCCAACACCCAGTGCGGCTTTCGCAGGCACCGGTCTACTTTAGACCACCTGATCCGCCTCGAATCGGCGATCAGGAATTCCTTTTTACGTAGAGAGCACCTGGTGTCCATTTTCTTCGACATCGAAAAAGCATCGACACGGCTTGGAGATTCGGCTTTCTTCGTGACCTCCACAGTTTCGGCTTAAGAGGTCACATGCCGATCTTCATCTACAACTTCTTATCGACACGCTCTTTTCGTGTCCATGTCGGTAACACTCTGTCGCAGCCGTACCCGCAAGAACGGGGTGCCACAAGCTGCGTTCTGAGTGTTACGCTTTTCGCTGTCAAGATTAATTCTATAACTAGACAACTTCCTCCATCAGTAGGCAATGCCCTCTATGTTGATGACTTTAGCATCTTTTGCTCTTCGTCAAGTATGAGGGTCATTGAAAGACAACTGCAAATTGCCCTGAACAATCTTTCGGTTTGGGCGACGGCAAACGGGTTTCGGTTCTCCCCACAGAAGACCACTTGTGTGCACTTTTGCCACAAGCGTAATCTTCATCTGGATCCCGAGCTGCGGCTCGGGGGTAACATCATTCCAGTTGTGGCAGAGACCAAGTTTCTCGGTCTCATATTCGATCGGAAATTGACCTTTTTACCACACATACGTCATCTCAGGTCCAAGTGCACGCGGGCATTGAACATCGTGAAGGTCCTCTCCTCCCTTTCTTGGGGGGCTGACCGATGTTCTTTGCTCCGCCTGTACCGTGCACTTGTCCGATCGAAACTGGACTACGGATCCCAGGTGTACAACTCCGCCCGGGATTTGGTGGTGAAGGTGCTGGACCCCCTCCATCATCAGGCCCTCCGTGTTTGCACGGGAGCCTTCTGCACCTCACCGGTCCAGAGTCTTTACGTTGAGACCGACGAACCTTCTTTATCTCTTCGCCATCAGCAGTTGTCCCTACAATATGCGTCTAAATTGCGATCCCTGCCTGGCCATCCCACTTGGGACTGCGTTTTCAGTCCGAAGTGGGAAATGCTTTACAATAATCGGCCGACTGCCATTCGTCCTTTTGGTTTGCGAGTCCAAGGCTACCTCAGAGACACCAACACCAGTCTCGATAGCGTTGCACAGTCGACAGCTGAGCCACTTCCACCATGGCTCGCTGTTTCCCCTTCCTGCGATTTTTCCCTGTGCAGGACGGGGAAGGCCTTTACACCTGACTGTGTGTACCGGCAACTCTTTGCCAGCCATCGTGCTGAGCACCCGGACTTCTTGCCTGTCTTTACAGATGGCTCGAAGTCTGGCACTTCGGTGGGATCAGCCATGGTGTGCTGTGATGTAATCATTGCAGACCAGATCCCACTGCAGTGTTCCATCTTCACCGCAGAGTTGCACGCTATCAGCCTCGCCTTGGACCACGTGGCGACTAAGCATCATCGTCGGTGTGTGCTTTACACCGACTCGCTTAGCTCGCTACAGGCTTTGATATCGGTGAGGCATCGCCCTCACCCAGTTCTTACTAAGATCCGCCAGCAGCTACATCGTCTGGCAGCCACCACCACCATCCATTTCTGTTGGGTGCCCGGTCACGTCGGAATCAGGGGCAATGATTTGGCAGATTCTGCTGCTAGGTCAGCCACACCCCTGTCCGACTCTCCGTTGCCGGTTCCCTATCTGGATTTCCGGCAGCGTTTTACCATCGAGCTCCGGGCACAGTGGCAGAGATCTTGGTCAGAACAGCTTACGAACAAGCTCTTTGAGATCAAACCTATCATCAAACCATGGCAGTCTTGTTACCGCAGGAATTGCAAGGAGGAAGTTGTACTTGCTCGGCTCCGCTTAGGTCATTCGTTTATTACTCATTCGTTTCTTCTTCGGGCGGACGACGTACCTAAGTGCGAGTTTTGTGACACCGTTTTAACAATCGAACATATTTTAATCTCATGCTCTGCTTTTAACTTTGAACGACGTATGATTTTTAATTTCCATAATTTTATGTCCGAGCCTCTTACACTCGGACATCTTTTATCTGATCATTGCATTTTATCTTCAGTTTTTACCTTTTTGAAATATTGTGGATATTTTAAGCGAATTTGATTTTACCTTAACTTTATGCATTATTTCTCCCAGGTCTCTTACACCTGGGATTATTTTATTTAATAATTCTACAGTTGTTTTACTCTGTTCATATACACTTGTTTTTTGTTATTTTTACCACTTTGCAATGTAGAAAATGTATTTTAACTTTTGGTTAGGGGGTTGTATGTCTTTTATCTTTTATATTGTCTTTTGTCTGGCGCATTATGGCCTTGTTGCCGATGCGCCATTAAACCCCAAACAACCAACCAACCAAGCAACATATTGCGTTGTATTGCATTAGCCCACCATACACATAACCCCAGGAGGTATTTCATCATTGTCTGATGCAATGTAGTTCAGTCATGATATCGCGGCTTTATGATCGCAGAAAAAAGATGATACAATTCTTAATTGTAAGTGACGTCTCGTAGGGTGAGCAAATCTTTCGAGCAACTCCCATTTACCCCTGAGTCATAAGTACAACACAGGTGATCCTTGCAGTTTTAATCCAGCAGTAGTGATGCCTCGTAACTGTGTTAATGGTGAAGATACATTTTGTAACATTTGAGGGTAAGTGGCGTTTGCAAGCCAGAAAAGGACTGTCACTCCAATAGTGAAAGCAGCATATGAGTTTTATTTTGAATGCGGGATCGGGGACCAGGACAAGGCTTTAGCCCTACACATATGCTGCAGTACGTGTTCAAAAAATCTTCCAAAGTGGCCGAAAGACGAAAAAGTGACGATGCCATTTGCTGTTACTATGGTTTGGAGAGAGCCAAGCAATCACTTGAATGACTACTATTTCTGCATGGTTCCTCTTGTTTCTGGAGTCATCACAAGGAAAAAGAAGTGGATAATAGCGTACCTGAATATACAATCTGCTCTCCAACCAGTTCTGCACAGAAAAGGCCTCCCCGTTTCCAAAACCTCGAAAGAATTTTCCATCGATTCAGATGATGATGAGGAGGAAGGAGAACCGGCGTCGGATTCTCCGCAGCCTTCGATCATAAAGCCGCTAAAACTCATATGCTGCTTTCACTATTGGAGTGACGGTCCTTCAGTATCTGATACATCCATACATAGATGATCCATACATCTGCCACAGTGCGTCATCTATGCCGCACATTCTCGCCGAAGAGGAAATGAACAATCTTTTTCGGGATCTGAAGCTGTCCAAGGCCAGAGCAGAGGTACTTGGATCAACACTTAATGTAATCTTCTTGAGGAAAATGTTCGAGTGACTTCGTCTCGAACTCGTCATGAGTAGTTTGCACCTTACTTCAGAAAGGAAGATAACCTTGTGTTCTGCTCCGATGTAGATGCCCTGATGAATGCCCTCAGAATCAAACATGACCCTCAAGAATGGCGACTATTCAAAGACTCCTCGAAATTGAGTCTCAAGGAGGTGTTGCTGCATAATGGAAATCGACTTCCATCCGTTCCGGTCCGACATGCTGTCTACATGAAAGAAACCTACGACAACCTAAAACAGCTATTGAACTGTCTTCAATACAGCAAGTGTGACTGGCATCTCAGACTTGACTTGAAGGTACTGGCTCTGTTGATGGGTCTGTACCTGGTATATATGAAGTACTGCTGTTTCTTATGTAAATGGGACAGCCGAGCAAAGACTTTGCACTATGTGAAGAGAAACTGGCCTCAGAGGAAATCTATGAAGGTCGGAGAGAAGAATGTGGAACACCCAGCATTGGGAGAAATGCACAAAATCTTGCTACCGTCCATACACACCAAATTCGGTGTGATGAAAAACTTCGTAAAAGCTATGGACTAGACTACATCAGCTTCCAAGTACTTGGCTGACAAAGTCCCTCGACTCAGCGAAAATTAAAGAGGGAATTTTTTTGTGCGATCTGCGAGCTGTTTAGAGAATAGATGTTCGACAACCTGCTTGATGATGACGAGGAAAAGGCTTGGAACACTTTTCATCTCGTGTCAACTAAAGTCCTTGGGAATGTCAGGGCAGATAATTACAAGAAATTATTTAAGGACATGTTGTCTCTGTGTTACAAACCTGGCTGCAATACGCCTTTAAATATCAACTTTCTCCATTCCAACTTAGATTTTTTTTTATTTTCCCCGATATGGTTAGTGATTCTGCAGCATGGTTAGTGATGAGCACGGTGAACTTTTTCACCAGGACATTTCAATGATGGAGAAACGACACCAGGGAAACTGGTCCACTTCAATGGTGGCTGACTGCTGTTGGACGCTCACCAGAGATGATCCTGAGCAGCTGTACATGCGATGCGCAAAACGACATTGGAAGTAGAAGCGGAGTTTTACCAAATCATGTCACATGTATGTATTATTCTATATATATATAAGTATTGCGGATTTCTCAGAAATCGTAGCCAATTTAGCATTTCATGTCATATTCGTTTTCAGCATCTTGAAATCTTTAAGAAATGGCTACTTTTATCTCAGAGGCATGAAGTTTATGAAAATTTGTTGCCCAATGTTATAAAAAAAAATATGGGAAATTACCACTTTACCTACCAGGCAAAGTGGTATAATTAGTATGATGTTGAACTGCCCCGTGCAGCAATGCATTCATGAACACAGCGGTGAAGACTATCGTACATCTCTATAATGTCCTCCTGAGTGATAGAACGCCATAGAGGCAAAGTTGCTGTTTCATTTCAGCGACAGTGGTTGGTGCACCTCTTTGGGTGTTGTTGGAGCTGTCAGCCCATCATGTCACAGACGTTTAATAGGTGAAAGGTTCGGCGAGCTGCTGGCCATGACAGTACCTGGACATTTTGCTCGTATAGATACTGCAGACTAATGAGGGCTGTGTGAGGACGGGCATTATCTTGCTGGTATAAAGTTTCATGTTGCTGAACAGGTGGGAAAGTCACTGGCTGCAAAATTTTCGTAACGTATTATTGAACAGATAGAGATCCCCTTATGATGACCAGTTCTGACCGAAATATACGACTAATGGCACCCCACATCAGGACACCAGGTGCTGGAGCTGTGTGACCATATCGCAGGCATTGGGTGGCGTTCCTTTCCCCTGGAAGATGGCGAACACATCTACCATGACGGTAGATGTATTCGCCATCTTCCAGGGGAAAGAAAGTCTTCCTGACAATAACGAGATTCGTCACTAAACACCATGGTGTCACAATCTTGTTCGTTCCAGTTCTGTCTGAGGTGACACCACTGAAGACATGCTTGCATGTGGGCAGATGTGAGGGGCAAACTCAATGCCGGACCATAGGCTTGCAATGAAAACTGTAAAACCGTGTTGTTTACTGTCTGCTTGGTAGGTATTCGATGTGTTACCTGTTGCCGGTCCCTTTGCAGTTGCGCTGTAGTCGCGAATCTGCCACGCAATGCCATGTGTCACAAATGGCGGTCCTGTCGCTCCATGGTCATACATCGTTTTCCTGATCCTTGTCGGCATGTGCTAGATCCTTCTTAAACCCACTGCCACGAAATATGTATGATGGTGCTGGGATTGCAGCCAACAAGACTGACCACATCTCTGTACGACACACCAGATTCTCTAAGGCCGATGCTCAAAGTCTGTTAACTGTTGGAACAGCTGTCGACATCTGCGAAAGGGCATCTTTAGTGGTTTAGAACAATTTCCACAACATTTTGTCAACCAGGGGCTTTGGTTGTCTTTATCTCTGACGTCAGCTCGTGCCTGTCGAATCGTTTTGATCGTCCTGCAAACTAATAATTTCCATGCATTTCCGTATACTACAGGATCCCTAAATTTTGTCACATTTGCAGAGCTTCTTGCAAGTGTTGCATTTTTTTATTTCTTGTAGTGTATATATATATAAAACAAAAGAACTGACTTTTTTTCACAGGTGTGCCACGGCAAATCGACTATTTTAGAAGTGTGTAGCGTTAAATGAACAATTTTAGAAGTATGTCGCCAAGAGAAAAATGTTGAAAACACAGAGTTAAAAACTGCTTTAAAAAATATGAAATTTGTTTTCTGTATTATCTAAGTCCTTGTTCTTAGATGAGAAAACTAACTAGTCAGTTTTTTTCAGTGATGCGTAAGTTTGCAGCAGAATATCATGAATATTTACCATTATTGATGTTATATTTCACAGCAATTACATTACAGCATGGTGTTATGTTTATATTAAAGGTGCACCATTTCATCAGTATTTGCAACTTTTCCCCATAAAAGATGGGATTTTGGGTTGTTTTACCTCTGAGCCGCACTTTTTTGCACACCATGGGCTAAATGGCCAGGTCACAATGACCCCGAAGGTTCAGAGAAGGTTGGGGGAGGGGACCCACTGGAACAGCTGTTGGGAGACAGATGGTAGCCTCCCGTCAATGCCATCCAGCCTGTTCTTTAACGTGCACAGGGTATGACTCTCCCGCACACGGATCCACGTCTTAACGTCCCATCCAACGGATGGCGACCTTCCAAAGCCCATCAGTGTCCCCCTATTGACCGTGGGCAGGGCGGGGAGTTTTGTGGAGATAAATCTCAACACTGACCCAGCTGGGACTCGAACCTGGGAACAGCAGAATATGAGCCTGGCGCACTACCGACTGCGTGACCCCCATTCCCTAAAAGATGGGAACTCAGCTGGCATTGTATTATGATATGATGATGAACATATCACACATTGAATGTTCCTGCATAGAAAAGGGTCTATGCAGACTCATTCAGTCACGGTTTTTTTGTTCCATACGTAATTTTTTTAATATATATATATATTTTTCATATTTATATATGTATTTAATTTGCTTTAATATTTTTATGTATGTTTTTTTCATACTTATATGTATATTTTTTTTATAATTGATCAAACATATTTTTGTTTTTTAGGAATTTTAAGAGGAGTTTATATAAAGTAGGTTTTAGTGTTTTTTTTTTGTAGATTCTAAAATAGTTTTAAAATTAAAGTTGTTAATATTATGGATATTTAATTTTTCAAAGTATTCTTTCCTTTGATTTCTGTAATTATTACACCGAAATATTTTATGTTCAATAAATTGTATTTCATTGCAGCATCCCCCTCGGTGTGAGCGCGGAGACCCATGTCCCGGGAAAGGAGGATCCTGGTAGTTGCTCGGGGGTCCCCGTCTTCTCTCGTCAGCTCATGACTGGCGTGGTCCCCATTGGCCGTCTTGCCATTGGGGAGCCTGTCTGTCGCGGGGCTGGGCAGCAGATTCCGGGGCCTCTGCTATACATTGCTTTGGCCTCTGCTTCCGGTAAACGGGAGCTCCTGGGGTGGCCCCCCCAGGAGCAATCGGCTGGTGGGCAGATCCTGCTAGGGTCAACCGTACAGAGCGGTGAGTAACCTTGCCCACGGTCCGGGTACAGGTTTACAAGTTTCCTCACAGATTATTTTCCTTTTGTCGTTATCCTTTCTTTATGCAGCCAATTTGGCAGCCACAATATTCTTATTTTTGCGCTTTGTTTCATTTGTGTAGAACGTTTTTGTTCTGCACATTTCTCTTTTTATTTTCCTTCTATTTATTTGTGAGGGCTTGGCTCACTGTCTGTGTGGGTATAGTGTCTGCGTAGCCCTGGTGTCCGACTGGGCGTCCCCTTGTTGGGCTCCGTGGAGGGTGGGGACAGCGGGCACTAAACCACACAAAAACAAACATGAGAGTGAATGAAGAAAATAATGCGATTGCCGCCAACAAGAGGGCTCGACATGAGCCCCCATCTTCGTCCTTGTCTCCGTTATCTCTGCCGTCGTCTACTGTGTCTGTGTCTTCGTTCCCGAAGTTCCTGATCATCCACTCTACGGGTGATCAGGTGCTTGGGGACATGCCCCCTTTCTTTGTCAAAAAAGGTTTAAAAGGTCTTGCGGGAGAGCCGAAATCTGTCAAGCGCTTACGATCTGGCGACTTGCAGGTTGAGACCGCTTGTTCAAAACACTCCGAACTACTCCTGAAAGTAAAAGATATTGGTGGGGTGGCAGTCGAAGTCACTCCCCATAAAACTTTGAATTCCTCTTGGGGTGTGATCACCGAGTGGGGCCTCCTCAAAGTCACTGAGGAGGATATCCTCTCGGAGCTCACACCTCAAGGAGTAACAGCGGTCCACTGGGTTTCGACACGCCGTGATGGGAAATTGACACCCACCCGGGTGTTGATTGTCACGTTTAACACGCCACGCCTGCCTTCTTCCATCAAGTCAGGCTACTTGCATTGTGAGGTTCGGCCGTATATCCCAAACCCTCTGCGCTGTTTTCAGTGTCAGATATACGGTCATGCCCGCACAGCATGCAGGGGCAAGCCCACCTGTGCTCACTGTGGCAGTAAGGATCATCTCGATCCTGACTGCACAGCAGAAAAGGCATGCTGTGTGAACTGCAGTGGCGAACATCCGGCATACTCCCGCGACTGTCCGAAGTGGAAGGAGGAAAAGGAGGTACAACGCCTCAAAGTCATAAATAACATCTCTTATGCTGAGGCGAGAAAGCTTGCTGCACCGTCCGCCCCACCTGGCAAGGTTTCCTATGCCAGTGCAGTCATTGGAAAGCCCATCGTTCGAATGACTTCGGTTGCGGTGCAGACTGACATCAGTGTACCACCTACTGAGTCTTTCTCGCCAGCTGCAAAGTACCTCCTCACGCAGGCGAGACCGAGGGTGGTGTCGACTTCAACATCAACCCTGGTCTCCATTCCAGCAGCTCAGCCTTCCACCTCCACCGGAAGGCCTCCTCCTCCCCGTCCTCAGACAGCAAGACCTTCAAAACCGAAGGGGCCCCCACCGGGGCCAAAAAAGAAAAAAACAGCACCACAAAGGGCGGTCACCGATCCATGCCCCTAGGACGATTCCGAGGAAATGGATACCAACCGCCCCCTATTCACTAAACCGTCCTCCGCGGCGGTTAAGTTGAATAGGAATTTGTCGTCCGCCCACTCTTCTAAGTCCTGAGATGGCCACACTCCTACAATGGAATTGTCGTGGATTCCAGAGGAATCTTGACGACATCAAGTCCCTCCTTCAGGTACACCAGCCCATCTGTGTGTGCTTGCAGGAGACATACTTGCAGCCAGTCACAGATCCCATGATCCGGCACTTTTCACTGGTTCGCCGAGACCGGGATGGAGATGGTCCAGCTCGCGGGGGTGTCGCCATCCTCGTGAGCAACCATTCTCCATTCCAGGTCGTACCCCTCACCACCACCTTGGAGGCGGTAGCCATCCGTCTCTTCGTGGGGTTCTCGCTGACTGTCTGCTCTGTATATCTTCCACCTGGGAGCATCGTCTTCCAGGAAGACCTTGATGATCTCGTCTCGCAGCTGCCGTCCCCCTTCCTCATTATGGGGGACCTCAACGGACACAGTCCACTTTGGGGCAGTGCTGACACCAATGGGAGGGGCGGGGTCCTGGAGCAGTGGCTCCTGGATCCTTCTCTCTCCCTGTTGAACACTGGTGTCAGTACTTACTTTCACTCCCCAACCCGCACTTTCACTGCCATTGACCTTACCATCTGCTCCTCCTCGATCCTTCCACTCTTTACATGGGAGGTCGAGGACAACCCTTATGGAAGCGATCAGCTCCCCGTGGGGGGCCTTGCAGCCCTTCACGCGTCTCACGGTGGAGGCTGGATCGGGCTGACTGAGGTGGTTTAAAGCTGCTTCTGAGCTCGATGACCACTCTGTCAGCCAGGAGCCAATCAATGTGGCAGTAGCGGAGATAACGGACTGTATCGTAGATGCAGCTGCATCAACAATTCCTCAAACTTCTACACGGTTTCCTCGCTTTCTGAAACCGTGGTGGAATCCAGATTGCACCGCAGCTCGTAAGGCTGAGAACAAGACTTGGGGGGTGTTTCGGAGATATCCGATGACCCCCAACGTTGAAAATTTCAAACGCGCCAGGGCGAAAGCACGTTTGTCCGACGCCAGAGCCAGAAGGAATCTTGGATCAAGTATACGTCTTCTATCACCCGCACGACTAGTTCTAAGGTCGTGTGGGATAAAGTCCGGAAGATGAGTGGGAATTACATGTCCCACTCGTTATCGATCCTGAAGCACAATGGACAGGCAATTGCTGATCTCAAAGCAATTGCCGACACTCTGGGGGAGTCATTCTCTTCCATCTCTTCGTCTTCCTCTTACTCCCCCAAGTTTCTGGCCCAGAAGGGCAGGGCGGAGCGCTCTCCGCTGTCTTTCCACTCGAATGGCCTGGAGCCTTACAACAGGCCATTCACAGCGGAGGAGCTTCGCCTTGCTCTGCACTCTTCTCGTGCCTCTGCTGTCGGGCCGGACAATGTCCATTTTGCCATGCACCAACATCTTTCACCATCGAGTAACGATCGGCTGCTCCATCTCTTCAATCGCATTTTTCTCGAGGAGCAGTTTCCGGACTCCTGGCGGGAGGCCATCGTCTTGGCCTTCCCCAAGCCAGGCAAAGATCCCAAGATTCCTTCCAATTATCGTCCCATCGCGTTGACGAGCTGCGTGTGCAAGGTGTTGGAAAGAATGG
This sequence comes from Ryuthela nishihirai, assembly GCA_038380435.1. Taxonomy (NCBI): domain Eukaryota; kingdom Metazoa; phylum Arthropoda; class Arachnida; order Araneae; family Heptathelidae; genus Ryuthela; species Ryuthela nishihirai. Next base: position 72,012,459 of record JAWZYU010000008.1, on the reverse strand, counting down.
TAAATACCAGACTCCTCTGGTATTTAGAACATCACAACCTTCTTTCCAACACCCAGTGTGGCTTTCGCAGGCAACGGTCAACTCTTGACCATCTGATACACCTCGAATCGGCTATCAGAAACTCATTTTTACGTAGAGAGCACCTGGTGTCAATTTTCTTCGACATCGAAAAAGCGTACGACACGGCTTGGAGATTCGGCATTCTTCGTGACCTCCACAGTTTCGGCTTAAGAGGTCACATGCCGATCTTCATCTCCAACTTCTTATCAACACGCTCTTTTCGTGTCCGTGTCGGTAACACTCTGTCGCGGCCGTACCTCCAAGAACAGGGGGTGCCACAAGGCTGCGTTCTGAGTGTTACGCTTTTCGCTGTCAAGATTAATTCAATTACTAGACAACTTCCTCCATCAGTAGGCAATGCCCTCTATGTTGATGACTTTAGCATCTTTTGCTCTTCGTCAAGTATGAGGGTCATTGAAAGACAACTGCAAATTGCCCTGAACAATCTTTCGGTTTGGGCGACGGCAAACGGGTTTCGGTTCTCCCCACAGAAGACCGCTTGTGTGCACTTTTGCCACAAGCGAAATCTTCATCTGGATCCCGAGCTGCGACTCGGGGGTAACATCATTCCAGTTGTGGCGGAGACCAAGTTTCTCGGTCTCATATTCGATCGGAAATTGACCTTTTTACCACACATACGTCATCTCAGGTCCAAGTGCACGCGAGCATTGAACATCGTGAAGGTCCTCTCCTCCCTTTCTTGGGGGGCGGACCGATGTTCTTTGCTCCGCCTGTACCGTGCACTTGTCCGATCGAAACTGGACTATGGATCCCAGGTGTACGACTCGGCCTGGGATTCGGTGGTGAAGGTGCTGGACCCCCTCCATCATCAGGCCCTCCGTGTTTGCACGGGAGCCTTCCGCACTTCACCGGTCCAGAGTCTTTACGTTGAGACCGACGAACCTTCTTTATCTCTTCGCCGTCAGCAGTTGTCCCTACAATATGCTTCTAAATTGTAATCCCTGCCTGGCCATCCCACTTGGGACTGCGTTTTCAGTCCGAAGTGGGAAATGCTTTACAATAATCGGCCGACTGCCATTCGTCCTTTTGGTTTGCGAGTCCGAGGCTACCTCAGAGACATCAACACCAGTCTCAATAGCGTTGCACAGTCGACCACTGAGCCACTTCCACCTTTTCTCGCTGTTTCCCCTTCCTGCGATTTTTCCCTGTGCAGGACGGGGAAGGCCTTTACACCTGACTGTGTGTACCGGCAACTCTTTGCCAGCCATCGTGCTGAGCACCCGGACTTCTTGCCTGTCTTTACAGATGGCTCGAAGTCCGGCACATCGGTGGGATCAGTCATGGTCTGCTGTGATGTAATCATTGCAGACCAGATCCCACTGCAGTGTTCCATCTTCACTGCAGAGTTGCACGCTATCAGCCTCGCCTTGGACCACGTGGCGACTAAGTATCATCGTCGGTGTGTGTTTTACACCGACTCGCTTAGCTCGCTACAGGCTTTGATCTCAGTGAGTCATCGGCCTCACCCTGTTCTCTCCAAGATCCGCCAGCAGCTCCATCGTCTGGCAGCCACCACCACGATTCTCTTCTGTTGGGTGCCCGGTCACGTCGGAATCAGGGGTAATGATTTGGCAGATTATGCTGCCAGGTCAGCCACGCCCCTGTCCGACTCTCCGTTGCTGGTTCCCTATCTGGATTTCCGGCAGCGTTTTTCCACCGAGCTCCGGGCACAGTGGCAGAGATCTTGGTCGGAACAGTTTACCAACAAGCTCTTCGAGATCAAACCTATCATCAAACCATGGCAGTCTTGTTACCGCAGGAATCGCAAGGAGGAAGTTGTACTTGCTCGGCTCCGCTTAGGTCATTCGTTTATTACTCATTCGTTTCTTTTACGGGCGCCGACGAACCTAAGTGTGAGTTTTGTGACACCTTTTTAACTATCAAACACATTTTAATATCATGTCCATGTTTTAACTTTGAACGGCGTTTGTTTTTTAATTTTCATGATTTTACGTCCGAGCCCCTTACACTCGGACGTTTGTTATCTGATAACTGTTCTTTTACCTCTGTATTTAGATTTTTAAGACATACTGGATATTTTACTCACATATAGTTTTTACTCTTTATCTTTATATATATATATTTAACACAGATTGCTTTACCTGGGTTACTTTTATCTCTTTTTATAACATATTTCTACATTTGTTAACTGTTATTCCCAACGTGGTATTTTATTGTTTTACATTTTTCTTGTTAAATTTGTAATTTATCTTTTAACATATTGGTTCAGGGTTTCACGATTTTTATCTTTTTACTTTTTGGACTTTTGTTTGGCGCATTATAGCCCTAGATGCTGATGCGCCATAAAACCCTAAACAACCAACCAACCAATCATTGCAGCGTTGGCAATTAGAAGTTACTTTCTTAAATTCAAATAATGTAGATTTAGTTAAAGCAAAATTGGCTTTTATTCCATATTATTATTTTTATTTCTTTTTTATTTAATCCATAATCGTTAAATTTGTTTATTAAAGGAGATATTTTATATCTATGTGTTTTGAGCTTTTATATCATACCATGATTGAAGTTCATCTATTAATATTTTTTTATTATTTTTTTTGATTTCATTGAATAATTAAATGGAGATTGCATAAGTTGATTTAGATTTGAAGCTTTTTTAGCTAAGCTGGCGACATATTCGTTGTGTTTGATATTGACGTGTGATGGTATCCAATGTATGTATAGAATGCTGTGCTGGTTTAGATGTTTGAACAATAAAGTAAATATGTTTTTTAAGTATAGAAAGAAATTACTGTTAAATAAGCTAGATGGAAAAATTTGTAAAGCAGATTTGCTATCAGTTAATATTATAATATTTTGGTTATGGAATTTTAATGACCAATTTATGGCTAAGATAATTGCAATTAATTCTAGAAAAATAATTGGTTGAAATGAGTCGAGTTTAAAAAGGTATTCAAATTGTGTTGTAGGGCAATAGAATTCTCCAGATGCGTTAAGAGTTTCAAAATTTGTAGATCCTTCTGTATATATTTGAATGAAGTTTGAATATTTATCATGGATGTATATTTCAGTTAAGATTTTTAAAGTAGATGAGTTTTCTTTTTTGTTTTCCATTCGGGTAAGGCATGACTGTTTGTGTCGTTTTCCTGCTGAGGGCCTGCCATCCTCTCAGAGCTTCTACTATGGCATATAAACTGACAGGCTCCTGTCAGACCTCTGTGGCAAGCAGCTGCTTGAGGGGATATTTATTATTTTTTTATTTATTCCAAATATTTTATATTTAATTATAGGTAAAGGAGCAATCCAATAAGGAAAGTTGGGAATATAGTCACCACTAGTTTTATTATTAAAAATATACAAACATTTTTTTTTCAGGAAAATTATATAGTAAATATCAGGAAATTGCATTATTAATTTGTCTATTTTTAGCAAAAATGCGAAAGATTATATTTTTTAATAAATATTTTTTTATTTCTATTAGTGGTATTGCAGTTTCTGCATATGTATTTAGCTTATTTGTTGATTGCATTAAGCCTAAACAATATTTCATTGTTTTTGTTTGAATTGTTTCTAATTTTTTTGAGATATATTTAGACGTTCGGTGCTATAGAAGCATTTAGGTAGGATAATTGAATTTAAAATTAATAATAAATTTTTATTAGAGCTTCCCCAGTTTGATCCTCCAAGAAATCTTAAATAGTTAAAAAGTTTTTTAGATTTTTTCTCTTGCATTTTGTATATAATTACTCCATTTTAATTTGGAATCTAAGTGTAATCCCAAGAATTTAACATCATCCGTTATTGTGGTATCTTTGTTATTTAATTTTATTTTTAATTCGTTTGTAATTTTATTTTTTCTACGAAAACAAATTATTTTTGTTTTTTCAGTAGAAATGTTTAAGTTTTACTTTTCAGTATATAATAATTTATTTATTGTATTTTGTATTCTTTTATTTAAAATATTTATATCTGTATCAATCTACCAGAAGATAATGTCATCAGCATATGTTCCGTAACTAATTTCTGGATTAAAGACTTCTGAGATGTCGTTTAGATAAATATTAAAGAACAGAGGAGATAATGTCTCCCTGTAATATTCCATTTTCAAATTTATACTTATTTGATAATTTATTACCAATTTTTATTCTGAAGTTTTTTCTAATATGAAATGTGAGAGAAAGTAAAAAATGTTGCCACAAAATTTTAGTTTTCCGAGTTTTGCTATTAAGCCTTGATGCGATATTGAGTCAAAGGCTTTTTCCATATTTATTATAATAGCAACCATGTATAATCTATCTTTTATTGCGTATTCTAGATCTGATATAAAATTTAATAATAGGCCTTTTGATGATCTGACAGGTCTGAATCCGAAAAAGGTATCTAAAATTTTGAATTTTTCTATGTGCGAAATTAATCTGTTGTAAACTAGTCTTTCAAAAAGTTTAAGAACGTTAGAACTTAAACATATGGGTTTGTATGATGTAAGGTTTTCAGGATTTTTGTTTTTTTTTATGAATATCATAATTATCTAGCCAATTTTGAAGGTAAGTTTTTGTAGACCAAAATTTATTAAATAGTTCAAGCAATTTAATTTGCCATTCAAGAGTTAAATTTTTTAATAATTTATTGGTAATTACGTCAGGGCCAGGAGCAGTGTTGTTTTTTAAATTTTTAATGGCAGATCTTAGTTCCAAAAGAGAAAAAGTCAGATTTAGTATTATAATATCGCTTGTGAAATATATTTGAATTGTTTCATTATCTGATTTGAAGTGTAAATATATAAAAGTATTATGGTGTACGGGCTCATTTTTCACATTGTATGTTACATATAATTCAAAAAACTCAATAAAATAATGCACAACCGTAATTTATCATCTATTACATTTTTATTGCTGCTGAATACAGAATATCAGATATCAAAACAATTCATTTCAGGTTTATATCTTTCAAAAACCTGATTATTTTTCTCTTTACTTGGAGAGATATTTGTTAATTAAAGCTGCTGTTGCAGTGGCATTTTCTTTCCTCGCGAGAGACTGAATGGTTCCTTCTATTTCCTGTATGGAAATGCATCCTTCAGAAGCCTGGGTAAAAACAATATTTGAAACCATATTTTATCAGAATTTATTACTTTAAATCTTACAGTTATTCACTCTTAAAAATATTCATAGACTTAATTTTCTCGTTGGAATATTTCCACTATTTGTTTTAATTCAATGGTGGAATTAAATTTTATAGCTCTACAGTCGCTCAAAAAAATTTCCAAACACTGTGGTTGCTTACAGAATTCAGAAAATAATATCTGTCAACGATTTCTTTTTATAAATTAGTGATCTGGCAACCTTCGTGTTACGTAACACCAATGAGATAGAATACATAGTGTTCACAGCGCAACCTTCGTGTTACGTTTACATAGTGTTCACAGCGCTCCCTGTCCGAAGCTAAAGTAAGTTCATTAATGCCTACCCTGTACATGGCCACAAGCATGTAGCAGGCGCCTTTTCTTAGTATTGTGTTTACATGCCTTAATAAAAAAAGGAGTTTCTATTTTCATTAAATTATATAAGGCCAAATATTTACTTTCAAAATAGTCTGGAAATAACGCAGTCTTTTAACTGATATTTTTTTCTTTTTTATTAAATACAATATTTTTAGTCTATTAAAGGTTCAACTAAAATGATTGATTGGATTTAATCCTAAAAACGAAAACTTAACGTAATTAAAAAAACGAAAACCGTTTATCTACTTAGGCTTAGTGCATTAATACCTATACTTTACATTACGGCAGCCATGTAATGGGTGGGCAAGACGTCGTTCAAATTGCTTCAACTTTTGGAACCGGTTGCGCCCTCTATCTACTTTACCTCGTTGCGTAACACGAAGATTGCTAGATCACTAATTTCTAAAAAAATCGTCGCCAGATATTTTTTCTGAATTCTGTAATCAATCGTAGTGTTCGGATATTTTTTTGAGCGACTGTATATTAATTATTTGCTTATTCAAATATATCTTAATGCCGTACAACAGAAATCAGAGGCAGCCTTTCTGAAGTAAATTTAGCACAAACTCTTGATTTAGCACAATATTAGATATAAAATCAACTTTTCACTTCTTATTTTAACTACTTGTATTTCATTTCATATATACAGTTGTATCAGAAAAATATGACTACCTACTAGGTATTATCTATTGTAGGTGGTCATATTATTCTGATAAGACTGTATGTCGGTAATATTCAAAACAGGTAGGCATTTACCATTTCCACCTTAGTTAATATCGATTAATTTTGCGTACTTTGGGCAAACGTTGTTTGTAATTGCTTTTGAAACATGTAATGACACGAAATCCATAAAACCTTGTCAAAAACTTCAGTAATGATTGAGACATTTCCCTTCTATTATTTATTCAATCTTATCTTCAGTAATCGATTACTGGTGCCAAAACACCAGTAATCGCATTTCACACGGAATTAGAGATATATTACAAAAAAAAAGAGAGATTATATGATGGAACATAAAATAATTTAAGATGCAGCGAGAAAAGCAGGATACCCACAAAAGTTGGTTGGTTTTCCTCTGAGAGGCAGTTTTTTTGCGCACCATGGGATAAATGTCCAGGTCACATGGACCCCGAAGATTGGGGGAGGGGACCCACTGGAACAGTTGTTGGGAAACAGATGGTAGCCTCCCGTCAAGGCCATCCAGCGTGTTCTGTAACGTACACAAGATATTGCTCTCCAGCACACAGGACCACGGCTTAACGTCCAATCCGACTGATGACGGCCTTTCCAAGCGTATCGGCGGCCCCTACAGACCGTGACAGGGCGGGAAGTTTTGCGGAGATAAATCTCAACGCTGACCCAACTGGGACTCGAAAGAGTCGTACCTACTGGAAAGAAGGGTCGTGTCCAAAGTGACGTCATCCCTACCCCAGTGTATTTATTGATGTCTGCTTTCTGCTGCTAGGTTCCCCCCATTTCTTTCCCCCACTACCAGTGACAACCGAGATGGGCTTCACTTCTGCCAAAGGAAGTCGGGAGGGAAAAAGTGTTTGTTGTAGGACGTAGGCAGGTACGAGTTGCAAATAATACCACTGGATGTACAATACGCCAGAGTGCCGCCTGGGAAAATGTGAGGGAGCTATAGCATGAGTGCCATTCCATTGTGTTCACAGAAACCTATTCTTTGAAGCGTTCTGTTGGGGAAAATAGCGTGCATTGTACTTAGCAAACGCAACAATAAGAGCGAATGCGATAGAAATGTGACAGTCAAGGAGGAGGTGTGCCTCTGAATAGTTCCCAAACCTGACGTCTAGTATCTGATTGTAGACGAAAAAGTGTCGTAACTCACGTCACTTTTACTAAAGGAAAGGGTGGGAGAAAGTGTTTGTTGGAGGCCGTATACTGGGTTTGTGTCACAGATAATACTAGTGGATGTACAATAAACCAGGGCGTTGAATAACCTGACACAATGTGACAGCATGTGATTGTGGCGAAAAGTCGTTCAACACCGCTAAAGGAGGGGTGTCAGAAAGCCTGTTCTAAGAGATCGAGTTCTGTCGAGAAATAATTAGAGGCGACTGCTGCTTAGACAGGTATGTGCACTGATAATAGAGGGATAACAATGTCCTTTTGGATCGCTTCTTAGTCGGGAGAGTACGTTACCTTCAGCAAGGGCCACGTTGCTAACCACCCACCTTCAAGGGGGGCGAAACGTCCACTCGGAAGGGTCATGGCTTGCTAACGAATCTTATCCAACGGCACATTCCGTTTAACAGAAGGGACGCTACTGAAAATGAATTGGAATCTTGGGTGGCAATAAGAAAGCGGTAGTCGTTTTGAGAAGACGCAAGGGGAGGTCTCGTCTGCACGGTGTTCCATTATAACAGAAGCATGGGAGGTTCGAAGTAGCGTCAGCGAAAAACCCATAACTCACATCAGCATTGGAAAGGTCGTGCTAAGGTGAACCATGCCAAGTGTACTCTAAACGCGTCATTAATGGTGGAGAAATGTAACTCGTATAAGTATACAATGGAAGCGCGGGCAGATGCACGTGCGATTCCGGCCAGGTGCAGCATTTAAGCAGCCTTTTGATACAATAGGAACTGTCAAACTACTGTGCAAAGAAATGGTTGTAAGGTCAAAGGTCGTGTGAGAATCTTCCAAGTCCGGAACAGCATCGCGAAAAACCACTATGGTAACAAGGTGTAGGGATTTAAAACGTCCCATTGGAGGGAGGTGAAGGTGGGTGGACTCGCGCATGCATATGAAGCGGTTTATAAACTCCTGCACATCCCGGAAGAAGTCATTAAGCAATGGATCTCTCCTATGCACAGAAATTGGAAGCCTTAGCCAGCATTCAGCGTGAGCTGGATGCTATTTTAGAGTCGGTGGAGCCAGCACCAATAACTTCACGCCTAAGTTTGAAGAGATGGAAAAAAGAGCGGTCAGGCCCCGACGTCGAAGTGACCGAGGTCAGAAGAGCCATTTATCGAGGGCGGCCCATCAAGCTCACCACACACCGTCGAAGGAGCCGGCATAGCATCTTCCACGCCTGTGCCAATGTCACTCATATCTCTGAAGAGATGGTTGAAGGCAGAACTGCCACCGTCGAAATGACAGAGTGGCAGAAACACCATGCAGGGACTCGTCAAGGTCGCCACCCACTGGAGAAGGAGTGAGCATACCCTCGACATCTACTGTGTCTGTGCCGAGGCTGCCAGCCGTTACCATGACAACAGAGCAGCAACCAAGCACTTAGGGCGTTGTTTACCATGCCAACAGTGCTATCGATTTAGCCGCTGATGCTCCAGGTTACATAATCACAAGGAGCAGCAGCTATCGCTCCTCAAAAAATAAGTGCTGTTCGCGACTCACACAGCTCGAATGATCAATTTTGACCGTGTGGGTCCACTTGAATTCATGGACACTCTCCTTAACGTTCAAAGGGGTATTTTTCAAGAACTACTGCCAGAGAAGGAATACAGTCATGTCAGACTCTGCGTCCACTCCAAATGCCTCCGGAGCACCATCAATGACCTTGCGTAATGAGGTGACGGCGGAAAAAATTCATGGACACAGTGGAGAAAGTTCTTCAATCTAATGATGCGATTGGTACAGATGAAGATTTATATTTTGATCTGGCCGCTGCTTATCTGGAATGTTTCGGAGGCATCAGTAGCGCCCCTGGACCATGGCGCAGACCTCTGGCGGACTTCGAGCGGACCAGTAAAAAGTCTGTTATCAACATCTTCAACAATGACAACCTGTCTCTCTCCCGAAGTCTTGTCGTTGGGCATGCCCTGTGTTTAAAAAAGCAGGGTAAGGTGTCAGTACATCTGTGCGCGAGACTCTGGCAGACAGCGGGATGAGGCTAAAGCCTTACATCGTGACCCCGGTGTCCCTGAGCGCAAGTGTGGTTTGACCCATCTACAAACCTTTCAGACGTGACTGTACCCCGAATACCGAATCATCGTGTTCGTGGCACAGGACGTTTTTCAAGTTATCTATGCCGTAAGAAAGATGTGGAAAACATCATTTATCTCCTACACGACAACCTCACTTCTCAGTCATGGCCAGGCCAGCTGGATACTTCCGTGCTTTGAACTTCTGTGTGCTCTCCCTCAAACCAGTGTACAACAAACCCCATATTTGTAAAAACATCTGTCGGTCCTGTATGATGGCAGACTGCGGCAAAAAAGGTACCTCCATCTTTTGAAACTTCTGTCCTGGTTACTTTAAAGGTCAACAGTGTCTGACCTCACACCTTCTCAATGGTACCTGTGCTAATCGACACAGGTGTGTCGACTGGGGGGTCATTTACCAGACCACTGAACCACTCACCAGTGTGTACAGAAAGAGTTAGAGTGTGTGAAAGTGGCTAAAGAATGTGAAGTCACCAGCAGCCGGCTCTATTTTGATATAGAGTCTGGAAGAGGATGGTTTATTAACCCCCATTCTATGCATCATCACCTACGAAGACGGTGATGGTGTATGGTAATATGAAGAGTTCGACCATACGGACACCTTCCTGGACTGATTGCTGCCTACCGATAAAGGAAAGCCTAAATTTAGAGACGTCACTTCGCTAGCACATAGCGGTAGAGGATTCGATTTCATTCCCGTTCTAAATTACCTCTATCGAAAGTGCCTGATGCTGGTATTGATTTTTAAGGACAACAAAATTCTTAATTTACCCAGCCTCAAAATCAGGTTTATTGATTCTCTCTCTTTCATTCAGGCCCCTCTACGATCTTTTCCTAAAACTTTTTTTTTTACCGAAGTTAAAAAAAGTTTCTTCCCTCCCCCTTTTTGCACGAGAGAAAATTTATTCAGGACCCATTCCCGACGCCCATAATGTCGAACCACAGCACATGACCCCAGGAGAAGCTTCAGAATTCCGTCAATGGTACGAAATAATGAAGGGGACTCACTGGGATTTTAAATCTGAAATGATTGCGTACTGTAAATCTGACGTGCACCCTTTAATGCGAGGTTGTGAAAGCTTCTGTAGGGAATTTTAGGGATGACAGGAGTAGACCCTTTTTCTAAAAGTACTCTTTCTTCGTCTTGTCTGCAAGTCTACAGACAGAAATTCATGCCCGAGGGAGTGATTGGTGTTTTCCCCTCGAATCGGGAGACAGACAAAGTAGGAAAGGGCTTGCCTGGCTAGCCTACATAACAGAGACCAAGAATCTCACCCTCCAGACCACGCGCTCTGCAGAGGGTGAAGTCAAAGTCGGTCCTTATTTTTTGGAAGGTCTGTGTATGCAAACCAAACAGGATCTGAAAATGCGGGATGTTATTATCACTCCTGTCCCGAATGCTTCAGTCCGAGCATTACCCACCCCCTCACAGGGCAACCCATGGGATTAAATTATTTAAGGATCCTCGATAGAGAGCGATGCATCCAGCGATTTTTACCTGATCACAGGTACAGTGTGTGCTGGGAGCACGATTTCGACCAGATACTCAAAACAGATCCCACCGTAGTAGTAGAGTAAATGAGAGTTCTGGGCCAATGTTAAAGTATAGGGGATCCCATGTTAACCTATGAGACACTTTTGGGGAGATGACGTTAAACTAATTTTGGGAGGACACTGTTCCTGATAGACAGGACACGAGGGGGGTTTTGTGGGGAAAATGTTGCAGTTATCAACACTTCACTGAATGATTGGGCTATTGGGGTGTAAATATCGGTTTAAATCAGAGAAATCGAGTAGAGCAAGACAGTTTGGGAAATTAGTTTAAAAAATATGACAGTTGAAAATCAATAGATAAATGAGGTTTTCGAGGGCTGCGGGAGAAAAAATATGATGGAAAAATAGATTTTTGGGGTGCTATCTGTAAATGTATGTATTTTTTATGTTCCAGTGAAGATGAGTAGATATGAGAAAAGTTCCCCGTTGTCAGTCAAGAGGGTCCATCTCAGTTTTTCCCCCCATTCAGTTTTTCCCCCCACCTGAAGACTCTGTTATGGGACAATAGACCCTAGGGGGGTCTATTGTCCCATAACAGAGTCTTCAGGCATGAGGTCTGCAGGAAAAAAAAATATTGATAACTCTGCGGATAATCTCTTTGGAGAAGGCGTCCGAGATGATATGTCTACTGCTACAAACATGTTTGTGTTGCCGTGACACTGGTGCTGACAGAAGTACTGTTAGATACCTCTTTATATTAATTACTAAAGACTTAAAAATACTCAGGTGTTGAGGGAAAAAAACAACCAGGCTGAATTCATATGGGGGAAGTTTCTGAACTGTTCATTTTTTTCTCTCCTCGCTTCTCCCCCCCCCCCCATTGTATCTAGTCTCTTTCGCAGAGCCTTTATATACATTTATTTCATGAGCAGCATTTCGTTGTAAGTGCACTGTGACAGCAATGCTTGCTTAAAATCCGATCCAGCTGCTTCCTGTTCAAGTCTCACAATATGACGTAATGAATGTATTCTGAGAGACTTCTTGTTGATGCTAACGGAAATGCAATCTTCTTTGGCTCTGGGCAATGGCTGGCTCACTCGGTTCAAAAAGGAGATAAAGTTATAAAAGTAATATTGGGATGTATAGTCGCTAAAAGACAATTCCAAACATTTACCTACCTTCGAATTTTCTCTTTTTAGGGCTTCCTAAAGAATATTTGTGTACTACCTATCTTCTTTAAACCCAACACAAACTACAATCTCCACAGAACATCTGTAAGATATCTAAGATGAGCATTAGATATGAATAAGTCATCTGCGATATCTCATAGACGTTACATAGAAATTGTAGTTTGTGTTGGGTTTAAAGAAAATAGCTAGTGCACAAAATAAAAACATGTACCTTGTGATGAAAGTCTGAAACAAGACCTCCAGGTAACTTTCTTCATTCTTTTGGATCTGGATAGTGTCTAGAAAGTGAAACACTAACGTTGCTGCCCCTGTGAAATTTCTTGTTTACTGGAAAAACAGAAAAAAATTCCAGAAGTTGTGGTCTTATTACTTCAATGAATTTTTTATTGTCCAAGTTGATGCTATAATGTATACTGAAAGAGGTATTTGTTGTGCAACAGATCACTTTACTTATATATCCATTAGAAACGCAAAAATGGTAATTATCTTTTAAAATAGGTGGCGTTAGTAGGTCAAATTTTGTGTTTATCTGTATAATTGGATGAGACTGCACTTCTTTCGCCTCTTTATCACCATAGGTAAGACAAATTATAATATTTTTATCAACGTATAGTTTTGTAGCAGCGTCATTGTTTAGAATTGGTTGTGCCAACATTCGTAATTCGTTTTCCATTTGCATCGCCATTAAAACTGTTTCCACTTGATGCAAAAAGTCCATTTTCATTTCTCAATAGAGCATTGGATGGGTTAGGATCTAACTTTGTCAAGCCATCAACGTAACTTTTTGTTGTCGCATTTCTGTTGTGCCTCGGTTCCCCGAGATTTCCTATTCTCTTATTGTTTGCATTAAAGACATCCTCGCCAGTTAATGCGACTTTTTCCAAATATCTGTTAGTTACATCAGCAGAATCAGACTCGGGATTGGAAATATCAATGATTTGTTTTTTTTTTCTGCACTGAAACTACGCCTGTCGAATAAATGCTTCGCGGAACGTAAAGTCCATCTTTATTACTCACAAATATATTCATTGACCTATTTTGAATAGTGGTCAAGTTGTCGACGTAGTGTTTCGTAGTGGCATTGGATGAATCGGTCGGTTCTGCAAGATTTTTAATGCGTTATTACTTGCATCGTAATTGTCATCTTCATTGCAAACTGCACTTTTTTCCAAATATCGTTTCGTAACTACTCCAGAGTCTGCATCCGGTTCAGTGACATTGATTATTTGTTTGTTTCTCGCATCGTAGCTATTGTTCCGAAAAATTAAAGAAGTATTAACATATTGAATGGTAGCGGCATCTCCATTATCTATAGGTCTGCATATATTCGATATTCTTTTAGTATTTGCGTCATAATTTCCCGTGTGATTCAGTGTTATATAGACTCTTGCTTTAGATATTGTTTTGTCACAGAGTCCGAACTTTCTTCTGGGTTGGTTACATTTCTCAATTTTTTATTACTCATGTCATAGTCCCCATCGTGTGTCAATTTAAAACCGACATCTGGAATTCCCGCTGGTCCTCTTTCGGAACCGGTCTCTGAGCTAATGATGCCAAACTTTGTCAAGTAATTCATTTTTATTTTCCAAAGTTCTTCCTGTATTTGAGAGGTATGTGCTTCTTTTTTTAGCGATTAATAAGAAATCGTGTCGTTTTGAAACAGCATATGCATAAAAAAAACTTTCCTGATTTCTGTCGCATGATCCATTTGTATCTGCAACATTTCTCTCTTGTTCTGCATATTAAAGAATATAAAATAATTACACTGTAGTCGAATGTCTTTTGGAGTCGAAAAATAACTCTGTGTCAGGTAAATCAATAATATGTTCTTTTTCCTTCCTCTAACGAATAATTCTTCAATGAGTTTTTGATCTTTTTCCGTTACGAAATCGTCGAAAACAATTAAATTTTGCATGACGGGATCCAGTTCGTTGACCTTGACGATATCTTCTTTACTGGCAGAAAAAGTTGCAACTGGGATGTTTTTGCCAAAGGTTTTCTCCAAAATTTCGTTCAAGTCATTGAATATTTCTTGCATAAACTGATATTTCGGCTCGGTTAAGTCTTTGGCATATAAAAATATTTTATTATAGTAGAGATGAATAAATATGAAGTTCAACAAAAGATCAGTCTTCCCAGAAACCGATGGACCACAGATTAAAAGTCTAAATGGCCTGAGTGGTGCTAATACGTTTCTGTTTAAGATATTCTTGTCTTCTTCAAAGTCGAAATTTTGAATTTACATTTGCTTATTTTAAAAAGGGATCTTCTTTTATCCACCTTCTGTGGAGATTGTATAAACTTTTTTTTTTAAGAAACCGTCAGCGACATTTTAACACATCAACGGAGCTTTAAAGGAAAGTCTCTTTCTTTGCTAGAGCAATCGCGATCGAATGTAAGCAATCGAGTTCTGAATACGGAAAGTCCCCTGAGAAATTCCCGTGAAAAGAAGGACCTTCTGTTAAGTAACCGTAGATGTGTTTTGCAAAATGTCGCTAATGGTTTCTTTACAAAAAGTTCACACAATCTCCACAGAACGTCTGTAAGATATCTAAGATGAGCAGTAGATATGCATGGGTCATCTTCGACATCTTATAGACGTTACATAAAGATTGTAGTTTGTGTTGGGTTTAAAGAAGATAGATAGTACACAAATATTCCTTAGGAAAAATTGTGTATACCTGTACCATATTTACTTATATTTTTTATATAGAAATTAAGCATGTATTGTGTAAAGTGTAACACTGGATGGCCTTGACGGGAGGCTACCATCTGTCTCCCAACAGCTGTTCCAGAGGATCCCTTCCCCCAACCTTCTCTGAGCCTTCGGGGTCCATGTGACCTGCCCATTTAGCCCATGGTGTGCAAAAAAGTGCCGCTCAGAGGTAAAACAACCCAACCCTATTCGCTAATCTATGGTTATCCATACGGGCAACTTGGCCAAACCAAAGGAGTCTCTCTCTGCACAATATGCTGCTTAAAGGAGGTTGCCATCGTCTTTAAACTTGCCTCTTCTGAAGTCATTTTTATTGATCTGTTGTTATTGTAATTTTTAACAAGTTTCGGAAGAACATCGATCCATTTACTCGTATTATTGGCAGTGAAATATTTCCACATTTTTGTCTTTAGAGTCCTATTGAAACGTTCAACTATCTGCGCTTTGGTTACATTTCCGGTGGCGAAGCATTTCACGCCCCGTTTGCTAAACAGCGTTTGCGTTTCTCTATTAATAACTCAGTTCCATAATCTGTTTGCAACTTAGATGGCTTGCGCTGTTGAAATATTTTGACGAACGCCTTTGTATTCTCGCTTAGTGTGTAAAAGTGTAAAACGAAAACTGTAACGGAAAACCTTGAATATGTCACATCAAAGAATAAAAGATTAATGATGAGAGGTAGATGCCGAACGTGTGGAAAAATGAAGTAACAATTTGTGAAACGAAAAGGAAAATTTGTAAAAGGTGGGGATATAGTAAGCTGGATTCAAGAAAAGTTTAATCCGCCCGAAATGCACATTCCAGGTTACCAGTATTGTGGACCTTTTACGAAACTGGAGAAAGGGTTAATGCGAGGAGATCCTGGTATTAACCGTGTGGATAAAGCCTGCAAAAAAACGACATTTCTTACAGCAAATCTACAGAAACTAAAAAGAGACACGAAACCGACCAAGAAGTTATTAAATGATTTTGATGAAATTCAGAATCCAACTTTAGGAGAAAGAATTTCCAGAACGATAATCAAATCTATCATTAAAACAAAGAAACGGTTCGGCTTAGCACACAAGAAATAAGATGCTTTCTTCCGTTTACTCTGATCCATTAAAGGGATTCTCCGGTATAAAAGATCTAATACGCAAAACTGGATTGAAATTAAAAGAGGTAAAGAAGTATCTCGAACAACAAGATGTGTACACTTTACATAAACCCATCTACACGAAATTCAAAACAAGACGTTTTATGTCTCTGATGTGGACGACCAGTGGCACAACGATTTAATCGGTATGCAAAAATTTAAATTACACAATGACAACACGAATTACATTTTAACAGTGATTGACATTTTCAATAAATTCACTTGGGCGATGCCTGTTAAAAAGAAAACTGGTAGCGAGAATACAAAGGCGTTCGTCAAAATATTTCAACAGCGCAAGCCATCCAAGTTGCAAACAGATTATGGAACTGAGTTATTAATAGAGAAACGCAAACGCTGTTTAGCAAACGGGGCGTGAAATGCTTCGCCACCGGAAATGTAACCAAAGCGCAGATAGTTGAACGTTTCAATAGGACTCTAAAGACAAAAATGTGGAAATATTTCACTGCCAATAATACGAGTAAATGGATCGATGTTCTTCCGAAACTTGTTAAAAATTACAATAACAACAGATCAATAAAAATGACTTCAGAAGAGGCAAGTTTAAAGACGATGGCAACCTCCTTTAAGCAGCATATTGTGCAGAGAGAGACTCCTTTGGTTTGGCCAATCATAGATTAGCGAATAGGGTTGGGTTGTTTTACCTCTGAGCGGCACTTTTTTGCCCACCATGGGCTAAATGGGCAGGTCACGTGGACCCCGAAGGCTCAGAGAAGGTAGGGGGAAGGGACCCTCTGGGACAGCTGTTGGGTTGGGTTGGGTTGTTTTACTTCTGAGCGGCACTTTTTTGCACACCATGGGCTAAATGGCCAGATCACATGGACCCCGAAGGCTCAGAGAAGGTCGGGGGAGGGGACCCACTGGAACAGCTGTTGGGAGACATAGTAGCCTCCCGTCAAGGCCATCCAGTGTGTTCTTAACGCGCACAGGATATTGCTCTCCCACACACAGCTACGAGTTAATGTCCCATTCGACAAACGGCAGCCTTTCCAAGCCCATCAGTGTCCCCTACTGACCGTGGGCAGGACGGGGAATTTTGCGGAGAAAAATCTCAACGCTGACCCAGCTTGGACTCGAACTTGGGAACTACAGATTACGAGCCTGGCGCGCTACCGACTGAACCACCCCCGTCCCCAGGCGAATAGGGTTATGAACAGTGTGTCTAAAGGCCTTAGAAAGAGCAGGAGACGTAGGATGCGGTAGGCAGAAAATGTCAAACAGGACCTTGTTAGAATTGGTGTGCAGTGACCATATGCAGCAGATGTAGCTCAGGATAGATATGCTTGGAGAACTAAATTGCACGATGTGGTTGGGCCTCCGTAGTCCATGACTGCTTGAGGATGGTGATGATCTCGGGTAGGGGTTCTCAATGTAGGGTACGCGGTAAAAGGTTTTAGGGTACGCTGTGAGAGCATATCCCAAAATATGTAATTTATTAATACAAAATTTAATTAATATACATGTAGTGTTTTATTTTATTCCCATTGGTATACTATCTATATATACAAGGGGTACGCCAACTTCATATACATTTCCAGGGAGTACGTGAAGCATAAAATGTTAAGAACCAGTGATCTAGGCAATTAGGGGGTTTGGTCTTTTAAGAAATGATGAGATTTAGAGAAGGAATCGGCAACCAGCTTTGAACAGCATATTGTGTTGGTTTGGCCACGTTGCCTGTAAGCATAACTGTAGATTTGAAAAGAGGGTTATGAAAAGTGTGTCTAAAGGGCTCAGAAAAAAGGGGAAGATCTTGAATGCAGTGAGCAAACGATTTTAAACAGGACCTCGTTTGAATTGTGGCCAAATATACCTGCTCTAGGTCAGAAAGATACGTTTGGAAAGGTAAATTGCGCAGTGTAGTTGGGGCTCCGTAGCCAATGGCTGGTTGAGGATTTTCCATGTATGTATACATTTTTGAATGAATTTATCATATAGCAGTCTTGGTATACGAGCTCTATCCTGGCTTCCACTAATATTATATTGGCGTAGATGACTTAAAATTTCATTTCTGCGTTTCTGAATGAGCTATTACCATCTTGCCTATAGAAATCATCGTTCTTGTAGGCTTTGAAAAATATTTCATTCCAATAATTTGTTTCTCACAATTTTGGTCCAAAATTCACGTTTATAAATAAAAGTTGACTATTATTTTAGTAGTTGTGATGAATCTAGCTCAAGTATCAGAAAGTTGTTGGGTTATTTTACATCTGAGCGACACTTTTTTGCACACCATGGGCAAAATGGCCAGGTCACAAGGACCCCGAAGACTCAAAGAAGGTTGGGAAAGGGGACCCACTGGAACAGCTGTCAGGTGACAGATATCTGCCCCCCGTCAAGACCATCCAGCATGTTCTTTAACGTGCACAGGTTATGGCTCTCCTGCACATGGAGCCACGGCTTACCATCCCATCTGATGGACGACGGCTTTTCGAAGTCCATCGGTGTACCTGGGAACTACAGATTACGAGTCTGGCGCGCTACCGACTGAGTCACTCACGCCCCGTATCAGAAAGTAAAAGCCAACGCATTGCTGTCTCTTTTGCTTTCTCTGGTGACATGTCTATTAGCATCAGATCCAGTTAAATCAATGTTAAATACCGAGTTAAAAAGCGTTCGAGGATAGATGACTCTCAGGTGATTTCTGTTTAGTTCCTAAATAAAGACATAAATTTGAACAGCCAATATGAATCATAACATAATCGTTATGAATTTCAGTTCCAATAATTAACCCCCACGAAAGCTGCACGAAATGTGAATGATTGTGCATATGAGAATAAGTGCAAACCGAATACCCATTTCAATAAATTTACAAAAGAAATTCAATTTTTCTTCAACTAGTGTTATCACGGAGATCTTTCACTATGTTACACCATAGAATTAAAGTTTTTAGAGAGGCGAGGCTTTAATAGAAAAACAATAAACTTGAAAACCTTCGACCATTCTTTACCCGAGATTCAAACTCATGTACAGTCGCTCAAAAAATATCCGAACACTAGCTCAAAAAATATCCGAACACTATGGTTGATTACAGAATTCAGAAAAAATATCTGGCACCGATTTTTTTAGAAATTAGTGATCTGGCAACACTGTAGATACAACTACTGTAGATATCAACACTGTAGATACAAATTATAGGAACACCAAGTATATTATAAATATTACATAATTTTTCTCGCCTTTTTCGCCGCAAAATCTTTAATTACGTCATCAAAATTGACCGATTTCGTTATTTCGCTTTCTATTGAAAGATTAGTTAGTCATCGATTAGTGGATTCTGCGATTGGATTTACTATTGGGCTTTGAAACTAACTGACATGCGCTCTGGTGGTGGGATTGACATATAGCAATTCCCTATATATTCTTAATTCGAGACTGGCGCCATTTATTTCAGGAGTCTGGTACAGTCACTCAAAAAAGTATCCCAACACTATGGTTGATTACAGAATTCAGAAAAAAATATCTGGCAACGATTTTTTTAGAAATTAGTGATCTGACAATCTTCGTGTCACGTGACACGAAGGTTGCCAGATCACTAATTTCTAAAAAAAATTGTTGCCAGATATTTTTTCTGAATTCTATAATCAACCATAGTGTTCGGATATTTATTTGAGCGACTGTACTTTTGCTCCTCAGACAAATAACAAGGAACAAGGTCTATAATTATAAAGATTTGCTATTGGAACTGAAAAATTAATAATTTTTTATTTATTATGAACTCATTAAAAGCAGAAAATAAGTGAAAGATATTTACCTCAGATAAAGTAGTTTCAACCGCAAAAGGATATTTCAAATCAGGATTTTTGGAAATGTCTATCAGAAACAAATCATTTCTCAATTTTTTATTTGGTTTGTACTTTTCTGCTGTTTCTAATCTTCTGCAATAGTTTTCGATTGCTGCAGATAAGTCTTCTCTCTTCAAGGCTCCATTATAATTCTCGATCATAAAATTCTGCACTGTACTAACTTTAGTTTCGAGAGATGATGATGCTATCAAATGGTTTTTTAACTGGAATAAAAAAAAAGAAATAAGAATAGGAAAATAAAATTCCATTCTGTTCACTAGCTGTTTCAACAGAACTTGTCAATAATTGCTTCAGCAGCAAAATAATAGCAAATGTCATCATAAGAATGGAAAGTACAGAGCTTTGCACTGCGAAAACAAAATGTCGCCAAAAAGAATTGCAAGCATAGAATCCTTAGGGTGAAATTTGTCTTTAGTAATAAAAGAGGTGTCATAATTAAGTATCTAAGTCAGTGTCTCGCAAACTGCATGCCGCGAGAGATTTTCAAATTGACACTAGATATTCCAAAGATTTCATTTTGACTTGACTTGCGTTATCGACGTGCTTTAATAAAAATCTTTCAGATTTTATCAACTGGGATCTTGTAAGTACTTATCAAGTTTTTTCCAAATTTTGGTATTAATTTTTGATTATTTTAAACCATAGAATGGACAAATATTTAAAAAACACCGAGTTATGAATTAAAGAACGAGAGCAAAATCTTCAAGTAAAACCAGGTTGATGACTTTAACAAAGCGCAAATATAATGACGATTATATAGAGTTTGCTTTTATTCTTTTTTAGGTGTGCCGCGGAAAAAAAATTTAGATTCAGTGTGCCGCGGAAAAAAAATTAGATTCAGTGTGCCGCAGAGTAAAAAAGTTTGCGAGACACTGATCTAAGTAATAAGGGTGAAGTTTCTCGGTGCCTGTTGGGTGCCTAATTGATTAGTGCTATCCACAGTGGCAAAATGCTACCTTAGCAATCATCACGTGACTTGAGAACTGGATATCTTTCACTATGCGAACTGCCATTGCTTTCGCTTCAACTTAAGCTTATATATTTCAGAAACTTGTGTCTAGAAGGAAGGAAGGAGACTTCCTATACACTTTACCTTCGTTTCGGTTTATTCTGCTTTTCAATTTCGTATTCCATTTCCTTCAAGTTAAGTCAAAATTTTTGCATTGCTCATGTTAGAATAAATAGGTTAGGTGTTCGATTCATCTACCTTGATTTCTGATTTTGTTCATTAGATTACGTAGGATGTGCTAAGTTAAAATCCCATTTACAAATTTTGCATTTCTGTCCTTTCTATCAATTGAATGCGTAAATCCATACGTAATCAATTGACGCGTAATCCGTTGAATTCAGCATTAAATTCCCAGAGCACTAAATAAAAGAAACTTTATGTGAACAACGGTCATGCACATACACTGAAGAGCCAAAACGTTATGACCAGCGCGTCTTTATGCAAATCGAAGCAACTGCAGGTAAATGAAGGCGCGTGTAAAGGTCATAAAATGGTATAAATAACACCTGATACTGAGCTCTGTTAATCAGTGTTATTCTTGTTCTTCAGATAGGAAAGGCAGCGGACTTAAGTTAATTTGACAAAGGCCAAATTGTAATGGCCAGACGACTGGATCTTATGTTGCCAGATGTTACGGCAACCACGGCAATCCCCGGTTCCGCCTTTCGACACTACCAAGTGAATGGAAAGCCGTGACTATCTATAGTCGGGGGCAAGGCTACACCATATAAATGCATCTCATCCCTGACCTCGTATGGCGAGCAGTCCTACAGAAGGAAATCCCGTCCATCGGTTGAACCCTGGAGTTTAATCTGTTCCCCGGTTAGCCATGAACAAGGATATGTAGATCCAAGTTCGCTCGGCACCCAGGGTGGAGACTCTTAGTGCGACCCAGACTTTGAAAAGGGCTCTTGCCTACTAGGGGACCAATCCGTTCAGCAGGGCCCTGAACTGCTCCCCAGAGCGCCTGATTTTGAGGTCTTAGCACCGTCCAACCGGGCCACTAAACTGGTCAGCGATGCCTTCGACCTCGGTTGGTCTCCATACAGGTCAGCAGATACATCTCTGTCCAACCGGGACCCATACAGGTCAGCAGAGTCTTCGACCGGTTGCTGGGCCACAAACTCCCCCACCACGACAAGGTGGTCCCCTATCGGGGGGGGGGGGGGAGACGACTGGATCAGAGCATTTCTGAGAAAGCAAGGCTCACAGTCAGCCGTGGTTAGTACCTTCAAAAAAGTCGTCTGAGGAGGGAAAACTATGAACTACCGGCATGGTGGACTGACCATGGCTCATCGATGCAAGAGATGAGCAAAGGCTATCCTGTATGGTACGAGCCAGCAGAAGCGATACTGTGGGCGCACCTCGCCCATGATTTGAATGCTTGTGATGGGAGTAATGTGTCGCAACACACAGTTCATCGAACCCTTCTGAAAATGGGGCTGTGTATCGCAGGCCGCTACGAGTGCCCATGCTAACCTCGGTTCACCGTCGAAAGCGCCTACAAAGGGCACGTAAGCATCAAAACTGGACCTTGAATGATTGAAAGAAGGTCGTCTAGTCCGATAAATTTCGTTTCTTGTTGCTCTATGTGGACGGCCGGGTATGTGCACGTCGTTTACCTAGGGAAGTGTTGGAACCAAGATGCACCTTGGGATGCACTTTGGGATGAAAACAAGCCGGTGGAAGAAGTGTAATGTTTTGGGCAATGTTCTGTTGGGAAACCTTGGGTCTAATCATTCATGTGCAGGAAACCATGACGTCTACAACTTACCTGAACATCATTGCAGACCAGGTGCATCCTTTCATGGCAATGGTATCCTCCTCTAGTAGTGCCTTCTTTTAGCAGGACAATGCGCCATGCGACATTGCCTAGATTGTTCGAGAATGGTTCATGGAACATGAAGACTTTCAGGTATTACCCTGGCCTCCAAATTCCCCAGTTGGGTTGTTTTACCTCTGAGCGGCACTTTTTTGCACACCATGAGCTAAATGGCAAGGTCACAAGGATTGCAAAGGCTCAGAGAAGGTTGGGGAAGGGGACTCACTGGAACAGCTGTTGGGAGACAGATGGTAGCCTCCCGTCAAGGCCATCTAGCGTGTTCTTTAACTTGCATAGGGTATGCCTCTCTCGTACACGGGGCTACGGATTAACGTCCCATCCGACGGATGGTGACCTTTCCAAGCCAATCGCTTCCAAGAGCTACTGACTGTGGGCAGGGCGGGGAATTTTTCAGAGATAAATCTCAACGCTGACCCATCTGGGACTGGAACCTGGGAACTACAAATTACGAGTCTGACCCGCTACCAACTGAGCCCCCCCCCCAAATTCCCCAGACATCAATCCAATCAAGCACCTGTGGTTTGTGTTGGAACAGCAAATTTGATGTGCGGTGGCCCAACCACGTAACTTACAAGAGTTAAGAGTTCTGGGAAGGTGTTGGTATTAGATACCCAAGATACCTTTAAAAATATTGTAGCATCCATGCCTCGTCAG
This sequence comes from Ryuthela nishihirai, assembly GCA_038380435.1. NCBI lineage: Eukaryota > Metazoa > Arthropoda > Arachnida > Araneae > Heptathelidae > Ryuthela > Ryuthela nishihirai. The sequence continues at coordinate 71,989,129 of JAWZYU010000008.1, read as the reverse complement.
GTAAGAGCTGTTTTGGCGGCACATAGAGGACCAACATCATATTAGGCAGGTGGTCATAATGTTTTGGCTCTTTGGTGTATGTTGGTATTGCGACTGCTTCATTTAATTACAAGTCGAATCCGCCCCTCATAGATATTTCAGTTGTACAGTCACTCAGAAAAATATCCGAACACTACGGTTGATTATAGAATTCAGAAAAAATATCTGGCAACGACTTTTTTAGAAATTAGTGATCTGGCAATCTTCGTGTTACGTAACACGTAGGTTGCCAGATTAACCGTACTGCTCGAATTTTTTTTTTTGAGCGACTGTACACCTGGATTCAAATGCTGTTTGAATATTTACGAGTAGTTGGGTTGTTTTACCTCTGAGCGGCACTTTTTTGCACACCATGGGCTAAATGGCCAAGTCACATGGACCCCGAAGGCTCAGAGAAGGTTGGGAGAGGGGACCCACTGGAACCGCTGTTGGGAGAGAGATGGTAGCCTCCCGTCAAGGCCATCCAGCGTGTTCTTTAACGTACACAGGGTATGGCTCTCCCGCACACGGGACCACGGCTTAACGTCCCATCCGACGGGCGGCGACCTTTCCAAGCCCATCGGTGTCCCCTACTGACCGTGGGCAGGGAGGGGAATATTTACGAGTTGAACACTAAATAGAAAATTTAATTACCTCAGTAATATCCGTTTCAGTGTATTGTTCAACAAAAGAACAGAAGCGAGCATCTTCTTCATGAAATATGACTTCAGCGTAATTCGGAACACCTCCATTGAGCACTTTGATCAAAGGAGAGAAATTTATGAGCATCAGCTTTTTCAATGTTGGAAATGAATCTGAATCTTGTGACTGAAGAGCCATTTCAAATGCAACTATTGAACCGTAGGAGTAACCTGCGACGTTAATGGGTCCATGAGGGTCATGCTTTTCAATCATCTGGAAACAAATAGAAAAAATTATTTATTTTTCAGTTGGAACATGTAAGAAAATCATTTATTAAATAAAATGTAACCCTGATACAATCTTTATATCATGGAATTTCACGAAAAATAATTGATTTATCATTGCAATGAAAAGCACAATATAACGACATAAAACTATTCCCTCTATCTGTTAGGGGGTGTTAAGGGTTGTCTCAATCCTTCTCGTACCAAGCTCATAATCTGCACTTCTTCGCAGGTTCGACTCTAATTGCGCCTTATCTCAACTAATCCTAACCTTACCCTCGGTGAGAATGTGGCCACCGTTGGGCTTGAAAAGGCCGCCGGCCATCAGATGGAACGTTACACCGTGGTGCAGGAGAGCCATATCCTATGGAACGTTAAGGAACACGCTGGATGGCCTTGAAGGGAGTCTCTCTTTATCTCCTAACAGCTGTCAGTGGATCTCCTTCCCAAACACTTTCAGAGCTTGGGATCCTTGTGACCTGGCCAATTATCCCATTGTGTGCAAAAAAACTGCCACTCAGAGTTAAAACAACCGAAACCTTTATTAGAAAATTGAAATTTGAAGCATCATGTTCCTTTGATTGGGTTTCGGTTGTTTTACCTCTGAGCGGCACTTTTTTTGCACACAATGGGCTAAATGGCCAGGTCACAAGGGTTGGGTTGTTTTACCTCTGAGCGGCACTTTTTTGCACACCATGGGCTAAATGGCCAGGTCACATGGACCCCGAAGGCTCAGAAAAGATTGAGGGAAAGGGACCCACTGGAACAGCTGTTGGGAGCCTCCTATCAAGGCATCCAGCGGGTTCTTTAACGTGCACAGGGTATGGCTATCTCGCACACGGGGCCGCGGTTTAATGTCCCATCCGACAGACGGCGTCCTTTCCAAGCCCATCGGTGTCCCCTACTGACCCCTACTGACCGTGGGCAGGGCGGGGAATTTTGCGGAGAAAAAACTCAACGCTTTCCCAGCTGGGACTCGAACCTGGGAATTGCAGATTACGAGCCTGGAGCGCTAACGCATGAGCCACCCCGCCCCATCGATGCTTCTGGCACTCGTCACTCCGACCAATATTTTATCTTGAATGTGACACCTGATCTAAAATTCTTCCTATTTCTGAGTTCTACCGCCTGAAATTGCCGTATTCATGAATTTTTAGTTCTTTAGCACCAGTAATATGTCTCCTTAGGTGGTTTTAATTTACATTGGTTGGTTGTTTTGGGTTTTATGGCGCATGGGCATCTAAGGCCATAATGCGCCAAACAAAAGACAATATAAAAGATAAAAGACGTGCAACCCGCAACCAAATTTAAAACAAATGAGCTAATTGTAAAAAGGTAAAACAACAAAGAACAAGTGTAAAAATACAAAGTAAAACAATAGAATATCAGGTGTAAGTGACCAGGAATATATATACAATGTATAAGGTGGTAAAATCAAAATCCAGTAAAATATCCACGTCAAAAATATAAGTTAAATTAATCCCAGGTGTAAAAGACCTGGGCTATACAAAATATTAGGTAAAATCAAAATCTATTAAAATAACCACAATATTTTAAAAAGGAAAAAACTGAGGATAAAAAGCTATGATTGGTTAAAAGATGTCCGAGTGTAAGAGGCTCGGACATAAAATTATGGAAATTAAAAATCACACGCCGTTCAAAGTTAAAAGCAGAGCATGAGATTAAAATATGTTCGATTGTTAAAATGGTGTCACAAAACTCGCACTTAGGTACATCGTCCGCCCGTAGAAGAAACGAATGAGTAATATAGGAGTGACCTAAGCGGAGCCGAGCAAGTACAACTTCCTCCTTGCGATTCCTGCGGTAACAAGACTGCCATGGTTTGATGATAGGTTTGATCTCAAAGAGTTTGTTAGTGAGCTGTTCCGACCAAGATCTCTGCCACTGTGCCCGGAGCTCGGTGGTAAAACGCTGCCGGAAATCCAGATATGGAACCGGCAACGGAGAGTCGGACAGGGGCGGGGCTGACCTGGCAGCAGAATCTGCCAGATCATTACCCCTGATTCCGACGTGACCGGGCACCCAACAAAAATGGATGGTGGTGGTGGCTGCCAGACGATGTAGCTGCTGGCGGATCTTAGTAAGAACAGGGTGAGGCCGATGCCTCACCGAGATCAAAGCCTGTAGCGAGCTAAGCGAGTCGGTGTAAAGCACACACCGACGATGATGCTTAGTCGCCACATGGTCCAAGGCGAGGCTGATAGCGTGCAACTCTGCAGTGAAGATGGAACACTGCAGTGGGATCTGGTCTGCAATGATTACATCACAGCAGACCATAGCCGATCCCACCGATGTGCCGGACTTCGAGCCATCTGTGAAGACAGGCAAGAAGTCCGGGTACTCAGCACAATGGCTGGCAAAGAGTTGACGGTACACACAGTCGGGTGTAAAGGCCTTCCCCGTCCTACACAAGGAAAAATCACAGGAAGGGGAAACAGCGAGCCATGGTGGAAGTGGCTCAGCTGTCGACTGTGCAACGCTATCGAGACTGGTGTTGATGTCTCTGAGGTAGCCTCGGACTCGCAAACCAAAAGGACGAATGGCAGTCGGCCGATTATTGTAAAGTATTTCCCACTTCGGACGGAAAACGCAGTTCCAAGTGGGATGGGCCAGGCAGGGATCGCAATTTAGAAGCATATTGTAGGGACAACTGCTGACGGCGAAGAGATAAAGAAGGTTCGTCGGTCTCAACATAAAGACTCTGGACCGATGAGGTGCGGAAGGCTCCCATGCAAACACGGAGGGCCTGGTGATGGAGGGGGTCCAGCACCTTCACCACCGAATCCCGGGCCGAGTCGTACACCTGGGATCCGTAGTCCAGTTTCGATCGGACAAGTGCACAGTACAGGCGGAGCAAAAAACATCGGTCCGCCCCCCAAGAGAGGGAGGAGAGGACCTTGACGATGTTCAATGCCCGCGTGCACTTGGACCTGAGATGACGTATGTGTGGTAAAAAGGTCAATTTCTGATCGAATATGAGACCGAGAAACTTGGTCTCCACCACAACTGGAATGATGTTACCCCCGAGCCGCAGCTCGGGATCCTGGTGAAGATTACGCTTGTGGCAAAAGTGCACACAAGCGGTCTTCTGTGGGGAGAACCGAAACCCGTTTGCCGTCGCCCAAACCGAAAGATTGTTCAGGGCGATTTGCAGTTGTCTTTCAATGACCCTCATGTTGGACGATGAGCAAAAGATGCTAAAGTCATCAACATAGAGGGCATTGCCTGCTGATGGAGGAAGTTGTCTAGTTATAGAATTAATCTTGACAGCGAAAAGAGTAACACTCAGAACGCAGCCTTGTGGCACCCCCTGTTCTTGGGGGTACGGCCGCGACAGAGTGTTACCGACACGGACACGAAAAGAGCGTGTCGATAAAAAGTTGGAGATGAAGATCGGCATGTGACCTCTTAAGCCGAAGCTGTGGAGGTCACGAAGAATGCCGATTCTCCAAGCCGTGTCGTACGCTTTTTCGATGTCGAAGAAAATTGACACCAGGTGCTCTCTACGTAAAAAGGAATTTCTGATAGCCGATTCGAGGCGTATCAGATGGTCAAGAGTTGACCGTTGCCTGCGAAAGCCACACTGGGTGTTGGAAAGAAGGTTGTGATGTTCTAAATACCAGATGAGTCTGGCATTTACCATTCTTTCCAACACCTTGCACACGCAGCTCGTCAATGCGATGGGACGATAATTGGAAAGAATCTTGGGATTTTTGCCTGGCTTGGGGAAGGCCAGGAGTCCGGAAACTGCTGCTCGAGAAAAATGCAAATGAAGAGATGGAGCAGCCAATCCTTACTCGATGGTGAAAGATGTTGGAGCATGGCATAATGGACATTGTCCGGCCCTACAGCAGAGGCACGAGAAGAGTGCAGAGCAAGGCGAAGCTCTTCCGCTGTGAATGGCCTGTTGTAAGGCTCCAGGCCATTCGAGTGGAAAGACAGCGGAGAGCGTTCCGCCCTGCCCTTCTGGGCCAGAAACTCGGGGGTGTAAGAGGAAGACGAAGAGATGGAAGAGAATGACTCCCCCAGAGTGTCGGCAATTGCTTTGGGATCAGCAATTGCCTGTCCATTGTGCTCCAAGATCGATAACGAGTGGGACGTGTAGTTCCCACTCATCATCCAGACTTTATCCCACACGACCTTAGAAGTAGTCGTGCGGGTGATAGAAGATGTATACTTGATCCAAGATTCCTTCTGGCTCTGGCGTCGGACGAAACGAGCTTTCGCCCTGGCGCGTTTGAAATTTTCGAGGTTGGGGGTTGTCGGATATCTCCGAAACACCCCCCAAGCCTTGTTCTGAGCCTTACGAGCTGCGGTGCAATCTGGATTCCACCACGGTTTCGGAAAGCGAGGAAACCGTGTAGAAGTTTGAGGAATGGTTGATGCAGCTGCATCTACGATACAGTCCGTTATCTCTGCTACTGCCACATTGATTGGCTCCTGGCTGACAGAGTGGTCATCGAGCTCAGAGAGCAGCTCGAAACCACCCCAGTCAGCCCGATCGAGCCTCCACCTCGAACGTGAAGGGCTGCAAGGCCCCCCATGCGAGATGGTGCACACCACGGGGAGGTGATCGCTTCCATAAGGGTTGTCCTCGACCTCCCATGTAAAGAGTGGAAGGATCGAGGAGGAGCAGATGGTGAGGTCAATGGCAGTGAAAGAGCGTGTTGGGGAGTGAAAGTAAGTACTGACACCGGTGTTCAACAGGGAGAGAGAAGGACCCAGGAGCCAATGCGGAAGGGGGACAAATGAGGAAGGGGGACGGCAGCTGCAAGACGAGATCATCAAGGTCTTCCTGGAAGACGATGCTCCCAGGTGGAAGATATACAGAGCAGACAGTCAGCGAGAACCCCACGAAAAGATGGATGGCTACCGCCTCCAAGTTGGTGGTGAGGGGTACGACCAGGAATGGAGAATGGTTGCTCATGAGGATGGCGACACCCCCGCGAGCAGGACCATCTCCATCCAGGTCCCGGCGAACCAGTGAAAAGTGCCGGATTGTGGGATCTGTGACTGGCTGCAAGTATGTCTCCTGCAGGCACACACAGATGGGCTGGTGTGCCTGAAGGAGGGATTTGATGTCGTCAAGATTCCTCTGGAATCCACGACAATTCCATTGTAGGAGTGTGGCCATCTCAGGACTTAGAAGAGTGGGCGGACGACAAGTTTCTATTCAGCTTAACCGCCACGGAGGACGGTTTACTGAATAGGGGGCAGTCGGTATCCATGTCCTCGGAATCGTCCGAGGGGCATGGATCGGTGACCGCCCTTTGAGGTGCAGTGATTTTCTTTTTGGGCCCTGGTGGGGGCCCCTTAGGTTTTGAAGGTCTTGCTGTCTGAGGACGGGGAGGAGGAGGACTTCCGGTGGAGGTGGAAGGCTGAGCTGCAGGAATGAAAACCGGGGTTGATGTCGAAGTCGACACCACCCTCGTTCTCGCCTGCGTGAGGAGGTACTTCGCAGCTGGCGAGAAAGACTCAGTAGGTGGTACACTGATGTCAGTCTGCACCGCAACCGAAGTCATTGGAACGATGGGCTTTCCAATGACTGCACTGGCATAGGAAACCTTGCCAGGTGGGGCGGGCGGTGCAGCAAGCTTTCTCGCTTCAGCATACGAGATGTTGTTCATGACTTTGAGGCGTTGTACCTCCTTTTCCTCCTTCCACTTCGGACAGTCACGGGAGTACGCCGGATGTTCGCCACTACAGTTCACACAGCATGCCTTTTCTGCTGTGCAGTCAGGATCGAGATGATCCTTACTGCCACAGCGAGCACAGGTGGGCTTGCCCCTGCATGCTGTGCGGGCGTGACCGTATATCTGACACTGAAAACAGCGCAGAGGGTTTGGGATATACGGCCGAACCTCACAATGTAAGTAACCTGCCTTGATGGATGAAGGCAGGCGTGGCGTGTTAAATGTGACAATCAACACCCTGGTGGGTGTCAATTTCCCATCACGGCGTGTCGAAACCCGGTGGACCGCTGTTACTCCTTGAGATGCGAGCTTCGAGAGGATTTCCTCCTCAGTGACTTTGAGGAGGCCCCACTCGGTGATCACACCCCGAGAGGAATTCAAAGTTTTATGGGGAGTGACTTCGACAGCCACCCCACCAATATCTTTTACTTTCAGGAGTAGTTCGGAGTGTTTTGAACAAGCGGTCTCAACCTGCAAGTCGCCAGATCGTAGGTGCTTGACAGATTTCGGCTCTCCCGCAAGACCTTTTAAACCTTTGTTGACGAAAAAAGGGGACATGTCCCCAAGCACCTGATCACCCGTGGAGTGGATGATCAGGAACTTTGGGAACGAACACACAGATACAGAAGACGACAGCAGTGATAACGTAGATGAAGAAGACGGGGGTTCATGTCGAGCCCTCTTGTTGGCAGTGATCGAATTTTCCTCATTCTCTCTCATGTTTATTTTTGTGTGGTTCAGTGCCCACTGTCCCCACCCTCCACGGAGCCCAACAAGGGGACGCCCAGTCGGGCGCCAGGGCTACGCAGGCACTATACCCACACAGACAGTGAGCCAAGCCCTCACAAATAAATATAAGGAAAATAAAAAGAGAAATGTGCAGAACAAAACATTCTACACAAATCAAACAAAGCGTAAAATAAGAAAAATTGTGAATGGCCAAACTGGCCTCACAAAGAAAGAATAACTACAAAAGAAAATCTGTGAGGAAACTTGCAAACCTGTACCCGGACCGTGGGCAAGGTTACTCACCGCTCTGCATGGTTGACCCTAGCAGGACCTGCCCACCAGCCGATTGCTCCTTGGGGGGCCACCCCAGGAGCTCCCGTTTACCGGAAGCAGAGGCCAAAGCAGTGTATAGCAGAGGCCCCAGAATCCGCTGCCCAGCCCCGCGACAGACAGGCTCCCCAATGGCAAGACGGCCAATGGGGACCACGCCAGTCATGAGCTGAGGAGAGAAGACGGGGACCCCCGAGCAACTACCAGGATCCTCCTTTCCCAGGACACGGGTCTCCGTGCACGGCAAACACGCGGGCGAGCGTTTAGGACCCTGCGAAGGTAACCGAGCCAGCGGAATCTTCACAGGGTGGTCCCCCTCACCACGTACAGGCGCTCACACCGAGTGGGGGTTTTAATTTACATCGTTAGAGGTTACTAAATATAGAACAGGCCAAACTTTTAATGGATATTCCAAGTGACCTATTTATGACCCAAATTTGAAATTTTGGTTGGGTTGTTTTACCTCTGAGCGGCCCTTTTTGCATACCATGGGCTAAATGACTAGGTCACATGGACCCCGAAGGCTCAGAGAAGGTTGGGTGAGGGGACCCACTTGAACAGCTGTTGGTAGACAGATGGTAGCTTCCTGTCAAGGCCATCCAGCGTGTTCTTTATCGTGCACAGGGTATGGCTCTCCCGTACACGGGGCCACGGCTTAACGTCCCATCCGATGGACGGCGGCCTTTCCAAGCCCATCGGTGTTCCCTACTGACCGTGGGCAGGGCGAGGAATTTTGCGGAGATAAATCTCAACGCTGACCCAGCTGGGATCAGGAGTGTCAGAATTGGTCCCTAGTGTGTCAAAATATATTCCACTAACTAACAATCTAACCCCTTTTCTTAGAGGGTGTGAGAAAATCAACTTTTCAATATCAAGGAATAAAACACAATACACTAATTAAATTATCATAGCTTTTGCCCCAATATTTGAACAACATAAGTAACTTAAATACTTGATGCATGTATCGAAATTCTGATATGTCTTTGCTGAATTTCACAAAACGGTTACATGAAGAAATTTGATGAGTTAGTTTTTTTGACTTTTCTGTAATTTTTTCACCCACTCACCCTTTCTCATAATATTTTAAACATATTTGGTTTCTTTCTGGGTATTGCATTGGTAAACGTATTTTGGTTCTTTACCACTGAAACCGTTTTCACTGGAAGTTGTTTTCTGTGCCATTGAAACTGTTTTGGAAGCTAAATTGTTGTAACCCAAATAGAACATATAGCTGTGGTATTCAATACAAAATATTATACTAAAAAACCATTAAAAACACTGTGGAAACTTAACCTCACTAGTATTATAAGCTTATAAAAAGTTCTAGAATGAGAATTTCAAATGATAACGTCACTCACCTTTAGATGCCACAGAGCCATGTCTTTGAGACTAGTGGTGGGAATGTCTCTGGTGCACCGAATACCATAGACAGGACAATTCAACTTCTCTGCTAATACTTTTAATCCTGGAGCTATGCCTTCATCAAGGGTAACGATAAACAGAGCAATTCCACTGCTTTGTGTATTGAGAGAAACAAGGGCGTCTTTAGCAACAAGTTCATCAGGTAAAATAAACGTCGCTTTCTCCATAGTATTTGCTGGTGCTTCGACTGAAGGATTCTGCTTTCCACAATCTTCCAGAAGTTTTTCAATATCTCCTACTTTTAAATTCCTAATTTCTTCTGCATTAAGTGTAGTATCAAAATTCGTCTCGAGAAACATCTTAATTTCAACTGCTACTAGTGAATCCATTCCCATTTCACCAAGAGTGAGATTGGCATCTATATCCTTATAACTTTTCAATCCTAAAAGCGATTAACAGAAATTGTTTCAATATACATGAAATAAAACTCAGTATGTATGAAATCATAAAAATTTTCATTTAAATAAGAGGATAGCCAACATGTTTTGTCTAACTACTAAATGCTAGTGGTTAAAAATTTATTAAGTTATCAAATTTAGTAGTTAACTAGCATGCAAATGTAACTACTAATTTTTCACGGTTGGACTACACCAGGTATACAAAGAATCTACATGTAACATCAAGCATTGAATAACAGAAAACTCTTTCATTTTCCTTTGCAAAGCGTTAGCCTGTCAAAAAACAGGTAATTAGTTATTTGGTTTATTGATTTGTATCGTCACTAATATCTACGGGTGACATTTGGAAGAGTATAATGATAATGAGAGTGCTATTTTCAAATAATCCCCGAAGAAAATACATTTGTGATCAAAATTTAAATAACCAAGGACGATATATATATATATACGTTTTCCCAACGGTTTAATATTTTTCACTGAAATGTAATATAAAGAAAACACTAAAATATATTAGAAAAAAAAAACAGTAATTAAAAATTGACTGCAAGGGAAAAATGGTTTTGTGTGCTGTCCATTTAGTTTAGTAGCCTTGCAGATTTCCTATTTCTGTTGAATTGAGCGTCATTTCTTCCAAGCGATGGGCATTTTTACAGCTTACTGGTAGGAAATTAAAATCCTAGATCAGCTGTTTCAGCTGGACCGAGAGCGGTGATAGCTCAAGTAACCGTAGGTAGTACTTATTCAGTCAAACAATTCACTGTCGAGATTGGCTGTGCTTCAGAAACAATGGTGTCATGAAAGCTGTATCCTTTGCTAGAGGAATATTTCGTAGCTGTATACTACGAGAGCGATGGTTTGCCTCTATCTGGCGCCATCTGAAAGAACAGCTGAATGCAGCATCACACCTGGACCAAATAATAGGGGGCCCATGGGCTCTTCACGGATGAGTCCCGTTTCAGTCTGAATAAAGATTCCTATTGTGCTCCTCACGGATGAGTCCCGTTTCAGTCTGAATACAGATTCCCATTGTGCTCTTCACGGACGAGTCCCGTTTCAGTCTGAATAGATTCCATTGTGCTCTTCACGGATGAGTCCCGTTTCAGTCTGAATAAAGATTCCTATTGTGCTCCTCACGGATGAGTCCCGTTTCAGTCTGAATACAGATTCCCATTGTGCTCTTCACGGACGAGTCCCGTTTCAGTCTGAATAGATTCCATTGTGCTCTTCACGGATGAGTCCCGTTTCAGTCTGAACACAGATTCCCATTGTGCTCTTCACGGATGAGTCCCGTTTCAGTCTGAATACAGATTCCCATTGTGCTCTTCACGGATGAGTCCCGTTTCAGTCTGAATACAGATTCCCATTGTGCTCCCCTGGAGAAAATGAGGAACAAGCAAACGTCAACTCAACATCTGCGAACAACACTCTTATATAGGAGGAGGTCTTCTGGTATGTGGGAGGGGTACTTCTGGATGATCGTACGCCACTGCATCTCTTTCCAGGTTGCATCTTGCGTGTGGATTATAATCTGAAGGAAGTTGACATCTTAAACGGTAATTCCATAATGACACAAGAATGACTATTTTAAAATTGAAAATACTGTAGAAAATTTCAATTAGTTTATTGTGATAGAAAGTGATCAAGGTTTGAATACTGTACAAAAATTGTTTCATGGTCTTTTACACCACAGATGCCAGAGTAAAAGGATTAAAAAAAAAGACGGTTAAAGGTAGATAACCATGGATGAAAAATGAGTTTTTTTTTTGTATAGTTACCGCTAAAGCTCGAAAGCCGTTAATGTGCACATTACCTAGCTAATCTGCAGATTAACTGATTTGCTCCGTTAACGTGCGGAATCAAGAGTTTTCCGCATTTTACCTAGGTAATGTGCACATTAACGGCTTCCGTATCGTTAAAGTTCAAAAGTTTGTTTCTCTCATTTCCTTTCCCTACTCCTTCCCCCCTCTCCCTCCACTTTTAGTTTCGTTCTCACTTGGCCTCCGCTCATCCGGGGCATTTCATGATAATTCGGAACACTGAGTCACGTGACCCGAAGATTGAGACTCAGGAAATCTCCTGAGTCTCAATCGTCGGGTCACTTGACAGATTCGTTCTCACTTGGCCTTTGCTCATTTGGGGCGTTTTTTATAATGCGGCAGGCGGTGTACTGTAGAGCTAGATACGTTATCTGAATAATAGGATAGTTAAAAAACGAAAAAGTACAATGTACCGGCTATTACCAATTCCGATAATAGCCGATACGCCATATTTTATTTTCACTTTAACGAGTGCCTAGTAGGTAATGTGCAGATTATCCAGGTAATTTGCAGATTACCTAGGTAATTTGAGAAATGAAACAATTTTCGGCACGTTAACGGATCACCCTAGTTAATCTGCACAATACCTAGATAATCTGTAGAATAACTGATTTCTGCACTTTAGCGGTAACATATAGATAAAACAAGAGGTATATTCAGTATAGAAAATATTCTAGAAATATCCAAATTGAGTTTAAATTATGGAAATTATTTTAAATTTGTGGTAACAAAAGTAAAGAGGCTAAACAAAGTTTTTACATTCATAAATTTCATAGTTGCGTTAATGAAAGTGAGAAACAAATGAAATTCAAAACCGATATTCGTGATTTAAAGCAAACGGAGATTGTCCATGAATACGCTAATTATTCTCTGCTTTCATTGCAGATAAATCTCATTTACATTTTAATATTAATCATACTTCTCAGACACTTTCAACACGAAGTTTGTGAAAAACTCTCAGACACTCTGAACAAAAAATAACCAAATAACTTTCAGACATTCAACATTTAATTAATTTTTTTGATGCTACCGATATGAGATTACTAATGTAACAAATAAATTAAGCAAAAATAAAACTACAGTTTAAGATCGGTTAACTGTTGAAATATTAAATTTTTTTGCTGATATGGTGTTCATATTTTAACATATATGGAAAATATTTGTGTATAAAAGATTTCTTATTCCTTCATTTTTCCAATATATAAAAATGGGTATAAAAGTTTAGCAAGTAATTACAGATCAATATCTATTTTACTAGCCTTTTCGAAAGTTATTGAAAAGGTTGTGAAATCTAAAATTATCAATTATTTGTGAGAAAGATAATTTTTTTCATTACTTACAGTTTGGATTTAAAGAGTGTAGAAACACAAAATAGGCGACATTAAATGTTACTGAAAAGGTATTAAATAGTATAAATAAAGAAAAAAAAATACATAAGGAAAGCATTCGATATAGTAAATCGCAAAATTCTGTTGGATAAACTTTGCATTAATGATATAACAGGATTTGTTTTGATTGCTATAAGTGTTACTTGAAAAATAGGAAACAAGCTGTATGTTCATAGTCTAAAGCAACCGAATCCATGCTTTTCAGAAAAGATGTTCTGCAGCGTTCTATTTTAGGTCCTATCCTATTTTGGAGTTATTTAAACAATACTGTAAATTAAAGCTGAATGGCTCACTAACTTGTTATGAAGACGATGAAGCCATTGTATACTCTGCTACTCGCATAACTGACCAGCTAAAAGTTCAATAATATCTACAAGAAATATATTGCTGGTTTTCTTAAAATCAAATCCATAAAACTAAAGTTATTTGATTTGGTTTGATGAAAAGTGATAAATCGTTACCCTAGAACAGCGCTGTCCAACTAGCACAAGGAGTTTTGTGGCCCGAGAACAAAATCAAGTTTTTACTTGAAATTTTAAATAAATATCTGTCATCCAATTTATAATTTTTGTCAACTTATATTACTTTACATCATATGCGATCTTCAATTTACTCATTCTATAAAGTTTACAAAACATTCCTAAGCCGATCGGCAAACTTCTGAAACCTTTTAAGAGCGGTGCGGCGTCATCAAACAAATGTTTTTATGAAGCTGCAGTAATAAGAAGCATCTAACGACAGCCCGAATCGCTCTCACTGCGCATGCGTATGGCATGCATTGTCGAATGTTCCACTGTATTGTGCATCGCATTGTCGAATGTTCCATTGTGTGGCATTTCGTTGAGACTAAACGACGTAATGGAAAAGGTTGTCAAAATTACCAATTTAATTCGTTGCGGAAATCGTTCTCTTAAACACAGAAAATTTAAAGCTTTTTTGGACGAACTGCATGCTGCGTATTGTGATCTACTTTTACATAGCAATATTCGCTGGTTAAATGTCGGAAAATGCCTTAAGAGATATTTTACAGTTCGAAAAGAAATTCATCTTTTTCTCACAGAAGTGGGCACCGATGAAGATTTAATAACAAGTTTTGTTGATGAAAATTTTCTATGTTCACTTGCTTTCCTAACAGACATTACAGATTATTTAAATATCTTGAATAAATCCTTACAAGGAAAAGATCAAAACGTTTAGCTGTCTTTAAAATCATTTTACTGGATTTAAAAACAAACTACAATTGTTGAAGTCAAATTTGCAGGAAAAGAATTTAAATCATTTTGAAACTTGTGAAGAGTTCTACGAAGAAATGAAGCAACTTAGTAAAACAGTTAATTTTGAAATATTTATTCCTAAATTAGATATCCTAATTGAAGATTTTAATAGAAGATTTTCACATTTTGATGACCTGAAGCAAAGTTTAAATTTTTTCGGTAATCCATTAAATATTGATATTAGCGCCGTAGATCCTAAATATAAAATGGGATTATGTGATCTTCAGGCTGACCCAATTATTGGATCTAATAGAGAAACTGGAATAGATTTGTTCAAACTTTTCCCTGAAGAAACATATCCGAAAATGAAAGAGTTTGGACTCCAAATAATTTCTACGTTCGGAAGTACACATATCTGCGAGCGCGCATTTTCTGATATGAAATATATAAAATCAAGATACAGAAACTGCTTGAAAGACTCTACACTTGAACATATACTTCGACTCGCAACAACAAATATCGATATGGAAGTAAAAGAAATTATTGCCCAACAACTACGGCCACAATGCGCCCATTAAATTTATTAAATATTTCATAAGGTTTAGAAAATTTATATTGTTTTTTTATTACTTATTATTTTTCGTATAAATAAAATAATTTTTGAGGTTACATGAACTGACTTTTCAATTATATTTTTTGGCACGCGAAATATTAGCAAAAGAAAATATGGCCCGCGGTCTTAGGGAAGTTGGACAGCACTGTCCTAGAATATCACATTAATTGTCTTATTATTTTAATTGTTGATCTATAGAAAGTGTAAGTAAAATGAATATCTGGGTGCAACTGTAGATCAGAATTTGAAATAGAAAAATCGTGGAAATATTTTAGATTTATTTTGTACAGACTATACACAGTAGTATCAAAATAATATGACCACCTACCATAGTATATGTATGGTAGGTGGTCATATTATTCTGATACGATTGTGTACGTTTTAAAGAAAATTATTCCTCAAAGACTTTTGATGATGCTTTATTGTGATTGAGTTTTTTCTGTTGTACAATATAGGATTTGTAGTTGTGTGGTGACAAAAAAAAAAATAAATACCCCCCTCAAGCAGCTGCTTGCCACAGAGGTCTGACAGGAGCCTGTCAGTTTATATGCCATAGTAGAAGGTCTGAGAGGATGGCAGGCCCTCAGCAGAAAAACGACACAAACAGCCATGCCTTACCCGGGGCTCGAAGACAACGAAAACAATTTAAGTAGCTTTTTTCATTTTTATAAAAAAATTACAAAATTGATATAAAAACTTTTATCATCACATGGATTTAACAAATACTGATTATTATTATTTTATTAGGACAATTTTATATGTTTAAAATATTGTCATTTTTATACTTAAATCAGCACTAGATGATCTATTTATATTTATCTTATAATTCTAGAGATCTGACCCTTTGTTTCATTTAGCACTACCTCATAAAAGTTGCAAAAAGATCTTTTATTTATTGGGCACCTAAATTTTTTAATAATTTGAAGTTAGATTTAAGAATGAAAAAAATCCACTCACTTTTTAAAAAGTTCAAAGAAATATTTTATTTATGTTCAAGATTTGGAAATCCTCTTGATTAGATAATAATTTCTATTCCTTTATATTTTTGTGCATTTTTTCCCCTCAATTCTCTCTGGTGTTGCCTTCATATTTAAATTATTATTATTATTAAGTTAAAAATATCATAGCAACTTTTCCTAACACCTGGACTGGCAATGAATTTTTCTCTTGGTGTTGAACATGTGAACAATTATAGTTATTTTTCTGTTGGATCTGTTCTCGAAGCATTTAAGGAAAATGTGGAATACTTTATTAATATTTCATGTGTCTAGGATTTGTGTATTAGATTTTCTTTTGAGATATTGCGAATTAATTTATTATTATTATTAATGTAAATTAAAAATCACAAAGAAATCTGTCCAAATCTCCACTTTCAAAAACGCTTTGTCAGTATTTAAATAATTATACACTCTGGGATACAAGTCGTGAAAAAAATACAATATTCACGAAAATTGAAAGATTGACCTTGCACAGCCGAATCTTAAAATTAAATTCTTAAAAATCAACAATGTCTTCTAATATATCTATTTAAGTTAATTTGTTAAGGGTTTAAAGTAATACTTATAATTTAATTGATTCCGAAGATAAATTTTTATCATTAACATTGCTGCCATTAAATATTAGAAGTTATATAACTTTCTAAGTATTAAACGAATATTGCTTAAAAATTATATTTAGATTTGATTAAGATCTTCAGTATATCTTCCGTCATATTTCGTCATAAATAGCTTGTTTTACAAGTTCTAAACCTTCGAATCTTTTTTCTTATTTACATAACATGGAGTTTTCTAATGATTTCGTAAAAGCAAAATATTTCACTCCCTTAAAATTATGGTGAATATAGAAAACAAGAGTATTTATTTAATTTTGCTTTATGTCATACGATTCATTTTCGTCTATGAATATTTCTATTAACAGCAACTTGAATAGCTTACTGTAAGTCACTAATTTGTATGCAGAGAACACTCATTAATTAATAAAGAGTACGTTTCGAGTAAAAATTCATTTCGTAAAAGCAATGAATATCATTTCTTATACAATAGAGTTGATGACCGAAATCATAAATATTCACTACGTCGCTGATGGCAGCAAATTTCGGGAATTCTTTGCAAAAGACCTCTGAGCACTCCATTATGAACTTAAATTATCATCTTTTGCTGTATAAGATCATAGTTTACATTTCGTGCAATAGGTTGGTTGGTTGTTTTACCTCTGAGCGGCACTTTTTTGCACACCATGGGCTAAATGGCCAGGTCGCAAGGACCCCGAAGGCTCAGAGAAGGTTGAGGGAGGGGACCCACTAGAACAGCTGTTGTGAGACAGATGGTAGCCTCCTGTCAAGGCCATCCAGCGTGTTCTTTAACTTGCACAGGTATTGCTCTCCCACACATGGGGCCATGGCTTAACGTCCCATCCGACAGACGGCGGCCTTTCCAAGCTCATCGGTGTCCCCTACTGACCGTGGGTGGGGAGTTTTGCGGAGATAAATCTCAACGCTGACCCAGCTGGGACTCGAACTGGGAACTACAGATTACGAGCCTGAGCCACTCCCGCATCTCGTACAATTTTTGGAACAACAAAAAAGTAATTTTGTTTTTTCTTAATCTTCTCCCTTGAAGACTATAGTACTTCATTCGAACAGTTTAAATTTAAGTATTTTTTTTTCTTAATGCACGTAATGAAATAACGATTAAATTAATTCCCCAAATCATTAGTACTTAATTGATAAATAATATTTCGTAAGAAATTTTTTAGTAAATAATCATCAGATTATTCAGAGAAAAATAAAACTTACACTTTAAGGACGATCGATCCGTTGCGTGACATATTCTGTAAAACTGTTTTGCTTACCCATCACATTGGCCAACTTCTTAAGAACTCCTTCTTTATCTCCTTTCTTGATGGCTGCATCCACAGCCACATAACTGCAAACAACTGGATGATCACCCTGAAGAAATGTATCCAGAGTAGTTAAGCAAGATTTGATTCGTTGGGCAGTAAAACTTCCAATTGTCAAGTTTCCTCCCATCGTTCGATGGACGATTCCGACGTCACCAATAATCCCCCATTGTATGGCCAGTCCTTTAGAGAAGAATACGTATATTTAGATACTAATCATATTACTCAACTGAAAATGTAGAAAAATGATTGTTGTATTTAGGAGAACGGTAATTCTTATTAAAGTATGCAGGAGATGTATCAAAATGGGAGACTGAAATTTTTTGTTGTATAAATAACCGGTTTACAATAACTCGGTTTTACACGGTGAAGAAAATACAACTAATTTCGCTTTACACGGTATGGAGTGAGAGTTTTTTTTATGTATGCAGTTATCATACCTATTATGAAGTAGCAGTGGTTTAGGGTAAAGGGAAATTATTTGACTGTCATCTCAAATTGGAAATCAAATCATTTTATCGATATATTTATATTATTTCGCTAAAATTATATTCTTGCCATTGTAATGCAATCTGCCTAACATATCTTAATGAATGAAGCTTGTTTTGAATTGGCAGTGAGATCTTACTTTTCTAAACTGAATTTTTAAAAGTGGTGAAAACAGTGTTTTTTCTCATTTTTAGCAACGAGTTTATATAGACTTTTTTTATAGGCAAAATACAGCTATTTTCAAAATACATTGATTCATAAAACATTACATAAATACCTATTTTGCAAAAAAAAAACATTAACCGTTGATATAAATGCTTATTTTACAATTTATATTCAATTCATAAATATTCTTCTTTAACATTTCATCTTCCTATTCTATAGTGTACAGTCGCTCAAAAAATTATACGAACAATATGGTTGATTACAGAATTCAGAAAAAATATCTCTGAAAGAATATCGTGTACTGTGCACGAAGTTTGCCTGATCACTAATTTCTAAAAAAATCGTGACCAGATATTTTTTCTGAATTCTGTAATCAACCATAGTGTTCGGATATTTTTTTGAGCGACTGTACGTCTATATTGACGATGAACATTTTTCCTGGCCAAATGGAAATGCCTGACAAATTAATCTAAGCTTATTGGAATTAGTGCAAATAAAGTACAAAATAACGTTACATTAATGCTTATTAATTACTGCTGAACTGATATTTGAGATAAATATGTATAAATAAGACTTTTATGCACGTCTTTATTCATAAGGATTTTTTTGGAACCTATTTTCCTTTTTTTCCATAAGTTGTTGGTTTCGATTTACATGGTGATTTCCCGGAGCCTATATCTACCGTGTAAATCGAGGGATGGATGGAGTAGTCTTTAGAAAGCGTCTTCCCAAATTTAAAAATGGAGAATTTAGAGTATGTTTTTTATTTTTAGATGTAAATGTTTTGTTGTAATCAAAATAGGGAATAATAGATAAAAAAAATGTTAAAATTATAGATAAATTTCCATTTTTTCCACATTTTTACTAAATTTACAGATGTCATTACGAAAATAAAATCGTAATATTTTACACAAATTCTCATCTTTAAAGAATATTAAAATGATTTTAAGAACGTTAGGTTGGGTTGTTTTACCTTTGATCGGCACCTTTTTGCACACCATGGGCTAAACGGCCAGGTCACATGGACCCCGAAGGCTCAGAGAAGGATGGAGAGGGGACCCATTGGAACAGCTGTTGAGAGATAGATGGTAGCCTCCTACCAAGGCCATCCGGCGTGTGCACACCATGGCTTAACGTCCCATCAGACGGACGGCGGCCTTTCTAAGCCCATCCGTGTCCCCTACTGACCGTGGGGAGGGCGGAGAATTTTGCGGAGATAAGTCTCAATGCTGACCCAGCTAGGACTCGAACCTGGAAACTACAGATTACGAGCCTGGCGCACCACCGACTGAGCCACCCCGCATCTTTTTCTGCTGGAAAAGTATTAATAAACTATCACTATTTCTGGTCCCGAATTTTCCTTTTGTTCGAATTTCCACCGTTAGAGGGTATTTGAGTTCAAAAATTGTAAAAGTTTATTCTTTCGCCAAAGGCGATTTCTCTAATTTTTTCTCTTATACAATTATATTTTAACTAAATATGCAACTAGGAACTAAAACAGTTTTAGATACTGCTTTTAACTTTTCAAATATCAGATCCTATCTCCAATCTCGCGTAATAAGCTAAACCAGTGGTTATCAACCTTATATGCTTCACGTACTCCCTGGAAATGTGTATGTAACTGGCGTACCATTTGTATTGATCGATAAAACTGAAATAAAACACACATATATATATATACACGTTAAATTTTGTATTCTTAAATTACATATATCGATAAACACAAAAAAATGACAAACAAGTTAACAAATCTTAATATCAATTTAATCTTATAATCAATTTAACAAATCCAATCGAGCAAGAAGTAGAAATTAATGAGAGAAAAGAATCTCACCATGCAATCCACTCTCTCGTCTTTTCTCGCAGATTCTCTCCATCACAGAATTGGCATAGCCGTAATTAGTCTGGCCCGGATTTCCTTTCCCACAACTTATGGAAGAGAAGCAAACAAACCAATCAAGCTCAGGACACAGAGATCGAGACAATTCATCCAAATTCTTTGTTGCCTCTACTTTAGGGGCACATACTTCTTCGAAATTCTTTGCTGTCTGGTTTTCCATAATGGCGTCTTTTAAAACCTGTGTAGAAGGAAAACAACAACGACACATTAAGAAATACTTTACTGAAAGGAACCTTGTTTATTAAGAAAACAAAAAGAGGCTTAACCCTTTCACGACTAAGGGAAACATTTTTCCCATTTTAAAATTGGTGATTGTCGTATTTAATTGTAACCTTATCTGCATTTTTTATACAGAATGTCAATATAGAACGTATGCCGAACGCAATTACGTAAACGGGAACGTTTAGAAAACAAAAACAGAACTGTCAGGACGCATAATATATGTACTATGTGCAATGTCCATCTTTGCCTCACTACCAAAAGAAATTGCTTCGCAGAATATCATAATTAGCACATCATTTTGTACAGTAATTTTATTTCATAATTTTGTATTATTTTAGTTAACATTTTGTTATAATAAACCAATAAATAAAAGACATTGCATAATAAGCCTAACTATAATTTGTGTTACCTTTATAGTCCATTGGGAAAAATATTTCCCATAAAATTCCAAAAAAACTACACATTGTTATGCATTTTTCTTATGATTTTTATTTATTTTACGTCTAAACAAACTAAAATAAACAGTTACATACTAATATTTACTCTTAGAAACCTTATGGTCCTGAAAGGGTTAAAATATGCCAGCCGATTTTTTCAGCGTTGCTAGAGTCTAACCCAATTGAAATTCCTAAAATATATAGCAGACGATAATCCCCATTCGGAAGCTTCCCCTTTTTTGTGACATAATTAAAGAATGACATAAAGAATGGCATAATTTACGATAGCCCATGAAAATCCCCATTTTAGGAGCTTCATTTCTGATATACCTATTTACACTAGGCAATCATTTACGTATTCCCCATGGGCGTATAACGCACTAAGCTCGTAATCTGGGTTCCCAGGTTAGAGTCCTACCTGGGCCAACGTTTAGATTTATCTTCACAAAACTCCCCGTTTCCCTTCGGTCAGGGGCGGGGTGGCTCAGTCGGTAGCGCGCCAGGCTCGTAATCTGTAGTTCCCAGGTTCGAGTCCCAGCTGGGTCAGTGTTGAGATTTATCTCCGCAAAATTCCCCACCCTGCCCACGGTCAGTAGGGGACACCGATGGGCTAGGAAAGGCTGCCGTCCGTCGGATGGGACGTTAAGCCGTGGCCCCGTGTGCGGGAGAGACATACCCTGTGCACGTTAAAGAACACGCTGGATGGCCTTGACGGGAGGCTACCATCTGTCTCCCAACAGCTGTTCCAGTGGGTCCCCTTCCCCAACCTTCTCTGAGCTTTCGGGGTCCATGTGACCTGGCCATTTAGCCCATGGTGTGCAAAAAAGTGCCGCTCAGAGGTAAAACAACCCAACCCCTTCGGTCAGTAGGGGAAACTGAGCTTGGAAAGGCTGCCTTCTGTCGAATGGGGGACGTAAAGCAGTGACCCCCATGTGCGAGACAGCCATACCTGTGCACGTTAAAGAACAGTCTGAATAGCCTTGACGGGAGGCTACCATGTAATTTCTAACAGCTGTTCAGTGGGTCGCCTTCCCCAACCTTCTCTGAGCCTTCGGGATCCTTGTGATCTGGCCATTTAGCCTATTGTATGCAGAAAAGTGCTACTCAGAGGTAAAACCCAAACTATTCCATATTTTTCTCAAGATTAACTGTATTTTCTAAGAGGAGTAAAATTTGTTGGGCCTAACGTTTACTTTTGCCTTATTTAATGCAGTGAAGCTGTTTCCATTATTTTGATATATTCATTCTTTCAGCACGAGTTCTTTTTTCTAATGAGAATCTTTACGATAAAACACTTAAATTGCATTGCGATATAAAAGGAAGCTGTATACCGAATTCATGATCCTTGTTCTTACCATTTAGGTACAATCCTCTCTTATATTTAAGGAGGGGGAGGAGTGATGAAATCAAACATCGACCAAGAAACTTTCTTCTTGATCTTAGGAATCATTCAAAATTTGGTTACGCTTATTTTACGTAATCTCCAAATACTCAAAATAGCAAAACCCAAAATAGCGAAGCAATATAGACAAACAAACAACTTTGCTAAATGTGTATAGGATATGATATTTTCCAATATCTGTATTATTTCGATATACAAAAATATTTCAAAATAAAAATCCTTGCGAACATTTTGGCAATAAATAAGCAAAATTAATATTCTCGCTCTCTCTTTATATATAATTTATTACTTCATTCTCCTTTTTTCATATTACGTCAAATATTGTTACATCATTCGCCCTACGTTAAGCGCTCAAAATGATTAAACAAAATGAAATAAACGTATTTTCAAAAATGTACGAGAAATGCGACTGATTTGTCAGAATTACACCTGGTTGCTTTTGGAATGAATTTCGATCTATGATTATTTTCATTCATTTCTTGTTTCGTAGTGAAAAAAAAAATCAACTGTATGCATGTGAATATTTTTGTAGTCGTCTCCCTTTCGCCTCGTCCTTATTTCGTGCATTCCTCAATTATCCACAACCTCGAAGTACACGTAGTAGCCATCAGGAGCAGTGATTTTAAGAGTCTTCACTCATATTCAGCAATTTTTTTTCCTTTAGGAGGTGTTTCAAGATTAATTACAAATCAGGAATCTAACATCTAAATTCTCAATTATGAAATTAATCCGGTAGTAATGGATTAAATTAAAAAGGAGAATGGAGAAATCTAAAAAGGATTTTGGGTTGTTTTGCTTCTGAGCGGCACTTTTGTGTACACCATGGGCTAAATGGCCAGGTCACAAGGATCCCGAAGGCTCAGATAAGGTTGGGGGAGGGTTGGTTTGTTTTACCTCTGAGCGGCACTTTTTTGCACGCCATGGGCTAAATGGCCAGGTCACATGGACCCCGAAGGCTCAGAGAAGGTTGGGGGAGGGGACCCACTGAAACAGCTGTTGGGAGACAGATGGTAGCCTCCCGTCAAGGCCATCCACCGTGTTCTTTAACGTGCACAGGGTATGGCTCTCCCGCACATGGGGCCATGGTTTAACGTCCCATCCGACGTACGGCGGCCTTTCCAAGCCCATCGGTGTCCCCTACTGACCGTGGGCAGGGCCTACTGACCGTGGCCAGCTGGGACTCGAACCTTGGAACTACTCGAGTCCCAGTATTGAAGTCTAAATCTTATCGAAATAACATATGCCATAGAGCAACATGATATGTTGAAGAAAATTAAAACTCATGCAGTTTTAATAAATTTTGGATTTCAAATCTTTAATTGAATAAATGAAGTATGCGATTAATAAAATTTAATATTATGACATTTACAGCTTTTTGTTTTGCTATCATTTTCAGAATTGAAATTTATGAAATCAAAATGTTCCAGATGACCAGCATGTTTGTGATTGACGCAGTATAAGTTTCCCAATTAATCTTATTGACATTTTGTTACAAATCTCTCTCTGAAGCAATTAAATTTGAAAACGTTTTCTTGGAAAATAAGTATTCACTGCCATTGGTTGTATTATTTTTTTTTATAGTTCAGCAAAACTCGTGTTACCGAAATTTAAAATTTAGTTTCTGTTGATCAAATAAGAGAAGTAACATTGCTATTAAAAATGAAAAATAATGCAATCATAACATGCAACTTGTCACAATATTTATTAGTAGCAATTGTTCAGTAGATGCACAGATACCACATATTGCCTCGAGCTCGAATTTATGACAATTTAATTTGAGCCACATTTTCTCTTTTTTACTTCACAAACCACATTAATATTTCAGTCACTTATTGACATTCTTCAAATTACTATTTTAATTACTGAAAACTTTAGATATGTTCATACAGTTTATATGAGGGTGAATATAATGTCTGTTGAACGAGTTTCCGTTTTAAATCCCCAAATTTAAGGTTGATCCTTCTTAAGAACAATAAGGGCAGAAATTGCAATTTAGTGCACATCTAACATCTGATTTTTTTCGAATTTCTGAATTTTTCAGACACAGATTTTTAAAGTCAGGTACTAATGAAGAAAGGTATAAAGACATTATGACCATGGGCAAGTTAATTATTACCATCCCTATCTCCTTGAGTGGATTTGTCCCACAGCACATGCACTGACGTCATTGACCAGCACGGAATATATATATATATAGAGAGAGAGAGACAGCATGGGCATATTGTGTCAGCTTGGGTTGGGTTGTTTACCTCTGAGCGGCACTTTTTTGCACACCATGGGCTAAATGGCCAGGTCACATGGACCCCGAACGCTCAGAGAAGGTTGGGGGAGGGGACCCACTGGAACAGCTGTTGGGAGACAGATGGTAGCCTCCCGTCAAGGCCATCCAGCGTGTTCTTTAACGAGCACAGGGTATGGCTCTCCCGCACACAGGACCACTCACAGTTTAACGTCCCTTACGACGGACGGCGGCTTTTCCAAGCCCATCGGTGTCCCCTACTGACCGTGGGCAGGGCGAGGAATTTTTGCGGAGATAAATCTCAACGCTGACCCAGCTGGGACTCGAACCTGGGAACTACAGATTACGAGCCTGGCGCGCTACCGACTGAGCCACTCCCGCCCCTATTGTGTCAGCATCAGTATAAAGCCCATGCATTGGGAAAAGGGAAGGACTTGTCAGAGTTTGAAAAGGGAATGACTATCTGTATAAGGAACACGGGGAGACAGAACCACAGGCATTCTTGGCTGTTCGAGCTCTGCTGTAGTGAAAATGTGGTGGGAATGGTCCAAGATGGTCCAAATACATCCGTCCAAGGTGCAGGAAAAGAGAGACCATTACTTGTTGACAGTCGATGTGAACGGCAGTTGACACTCGTGCTCTAGGACGATAGATCTCTTAATTAATGGGAGACTACAAAGGCATACCGGGAAACGTTTCCAAGCACACAATCCAGTTCTTGTGAATGGGCCTACGGAGTCGTCAGCCTGACATGTGACCATGTTGACAGATCGTCATCGACAGCTCTGACTGCAGTGCTCATGTAGGCACCGTGACTGCACCGCTCAGTCGGTAGCACGCCAGGCTCGTAATCTGTAGTTCCCAGGTTCGAGTCCCAGATGGGTCACCGTTGAGGTTTATCTCCGCAAAATTCCCCGCCATGTCTCCGGTCAGTAGGGGACACCGATGGGTTTGGAAAGGCCACCGTCCGTCGGATGGGACTTTAAGCCGTGGCTCCGTGAGAGCCATACCCTGTGCACGTTAAAGAACAATGTGGATGGCCTTGACGGTTAGATTTTGGGAGGCTACTATCTGTCTCCCAACAGCTATTCCAGTGGGTCCCCTCCCCCAACCTTCTCTATAATCCTTCAGGGTCCATGTGACCTGGCCATTTACCCATGGTGTGCAAAAAATTGCCGCTCAGAGGTAAAACAACAACAACAAATCAAAATTAAAGTGTCATCTGACTTTGGAACATGTAATTTTCTATACTTTAACATTGTAGCAGAACTCTCAATTGCGACACTACTTAAGAATATATATATATCAATCTTATTCTTTCGAAATCAAAATAATTTCTGCGTTGTAACCCAAGGGATAATAGATAAATAATTACCAAAGCCAAATTGAAGATTCCTCCAATGGGTGCGATAAGGGCCGAATCCTTCAGCAGGTGGTTGGCATCTTCTCTGTTGGCAACATTCAGGGTGGATATGACCACGACATTTCCTTCTCTTTGCCACCGCTGTAAACATAATTTGTGATATGAAGAGGTGGGTCCTGACCGAGAAGAGATCACAATGTTACGGGCACCTCGACTGAACATCCACTTGATTAGTTCAATTCCGAATCCTCCAAGTCCACCAATGACAATGTAGCACTTCTCTGAACTGAAATAAGTACGAGGAACGGCAGAAACGGTGAGGGGCTTTGGAATGATCACTTTCTCTGGTTCTTCATCCCTGATCTTTAACAAAATGGGAAATTTAATTATAATATGTATGAATGTCAGCATTTCATTGTAAAATATAGTAGTAAAACAGATTAGAAACAGTTATTAGTTACGTTCAAGAGAGAACAACCATACTTTTCGTCTTTATACTTTTGATCATCTTCTAATTTATTAATCGGAGACGAAGGCATGGATATTATAGAACTGAAACGAAACACGCAAATTATATTAATAAGTTAATACTTAAAATACTGTAATGATATTTTAGCTTTATTAAAATATTTTCGTTAAATTTTTCTCATATTCATCATCATTAATATATATTTTAATTCCCTTTATTTGTTTATGTTTTGCGGGTTGAGTTGTTTTACCTCTGAGCGGCACTTTTTTGCACACCATGGGCTAAATGGCCAGGTCACATGGACCCCGAAGGCTCAGAGAAGGTTGGGGGAGGGGACCCACTGAAACAGCTGTTAGGAGACAGATGGTAGCCTCCTGTCAAGGCCATCCAGCGTGTTCTTTAACGTACACAGGGTATGGCTCTCCCGCACATGGAGCCACGGCTTAACGTCCAATCCGACGGATGGCGGCCTTTCCAAGCCCATCGGTGTTCCCTACTGACCGTGGGCAGGGCGGGGAATTTTGCGGAGATAAATCTCAACGCTGACCCAGCTGGGACTCGAAACTGGGAACTACAGATTACGAGCCTGGCACGCTACCGACTGAGCCACCCCCGCCCCAGTTTACGTTTTGCAATTCACTTACTATTCACCAATTGCATAGTGAGTATCAACTATAATACCATAGTTCAAAACCTGAAAAGAAAGAGATAGTGGAGAAATACGAAAATCAACAGCCAGTGGCAACGTATGCGAGAACGAAACTTCAATATGCGTACGCAGAAATTTGGCAACGGTAAGCAGAGAGATATTAGTAGTAGAAACTACTGTACAGGAGGGGAGAGGAAAAGTTCCTTCCCCCCTCCCCTGTGCGTTCACTGGATGCTTTCTGTTGCTAGGTGCTTTTTTGGCAGTGGGCGTGTCTGAAATGACGTCACCGCTACGTGTTCGCTGAAAGCTTGAGGTCCCGTGACTACAGATTTTTCTGCAGTGTTGTTTACTGGCCCTATTTCTTTACTAAAAAAGTGTCGACTTAGGGAGGGCTTCGTTTATAATCGGTTTTCCCCCATTTCTTTCCCCCTAAGCATCTAGCATAGAAATTGGTTGAGAGAAGTTTCGCTAAGTTTCTGTTGCAAGGTTGGCCTCCAGTGCCGTCCTAACTTGGATTCCACTGACGGTCCGACATCCTAGGATAGGGCTACGAATTTTATTGGCTGACTGTTTAAGGAGGGGCGTACCTCTGAATAGTGTCATTCCTGTGTGTACGGAGGATACTTTCTGTTGATAGGTTTCCCTTCAGTGACGCCCTAGGATGGGACTACGAAATTTATTGGTTGGCCTCCTTCACTACCGCTGGAGAGAAGTTTCACTAAGTTTCTGTTGCTAGGTTGCCCTCCAGTGACGTCCTAACTTGGATTCCACTGACGGTGGAGAGCTCGACATCCTAGGGTGGGTGTACAAAATTTATTGTTTAGTCCCCTTTTTCACCCTTCACTACCGCTGGAGAGAAGTTTCACTAAGTTTCTGTTGCCCTCCAGTGACGTCCTAACTTGGATTCCATTGACGGTGGAGAGCTCGACATCCTAGGATGGGGCTACGAAATTTATTGGTTGGCCTCCTTCACTACCGCTGGAGAGAAGTTTCACTAAGTTTCTGTTGCTAGGTTGCCCTCCAGTGACGTCCTAACTTGGATTCCACTGACGGTGGAGAGCTCGACATCCTAGGGTGGGTGTACAAAATTTATTGTTTAGTCCCCTTTTTCACCCTTCACTACCGCTGGAGAGAAGTTTCACTAAGTTTCTGTTGCCCTCCAGTGACGTCCTAACTTGGATTCCATTGACGGTGGAGAGCTCGACATCCTAGGATGGGGCTACGAAATTTATTGGTTGGCCTCCTTCACTACCGCTGGAGAGAAGTTTCTGTTGCTAGGTTGCCCTCCAGTGACGTCCTAACTTGGATTCCACTGACGGTGGAGAGCTCGACATCCTAGGGTGGGTCTACAAAATTTATTGTTTAGTCCCCTTTTTCACCCTTCACTACCGCTGGAGAGAAGTTTCACTAAGTTTCTGTTGCCCTCCAGTGACGTCCTAACTTGGATTCCATTGACGGTGGAGAGCTCGACATCCTAGGATGGGGCTACGAAATTTATTGGTTGGCCTCCTTCACTACCGCTGGAGAGAAGTTTCACTAAGTTTCTGTTGCTAGGTTGCCCTCCAGTGACGTCCTAACTTGGATTCCACTGACGGTGGAGAGCTCGACATCCTAGGGTGGGTCTACAAAATTTATTGTTTAGTCCCCTTTTTCACCCTTCACTACCGCTGGAGAGAAGTTTCACTAAGTTTCTGTTGCCCTCCAGTGACGTCCTAACTTGGATTCCATTGACGGTGGAGAGCTCGACATCCTAGGATGGGGCTACGAAATTTATTGGTTGGCCTCCTTCACTACCGCTGGAGAGAAGTTTCTGTTGCTAGGTTGCCCTCCAGTGACGTCCTAACTTGGATTCCACTGACGGTGGAGAGCTCGACATCCTAGGGTGGGTCTACGAAATTTATTGGTTGGCCCCCTTTTTCACCCTTCACTACCGCTGGAGAGAAGTTTCACTAAGTTTCTGTTGCCCTCCAGTGACGTCCTAACTTGGATTCCACTGACGGTGGAGAGCTCGACATCCTAGGATGGGGTTACGAAATTTATTGGTTGGCCCCCTTCACTACCGCTGGAGAGAAGTTTCACTAAGTTTCTGTTGCTAGGTTGCCCTCCAGTGACGTCCTAACTTGGATTCCACTGACGGTGGAGAGCTCGACATCCTAGGGTGGGTCTACGAAATTTATTGGTTGGTCCCCTTTTTCCCCATTCACTACCGCTGGAGAAAAGTTTCACTAAGTTTCTGTTGCCCTCCAGTGATGTCCTAGGTTGGCTACATTGTGTCCTGTTTTCCTAACTTGGGATGGTGAAGAGTCCTAGGATGGGCTACGAATTTTATTGGTTTTTTTCCCCCTTCACGAACGTTTCACACAGGTGTGCGATAGCATCAGTGAAAATGTAACTCATGCCAGTAGTGAAAGGTAACCTATCGCTCTTTTTGTTTCATGAGTGTATTCCTATTCTGGGAGGTCTCCTCTTTCAAGAGCGAGGTGCTTTGTACTTAGGAAACGAATTGCTTCGAGGACGATTCTGTTGACAAAATAATTATAGTCGACGCGTTACCTGCTACTTAGACAGGTGAGCCTAATAATAGCTAGGACGCCAGTGCCCTTCGACCTCCCTGCAGTAAGAGTTGTGTTGCTCAAGTCATAAACCCGAATGTAACAGCCAAGGAGGTGTGTCTCTGAGGAGGTGTGTCTCTGAACAGTTCCCATACCTGTCGGCTAGTATCTGATTGTTGTCGAAAAAGGTCCGACACCAAAGGAGAGGGACGAAGTGTTCGCTGGAGGCCGAGTGCTGTGGCTGTATAATAAACCAGGCCGCTCAATGACATAATGTGAGAGCGCTAAAGGAGGTGGGTCACGGTTCTGTCGAGAAATAATATTAGGGGACTGACACTTAGCCAGGTATGTGCACTGATAACAATGTCCTTTTGGAACGTTTCTTAGTAGGGGGTCAACTTCTTGTTACCGAATCTTACCGTTTAACAGAAGGGACGCTACTGAATGGACGTCTTGGGTTGACGATAAGAAAGCCCCAAGGGAAGGGCTTCCTGTCCGCGCGTTGCTCCATTGTAACAGAAGCGAGGGAGGTAGCGAAAAAACCCATAACTCACGCCAGCATTGAAAGGTCGCTCTAAGGCGAGCTGTACCAGGTATTCTTTAAACGTTTTGAGAAATATTAGTATACAATAGAAGCGCCGGGAGATGGACGCTCCAGGTGTGGGATTTAAGGTTCGGTTGTTTTACCTCTGAGCGGCACTTTTTTGCACACCATGGGCTAAATGGCCAGGTCACATGGACCCCGAAGGCTCAGAGAAGGTTGGGGGAGGGAACCCACTGGAACAGCTGTTGGGAGACAGATGGTAGCCTCCCGTCAAGGCCATCCAGCATGTTCTTTAACGTGCACAGAGTATGGCTCTCCCGCACACGGGGCCATGGCTTAACGTCCCATACGACGGACGGCGGCCTTTCCAAGCCCATCGGTGTCCCCTACTGACCGTGGGCAGGGCGGGGAATTTTGCGGAGATAAATTTCAACGCTGATCCAGCTGGGACTCGAACCTGGGAACTACAGATTACGAGCCTGGCGCGCTACCGACTGAGCCACCCCCGCCCATGGGATTTAAGTAGGCTTGTGATGCATCCTCCTATCCAAAGAAAACGCTGTTATATTAATAAGTTAATTTGCAAAGAAAAAGCTGAAAAAACCCATAACTCACTTCAGCATTGAAAGATCGCTCTAAGGCGAGCTGTACCAGGTATTCTCTAAACGTTTTGGGAAATATTAGTATACAATAGAAGCGCCGGGAGATGGACGCTCTAGGTGTGGGATTTAAGGTTCGGTTGTTTTACCTCTGAGCGGCACTTTTTTGCACACCAAAGAAAAAACCAGTACGGACACAGGGGGAAGGAATTTAAAACGTCCCATTGGAGCGAGGTGAAGGTGGGTGGACTCGCGCATGCGTATGAAGCGCTTTATAAACTCCTGCCCGGCACGGAAGAAGTCATTAAGCAATGGATCTCAATTATGATGAGAAATTAGCTGCGTTAGACAGCATTCAACGGGAGTTAGATGATGCTATTTTAGGTAGGGTGGAACGTCCAGCAAAAACTTCACATCTAAGTTTCAAGAGATGGAGAAAGAGCGACCAGGCGCCGAAGCGTGCGAGGGTAGAGCCACCATCCACATAATAAGTTGGGTTGGGTTGTTTTACCTCTGAGCGGCACTTTTTTGCACACCATGGGCTAAATGGCCAGGTCACATGGACCCCGAAGGCTCAGAGAAGGTTGGGGGAGGGGACCCACTGGAACAGCTGTTGGGAGACAGATGGTAGCCTCCCGTCAAGGCCATCCAGCGTGTTCTTTAACGTGCACAGGGTATCGCTCTCCCGCACACGGGGCCACGGCTTAACGTCCCATCCGACGGACGGCGGCCTTTCCAAGCCCATCGGTGTCCCCTACTGACCGTGGG
This sequence comes from Ryuthela nishihirai, assembly GCA_038380435.1. NCBI lineage: Eukaryota > Metazoa > Arthropoda > Arachnida > Araneae > Heptathelidae > Ryuthela > Ryuthela nishihirai. The sequence goes on along the minus strand of JAWZYU010000008.1, from coordinate 71,957,864 downwards.
CAGGGCGGGGAATTTTGCGGAGATAAATTTCAACGCTGACCCAGCTGGGACTCGAACCTGGGAACTAGATATTACGAGCCTGGCGCGCTACCGACTGAGCCACCCCCGCCCCCACATAATAAGTAATCTGAGAAACGTCCCTGGGGTTTTTAAATAAAACTAAATAATGCGAGTTGAGCTGATATTCCTTGCGCATTTACCTTGAAAAAATAAGTTTTGTGTGATGAGGACGACCGTGGTATTCAGATGATGAGACCCCTTTGTGAATAGATCAGATACCCTTGTATCATCTGCAGCTTGAACAAACGTATCATCCAGCACGAGCAAAGTACGTTGCTTTGCATTCAACTGTAGGTCGGGAAAGCCTTCCACGAATTCTACTTTTCGTTTGAAGGATTCGAACGCAGGCTGCCACAAAGAAAAACAGTAGATGATTCTGTCGGGATTCGGAGAGAACACTTTATCTGCATGGCGTATGAGTTCCAAAACAAAAGTGGTTTTCCCACACTGGCTGGGGCCGCTAACAAGAATTCTACTTGGCGATTGCATAGTGGGAAAAAACTGGCTAATAATCGAGCATGCCATTAAATAGCGTTATCAAGAGCTCATTAAATCCCAGGTGGCAAGAATAACGTTCCTTCAGGAACCGCTTCAAGGGCACGCCTCTCGTTCGTAGAAAGAGGAAATAGAGACAGTGAACCCCACATGTGATGGAAACTGGCGACTGTAGTGGTAACGTTGGATACAATATCCGGTTCATCTCTATCTCCCTATAATATTCTTCGATGCTAGACTCCAAGCCTAGGGGATCAAAATGTTCGACTGTTCTCTTGTTCGTAGACAGCTATCCAGTGTTCTCCAGTAGAGGTCGAAATATCGGTGTTAAATATAAAAAGACAAAGCTTCTTCGTAATGTTTGGCAGCTGGTCTCCAGAAAACAATCTTAGAAACAAAGGACGAGTAAGGTCATTACGAAGAACGTGAGATAAGTTGAAGGGTATCCATCACGCAGAGAAATCAAATAAAATTTTACGATGTTGTTCTATCTCCAGAAGGTTCTCGAATTCCACATATAGAATCACGCTCACTGCTTCTATTAGAGGGGGTTCCGAATTTAATCTCTAATCTACAATTTGCCCTCTTCACTAGATTAAAGTAATCTTCACATTGTTTACCATCTGCAGACAGTTCGAACCCGTACAATGTGTACCCCTTCGCATAAGCTGAGCGACCAAATTGTACCCCTTTGTTGTCTTTCCAGACGTGTAGTGATTCCAATAACGTTTTATAAGAGCATATATATTGATGATCGGGATAGTCAGGGATGATCGGTTGAGAGGGGAATTGCTGGGTGTCAGCAGGTAGAGTTATATAATTTAGATTGTAATGCTTGAAGTTGTATGGATTTCTTGCAAATACCCCATTCATGGCAGCTGAGTCGACGATCCCTGCAATGACTCTTTTGGGCATCTTGGAGCTGAATAAATTATCTCTCGTGCACGAAGTAATTCCAGGGCTGAGAATGAACGATCTGACTTCCACACGTCTTAAAGGATATTTGGCAGAGGTCCTGTGTAGCATCTGGGCCTGAGCGAGTAGCGTTGGACTGCTGACTTTGACTTTCCTTACATAGAAAGTGGCTTCTTCAAATTTCACTTTGTAACCAGGGTTTGCTTTGCTAGTCATGAGACAGAATTCTGATTTTGATCTCGTCATCCTCAATCCAAGGCCTATGTGATTCAGTAAATATCTGCCTTGAAGGAATATATCTATGTGTACCCATCCAATTAATTAGGTGCTACGTGAACCAACTAAAGATTTTCTCGTCTTCCAACCGAGATTAGCCTCCTCACATTCTTCCATTTTGCTTGCAGCATCCAGATGCCATAGTCCACACATTAAATGGTTTTTCATTGCATCGGCTTCATGGTTAAGTTTCGAGATAACTTCTGTAGGGGTAAAGACTCTGGCTTCCACTCACTAATTGTTCGTTCAAGTACACATCCACTTAAACAAGCTGTGTAAAAAATTGTTCGATGGAGTAATAGCTTCCGCATCCGTTATTGCCCTCCTGCAGCGTCTGTTATTCTTGCCTTGATTATTAAGTGACATCGGGATAAATCGATATATTAGTCACCGCCAACGACATTAAATTCCAACGAAGCATTTCCTTCTAACGAAGCAAGGGGCTGGTAAGCAACATAAGTAGCTCTTTCAGTCTGTGAGTTGGTCGGAGGTATAGCAATCAGATCGAGTTCCGATAGAGCGCAATCGCCAGACGAACCGTGGATTCTTTCGCTCATTTTGCAAAGACGTCCTTCACTCTACAGTGTCTCTTTGACAATCTGACAATTTTATTTTGTTTCTTACGCTTTATACCTGTCCCAAGCAGGTTTTTCCCGGCTTCTTCTAATAAGTTAGCCGCCCGTCCTTCAAATTCGATTTGAACGCTTCTTTTGGGTCGCGACCTGATGCAACTTCCGAAGCGAATTTAATTCCGGATCTAGCTGCTTGCTTTCCTAGAGAAAACGCTATGGACTTCAGAATCGGGGATACGAAACGTCCGATACTTCTAAATAAGGATCCAAGCCACCATCCTCTTTGATACCGGGGACCCCTGAACACTCCTGCTCCTGTCTGAGCACTATAGTAAAGACTGAATCGAACCCTGAGAGAAAAATTATGGCGTTATTTCACTAAACATAAAAATTTTAGATTCTTACACGTTCTGGATTCCATAGTGAAGGGTTATAATGCTTGCAAACATCGAGCTCACGGTTTCCCACCCAAGGACGTGGATCTCTTTAATGAGCGTACCGTCTAGGAGAGATTATATGGTTCGCCAAAGGAGGGGGAGACAGCTCGCTTTAAGATCGGGGATCATATGAGATTCAACAGTTTGAAGCTTCCATTCAAGAAAGGTGCAATGCAACAGTGGACTCGCGAGATATTTCGAGTGAAAAGGATCGTACCTAGAATACCTCCCATTTACGAAGTGGAAGACGCCAACAGAAAGCAGATACGTGGAACTTTCTATAGCTAGGGAACTGCAGAAAATAAATCTTCCTGAACTCTACGCAGTGAAAAAATCTTGGACCGGGACCGCAAAAAAGGCGTCTTAGTGAAGTGGAGAGATTATCCTACTCCCAGATGGATACCTAGAAAATGATTTTCTCCTTAACTCTCCCTTCCTCCGCCAGAATTGACGTTTACCCTACTAAAACTCAGAGCGATTATACCACGAGACTGGCACAGCCAATCGAGCTGAATGGCGAGTTGGAGGTAGCGCTATCCGAGATTCGCATTCCTACGAGTTGGTATAATATCGACCATTCGAATAGCTCCTTCTCCACACATTTCAGATGGTTCCCTCCTTTCCTAAAGATGCCATTAAGATCTCGCCAAGTTCGCAATACTTTGGAAAGCCTATGAAGAGAAGTCAGGTAGGTGGAGGGACTAGGCTCTGTGTACTTGATTCGCATGACGAAAGTGCAGCTTGACTAAAACTTTACCGTACTTAAAAGATAACGGTTCACCACTATCTGTACGCAGAAACATTCTCACACTCTCGAACACTTTGTTTGTTTGTTTGTTGTTTGGGGTTTATTGGCGCAACAGCAACTAAGGCTATATTGCGCCAAACAAACGATAAAAAGTGATAAAAGTCTCAGAACCCACAACCAAAGTTAAAAAGAATACAAACGAAACGCCACAAAAACGATAAGTAAAAAGGAGTAAAAAGAAACAACAAGAGTAGAAGTTAACAATAAAAATGAGTGTATATTACCTATTTAAAATCGCAAACTAGGGTAAAAACTAGAAAATATAGTAAAAATCAGAGACGTGTAAAATAACCAGTAAAACGTAGAAAGTCAAAAACAGGAGGTAAAAACGATTCATCAGATAAAAGATGGCCGAGTGTAAGAGGCTCAGTCATAAAATTGTGGAAAGTAAAATACAATTTAAGTTCAAGGTTAAAAGCTGGACACTGAATTAAAATATGTTTAACAGTTAAAAAGGTGTCACAAAACTCGCACTTAGGTACTGCGTCCGCCTTAAGTAGAAAAGAGTGTGTTAAAAACGAGTGACCTAAGCAGAGCCGAGCAAGGACAACTTCCTCCTTACGATTCCTGCGAAAACAACACTGCCACGGTTTGACAATGGGCTTGATCTCGAAGAGCTTGTTAGCAACCTGTTCAGACCAAGATCTCTGCCACTGTGCCCGGAGCTCGATGGTGAAACGCTGCCGGAAATCCACATATGGAACCGGCAACGGAGAGTCGGACAGGGGCGTGGCTGACTTGGCAGCAGCATCTGCCAAGTCATTGCCCCTGATCCCGACATGACCGGGCACCCAACAGAAGAGAATCGTGGTGGTGGCTGCCAGACGATGGAGCTGCTGGCGGATCTTGGAGAGAACAGGGTGAGGCCGATGCCTCACCGAGATCAAAACCTGTAGCGAGCTAAGCGAGTTGGTGTAAAGCACACACCGACGATGATGCTTAGCTGCTATATGGTCCAAGGCAATGCTGATAGCATGCAACTCGGCTCTCGAACACGTTCCTTGCCAGAGGGCAATAATCAGCACTCGTAAAAGTTTTCGCTATAGTCTCGTTGTTGGGTGTTCTTGTAGAGGGGTTAATCACACGTAACAGTTCTGCATAAGTGTCGCCTAATAAATGAGGCGCTACCAGGTCGGAATACACATAAATACCAGATACACCCGCGTTAATATCGATGGCGTACTTGGACACGGAGATGTTATACAGATATTCGAATTTGTCAATACCAAGTAATTCTCCCAACCCTTTGGAAGAGGTAGGGAACACGAGGTAATAACTAGCACTACTGGTGATTTGTGTATGATTTTTAGCCAGTTTCTTGAGGCCGTAATGTTTTCTATCTTCGGAAGGCATAGTTTGAAGCATAGCAGAGAAAATAGCTTCCACATTTTCGTAACGACTGTGGGGTATCTGGTTCTTGTTTCCCCTTATCACAGGATGGGGTAGTAAGTTAAAATAAAATGATGAATCGAGGGTGAAGAAATCGCCGTCATCCTTTACGATCTAACTAGCAAAGTTGGCGTAGTGAGGAGTTTCCATGTACGCCGCGTTGATTCTGAAGAATGTGTTGAAACTCTCTGCCTCTTTCGTAAAAAACAAACCGTAATTGGAAGCTCCAATCTGGAACAACCATGAATAATATCCTTTCATCACTTTAATATCTATATCTGTAGGAATTTGATGCTGAATATTTCTTTACAATCCCCGCTCTCTTCATAGGCTTTCCAAAGTATTGCGAACTTAGCGATATCTTAATGACATCTTTAGGAAAGGTGGGGAACCATCTGAAATGTGTGGAGAAGGAGCTATTCGAATGGTCGATATTATACCAACTCGTAGGAATGTGAATCTCGGATAGCGCTACCTCCCACTCGCCATTCAGCTCGATTGGCTGTGCCAGTCTCGTGGTATAATCGCTCTGAGTTTTAGTAGGGTAAACGTCAATTCTGGCGGAGGAAGGGAGAGTTAAGGAGAAAATCATTTTCTAGGTATCCATCTGGGAGTAGGATAATCTCTCCACTTCACTAAGACGCCTTTTTTGCGGTCCCGGTCCAAGATTTTTTTGCTGCGTAGAGTTCAGGAAGATTTATTTTCTGCAGTTCCCTAGCTATAGAAAGTTCCACGTATCTGTTTTCTGTTGGCGTCTTCCACTTCGTAAATGGGAGGTATTCTAGGTACGATCCTTTTCACTCGAAATATCTCGCGAGTCCACTGTTGCGTTGCACCTTTCTTGAATGGAAACTTCAAACTGTTGAATCTCATATGATCCCCGATCTTAAAGCGAGCTGTCTCCCCCTCCTTTGGCGAACCATATAATCTCTCCTAGACGGTACGCTCATTAAAGAGATCCACGTCCTTGGGTGGGAAACCGTGAGCTCGATGTTTGCAAGCATTATAACCCTTCACTATGGAATCCAGAACGTGTAAGAATCTAAAATTTTTATGTTTAGTGAAATAACGCCATAATTTTTCTCTCAGGGTTCGATTCAGTCTTTCTACCAACGCATCTTTCTTATCACTTTAAGACACGAAGGAGTGAATGTTTTTGTCTTTTATGAAGTTTTGAAAAACACGTTTTGTGAATTCTGTCCCCTGATCTGTGTTTACAGTCATGGGTTCACAACCCTGCGCTAGAATCTGTTCAAATGCTTCTTTCACAGCAATTCCTGTTTTCTTTTTCACAGGAACCGCCCACGCATAACGAGATAAAATATCGATGACGACTAATATATATCCATAACTATCATTAAATCGTGCAATATTTTTCATGAACATTAAATCCAGACCTGTCACGTACGTTTGGTTCCTTTTGAATTTGCTCGTTGCCGGTCTCTGGAGAGTGTACGTCTCTTGACCCGCTAACCATTCTCTGACTGCCTTTGGATCTTGTCCAGTACTCTGGGATAATCGAGTCACCCCTCCATAGCTGTCAGGGTTCTTGGGATCGTAATAAGCTTTTTCCAACGCGGCGTTCATCGACCAGCAGTAGCTTTCCCTCTTCAATCCATAGAGAGGGAGTCAGCTACGTCTATAGATGTACAGTCTGCAGCCTCTTCACACAACTCTCTCGATGTGTAAATGACGGGATGGTCATAGTACATCGCTTTTGTTCCCACTTCCACCAGGCAGAATCGGTAACACGGAGCCCACAACATTTTTCTCGACCCAACCGTCCGGAGTAACGAGTTTCTTCCACTGAGAAAAAGATAAGTTAATTCCTTTCACCGTCGGTTGTTTACATAAGAATAATCTGATATCCACTGTATTATTACACGCGCTCAACCAAATATTTCCTCCCAAATGTGACTAAATAATCTGGAGATAACGTAACCCCACAAATCACAGCGACCCCTATCGGCATACAGAGAACAGCTGTTGCTGATGCTGTCTTCACACGATTCATAATGTAAATGAGTACACAACACAGTAATTGTTAGGTAACATCGGACTTTTATTTACAAAACCAATTGTCGCTAGTATACAGGTTGTCTTTCGCTCTCTTTAACACGTCATCAAAGGACCGAGAGGAAAGAAAAGCGTCATCTACATAACAGAGGAGGCCTCGATACCACGCCGTGTCAACAAATGCATTAGCAATAGCGTCAATGTCCAACGAGCCCATTGCATCGTTCAAATAAATATTCAAACAATGCTCTTTATCCCCAGGCTCTATAAGGCTAGTCCCGGGTAGCAAGGCTTGAATTAGATCGTGCACTACAATGTCCATCAATAGCTGCATCAAATGTCCTTGACCCTCTGCCGGGGGAGTCAAAAGAAACGCTGGTAGAAGGTCTCTCTGTTCAGCGATGGAGTGCCGCAGGTAAAAATTAATATCGAACCTGCGGTGATGATCTAGGCTGTTTTCGCATTTCCTCCTACTGGGCCAAGGCGAGATTCACACCGCAGGATGTCGAACCAGGTAGGGATTTGATGATATCGAGGCGTCGACACCCATCACTATTACAGTAAGCACACAATTGTAGGTTGCTCGTCACGAACCAAGTCTCTCTTTCGGTGGAATTAGCGACATCGATTCTGTCCGACACCGTTAGTAATTCCTGCCACTACGGAAGGGTTAGAGTGATCCCTTCCTTCGTCGGGTAGACATCCTTCACTGAAGCTGCGGTAACGAGCACGTGGACCTGGAGACGTTCATGGTACAGTCTAGATACGACGAAAATCTCACCTCCGAGAGGGTAGGAGTGTTCACTAGCAGGCTGCATGACGGCAACTGCTGTGTTCTACAGGTTTTTCAGCCGCTTAAGTCTCTGCTGGGCAGGGGTGATGTCACGTTTCTCCCTCCTTGGTTGTACAGGCTGCGCCTCTAGCGGAGAATCCTCGTACTGGGGAGGGAAAGGCTTTCACGTCATTTTCCGTCTTGGTTTCGGCTTGAGGGGTGGGGGGGGGGTGCATTGGAACCGGAGATGGTGGCGGAGTCACGGTTGAGACAAATGGTTCCCTCCGACATTTAACACATGGAGGGTTTTCCTCATCACTAATAGGAGGGTTGCTTTCATTCACAGTTGGGGTGTCTTCATTCACAGGAAAGCTACCTTCTTCATTCACAGAAGGGTTGTCTTCAGTAGGACTCGACTTGTCTCCCAGGTTCGAGTCCCAGCTGGGTCAGCGTTGAGATTTATCTCCGCAAAAATTCTCCGCCCTGCCCAGCAATCGTCAATAGGTCAATAGGGGACACCGATGGGCTTGGAAAGGCCGCCGTCCGTCGGATGGGACGTTAAGCCGTGGTCCCGTATGCGGGAGAGTCATACCCTGTGCACATTAAAGAACACACTGGATGGCATTGACGGGAAGCTATCATCTGTCTCAATACAGCTGTTCCACTGGGTCCCCTCCCCCAACCTTCTCTGAACCTTCGGGGTCCTTGTGACCTGGCCATTTAGTCCATTGTGTGCAAAAAAGTGCCGCTCAGAGGTAAAACAACCCAACCCCATTGGTATAAGTGACGTTTTCCTAAATTTGCCCTTTGTTCCAACAATAAGCTAAAAGCAAAAATGAAACGCTCGTACTACCTTTCGATAATCTTCGGACAATAATATGAATAAATCTTATGTTGAAATTTGTAATATATGCTGGGATGAAATCGTAATATGCAATGATTCTGATGAAATTTACAATGAATTTATCAGCTTGTTAACTGTGTGTTATAATGCATGTTTTTCTCTGCCAAAATTCAAGAAACAGAGATAAATAATTCAAAATCCTCAATGACCAATGACATTTTAACTAAAATAAAAAGAAAATATAAAAAATTTAAATAACTTTTAATGCTAAAAGTGACTTTAAAGTTCATCGTTAACAATAACCACTACCTTTGAAAGACGAATCAACAAAGATTATCACGATCAACTGTAATCACTATCAACGACTATCATTCAAATTAAAAGAATTAACGTATCATGGGATTCTTTTAAAAATTACAGAAATCAACTAAATCTAGAAATTAACCGTATGAAAAATAGGTGTTATCAAAATATATTTAGCACCGATTTTATCCCAAAAACTACATGGAAATATATTGATAGTCTTTTTGAAACGAGAAATATTTTTTCTGATGTAAGGCAAACAGAAACTGTTTCTGAAAAGATTAATTATTTAAATAAACGTTTTTCAACTATTGGAAGTAACATAAGTCACTACTCTTCAAATGATGCAGATACTTTTAAAGGTTTTTAAAAATTTGTACTAATTTGATTTTCTTTAACATTTCCGTAAACGAATTATATCATGAATCATTAAAACTAGTTAGTGCCACTTTCAAAGGAGGCCACTAACGAACAATTTCTTAAAGATTTCAAAGGTGCCCCTAACGAAAAGTTGGTTAGTGCCACTTTCAAAGGAGGCCACTAACGAACCATTTCTTACAGATTTCAAGGTGCTGAACACGAATATGACAATGAAAATGCAAAAATGGCTACGATTTCTGAGAAATCCGCAATAGTTTCTTATATAACAGAGTAATACGTACATAAGACATCTATCGGTAAAATTACGCTTCTACTTCCGACGTCGTTTTGCCCGTCGCTTGTACACTGCTCAGGATCATCTCTGGCGGGCATCGAACAGTAGTCAGCCAACATTGAAGTGGATCAATTTCCCTGGTATAGTTTCTCCATCGTTGCATTGTCTGGTGAAAACCTTCACCGTGCTCATCACTAACCATGCTGCAGTTGTCAGGGAAGAAATCTAAGTGGGAATGGAGAAAGTGAATCTTTAAGGACATATTGGAGCCAAGAGTGTGATACAGAGACAATATGTCTTTAACCAGTTTCTTGTAGTTGCCTGCCCTGACATTCCTGAGGAATTTAGTTGACACCGCGTCCCAACCTTTTTCTCGTCACCATGAAGCAAGTAAACAGCTCGCGGATCTGAGGACCACAAAAATTCCCTCTTTAATTTTCGCTTCGCTGAGTCGAGAGAATTTGTCAGCCAAGTACTTGAAAGCTGATGCAGTCCGATACATATAGTTTTTCATCACACCGAGTTTGATGTGTATGGACGGTAGTAGGATTTTGTGCGTTTCTGTCAGTGCTGGGTGTTCTACATTATTCTCTCCGACCTTCAGAGATTTCCTCTGAGGCCAATTTCTCTTCACATAGTGCAAAGTCTTTGCTCGGCTGTCCCATTTACATAAGAAACAGCAGTACTTCGTATATCCCAGCTGCAGATTCATCAACAGAGCCACTACCTTCAAGTCACAACAGAGATGCCAGCCATATTGCTGTATTTGAAGACAGTTCAACAGCTATTTTAGGTTGTCGTAGGATTCTTTCATGTAGACAGCGTGTCCAACTGGAATGAATAGAAGTCGATTTCCATTATGCAACAACACCGCCTTGAGACTCAATTTCGGGAAGTCTATGAATAGTCGCCATTCTTGAGTGTCATGTTTGATTCTGAGGGATTTCATCAGGCCATCTACATCGAAGCAGAACACAAGGTAATCTTCCTTTCTGAAGTAAGGTGCAAAATGCTCATGACGAGTTCGAAACGAAGTCGCTCGGGCATTGTCCTTGAGAATATTCCATTGTTTAAATCTTGATCCAAGTAACTCTGCTTTGGCCTTGGACAGCTCCAGATCGTGAACAAGATCGTTCATTTCTTCTTCGGTGAGAATGTGTCCTGCAGCTGACACACTGTGGCAGACGTATGGATCATCATTAGACACCAAAGTCGGCAGAGAACGCGACATCGGTTTACCTCCCTCATCATCTAAATGGAAAATTCGTTTGGAGGTTCGGGAACGCCTTCGCTGTGCGGAACTGGTCGGAGAGCATATGGTATATTCGGGTACGCTATTGTCCACTGCTATTTCCTTGTGATACATCCAGAAACTGGTGGAACCATGCAGAAGTAGCAGTCATTCATGTGATTGGTTGGCTCTCTCCAAACCATAGGAACAGCAAAAAGGCAAAGCCACTTTTTCGCCTTTCAGCCACTTTGGAAGATTCCTTGCACAAGTATGCAGCATATGTGTGTGTGACCCAGGCCTTGCCCCCGATCTTGCATTCAAAATAAAACTCATACGCCACTTTCACTATTGGAGGATGGCAATTTTCTGGCATGCAAACGTCACTTCCCGGCAAATGTAACAAAATGTATCTGCACTATTAACACAGTTACAAGGCATCACTACTGCTGGATTAAAACTGCAAGGATCATCTGTGTTGTACTTATGACTCATGGGTAAACGGGAGTCGCTCAAAAGACTTGCTCACCCTACGAGACGTCACTTACAACTAACAATTGCATCATCTTTTGTCCGCGATCGTAAAGCCGCGATGTTATGACTCAACTACATTGCATCACACAATGATGCAATACCTCCGGGGGTTGTGTGTATGGCGGGCTGATGCAATACAACGCAAAATGTTGCAATCTGGAGTTTAAAATACAGCGTGCGAAAGGGTTACCTATGTACTCATTGCGGACTGAGTCGTTTATATACAGTATGACCATTTCTGTCTCTCCTAAACAAGAGGCAATTGACAAATTTTATTGACATTTTCGTGTTGCGCACCTTGAAATTAGTAAATATCGCCTATTTTCATTTCAAAGCCTTTTCGTGTGTTGCCCAGTGTTACTTACCAATATCAGGTAGGTACTTTTGTTTCTCAGCAGAAATGCCAGCGATGTTCTTCTATATGACCTTCAAAATTTAATATTGCAATACTGAATAGATAGTTTTGTATTAACGAAAGGAAACCAAAAAACCTAGAATATCTCAATCAGTTATAGGCATGAAAATATTCACTTACTTTTATAACGACTTTTCCGATATGTTTACCACTTGCCATATATCTAAATGCTTCTCCTATTTCAGTCCGATTAAATACCGTCGTATTCAGAGGCTTTATAATACCTTTTCTCATGCCTTCAGAAATAGAGTTATACAGATGGTTCTTAACAATGTGAGTTTTAGTTTCAAAGAGAGTGTCCAGAAATACGCCATTGAATGAGATATTCTTCAAAAATACATTTAGACCTATAATAAGAATAAAAACATAATTTGAAGATTAAAACATAATTTTAAGTCATAATTTCAATATGCTGTGAAAACAATCGTATTCATTATTCATTTATTAATTAACGAGATTATATGGGGCGGGGGTGGCTCAGTCGGTAGCGCGCCAGGCTCGTAATCTGCAGTTTCCAGGTTCGAGCCCCAGTTGGGTCAGCGCTGACATTTATATCTGCAAAACTCCTCGCCCTGCCCACGGTCAGTAGGAAACACCGATGGGCTTTGAAAGGCCGCCATCCGTCGGATGGGACGTTATAAGCCGTGGCATCGTGTGCGGGAAAGCCATAGCCTGTGCACGTTAAAGAACACGCTGGATGGCCTTGATGGAAGGCTACCATCTGTCTCCCAAATACTGTTCCAGTGCATCCCCTACCCCAACCTTCTCTGAGCCTTCGGGGTCCTTGTGACCTGGTTATTTAGTCCATGGTGTGCAAAAACGTGCTGCTCACAGGTAAAACAACCCAACCCAAATGGGATTTCACAAATATTCAAAGTACCAAATAAAAACATTTGGAGTAATTGACTATGTAAGCTATGAAAATTATTTAAAAATTACAAAATTAATATGCATCTTGAAAAATTGAATGTTAATACCTTTTTAAAATATTTAGAGAAATGGCTTTTCCACTTTAAGGTATGAGTAAAATTCACATGAAACATTTCTGGGAAAAGGGAATGGATAACTAATGAAATTATTCAGTTAATCAATATGGAACAAATATTGTGTATGAAGCACAAAAGATACTTTGGTAATCTTGAGATAAAAACGGAATGTGATAACTTAAATAAATTCGTGAAAAAGGAAATCAAAAGAGCTAAGGAAAATGTTTATCTTATTAATAGGGAGTTTAACAAATGTGAAAAAGATTCAAGAAAGCAATGGAATTGTATTGATGGCAATTTGGGTAAATTATTGAACGTAAAGTATGTTCATCATCATCATCCTCAAGCAGCCATGGGCTACGGAGGTCCAACCAGACCATGCAAATTAGATCTCCAAGCAAGTCTGTCCTGAGCTATATCTGCTACATCTCGCCACTGCACACCAATTCTAACAAGGTCCTGTTTGACATTGTCTGCCCACCGCATCCTAGGTCTCCCCCTCTTTCTGAAGCCTTTATCCACACTGTTCATAACCTTATTCGCCAATCTATAATTATCCATACGGGCAACATGGCCAAACCAACGGAGTCTCTCTCTGCACAATATGCTGCTTAAAGGAGGTTGCAAACTCCTTTGCCTAATCTCATCATTAGTTACAAAGTTGAACCACCTAATGCCCAAGATACTGCGTAAGCATCTAGAATCAAAAGCATCTACTTTCCTGTTATCTTGTTTACAAAGTGTCCAAGTTTCACTACCATAACTAACCCTAGAAAGAACCAACTATTATACAGTCTAATTTTAGTCTTTAGGTATAAACACCTATTTCTCCACACTCTCCATAGATTTTTAAAAGTCCCGGCAGCAATCCCTATTCGTCTGTTAATCTCATGCCGCACATCACCATTATCTGTAACATAGCTCCCAAGATAATTAAACTGTGACACCTACTCAAGACTGCAACCATTCAGATTAACTGAATCACAGCCTGCCTGACCAATTTTCATCATTTTAGTTTTCTCTCTGTTTATAACCAAACCTACTCTACTACCAGTCTCATCAACAGCTCGAATGAAAGAGTTCAATCTCATCAACATCATTTGCCAAAAGGGCTAAATCATAAGCATAATCTAAATCAGAAATTTTCGTACCTCCAACCCATTTAAAGGCCAAAATCTTTCCCTTGAAGTGAATTTCGCATAACATAATCAATAACCAAACTAAAGACTAAAACTCTAAACATTTCTCAGGAATCTGCCTAAGTGAAAATATCTGATCCACACATCCCCTACCACTTCTGAATCCACATTGCTCATCACGCAATTGCCTGTCAACCAAATTCTTAATTCTATTTAGCACAATCATGGAAAGAACTTTCCCTGGGACTGAGAGTAGACTGATACCCCTATAGTTATCACAAGAACTGCAATCACCTTTTTTGAAAATAGGGAAAATAATAGCTCTGGTAAAATCCTTAGGAACCATGCCTTTATCATAAAAGATATTCAGCATTTCAGTCATCCAATTGGTAACCGAAACATTCCCAGCTCTAAGCATTTCCGTAGTAATTTCATCTACCCCTGGGGTTTATGTAATTTAAGTTTAGAAACAGCCAAAATAACTTCAGATTGTGTTATAGGGCCAACATTAAAGCCACCAATGCATCTATCATCATTACAAACAACGGGAGTAGAACTAACCAAACTGTTTAGAACATCACTGAAATGCTCAGCCCACCTAGCCATTACAGAATCCTCACCTTCTACAACCTTACCATGTTTATCCTTCAATCCCCGTATACCTGTCCGTTTTCTACCACACAAAACATTAACTATCTGGTACAGATCTCTGCTGTTGTGCTGTCTAACTGCTTCCTCGGCTTTCTCAGCTAAGCCAAAGATTCTTATCAGCAGCTAACTGACCCTTTACATCTTTATTAAGATCTCTGTAATGCTTTCTATTAGGAGTAGTAGGGTATTGATTAAGGATATTTCTGCAGTTCTTTCTTTCTGAAATAAGCTCAAGTGCCTTATCATTCAAATAATTCTGCCTCCTCTGCTCCTTTTTCTCTAAAAGAGTACTGTTAGTTTCCAAAAAATCCTGTTTAAAATGGTTCCTGTCTTCATCAACTTCTGTAGTAAGCAAACCATGGCTGTAATAATGACTAAGTAACCTATCATGGTAAGCTTTAGCAATAACTGGGTCTTTCAGAGCTTCAGTATTAAAGGTAAATTTTTTAACCCTAGCACAACACTTTTTAAGTTTAAGTTGCAAGACACTTTTAACTAGGTAATGGTCAGATCCAATTTCAGCTCCCCTATATGCCCTGGTATTTCTAACAGAACTAGCCCATTTGCTGTTAATTAATATATAATCAATCATATTCCTATGCAGCCCATCAGGTGAAACCCATGTGTACTTATGTATGTCGCGGTGTTTGTAATAAGTGTTAGTTATTCTGAAACCATTTAGTTTACTTACCTGTAGGAGACATTGCCCATTGCCATTGCAGCTACCAATACCAAAAGGGCCTATCACCCCTCCCCAAAGGTCAGAGTCAGTACCAACTTTGGCATTGATGTCATTATACAGTCTAATTTTAGTCTGCAAGAAAGGAGATATTACCCTTGTTCTATGCACTCTCCCAAAGGTCAGAGTCAGTACCAACTTTGGCATTGACTATTATACAGTCTAATTTTAGTCTTTAGGTATAAACACCTATTTCTCCACTCTCCATAGATTCTTAAAAGTACCGGCAGCAATCCCTATTCGTCTGTTTTGCCAAAGTTGGTACTGACTCTGACCTTTGGGATAGTGCATAGAACAAGGGTAATATCTCCTTTCTTGACAGAATTCAAAATATCCTGAAGTTGTCCGTAAAACCTATCTTTCTCATCCTCATCGGCATCCTCAGTGGGGGCATAACAGCAGCTAACATTCAAGTCTTTAACGCTTGTGTAAAATTTTGTTCTAAGAAACCTTTCATTAATGCACTCATATCTAGAAGAGCATCACTAGCGTGTCTGCTGAGAAGCAGACCCACGCCTTTGTGATGTTTATTATCGTTCCTCCCTGAAAAGAGAAATTTAAAATTATTTTTAAGAATCTGACCTTTATCTGTCCATCTGGTCTCTTGGAAGCCGAGAATATCTAAATTATAACGGAGAATTCTTGTGTGAGGACATCAAGAGAAAAAGCTCTGTGCAGAGTCCTCACATTCCAACTACCTATGGAGAGAAAATGGTTAGTGGGATGTTTAAAGAAACTATGTTTATTGAGAGAGGGAATGCCGACAATATCAAACAGTCCCCTAATCGCAGACATGGGACAAAGACCCGTTCCCCCACCAGTAAAGGCTGAAGCCATCTACACTGGAAGACTTCCCCCAATGTAGAATTTGACTATGCCAGTAGAAACAAAGAGTTCTGGTGCCTGCGATAACCTCTGCTCAGGATTATCCAACAGCTGATAAACATATCCTGTGAATCTATTCCCTTGGGGCTGTCAAACCACAAACAAACAGAAAACACCGCGGAAGATTTTCCCTCCACAGAAGCCCACCAGGGCAGCAAAATCAGGATCCATAATCAAGCTCAGAGCCATATATCTGTTCAGTCCAGTGGATTTATATGGTCAGCACCAGGACCCTGTGTGGTTGAACACTCCTCAGCAGGGTAGAAAAAAAGAAGAGTAGCCATAGTTTTCCAGATCAGTAGGCCACACTAATCTGGCATCCCTCCTCTTCCGTTCACTTCCACAAGAGAGTATTTCTTTTGAAAGGTACTAACGGTCTGCACCAGGACAAGGCGGGGTCGGACATTAGGTGCTAGGCCTGGCCGGTTCTATGCATCATCACAGGGGATTGGTGCATAGCTCTCCTTCCAGTGACTACCTAGCTACCATTTACAGACCAAAGAATGTTGCATAAGCATAAATCTAATGAGTTATGTCACAAACAATGAATAGTCATTTCGTTATGGCGGATTATTTACTGAATATAATATTATGCATTCAGACAGTAAAAATAATTCATCCACTACGATTATCAGCAACCCAAATTCTATGTTATTAGTTGAAACTGGAGCTAATGATTTTTACAATATTATAAAAAAAAATTAAATGCTGTAAAGTCAGTTGGAACTGTTGGAAAAACTAAAAATGATACAAATTATTAATGAATACCATTTAGATTTAATAGTTCATATAATAAATGAATAAAGTTCCATCCTGTGGCAGAGTGGTTAGCGCGCTTGTCTACTGATCCTCGTGTTTGATCACTCTTCCTGAAGTTATTTTGAAAAATAACTTCAGGAAGAAAGTAACTCCTAATTTATCCGTCAACGGAATTACACAGAAATAAAAAAAATCTGCTTGTAAATAACTAGAGAAGATTTAAAAGAACACAAAAATGTGTTACAGTGATTTTATGCTGCGAAATGTTTTTTTCATGACATGTCTTGGCGGGTACACTTGAATCTTTATTAGAAAAATATAGTTTACAAATGTCATTTAGAATAGCAATTATGGGGTAAACTTGTATTCTAAAACACTGTTACCTTTATACGGCTGGGGTGGCTCAGACGGTAGCGAGCCAGGCTCGTAATCTGCAGTTCCTAGCTGAGGTCCAGCTGGTCGAGTCCCAACTGGGCCAGCGTTGAGATTTATCTCCGCAAAACTCCCCGCCCTGCCCACGGTCAGTAGGGGACACCGATGGGCTTGGAAAGGCCGCCATCCGTCGGATGGTACGTTAAGCCGTGGCCAGGTGTGTGGGAGAGCCATACCCTGTGCAGCAGCTGTTCCAGTGGGTCCCCTCCCCCAACCTTCTCTGAGCCTTCGGAGTCCATGTGACTTGGCATTTAGCCCATGGCGTGCAAAAATGTGCCGCTCAGAAGTAAAACAACCCAACCCATCATATTTCGTTAGTACCTATTCAACTTAAAAGAAATTTTTCATTAATCTCTCAAAGCAAAAAGTTGCATTTTCCCACCTGTGCTCTGTGTGAAGGGACAAATTGTTGCTGCCGATGTAAACCCCTTGACGTCACACTCCACCACTAAGATATTCACTTTCTAGCTCAAATAGATCGTTCGCAATATTCGTTCAAGTTTTGAAATTTTTAAAATTTGCCACCGTCAGAGGGCGCAATTAATTGGGTTGTTTTACCTCTGAGCGGCACTTTTTTGCACACCATGGGCTAAATGACCAGGTCACATGGGCTCCGAAGGCTCAGAGAAGGTTGGGGGAGGGGACCCACTGGAACAGCTGTTGGGAGATAGATGGTAGCCTCCCGTCAAGGCCATTCAGCGTGTTCTTTAACGTGCACAGGGTATGGCTCTCCCACACACGGTACCTCTTAAAACACAAGGTAATGGTGAAAATAAAATTGCTGTCAGTACAAACATCATGACATTCACCCTTTTACGATCAAAATTTCAAAGTTGTAGCCAATTATAAAGTTTCTTTTAACTCTTTTTCTGTTAATTCAAGAAGTGGTTTAAAAAGTAGCATTTGATGTTTAATATCAGATATTTTATTTTACATTAGAAAGGAAAATAAAAGATATGAGGTGAAAATACTCGATAAATTTATTATTGTGCCCTTACCAAGACTGCGATCCATTAATAAGTCATATTTGCCAATCTCTAGAAATCTTCCGTTTTTGGAGAGACATTGGACACTGGCTTGAAGCTTATCATCAGCAAGAGAATTCAGGACGATATTTACACCTAAATGAAAGATGAAAATCCTCTTTTATCAATAGTTTTTCTTCAATATTTTAATTAGTTAATAATATCCCTGTCAAAATTAAATAAGGAAATTAAGTGCATATGAGATTTATAACAAAATCAAACAATGTATATTTCTCTAGATCTCGAAACGCATTAAAAATAATAAATACAACGCCAATTGTTGCATCATTAATTTAAATCAAATGAATTTGAAAGGAATGTTCATCATCATCATCATCATCCTCAAGCAGCCATGGACTACTGAGGTCCAACCAGACCGTGCAATTTATAAGCGCATGTAATTTTCGTCGATTTTTAAGATTATTTTTCCTATTTTAAAAGGATTTGCTTGAAGTATATGATTTGAAGTATATCTTTGTCTAAAATGTATATGACTTGCGTTAACAATATATCATTGACAAACTTTTCTTACTGTTTATAGCACATAGAATAACATATTTTTTAATTTCCTTTTTTTTAAATTAATGATTAGTAAAAATTTTCAATGAACTATGTTTTTCAAGTTCGTCCTAATATTTTTCAAGAAAGAACTTCAGCTTCAAATCCTTTTTACCGTAACTCATGGTAAAATTTGTCACATTTACGTTCATAGCTATTGCAAAGAAGAAATCATAAATTATTGGTAAACTTTCAGGTAAACTATATATACCGTATATTTCCGCAGATAAGACGACCTTCAGATAAGACGAGGTATAAATTTTCGTCAAAGTTTT
The DNA here is from genome assembly GCA_038380435.1 of Ryuthela nishihirai. Taxonomy (NCBI): domain Eukaryota; kingdom Metazoa; phylum Arthropoda; class Arachnida; order Araneae; family Heptathelidae; genus Ryuthela; species Ryuthela nishihirai. Next base: position 71,938,696 of record JAWZYU010000008.1, on the reverse strand, counting down.
ATAGTTTTAGCATATATCTGTCCTATAAGACGACCCCAAACTATCAACGGCCTATGAATTTAATTTAGATCGGCGATCATCATCTGGATAATAATACTGTATAGCGTATACGGAATTATGTCCTATTCGCAAACATTCGCACTGATTCGGGTAATGACCTTGACTATTCACAAAAGCGTCGTATGGGCTATTCTATTTTGTGGACATACCCTACTCTGTACTAGTAAATAATTACGGTTTGTCCGTTTTTTCCTCAGTAGCTCAATAAACATAACTTTTAATATTTATTTTGTTTTAGTATTGTTTTACTATTACAATGTAATGTATTATTTACTATTACAATGTAATGTATTATCATATAGCGTATTTAAATAATATGATAGATTTTTCGATAAGTTGTAGTAATAATGGTTTCAATTTATATAAATTTCAATCTAATTTTTTTTTTATCTGTCCTATAAAAACGACCCGGATTTTGGGAGCTTTTTTTATGATTCAACTATCGTTTTATCTGTGGAAATATACGGTATATCAAACTGTTTATTTACGAGGGGCGATCATAAAAGTTCATAAAAACCACTGTTCTTACCTTAATAAAATTTTTACGGTTCTTCAAAGTACTTCTCTACAACGTCTATGCAAAGTTGCAGACGTCTACGCCATTTCTGAAACGCTTGGTGGTACTACTGTTTGGGAATATTCCGCAACTTTCAAGGAATGCATTTTGCAAGGCCTTGCACCGTTGAAAAAGGCTTCACAGCAAGTTTTTATGTTTTGGAAACAACCAAAAATTCGCATGCTGCAAGGACGGGTGAATATGCAGGATGGGAGAGCTGTTTGCTGATTTTTTCCTGCACCAAATAGGCCGTACAGTCGCTCAAAAAATATCTGAACACTATGGTTAATTACAGAATTCAGAGAAAAATATCTGGCAGCGATTTGTTTTAGAAATTAGTGATCTGGCAACCTTCGTGTCACGTGACACGAAGGTTGCCAGATCACTAATTTCTAAAAAAAACGTTGCCAGATATTTTTTTTCCTGGATGGTCTTGATGACGGGAGGCTACCATCTGTCTCCCAACAGCTGTTCCAACAGCTGCCCTCCACCAACCTTCTGTGAGCATTCGGGGTCCTTGTGACCTGGCCATTTAGCCCATGGTGTCAAAAAAGTGCCGCTCAGAGGTAAAACAACCCAACCCATCACCTGTGAATATGTTGGGTTGGGTTGTTTTACCTCTGAACGGCACTTTTTTGCACACCATGGGCTAAATGGCCAGGTCTCAAGGACCCCGAAGGCTCAGAGAAGGTTGGGAGATGGGGACCCACTGGAACAGCTGTTGTGAGACAGATGGTAGCCTCCCGTCAAGGCCTCCGTCCGTCGGATGGGACGTTAAGCCGTGGCCCCGTGTGCGGGAGAGCCATACCCTGTGCACGTTAAAGAACACGCTGGATGGCCTTGACGGGAGTCTACCATCTGTCTCCCAACAGCTGTTCCAGTGGGTCCCCTCCCCCAACCTTCTCTGAGCCTTCGGGGTCCATGTGACCTGGCCATTTAGCCCATGGTGTGCAAAAAAGTGCCGCTCAGAGGTAAAACAACCCAACCCGTCAAGGCCATCCAGCGTGTTCTTTAACGTCCACATTGTATGGCTCTCCCGCACACGGAACCACGGCTTAACGTTCCATCCGACGGACGGCGGCCTTTCCAAGCCCATCGGTGTCCCCTACTGACGTGGGCATGGCGGGGAGTTTTGTGCAGATAAGTTTCAACGCTGACCCAGCTGGACTCGTCCCTCAGAACTGCAGATTACGAGCCTGGCGCGCTACTGACTGAGCCACCCCGCCCCTCGTACAACAGTGGATTGGATTGTTTTACCTCTGAGCGGCACTTTTTTGCACACCATGGGCTAAATGGCCAGGCCACAAGGACCCCGAAGGCTCAGAGAAGGTTGGGGGAGGGGACCCACTGGAACAGCTGTTGGGAGACAGATGGTAGTCTCCCGTCAAGGCCATCCAGCGTGTTCTTTAACGTGCACAGGGTATGGCTCTCCCACACACGGGGCCACGGCTTAACGTCCCATCCGACGGACGGCGGCCTTTTCAAGCCCATCGGTGTCCCCTACTGACCGTGGGCAGGGCGGGGAAATTTTGCGGAGATAAATCTCAACGCTAACCCAGCTGGGACTCGAACCTGGGAAGTACAGATTACGAGCCTGGCGCGCTATCGACTGAGCCACCCCCGCCCCTACGTCGTACAACAGTGTACATTGTTTTTTGATGAATTAATGCTATATTAATTAAATCATCTGAACGTATGGTGCTGTGACAGACTAAAAATGCATTGTGAATAAGCTATTCGCACCCATCCCTCGATTTACACGGTAGGTAGGTTCCGGAAAATCAGTGTGTAAATTGAAACCTTTCAAATTTAGTCCCAATTTATAGAAAAAAGGGGGTCACATTGCAACAAAACAACAACAACCATTCTATTAATAAAGCGTACATTAAAAGTTTTATTTATTTAAACATATTTATATCTAATTTCAGTTCAGCATTAATAATAAATATTAATATAACATTATAATGTACTTAATTTGCGCAAATTCAGAAAAGCTTTCTTAGAAAATTCTCGTAGATTTCTTGGTCACGAAAAATACTCATCCTTAATGCAGACGATTAAGTTTGAAGATGAAATTTGAAAGATCGATATTTATAGACTGAATATAAATTAAGCATTTGTACCTTTTTTTATTTTGCAAAATTAGCATTTATATGTTTTATGGAATAGTATATATTTACGAATACTTTATGAAATAGTATATTTACGAATATTTTGTGAAATATTATTTTCTAGAAAGTTTTTACTTAGAATTCTCTCCTAAGTAAAAAAAAAGTCTAGAAAAGTCAGATCTCTCTGCCGATCGAAAACAGGTTTTATTTCATTTAGATAACTTGAGATTGATTGCATTACGATGTCAAGAATACAATTTTAGAGAAGGAGTATAAATATAGTATATATATATAATCCTACAATTTTTATCAATATAGGAATTATTTAATTATTCTTGAAAATAAAAGATATCAACTCATTTAGGAGATTTTTACTCTGGAATAAACTTCCAGGTCTCCCTTGAAGCTATGTCCTGCTACCACACTTGTCTCGTGTAAATTTTATTCGTTTACTTAGTAATGGTTGTTCCATTTGGGCCAGAGCACTTTAAACAGATACATTTTTATGTTATTTCATACTTTTTACGACGCATATAAGACAGACATTTTGTTATATTTTTAATTTATTTATATTTTTTTCTTTGTAACTAAAAAAAAAAATGTTTACCTTCGCCTTTAGTTTGTTCTAAAACTAAATCTTTGAAAGATGTGTCTCGTGAACAGCCTATATTCTGATCTTTCAACTGCGGGAACGATTCTTTAAGGAATTTTCTCTTCTCTTCGGTACCTAGAAAAAGGAAAATGGCGATGTCACTTTTCAGAAATCATTCCTGCAAATGTTGTATGTTAATAATATATCCCTTACTGCAGGTTGTAAACACACAAGGAGATTAATCCACCACTTAGTATTGGAATCCAGACCTCGACGGCTACGGTGCATGCAAGAATCAAAGTGATACCATCCCCACAGTTGAGAGACGGATTTCCACAAATCATTTATATATTTTCAAATCAATACAATAGGCATTATGAAAAATTCATTATTACATGAAACATACGATCTGTTTTCTCTATTTTGATCTCAGGAAACGAAGATGACTCTTCTAGGATCATAAAATCAGAATGAAAAAGTCATTTTCTTTTTCATTCTTAAAACAAAAATTTTTCATACTGTAAATTACCATTCATTGAAACTAGTACCTTTGGGTTGGGTTGTATTACCTCTGAGCGGCACTTTTTTGCACACCATGGGCTAAATGGGTTGGGTTGTTTTACCTCTGAGCGGCACTTTTTTGCACACCATGTGCTAAATGGCCAGGTCACAAGGACCCCGAAGGCCCAGAGAAGGTTGGGAGAGGGGACCCATTAGAACAGCTGTTGGGAAACAAATGGTATCCTCCCGTCAAGTTTGGGTTGTTTTACCTCTGAGAGGCATTTTTTGCACACCATGGGCTAAATGGCCAGGTCACATGGATCCCGAAGGCTCAGAGAAGGTTGGGGGAGGGGACCCACTGGAACAGCTGTTGGGAGACAGATGGTAGCCTCCCGTCAAGGCCATCCAGCGTGTTCTTTAACGTGCACAGAGTATGGCTCTCCCGCAGACGGGGCCACGGGTTTAATGTCCCATCCTACGGACGGCAGCCTTTCCAAGCCCATCGGTGTCCCCTACTGATCAATAGCAAGGCGCGGACTTTGGCGGAGATAAATTTCAACGCTGACCCAGCTGGGACTCGAACCTGGGAACTGCAGATTACGAGCCTGGCGTGCTACCGACTAAGCCACCCCCGCTCCGAAACTAGTACCAGTTGGATAAAACTTAACAGATAATGGTCTACCAACATTATCATAATGGTGATAATGATGATATAAATATCCTACTTCTTCCATGGAGGCTATTACTGGATACGGATTAATGGTGTTACTGATATGAGGAACGCCTCAATTTGGCCTCACTCTCTCTCTGCTTATCCACTTGGTGGCTGTGTCCACATCAGTGTGACACCTAGTTGGTCCCCATATCCTGTAGTCTGACAACATTCCCAGCTGACAAGCCCATAGACAATATTAACCTGAAACAATGGAAACAGAGTTGTAGAATTGAAATTAAAGTCATAGGAGTATTTCATTTTAAATGGAATACTCCTATGACTCTTATTTACTTCGGTTGCGGTTTGGTTTCCAGTGACACTGCACTTGCTAGTGGTCGGATATGAGTCCCTATGAGGACATGATCGTTTGTTCTGTTATAATCTGCAGTTAAGCAGATTAATTGGAGATCTGCTCAGTAATTAAAAATATGGACTCAAAATAGAGTCCAAATTATTTCATATAATTAACTTGAGTGCTACCACATTACAGCAGCGATCATCATGTGTCTCAAAAACGGGATGAAATTTCAATCTATATAAGAATTTGTCCAAAATATTCAATGAAAAGTACACTAGAATAGTTTTATCTACATCTAATTTTAACAAATTAACATCAAATCAAGTTTTTCGCTTTAATCCTTAGAACACATATCACTACGCATAGTTTTTGTATCTGAACTTTGATATGAAATAATAATATCATCTGCATATGACACCACCTTTACCCAAAGAGTTTGAGAGAAAAAATCCTTAATATAAATCGGAAATTACACTGAGCCAAGGACAGAAACTTGTAACATTCAAAAATTCTCTATTAAAGTATTTAATTTGACAAACTATTTTCTGTTACATAAATACACCGAAGAGCCAAAACAGCTCTTACCCGGCGAGGCATGGACGCTGCAAGATTTCTAAAGGTGTCTTGTGGTATCTGGTACCACCACATTACCAGCAGAATCTTTAAGTCTTGTAAGTTACGTGGTTGCGCCGCCACAGTCCAACACAAACCACAGATGCCGATTGGACCGATGTCTGGGGAATTTGGAGGCCAGGGCAATACCTGGAAAACTTCCTCATATTCTGCCAACCATTCTCGACAATCCAAGCAGTGTGACATGTCGCGTTATCCTGCTGAAAGAAGGCACTATTAGAGGGATATACTGTTGCCATGAGAGCATATACCTGGTTGCTTAGGTAGGGTAGACATCATAGTTTCCTGCACATGAATGATTAGACCCAGGGTTTCCCAGCAGAACATTTCCCAGAGCATTACACTTCCTCCAATGACTTGTTTTCATACCAAAGTGCATCCTGGTGCCAACACAGCCCCAGATAAACAACGCACAGGTACCCCACCATAGATATAGTGCAACGGAAAACGAGATTCATCGGACCAGACGACCTTCTTCCAATCATTCAAGGTCCAGTTTTGATGCTCGACTGCCCATTGTAGGGGATTTTGACGGTGAACCGAGGTTAGCATAGCCACTCAGAGCGGCCTCATTTTCAGCAGGGTTAAATGTACTGTGTGTTGTGACACATAACTCCCGTCACCAGAATTCAAATTACGGGCGAGTTGAGCCAGAGTATCCCTTCTGTTGGCTCGTATCTACGGGATAACCTGTCACTCACCTCTAGCATCGATGAGCCATGGTCAGCCCACACCTTGCTGGCGGTTCGTGGTTTTTCCCTCCTCGGACCACTTTTTGAAGCTACTAACCACGGCTAACCGTGTTGTTGGGTTCGGTTGTTTTACCTCTGAGCGGCACTTTTTTGCACACCATGGGCTAAATGGCCAGGTCACATGGACCCCGAAGGCTCAGAGAAGGTTATGGGAGGGGACCCACTGGAACGGCTGTTGGGAGACAGATGGTAGCCTCCCGTCAAGGCCATCCAGCGTGTTCTTTAACGTGCACAGGGTATGGCTCTCCCGCACACGGGGCCACGGCTTAACGTCCCATCCGACGGACGGCGGCCTTTTCAAGCCCATCGGTGTCCCCTACTGACCGTGGGCAGGGAGGGGAATTTTGCGGAGATAAATCTCAACGCTGACCCAGCTGGGACTCGAACCTGGTAACTACAGATTACGAACGGCTAACCGTGAGCACCACACAATCCTTGCCGTCTCGGAAATGCTATGACTCCGTCGTCTGACCATTACAATTTGGCCTTTGTCAAATTCACTGAAGGCCGCTGCGTTTCCCATCTGAAGAACAAGAATAACACTGATTAACAGAGCTCAGTACCAGGTGTTATTTATATCGTTTCATGACCTTCACACGCGCCGTCATTTACCTACAGTTGCTTCGATATGCATAAAGATGCGCTGGTCATAATGTTTTGGTTCTTCGGTGTATGATTAAAACCATTGTAATACTTATCAGCATGTTGAAATTTCGTCGAAAGAATACTATGATCAACAGTATAAAATGATTTAGAAATATCTGAGAAAATTAACTTCCTGTGATTTAACCACCAGTTAATTCCATTGACTTTCTGCGATTGATCTTTTCCATTGAAAATGAAAAATAATTTTAAAATTGTATCATCTGTTGCATTTGCAATTTGACCTCCTCGCGAAAGCCAAATTGTCCTTCACTGAAAAATGAGTAGGTATTTAAAAAAAAAAAGCTCAATGTTTTCTTAATAATGTTTTCTATTACCTTTTGAAAAATGGGTAGTATAAAAATCAGCATATAATTCAGTGTCTCGCAAACTGTGTGCCGCGAGAGATTTTCAAATTGACACTAGATATTCCGAAGATTTTATTTTGACTTGACTTGTGTTATCGACGTGCTTTAATATCGACGTGCTATCGACGTGCTTTAATAAAAATCTTTCAGATTTTATCAACTGGGATCTTGTAAGTATTTATCAAGCTTTTTCCACATTTTAGTATTAATTTTTGATTATTTCAAGCCATAGAATGGACAAATATTTAAAACAAACACCGAGTTATGATTAATTATATTTATTATTAGATTTATTTTAAATAAAATGCATTAAACGAAACTTCAATTTTCCTCTTTTTACGTAACCATCAAAAAATTCTTTTTTAGGTGTGCCGCGGAAAAAAAATTTAGATTCAGTGTGCCGCGGAAAAAGAACTAGATTCAGTGTGCCGGGGAGTAAAAAAGTTTGTGAGACACTGCTGTAATTAGATAATCGCTAAAATTACCCTTTTCGAAAACGGGAATAATTCTAGCCATTTTTCAGCTCTCAAAAAAATACTCCCTCTCTTCAGAGATATTAATTAATTTAATTTAACAAAAAAGATGGTATTTCGTCACTAACTTTAAAGTTTCAGAATTAATATTATCACAGCACACTGTTTTTTTTTTGTTAAGACTGCGAATAGATTAAAATTTCATTATGATTTATTAATTCCAAATACATTGAATTTTCATAATATTTTAAACTTATTAGATAATCTGAATTATTAAAATTTTGTGAGAATGAACCAATTTTAATATGAATAAAATGCTTGTATATTTTGTTCATTACTCTTTAATTTTCTCCAACAGTGTAAATCATTTCGAACCATACATTTCATCCTGAAACACTTTTGTACTGAAAATACTCACCAACAGTTGTGAATATTTCACATTCCATGCTAATTGCTATTCTGATTGCTGCTTGTCCTACCCCACCACTGCCTGAGTGAATGAGTATACTTTCTCCCTTCTGTAAGTTTCCTCTCATAAAGAGTGCATAATAGCAAGTGGCATACACAACTGGTACCGTGCATGCTTCTTCCAAAGTCCACTCATCTGGAACCTCCCAGATGAAGCCAGGCTCTGTTTCCACTGTCGTTGCCATGCCTTTCCCATTCACCATGCCCATCACTCTCTTCCCATTCATGTCACGACCGGAGAATTCCAAGCCAAATATGCAGTCAGAATTTCCACAGGAGTCTGAAAAAAAGTTAAATATTTTTTCAAGAATGGACTAAAACATTATTTTTTTCCACTAGACATGTTTAAACTATGTTAAGAATTTTTAAAACAAGAAAAAGCATCATGTTGCTGAAGAAGATTTGAATTATTGCTTATTGGGTTGGGTTGTTTTACCTCTGAGAGGCACTTTTTTGCACACCATGGGCTAAATGACCAGGTCTCATGGACTCCGAAGGCTCAGAGAAGGGTGGGGGAGGGGACCCACTGGAACAACTGTTGGGAGACAGATAGTAGCCTCCTGTGACTATCTAGAGTCGGGGGCAAGAATACACCATATAGATGCATCTCATCCCCAACCTCGCATGGCAGTAGTCCTATAGAAGGAAAGCTAACCACCTGTAGAAACCTGAAATTTAATCTGTTCCCCAGTTTGCCATGAACAAGGATATATAGATCCAAGTTCGCTCGGCACCCGGGGTGGAGACTCTTAGTGGGGCCCAGACTTTGAAAAGGGCTCGTGACTACTAGGGGACCAAATCCGTTCAGCCGTGCCCTGGAACTGCTCCACGGAGCACCTGACGTTGAGGTCTTGACACCGTCCAACCGGGCCACTAAACTGGTAAACGATGTCTTCGACCTTGGTTGGTCTTGGCTCTGTCCAACCGGGGACCCAATCCGGTCAGCAAAGTCTTCGACCGGTTGCTGTGCCCGAAGCCTCCACCACCACCACGACAACGTGGTCCCCTATGGGGGGGGGGGGGGGGGGCATGAGAGACAAGCTGTAACAGGACGCTATTTGATGCCTGAAAGACGCCATGCTCTGATGTTTAGCTGTGTTACTGTGAACCATGAGAGATTTACCTCCATGTAATTTTGGCTTTGTTGACTGTGTTTGAAATAAATGTGTCTTTGCTATCTAAGTGCATCATTTCAACATATGAGCAACAATCCACAAAGGATGAAACAGGGGAGGGTACAAGTGAGAGGCCGAGCTTACTGAATTAAATTTTAACATGCATATTACTTTGCATAATCTCTATCATCGATATTTGTCGACATTCGTGTCTGACGTTGACGCTAGCTGCATTCCCGTTGTTACATCATTAAAATTGTTCAGTTTCTTATCATTCAAACGGTTCTTACTTTCCTTATGTTTTGTTCATTACGCTTCAAAGGTACAGTCGCCCAAAAAAATATGCGAACACTAATGTTGATTACAGAATTTAGAAAAAAATATCTGGCAAAGACTTTCTTTAGAAATTAGTGATCTGGTAACCTTCGTGTACGTACGATTTTTTTTTATAGAAATTAGTGATTTGGCAACCTTCGTGTAGGTAAACGAAGGTTGCCACATCAATTATTTCTAAAAAAAACGTTGCCAGATATTTTTTCTGAATTTTGTAATCAACCATAGCGTTAGGATACTTTTTTGAGCGACTGTACATACGGAAATGCTTTATCACTGTAATTTCACTTGCATTACGATTTTTTTTTAATATTTTTTTTCGAGACTGACCTTTTTCAGTATTGGCAGAGATTTTCCTTGTGGCTAGCATGACATCTTTGAAATTGAGTCCTGAGAAATAGACATGGCATAAGGTTTTTAGCTCAGAATTCTGTTTCCAGTTTTTCAAGGGACTGTCAATCCATTGAAAAGATGACAAGTCTCCAAACTTCGCACAATTTGCATAGGAGTGCTTCGTAATGATCTTTGCATTATCTGAAATAAAAGTATTAAAACTTGTAATGCATCATGCAGAATGATATGTGTATAATATTTGTAAAACACACCAAACAATAAGATTTTTTCAGCAGTTCTCATTACAAACATTTTACATTATAAAATATAGAAGTCTTCAACTTCAGAATAATGCAGCGAATTTTCCTCGTTTATATATAAGAATTAACAACTGTGTGACATAAATTTAATATATTTTCAGACAATGGTGCACCCAGACTGATCTAAAATTTCCCTTAAACGAAAATGTTTTGATGAATGGCATTACAAATAAAACATTATTGCTAAATATTCACACTTTACAGAGGACAGAAGAAGGAAGATATATGTGCAAAAAAGTGAACCATTTTTTACAATGATTTTATCATTTTTTCAAGAAACGGAGTTGTTATGTAAAAATATTAAATAATTTTCACCAAACACTAAATATTTTATTAACGAATGTGACGACTTTATTAAGTAGTAAAGGCAATCTACAAAAAAGGCAATATCGTGGAAGAGTCTAAAAATATACATTTATCCCATTGCTAAAAAAGTAAAGCCGACAATAAAATAGTTAAATTATTCGTATTATCTACGAAGCAAAAAATAATTATAACAGAAAAAAAATAGAGAAGAACCGAACCCACAAATTGAAGGAGTTTTAACATGGTGAATTAAAACTCCGAAAAAAAAAAAAAAAGAGAGAAGATTTGGGTTGTTTTACCTCTGCGTGGCACTTTTTGGCATACCATGGGCTAAAATGGCCAGGTCACATGGACTCCGAAGGCTCAGAGAAGGTTGGGGCCCACTGGAACAGCTGTTGGGAGACAGATGCCTCCCGTCAAGGCCATCCAGTGTGTTCTTTAACGTGCACAATGTAAGGCTTTCCCGCAGACGGAGCCACGGCTTAGCGTCCCATCCGACGGACGGAGGCCTTTCCAACGCCCATCGGTATCCCCTACTGATCATGGGCAGGGTGGTGGAATTTTGTGGAGATAAATCTCAACGCTGACCCAGTTGGTAATCGAACCTGGGAACTACAGATTACGAGCCTGGCGCGCTACCGACTGAGCCACCCTCGCCCTCAAAGAGAGAACAACAAAAGAAGAAATAAGAAAGGCGATCGTAAGTATCAGAGTACGAATGTTCAGCGAATGAATTAATGTATTGCATTCATTGACCTAGAAGAAGTATTTGATAATACAGAGTGCAATAAATTCTTATTTCTTTACTGCAGCAGCTAGGTTGAATCTTAGAGACAAGAACAATTATGAATGTATAAAAATTTAAGTGCTACCGTTAATATGAAAATTGTGATCCCAAAGCAACAAAACCACTAAAAAGACTGAGTGAATGCTGCTCACTTTTATCACCATTATGAAAAAATTTCATTCAAGAAGCGACAAAAGAAGTTAAAGAAGGCATTGTTGATGGTATCGAAACCAATGGAGAATAATGACTATGTTCTGATACGAGGGTGATATTTTAGCATTCGCACATTCGAAAAAGAGATTAGAAAACATTTGGGATGTGATGAATGAAGTTTTTAAGATTAATTACAAGTTTTTATTACAGGCATAAAAAACGTTATTCAATTAGACCGTTAAAATATTACCAGATTCTTTTTAGAGAAAAATCTATAACAGAAGTAGATGAACTTGCCTCTTTGAAAAGTAAAAAAATATCAGACAGAAAAAAAACTTAATTTTTTTTTTCTGAATTAACACTAGCAGAACAATAATTTTAGGTAAAACAAACATTAGTCTGCAAAATCTGGATCACAATGTAGAAAAATAGTTCGATAGTAATTCACTTCTTAATTATAGCACAAACACGAACATTTGAGATAAAAGATGAGAAAGGTTGGGTTCTTTTACCTCTGAGCGGCACTTTTTTGCACCATGGGCTAAATGGCCAGGTCACATGGACCCGAAGGCTCAGAGAAGGTTGGAGGAGGGGACCCACTGGAACAACTGTTGGGAGACAGATGGTAGCCTCCCGTCAAGGCCATCCAGAGTGTTCTTTAACGTGCACAGGGTATGGCTCTCCCGCACACGGCGCCACAGCTTAATGTCCCATCGGTTTAGCGGACGGTGGTGTTTACCAATTCCATCGGTGTCCCCTACTGACCGTGGGCAGAGCGAGGAATTTTGCGGAGATAAATCTCAACGCTGACCTAAATGGGACTCGAACCTGGGAACTACAAATTGCGAGTCTGGCGCGCTACCGACTGAGCCACCCCGAAAAGATGAGAAAAAAGAAGTTGTATTATGAAATATTAATATGTCGGAAGAATTATCAGACTAACTTGGAAAGAAAGAAAATCTAATTTAGAAATTTTAAAAGGGTTCAAGAGATCTATCACCATTAAAAAACAGATCACTAAGAAGAAACAGATTGATTTTGACAAAGCGTAATGAATATTGGATGGAATAGTCTGTAAAGGAAAAGAGAAATAGTAAAAACAGATATGAAAACCGTTTCTGTAAGGAATTAAAGAAAATTGCATAGGAAACAAATCAAAGTAAATTCCTAATCATTAAATAAATTTAAAAAATACTAGAAAAAGTGTAACTTAATAAATACAGTAGATAAAGTAAACGAGAGAAGGAAATAGAAATATATTTTATACATACATATTTGTTGGAATATATTTATCCTTTCCTTACAGCATCTATAACGCTCACTCGACCCACGATAAACACCGCGCTGTTACATATGCTGTACCATGAGTTCTTCCCCTAGAGGTGGCAGCTAATTCCTTCTCCCTAGAGGTGGCAGCTAATTACTTCCCCTAGAGGTGGCAGCTAATTCCTTCCCCTGCACAGTGGGAAATCGAGAGTCGAAAAGCTTCAGTTGCAGCTATCGATGCTATGTATAAATATGTAAAATATTTTTTCCCTTTATTTTCCACAAAATGTTGAAGCGTCCAAGAGCTTTAAGAGAGGAAGAAATGTATCAGCAGATCTTTCAAAACGGATGAGATTTTAGCCGACAGCGATTCAGAGTGTTAAAATGAAGAAAACGTTATGGATTGTTCAACATTATCCGCGTAATTGAATGACAGAGAAGCAATTGCTCAGCCTTCAGGTAAAAGATTAAATAGCCCAACTATAACTTCGAAATTTGAGAGCAATTTAAATGAGGAAGCAGATGTTTCAGTTAATCTCACATATTACGTTTCACTTCTTAAAATGTATATTTCATAGGTGTTTAGGAGGTTATTAAAAATATATATAAACCCACTCAAGCAGCTGCTTGCCACGGAGTTCTGCGAGGAGCCTGACACTTGAATACGCCATAGTAGAAGGTCTGTGAGGATGACGTGGCTTCAGCAGAAAGACAACACAAACATTCATGCCTTACCCAGGTCCCGTTAGTCAGTAGCAATCGCGCTAACCACTAATCAGTTTTTATTTTGTTCATTGCAAATTATTTTTATCTTTTCAATTCATTTCCTGCGTTCTAATCTACACTGTTTTTAACACCCGGATGTAGAAAAAATCGAGGGAAGGGGAAAGAAATACAATCGATCCTGAAAAATGTAAAGGGGGGGGGGCGAAAGACTGGGCTTCCAATGCAGTATATATGGGCAGGGGTGGCTCAGTCGGTAGCGCGCCAGGCTCGTAATATGCAGTTTCCAGGTTCGAGTCTCAGCTGGGTCAGCGTTGAGATTTATCTCCGCAGAATTCCCCGCCCTGTCCACGGTCAGTAGGGGACACCGATAAGCTTGGAAAAACCGCCGTCCGTCGGATGGGACGTTAAGCCGTGGCCTCGTGTGCAGAAGAGCCATACCCTGTGCACGCTAAAGAACAAGCTGGATGGCCTTGACGGGAGGCTACCATCTGTCTCCCAACAGCTGTTGGTCCCTTCCCATAACCTTCTCTGAGCCTTCGGGGTCCATGTGACCTGGCCATTTAGCCCACAGTGTGCAAAAAACTGCCGCTCAGAGGTAAAACAACCCAACACTGAGTGACCACTGAATTCTGATCAACCTATCCATATTATGTCAGTAGAGCTATCGTCGAAGCTATATAATGTCTTAAATAAGCGTTTTAGGAGAAAATGTAACCAAAGATAATTTAAATAACTCAATCAAGTCTTTCTGAATCTCGATGTTCAACAGTATTTGCTCGGTATTTAAAGAGTTATGGAAATTTAAATGTTAGCAACAACGTGCAAAGCATTATAATTTACCTCAGAAATTAGTTATTATTTGAATGAGAAGCATTTTTCGAACCATTTAATGAAATAGAGGTATATTTAAAACATTTGTGTAAACAATTCTTTCAATATTTTTCAATTTTCTTATGACTTGTATTGTTGCAGTTAAATATTGAACCTTCCATAACTCTTGAAATACAATGGGACAATGGATAAAAGAAATTATATAGCTTCGGCGATAGCTCTACTGACATAATATGGATAGGCTGATCAGAATTCAGTGGTAACTCAGTGTTTGGTTGTTTTACCTCTGAGCGGCACTTTTTTGCACACCGTGGGCTAAATGGCCAGGTCACATGGACCCCGAAGGCTCAGAGAAGGTTGGGGGAGTGGACCCACTGGAACAGCTGTTGGGAGACAGATGGTAGCCTCCTGTCAAGGCCATTCAGCGTGTTCTTTAACGTGCACAGGGTATGGCTCTCTCCCACACACCTGGCCACGGCTTAACGTCCCATGCGACGGACGGCAGCCTTTCCAAGCCCATCAGTGTCCCCTACTGACCGTGGGCAGGACGGGGAGTTTTGCGGAGATAAATCTCAATGCTGACCCAGCTGGGACTCGAACCTGGGAACTACAGATTACGAGCATGGCGCGCTACCGACTGAGCCACCCCCGCACCTGGTCACTCAGTGTATATTAATATTAATCTGCCGTCTTCTAATTTTAGATATTCCAAAAGATCATTGCCTTAGCTTATTCAATTTTCAGAGTTCCTCCTCGACAACTTCCTGGTAGTGTTTTCCGCTTTCTCTCTAATAAAATCAACGGTGTAGGGTCGCTCAAAAAATTATCCGAACACTTATGGTTGATATTAATATAACATAAAAAGATAATCAACCATAGTGTTCGGATATTTTTGGGCGAGTATAGGAGCAAGCAGTCGCGAGCATCTCCTTCGTCATCTTAACGCTATTCAGGTGTGGATGCGCAGCACCGTTGATCGGTTGCTGGGCTTGTGTCTCAGGGAGCTCGTTTCCAGTGTTGCTCGCAACTTGTCGCCCAGTCTGGACGAGCCGTAAGAAATTTTTTTTTAGAAAACAGTGTTTTTAGACAAATTTTCTTAAGTAAACTAGCCGTCCCATGGCGAGTGGCTAGCGCGCTCGGCTACTGATCTAACGGACATGGGTTCGAGCCCCGGCTAAGGCATAGATGTATGTGTAGTTTTTCTGCTGAGGTCCTGCCATCCTCACAGACCTTTTACTATGGCATATAAACTGACAGGCTCCTGTCAGACCTCTGTGGCAAGCAGATGCTTGGGAAGGGGGGTATTTATTTATTTTTATTAAATTTTCCAACAACTTGACGAAAAGGATTAATACTCCAAACTGCATTACAAAACAATTCCGATTAGTAGTATCGAAAATTAACGACCAATGAGATATTGAAAGATGCTACTCACCACAATCCATAGAGATATGCCTGAAAGATCCCCAACTTCCATTTTTGTAAATATTCATTAAAATATCTCTTCTCATGATTTCAGAATAGAAAGAGTCAGCAATATCAAATGGAGGAACCCGTTCAGTCGGATCAGTAAATAAGCACCTTCAACAAAATTGGTAGAGTAAGTAAAAGCTTTTGTTTCGTCTACAACATTAAAAATGTCAATGTTAATTTATATATCTAGTAATATAAACAGCAGCTGAGTGGAGATATTAGGCGGAATGCTCATCGTTGTTTCGACATCGTTTCGCAACCCTATTAAGATATTATTGCTAATAAAAGAAAAGATTCCAAAATAGGTGCGGGGCGGGAATGGCTCAGTCGGTAGCGCACCAGGCTCCTAATGTGTAGTTCCCAGGTTCGAGTACCAGCTGAGTCAGGGTTGAGATTTATCTTCGCAAAACTCCCCGCCCTGCCCGACGGTCAGTAAGGGACACCGATGGGCTTGGAAAGGCCACCGTCCGTCGGATGGGACGTTAAGCCGTGATCCGTGTGCAGGAGCGTCATACCCTGTGCACGTAAAGAACACGCTGGATGGTCTTGACGGGAGGCTACCATCTGTTTCCCAATAGTTGTTCCAGTGAGTCTCCTCCCCCAACCTTCTCTGAGCCTTCTGGGTCCATGTGACCTGGCCATTTAGCCCATGGTGTGCAAAAAAAGTGCCGCTCAGAAGTAAAAACAACCCAACCCAAAATTCGTGTTTGAATGCGACGCCTGCGCGCAGCTGTTGTTCTCTGGAACGATGCGAATCAGTTTAAAATATAATTCTCTCTAAATACGAAAAGTTGCTTTTAATAGAAATTGCTGCTTCGAAAAAAATATTCTTAATAAGCTATAATTGTACTAAATTTCAAAGTCAATTTGTACTGAGCCAGGAAACTAATCTTCAGTTTGCAAATCATCATCATCATTATTCAACAAATGCACATCAAACAACTCTTACAGAGATTTATTTCGTTGCTAAACTGTAGTAAGCTTTTTCCGCAACATTTTCGAAACATTCTACATTTTGGACAAATCAGGAATATTTTAATTAGTACTCAGAATTGTAGTAGGTCTCACTCTAAGCCAGTGGTTCTCAACCTTTTATGCGTCACGTACCCCCTTGGAAATGGGGGCGGGGGTGGCTCAGTCGGTAGCGCGCCAGGCTCGTAATCTGTAGTTCCCAGGTTCGAGTCCCAGCTGGGTCAGCGATGAGATTTATCTCCGCAAAATTCCCCGCCCTGCCCACGGTCAGTAGTGGACACCGATGGGCTTGGAAAGGCCGCCGTCCGTTGGATGGGACGTTAAGCCGTGGCCCCGTGTGCGGGAGAGCCATACCCTGTGCACGTTAAAGAACACGCTGGATGGCCTTGACGGGAGGCTACCATCTGTCTCCCAACAGCTGTTCCAATGGGTCCCTTCTCCCAACCTTCTCTGAGCCTTCGGGGTCCATGTGACCTGGCCATTTAGCCCATGGTGTGCAAAAGGGTGCCACTCAGAGGTAAAACAACCCAACCCAACCCTTGGAAACGTGTATGTAACTGGCATACCCCTTACATATACAGAGAAAACTAGTTATAGTATAATAATGCCAACTTAGCGACTTGTTACTAGATCTAGCGACCTTCGAGCTCTCAAGGCGTACTCCAAATAATTTTACGCGTACTCCACGTTGAGAATCGCTGCTCTAAGCAGTCATCAAATTCATACCTTTAATTTCTTCATACTTTCAAATCATATACTTTGATAATTTATGCATTGTGGCAATTCGGCACAAAAACGTCCATCATTATAAATTTCTATTTCTTTCGATTAATATTACCATCTGCCCCTCACTATCCTCAGATTAATATTAAAATGTTTAAAAGTATTTCTCCAGTTGCCAAATCATTCACTGATGATAATATTAGAATAATTAAAACGTATTTTAATATAATTAGATTAAATCGTTTATATCTCAGGTCTCTAGAATTTCTTGCATTTTTTACATTTCTGCATTTTTACGTATTCCGTATAATCCTTGCTATTTCTAATAATGCTGTTCTCTGCGTGTTGATTATTAATTTATGATTAATATTATTGCTCAAGATATTTCTTCAGGTGGTAACCAAACCATTGATTGGGATTACAATTGGAATGATGACAAATATGTTAGATCCAGTTTGCTGCATTTCAAAATTTACATCTCTATATTTTCCTCCTACTCCCTATAACTGTCTGAATGGGTCATGGATCTGTAAATGGTAGCTAGGTATTCCCCGCAAGGAGAGCTATGAACCACATAAACGGTCAAACACCTAAAGTCCGATCCTAACAATTCATGCTGCATGCCGTTGTAACTTTTCAAAAGAGAGATTCTGTTGTGGAAGGTAACGGGAAAGGACGACTGCCAGAGAAGTTTTGCCAATTGATCTAGACCAGTGTCTCGCAAACTGTGTGCCGCGAAAGATTTTCAAATTGACACTAGATATTCCAATGATTTTATTTTGACTTGTGTTATCGACGTGCTTTAATATCGACGTGCTTTAATAAAAATCTTTCAGATTTTATCAACTGGGATCTTGTAACTATTTATCAAGCTTTTTCCACATTTTAGTATTAATTTTTGATTATTTCAAGCCATAGAATGGACAAATATTAAAAACAAACACCGAGTTATGATTAATTATATTTATTATTAGATTTATTTTAAATAAAATGCATTTAACGAAACTTCAATTTTCCTCTTTTTACGTAACCATCAAAAATTCTTTTTTAGGTGTGCCGCGGAAAAAAAATTAGATTCAGTGTGCCGCTGAGTAAAAACGTTTGCGAGACACTGATCTAGACTACAATGACTACTTTTCTGTTTCTACCCTGCTGAGGATCATTTAATGAATCAGGGTCTGATGATGACCATATGTGCCAACTTGAATGGAATAATGGCTCTTAGCTTGATTATGGATGCTGAATTTGCTCTGTCTGTGGGCTTATGTTGAGGGTAAATTTTCCGACCTGCTTTATGTTTGTGTGTGGGTTGACAGCTCCAAGCGAATAGATTCACAGGATACATTTTATCAACTGATGTATAATCCTGATCAATGGCCACCTCAGGTACTTTAATCCTTGCCTCTATGTGCATCATCAAATCTACATTAGACAAGAGTAGATGGCTTCAGTCTGTAGTAATGGGGGAACAGATCTCTGCCTGGGATTAGGGGCTGTTGATATTGGGGGCACTTTCTCTCTCTAGAAACGTCATTTACTTAATAACTGGGGGCGGCTCAGTAGCTAGCGCGCGAGGCTCGTAATCTGTAGTTCTCAGGTTCGAGTCCCAGCTGGGTCAGCTGAGATTTATCTCCGTAAAATTCCCCGCCCTGCCCACGGTTAGTAGGGGACACTGAGGGGCTTGGAAAGTCCGTCGGACGGGACGTTAAGCCGTGGTTCCGTGTGCGGGAGAGCCATACCCTGCGCACGTTAAGGAACACGCTGGATGGCCTTGATGGGAGCCTACCATCTCTCTCCCAATAGCTGTTCCAATGAGTCCCCTCCCCCAACTTTCTCTGAGCCTTCGGGGTCCATGTGACCTGGCCATTTAGCCCACGGTGTGCAAAAAAGTGCAGCTCAGAGGTAAAACAACCAACAACTTAACTAATCATTTTCCCTCTACAGCTACTTCGAATGTGAGAATCTGCGCAGAGATTATTCTTTTGATGTTCACATACAAGAATTCCAATGCTATAGCAGACGTTATACGCTTGCAAAAGACCGGACGGATGAATAAAAATCAGATACTTAAAAATGATCTGAATGATACCGACTGAGCCACTCTCGCTCCTTTTAAGCTGACATATGTGTTGTAAAAATAATTGTTTCACCCATTCAATAAATTCATTTTGTATCAGTTTGGTGATTTCGAACCAACTGCACACTACCGTCAAATAAAGCTTACTGAAATTTCGTAAGAATATTTGGCATCAAAATATTAAAAGCACAGAAGAAATTATCTTCACTCACCTGATCTTCTCACCGCCAGGTTCTTTTCGTAGACAGTTAACTAATCCCACTATACCATTTAAAGGGTTGTCTTGGGCAACAAGCCACACACAGCTAATGTCAGAGCCCTTGGCTTCATGCAGAGTTTGCTTCAAATTTTCAACCCATTCATCATATCTGCCTTCAACCACAGGGACAATCCTGTAATTGTTCCCTACCTTCCACGGAATAGTTTTCTTTAGTAAGTACACAGAAGAACCTAAGGTATCACTTTTTTTGGAAATTATCACTAAACTTTCCTCTACAAAGATCTTCTCTAGTTTAATTGTTTGTTGAACCTCAAGCACCTCGCCACAAAGTTCAGAAAGAAATGCTTCAGGTGCTGTGAGTGTAAATTTGTGGAACAATAAGATGAACCTTTCATCTTTAACTGCAGAAGAAAGTGTTTTGATATAAGATTTAAGATCGTTCTTTGAACCAAAGCAAAATGTACCTAATACAATGTCGTTACTTCTTTGATTTGGAGAATCAATCTTTGCAGGTTTACTATGCACCACTTTAATGTCTAATTTTTCCAACATTTTCAAATCAAGCGAATTTAGACCAGGATGAATAATTGTGCAATTCACTTGTAGATGACAATATTTCATGAACATATCCTGTACCGTAACAGATAAAGGAATATGTCCATCACAAATTTCCAACACCTTGAGTTTCTGACTCGAATTTTCTGCAACGATATCTAACATTGCTCGCAGAGGAACTTCGGTCATTAATGTTTTAGATAAAATATCATTAGCAACGTTCTGGACATAGTTGTTAAATCTTTCCGGTAGATCTTTCAAGAGTTCTTTAGATGTTTCGTATTCCGATATATCTTTTAGAGTTGAGAACAAAACGAGCTCTTCCGTAAGAAAATAATCGTCAATAACAATGTTTTTGCTACCTCTGATATCTTTTGATACTTTTTTTTCTCCATTTGTAAGAGATATGTTTTTAGCTACTTCGCAACATATTTTGAGATATTCTTGGCACATTTCTTTACGTTGATCAGTCAGTGCACATTCCTCATTGTATGGAATGAAATCATATTTTTCTAATGTAGGAGCATTCTGTTGAGTCTGACGGCGTGGTGCTAGTTCGGTCCTAAGATTTCTCATCTCGACGCCTCCCGAAATGCATTTCATGGTGGATTTATTTATCTTCACGGGAATTCCTAGAAGTAAAGTATAAAAGGAAAATAAAAAAAAAAATAGAGAAATATATATTGACACTGTTGTTCGATAAAATAATTTGTATACTTTTCTGCTATTGCACACCCAACTATAATTGAAGATGTTTAAGATTGTACAAATATATCTTACCACTACTTTATTCCTGTGTTCATTATTACAGTAACCTGAATGAGAATATGATCTTGGGTTATTTACATTGTAATAATGTACATTTATAATATACATTATTACAATGTAAATTTTTTTATATATACCAAAAATAGAAAGAAGTGAAAAGGTAAATAAAATATTAAATGAATACATATATCAGTAGGAGACGTACCGTCGCTCAAAAAATATCCGAATACAGAATTGATTACAGAATTCAGAAAAAATATCTGGTAAGGATTTTTTTTTAGAAATTAGTGATCTGGCGACCTTCATGTACTATATAGGAAGGTTGCCAGATCACTAATTTCTAAAAAAACGTTGTCAGATATTTTAACTGAATACTGAAATCAATCATAGTGTTCGGATACTTTTTTGAGCGATTGTACAGATTTAATTCTTTCTCTTTTTTTTCTATATAGACACGAGAAATAAATTAAAATTAGCACTTTTGCTGGCATACCAATACAAGAACAAATGCATCAAATACTGAAAGAATATTCATACAAATATACAAAACTCAATGTAAATAATATCTTAACATACTATAATTATTCAAACTATTGCTATTAAACAGTTGTTTAATTTTTTAATTTAAGATATTAGACTGAATATCTCTGCTTCTAAATGATCCAGTGAGATTTGTTTTACAATTGTTAAATATCACAATGATATATAATGTTCTATAAAGGATTTGTTTAATGATATTTTTATGATTATTTAGGAAATGGGAGATATGACCAGATGAAATTCCCGTGATATTAATTTCATCTGGCTGTAAAATATTTCTTTATATCCTGTGATAATCTGGCGTGACTTTGATCCACAAGAACCCGTTAATGGAAATTATTTGAAGCATGATCTGGGATTTTTTGTAGCAGGTCAATACGTAAGCCTTCCTTTCTTAACAGGGTTGGGTTGTTTTACCTCTGAGCGGCACTTTTTTGCACACTATGGGCTAAATGGCCAGGTCACAAGGACCCCGAAGGCTAAAAGAAGAATGGGGAAGGGGACCCACTGGAACAGCTGTTGGGAGACAGATGGTTCTCTCCCGTCAATAGCATCCAGCGTGTTCTTTAACGTGCACAGGGTATGGCTTTCCCGCACATGAGATGGCTCAGCGTCCCATCCGACGGACGATGGCATTTCTAAGCCCATCAGTGTCACTTACTGACCGTGGGCAGGGCGGGGAAATTTGCGGATATAAATCTCAACGCTGACCCAGCTGGGATTCGAACCTGGGAACTACAGATTACGAGTCTGGCGCGCTACCTACTGAGCCACCCGGGTCCCTTTTTAACAGGAGTTGGGTTGTTTTACCTCTGAGCGGCATTTTTTTGCGCACCATGGGCTAAATGGCCAGGTCACATGGACCCCGAAAGCTCAGAGAAGGTTGGGGGAGGGGACCCACTGGAACAGCTGTTGGGAGACAGATGGTAGCCTCCCATCAAGGCCATCCAGCCTGTTCTTTAACGTGCACAGGGTATGGCTCTCCCGCATACGGGGCCACGGCTTAACGTCCCATCCGACGGACGGCGGCCTTTCCAAGCCCATCGGTGTCCCCTACTGACCGTGGGCAGGGCGGGGAATTTTGCGGAGATAAATCTCAACGCTGACCCAGCTGGGACTCGAACCTGGGAACTACAGATTACTGACCACCGCCGCCCCATGACGGGAGGCAACCATCTGTCTCCCAACAGTTGTTCCAATGGGTCCCCTCCCCCAACCTTCTTTGAGCCTTCGGGGTCTTTGTGACATGGTCATTTAGCCCATTGTGTGCAAAAAAACTGCCGCTTAGAGGTAAAACAACTCAACCTTTCAGCAAGAATCTAATTTGCAAGCGGCAACTGTAGCAATTCTCGCAAAGACCGACTTGCACAATATGTCGTTCGTAAACTAATCAATCACGAGTTCCTCAGAACATTCATTTGGTTGTACGTTCATGGGAGATCATTAGTTTTTAGACTCATTATACGAGGAAATTATAGCCCACACAGGCATAAGATATTTTTTATTCTCAGGAAGAAGAATATCATCATGTAGAGTTTATGCCGTCGTTCACGGACATCTTGAATATTAGACGTTCAACAATCAATTCCATTGTTAACGTGTAGGGTATTTTTTATTATCACGAACTAGAATATCATCATGCAGAGTTTAGGCCATCGTTCAACGGCACCTTGAATATTAGACGTTCAACAATCAATATCAATTCCATTGTTAACGGGTAGGATATTTTTTTTTTCTCACGAAAAATATCCTCATGTAGAGTTTATACTATCGTCCACGGGCACCTTGTATATAATAGCCGTTCAACAATCAATATCAATTCCACTGTTAACGTGTAAGATATTTTTATTCTCACGAAGAAGAATATCATCATGTAGAGTTTACGCCATCGTTCAAGGACACCTTGAATATTAGACGTTCAACAATCAATATCAATTCCATTGTTAACGTGTAAGATATTTTTATTCTCACGAAGAAGAATATCATCATGTAGAGTTTAGCCATCGTTCACGGACACCTTGAATATTAGACGTTCAACAATCAATATCAATTCCACTGTTAACGTGTAAGATATTTTTATTCTCACGAAGAAGAATATCATCATGTAGAGTTTAGCCATCGTTCACGGACACCTTGAATATTAGACGTTCAACAATCAATATCAATTCCACTGTTAACGTGCAAGATATTTTTTATTCTCACGAAGAAGAATATCCTCATGTAGAGTTTAGCCATCGTTCACGGACACCTTGAATATTAGACGTTCAACAATCAATATCAATTCCATTGTTAACGCATTTACTCTTTTGCTCCGAGTTCTTGAGATTGGAAGCCTCCTTGTTATTGTTATTATAAGTTATTCTTCTTAACGAATATCATCACTACTAGACCAGGAGTTGGTTTTTGCATCCACACTATATAAATTATCATTCACTAGAATTTCTCTCTGTTAAGATGTGTGCGTTCACTGATTCTCTTCTGTTAACAAAATATGTCAGGTGAAGTGTAATAGTACCTGCCCTATTGCTTGTTTAGCGCCTCACTCTCGTCTTCAGTACACCCACTCCATCAGGGGGGCGGGTGTGGCTCAGTCGCTAGCGTGCCAGGCTCGTAATCTGAAGTTCCTAGGTTTGAGTCCCAGCTGAGTCAGATTTAAGATTTTTCTCCGCAAAATTCCTCGCCCTGCCCACTGTCTAGTAGGAGACACCGATGGGCTTGAAAAGGCAGCCGTCCGTCGTAATGGACGTTAAACTGTGGCCCCATGTGCGGGAGAGCCATACCCTTTGCACGTTAAAGAATACAATGACTACTATCTGTCTCCCAACAGCTGTTCCAGTGGGTCTCCTCCCCCAACCTGCTCTGCGCCTTCGGAGTCCATGTTACCTGGCCATTTAGCATTACTCTGTTCATGCACAACGACATCTCTGTTCATGTTCCGACATCTCAGTTCGCTCAGAGGTAAAACAACTCAACCCACTGCATCAGGAAAATCGTAATCTTAACAATTCTGATTTCTTGAACAAAATTATTTTGTTATCAAAATCATTTTGTCTTGCACAAGACTAAGATTCCTTTCTCAGTTAGGTAATTCAAGGGAATATTCCATTTGAATAGGTCTGTGCTGCTATTTGGACGTATTCGCCACAAAGAGTTGAAGATCTGTTACTCTACATCTATCTTAATTATTCCTGATTTGATATTAGCCTATCTCTGATTATATTGTTTGCTCTAAATGCTTAAAGCCAGATACAACTATCAGAAGAAAAAAGTTGTTAGTTGCGGTTCGAATTTTATCTGAGTAGGCTAAGGGACCTGGGTTCGGGCCCCGGGTAAAGCATGGATGTATGTGTCGTTTTTCTGCTGAGGTCCTGCCATCCTCACAGACCTTCTACTCTGGAATATAAACTGACAGGCTCCTGTCAGACCTCTGTGGCAAGGAGCTGCTTGAGGGGGGTATTTATTATTTATTTATTTATAGACACAACTCCATCTATAGAATGTTTAATAAACTATTATAATAAACTCTATGTTAATAGAACAATATTACTTGTAGCATTTGTCTTGAATCTTAACAACAACGATAATTGAAAGAAAATTGAATTCTTACCTTTCAGATCATCATCAGATCTAACTTTCAAATATTTGTAATGGACAATTGGATCAATTTTCACAGACTCGATTCCTATGGGCAAAATCAGTCCACTTCTCTCTCCTATAAACCCCATGCACAAGAGGAGGGAATCTAAGTAAGGAATCCACTTTCCATTCCACTTCACAAGCCCTTGATTACCTGTCGTTGAGAAGAATGTAAAAAACGTTCTGAAAACAGAGTAATGAATAATCATCCTTCATCAAATATACAGAAAAATCGTTAATTCCATGCCTAGAACCGTTTAGTCAGGGAGGCAGCAGGTATGACCCAATCAAAATGTCATGGATGATACGTGCTCAAACATTGATGCTGAACTGTTGTTGACGATCATGCGCCATTGTGGCTTGTGAATTTTCGTGCGCCCAAATGTGAGAATTGTTCACATTAAACACACTCTCATGTGTTAAAGAGACCTCATCTGAGAAGAGCACATGAGCAGGGAAATCTGGCTGCACTGCAATCTGCTGTAGAAACCAGCAATGTCTGGACTCTCCGACGATGAAACGGATGTAACTGTTGCTCATGCAACACTCTCCACACGTGGGTGTGGTACACACCGAGGTTACGTGTAACAGCTCATGCGTTCAGGGCGGTCGCCAAATTAGATCGCGCCCTGAGGCAAACAATTAAATTTCGCCCTGAAAGATAAGACAAAAATATAAGAAAATTTCAAATTGGAATGAGTAGACCATCACAGGCTGCCTCTATGCTACACCCTGTCGACGGTACTGCATGTGCCTGGATCATCCTCATTCCACCGTAGGATCTCTTCTTCCATGTCAGGAGTGCACATAGTTCTCTTCCAATCAGGGTCATGCTTGTTTGCAAGAATGTTTCGGTTTCTCACAGTTGCCGGTGCAAACGTGCAAATGTTTCGTGGTTTGACACATGTCTGTTTACTGTCGGTACAACATCACAACAGCTCTTCCGTTTCCATTTGTAGCCCTATACATCAGATGCATTTCAGCCATCTCATCAGTCGTGAAACACTCCATGTTACACATAATGTGTCTGATTTGCAAATGCCGATGGCAAACACAAGTCCATTCTCCGTTCCCACTTTGTCCCTCTAGCCAATGTGCAGCGCTACCAAACAGCGCCCTCTAACACCGAACGGTTTTGTCAGCGGTCATACATTCACAGACAAAAAAAAGGTTTGTCTTGGTGTTCCCTATCATTGAAATTTGTACAGAGAATTTTGAAACACCCTACATAGACGTCGCTGTATGTCTTCAGAGAAAGTCACTCTCACCCACATTCTAACGAAGTGACCTTATGATAGTTCAAGAAACCCCAGGCATGTTATGTAATGACAAAGGATTTTTCTCTCCCTTATCATGAAGCCTTTTGACATAGAGAGTTTCCTTGTAGCAGGGTGTTTCCTCTAACAGAAACATGAATTTTGAGAATGCGGATTATACTCTCTCTCCCATAGACCCTCCGATATAATTATCACATACACCGAAGAGCCAAAACATTATGATCACCTGCCTAATATGATATTGGTCCTCCATGTGCCACTAAAACAGCTCTTACCTGTCGAGGCATGGACGCTACAAGTTTTCCAAAGGTGTCTTGTGATATCTAGTTCCAACACTTTACAAGCAGATCCTTTAACTCTTTCAAATTAAGTGGTTGAACCGCTGCAAATAGGATATGTTACAACCCAAACCACAGATGCTTGATTGGATTGATATCTGGGGAATTCGGAGGCCAGGGCAATACCTGTAAGTCTTCCTCGTGTTCTACGAACCATACTCGAACAATCCGGGCAGTGTGGCATTGCACATTATCATGCTGAAAGGTACTACTGGAGACCTTAATCTTGAAGTGTGATTTCTTTCACTTTTCTTGCAGTCTACTACTAGAGGGAGATACCGTTGCCATGAAAGGATGCATCTGGTCTGCAATGATGTTTAGATAGGTGGTAGACGTCATGTTTCCTGCACATGAATGACTGGTCTCAGGATTCCCAGCAGAACATTTTCCAAAGCATTACACTTCCTCCACCGACTTGTTTTTTTCCCCGGTGCATCCTGGTGCCAACACTTCCCCAGGTATATGGTGCTCGTATGCTGATTGTAAGCGCTTTTGACGGTGAACCGAGTTAGCATGGGCACTCAGAGTTGCCTGTGGCTATGAAGCCCATTTTCAGCACGGTTCGACATACTGTGTCTTGTGATACATTGTTCCCGCCACCAGCATTCAAATTAGAGGCGAATTGCGCCACAGTATCCCTTCTGTTGGCTCATACCATACAAGATAGTCTTCGCTCACCTCCAGCATCGATGAGCCGTGGTTGGCCCACACTTTGCAGGCAGCTCGTGGTTTTTCCCTCCTTGGATCACTTTTTGCAGGTACTAATTGAAGGTGGCTGACCGACTTTTTAACTTTTTTAAACGTGGCTGACTGTGAGCACCCCACAAGCTGGAACGCAAATCGGAAATGCTCTGACCCAGTTGACTGCCATTACAATTTGGCCTTTGTCAAACTCACTTAACTCCTATGTATATCCCATTTGATGAGCAATAATAACACTGATTAACAGAGCTCAGTATCAGGTGTTATTTTTACCATTTCATAAATTTCACATGTGTCATTGTCAACCTGCAGTTGCTTCAATTTGCATAAAGCCACGCTGGTCATAATGGGTTGGGTTGTTTTACCTCTGAGCGGCAATTTTTTGCACACCATGGGCTAAATGGCCAGGTCACATGGACCCCGAAGGCTCAGAGTAGGATGGGGGAGGGGACCCACTGGAACAGCTGTTGGGAGACAGATGGTAGCCTCCCGTCAAAGCCATCCAGCGTGTTCTTTAATGTGCACAGGGTATGTCTCTCCCGCACACGGGGCCACGGCTTAACGTACCATCCGATGGACGGCGGCATTTCCAAGCCCATCGGTGTCCCCTACTGACCGTGAGCCGGGCGGGGAATTTTGCAGAGATAAATCTCATCGCTGACCCAGCTGGGACTCGAACCTGGGAACTACAGATTACGAGCCTGGCGCGCTACCGACTGAGCCACCCCCGCCCCTGGTCATAATGTTTTGGCTCTTCAGTGTAAGTATAGAGGTCACCACATGTCTTCTGAGACACCACTCCATCCTAGTCCTGAGATATAATAGCGAAATTCCTCCCCAAAAAAGTACCCTCCAACGACATATGTTATTATAAATCATCATATGCCAAGTGGCCTTTTAGGGAAGATAGTAACAAATTCCATTAGTCTCTATGGTAAATTTTCAAATAGTTCCAACTCCTGCGTAAATTCCCATGGCTAACATAGCCTCAAGAAAAAACAGATCCTCTCCACTCCGAGTTGGATTGTTTTACCGCTGAGCGGCACATTTTTGCACATCATGGGCTAAATGGCCAGGTCACATGGACCCTGAAGTCTCAGCGAAGGTTGGGGGAGGGGATTCATTGGAACAGCTGTTGGGAGACAGATGATAGCCTCTCATCAAGGCCATCCAGCGTGTTCTTTAACCTGCACAGCGTATAGCTCTCCTGCACACGGACCCATGGCTTAACATCCCATCCGACGGACGGCGGCCTTTCCAAGCCCATCGGTGTCCTCTACTGACCGTAGGCAGGGCGGGGAAATCTCAACGCTAACCAAGCTGAGATTCGAATTCTCCACTCTGAGATGCATGTACACACACCCACATAACTAATTCTCCCGCACTGTATGAATTACCATATTTGCTGTCAGCCAGATACCGCTATTCTGAAAATCGTGGGCGAAGGATTTTTTGCAAAAGAGCACCTTCCTATGGTAGCATCTATTTTAAAAAAAAAAACATCCATAACACCTCTCATATATGCGGTCGCCCAAACAAGAAGAAATGACTTACAAGCATACGGGAGGATAGAAGTGGTTTTCGTTCCTTTTCATCCCATAATTTTCTATTCTATAATCTCATCCTAAAGCGCTCTTTTTCATCCGAAAGCGATTACCATACTACTAATGTCTCATGCTGTTGATAAGCCTGTCTACCAGTACTGTGGGTAATATTATCCATTGTTCTTTCCTCAGGATTCTGTAGAGCATCTGTCTCCTAAGGGTATCACATGCATGTTCCATTACATTCAGATTACGAGACCAGACTGGTCATTCATATAGGTCAGTGTCTCGCAAACTATGTGCCGCGGCACAGTAGTGTGTCGCGAGAGATTTTCAAATTGACACTAGATATTCCAAAGATTTCATTTTGACTTGACTTGTGTTATCGACGTGCTTTAATATCGACGTTCTATCGAGGTGCTTTAATAAAAATCTTTCAGATTTTATCAACTGAGATCTTGCAAGTATTTATCAAGCTTTTTCCAAATTTTGGTATTAATTTTTGATTATTTCAAGCCATAGAATGGATAAATATTTAAAAACAAACACCTAGTTATGAATTAAAGAACGAGAGCAAATCTTCAAGTAAAACCAGGCTGATAACTTCAACAAAGCGCAAATATAATGACGATTATATAGAGTTTGCTTTTATTCTTTTTTAGGTGTGCCGCGGGAAAAAAATTAGATTCAGTGTGCCGCGGAAAAAAAATTAGATTCAGTGTGCCGCAGAGTAAAAAAGTTTGCAGACACTGATATAGGTAATAGTACTATTCCTCAGTCAACAGTGCTTGATAACAATCGACAAGGCAACAATGGTGCCAGTAGGCATTATCATCTTGCAGTAGGAAGGTATCACCTACTGCACTCTCATATGTTCAGATGAGGGATCCAAGATTTCGTTCCTGCACGTGAGAGTGATGACGTACCTGTTGGACATTTGCCTACATAATATCTTCCCAAACCATATCACTACTACCACTATTATTTTCTGTTCACGGATATTTCTGGAATGATATCTCCATATCCTGGCTCTCTCCATATGAATTGACACTGCAAATCGCTGTGGAGAGCAAATCTCGATTTATTCATGAAGTGTCATCGTTCCTGGTTCGAGTTGACATGATGTCTGGACCAATTTAGATGGTAATTTCTATTATGGCGTCAGGTTATGCCATGCCCACAACTTGGTGTCGGGTCACCCTATGCCCACGACTTGGCGTCGGGTCACCCTATGCCCACGACTTGGCGTCGGGTCACCCTATGCCCACGACTTGGCGTCGGGTCACCCTATGCCCACGACTTGGCGTCGGGTCACATTATGCCCACGACTTGGCGTCGGGTCACATTATGCCCACGACTTGGCGTCGGGTCACATTATGCCCACGACTTGGCGTCGGGTCACATTATGCCCACGACTTGGCGTCGGGTCATCCTATGCCTTCGACTTCTACTCAGGCTATCCTATAATCACGACTTGGCATCAGGTCACCCTATACCCACGACTTGGCGTCGGGTCACCCTATGCCCACGACTTGGCGTCGGGTCACCCTATGCCCACGATTGGTGTCGGTTCATCCTATGCCCATGACTTGGCGTCGGGTCACCCTATGCCCCCGACTTGTAGTCAGGCTATCCTATGGTCACAACTTGGCGTCAGGTCACCCTATGCCCACGACTTATGACGTCAGGTCATGCCCACGACTTGGCTCATAGCATATTGAGCCAAGTGGCTGAATATGCTTGATGAAGTCTGACATGAATTGTAATTAATGTAGCATCTTGCTCCTCACCCTTGAGAGTTATTGCCGGTCTTTGTCTAGATGTGTTCTCTCCTCATTAGAATCTCTGCCAAAATCTATGCACCGCTGAGAGTTCACATTACACCATCTGGCAACATCTCGACTTTTTCCTGATTCGGGCCGATTATAAGCTCGCCACTTCCCTTCTTCCAATAAACGATGTCTGACAGACATCCCCGACAAATCTGCTATTTCGAGAATTTCAACCCGCACTTCGCAGGCAAAGTGTAGAACAGTTTCGATACTCCCACTTTTAAAGTTCGACGCATTTGCATATTTCTCTGCCAGTGCATTTACATACTACCGAATCTTGCATCGTATTTTAATGCTCTACATCATTTTCGTGTATTTTTATCGTTGAAGTTTGCAATATTGACTTTTTTCCATTTCTGTTCTTTTCGAGTCGTCCCGTGGCCGAGTGGTTAGCGCGCTTGGCTACTGATGACGCGATAGCGCGCTTGGCTACTAAGGGACTAGGGTTCGAGCCCCGGGTAAGGCATGGATGTATGTATCGTTTTTCTGCTGAGGTCCTGCCATTCTCTCAGACCTTCTACTATGGCATATAAACTGACTGTCAGACCTCTGTAAGTACAGCAGCTGCTTGATTGTTTTTTTAAAATAATTTATGGAAAGTAGTGTATGAACGGAATGCGTCGATTAAAAAGAGCAAAAATTATGGCTGTTTTAAGAGAAGCAATGTAGTACTTTTGCGATTATTTAAGAGTAACATGTCACTTAGGTTTATTAGTATGAAACGTTTAGTATCGTTAAATTATACACTGCATGAAAAAAATTGCAACACCTGGAAGGATTAATGCCATTTCACTGAAACACAGACAGCTGTTAGCATACACTACGATGTGCGATTGATAGCATTACCAAAAAATATGCAAAATTGTCACTTTACCTATCTGGTAAAATTAATATGATGTTGAACCACCCCACGCAGTAATGCATTCATGAACATAATGGGGAAAGCTTTCATACAGCTCTATAGGTCCTCTTGAGGGATAGAACGCCAAATAGAGCAAAGTCTCTGTTCCATTTCAACGACGGTGCTGGCACAACTCTTGGTGTTGTTGGAGGTGTCGGCCCATAATGTCCCTGATATATTCAAACGCATCGTGTCCTCGACATATCATTGGGCAGTTAGGGATCACCTTCTGATGACCTGTCCTGATTAGATGTCCGACTAATGGTATCCCACACCAAAACACCAGGTGTTGGAGCTGTGTTACGATGTCGCACGCACTGGGTGGAGTTCCTTTCCCCCAGATGACGGCGAACACGTTGTCGACCATGGTGCTGACCAAGACAAAGATGAAATTCGTCACTAGACACCACAGTAGTCCACTCTTGTTCGTTCCAGTTCTGGCCGAGGCGACACCACTGAAGATGTGCTAGCATGTGGGCATATGCGAGGGGCAAACACAGTGCCGGACTATAGGCTCGCAATGAAAACTGTAAAAGCCTGTTGTTTACCATCCACCTGGTAAGTATTCGATGTGTTACCTATTGTCTGTCCCTTTGCAGTTGCGTTGTAGTCGCGAATCTGTCACGCAATGCCATCGCAAATGGCGGCCCTGTTACTCTTCGTGGTCATATGCCATCTTCCTGATCCTTGTCTTAGTGTGCTGGACCCTTCTTGAACCCACCGACTTTCTTGGCCACATCTCTGACGCCATATGTGTACGATGCTTCTGGGATTGTGGGTCCAACCTTCTTGGCCACATCTCTGTACGATAAACCAGCTTCTTTAAGGCCGATGATTCTTCCATGCTCAAAGTCTGTTAACTGTTGGAACGGTTGTCAACGTGTGCATAAGAGCAACTTTAGCGGTTTAGAACAATTTCCTCAACGTTTTGTCAACCAGGAAGTTTTGGTTGCCTTTGTCCGTGTTTGATTGCTCCATAATTGTGACATCAGCTCGCGCCTGTCCAATCGTTTCGATCGTCCTACAAACCTAATCATTTCCATGCATTCATACATTTTACCGCCTCTCTAAATTTCGTCACATTTGCAAACCACGTTGCAAGTGTTGCATTTTTTATTTCCTGTAGTGTATATTGATGATATTCTTACAGCCAAATTAAATTTCCAAGAAAAATCCTTACCTTCAAAGTCTGTCTCAATAACTCCTTGAAAGTGTGGTCCATATTCATATCCTTCAATTCGTATTTCATTGTAGATATCAACTCCAGAAAGTGTTTCAGTTGACTCATGTTTCACATAATCAGGTGGTGGATCGTTGAAGAGTGGTTTGTCAGGGATGTATATTCGACCTGTCGCAACAGTAGCTTTACCTTCGTTGATTTGAAATTTTCCTCCCACATTGAAAATGGTTGTTTCAAACTGGACACACTCTAGAACAAAATATATATATATAAGTAGATGAAAATTACCTCATTAGGCAGTTTTTTCAATGAATTGCATTTTCTATTATTCAACATTAAAACATTAATATATGCTGAAAGGCCATTTAATTAGGTACA
This sequence comes from Ryuthela nishihirai, assembly GCA_038380435.1. Classification (NCBI taxonomy): domain Eukaryota; kingdom Metazoa; phylum Arthropoda; class Arachnida; order Araneae; family Heptathelidae; genus Ryuthela; species Ryuthela nishihirai. The sequence continues at coordinate 71,905,241 of JAWZYU010000008.1, read as the reverse complement.
GTCGCTCAAAAAATATCCGAACACTATGGTTGATTACTGGCATGTGTAACCTTCGTGTTACGTAACACGAAGGTTGCCAAATCACCAATTTCTAAAAAGGATCGTTGCCTGATATTTTTTCTGAATTCTGTAATCAATTATAATCAACCCACTCACTATATTTGTTAATTCGAAGGCTCAAGAACCGCCCCCCGCCTGTCGCTGAAAGTTTTACAGTTTAGTCACAATTTTACTGTCACACAATTTGTCACAGAATGCCATATGTTGCAAATGCAATACACACACCATAGACACATAAAATATTACAAAAGTATACAATATTTTCCCGAAATATCTCGATAACAAATCCGAACGAAAAAAAAAACGGAGTAAAAAAGTATAATTGTTCACGTGCTCAAAACGAAGAGAAATTCATTGCTAGCTTAGGTATTAGAAAACCTTACTAGGTTATACATACACTACAGGAAAAAATTGCAACATCTGGAAGGATTAATGACATTTTATTGAAATGCAGGCAGCTGTTAACATACACTGAGATGTGCGATTGATTACATTATCAAAAAAAATATGGAAAAATTACCACTTTACCTACAGGGTAAAGTGGTATAATTAGTATGATGTTAAACCGCCCCCGTGCATCAATGCATTCATGAAGAGGGACGGGGAAGGCTCTCGTACAGCTCTATAATGTCCTCCTGAGGGATTATAGGGCGAAGTCGCTGTTCCATTTCAGCGATAGTGGTTGGCGCACCTCTTGGATGTTGTTGGAGTTCTCGGCCCATCATGTCCCAGAGGTGTTCAATATGTGAAAGGTCTGGTGAGCGTGCTGGCTATGGTAGTACGTGAACGTTTTACTCGTGTAAATACGGCAAACTAATGCGGGCTCTGTGTGGATGGGTGTTATCTTGCTCGTAAAAGGTTGTCTGGTGAACAAATGGGGCAGCCACTGGCTGAAAAATGTTGGCAACATTTGGGCAGTTACAGATCCCCTTATGATGACCAGTTCTGACCGAGATGTCAGACTAATGGCACTCCACACCAAGACACCAGGTACTGGAGTTGTGTGACGATGTCGTCCTTTCCCCTGCATGACGGCGAAAACGTTGTCTACCATCTGCTGACCAAGACGAAAACGAAATTCGTTGCTAAACACGATGGTACTTGTCAGGCTAGAGGCCTTTTTAAATACTTTTTTTGTTCGGGTTTTGTATGTTATTTCGGATTTCACCAAAAAGGCATATGCTACGTGGGAGGCCCTCTGTCCCAGCATCTGGAGAGTTAATTGAAGTAGCAGTGCCCGGAGGGGACGGAGGTCACCCAACTGCTAGCGGCCTTCCCAGATGGCCGGGACGGAGAGAGGAAGGGTTGGCAACAATGAGGAGGAGAGGAGAGCCAGTCGAGGAACGAACGCGTGCGGACAAAAAATTGTAAAGCTGGAAAATGCCGACTGGTAATAACGGCATTGGTCTCTGTGAATACAGCTGAACAGGCATAGTAAGCTGGTGTTGATATAATGCTATGTAATTAAGATTATGTCCTTGTCTATCAAGCATGTTTGGAAGGTTCAATAAATAATTGTTATATTTAAGTAAAGGCTGAAGTTGAACCAATTTATTGGGGAGGAGCCTCAGTATTGAGTCCCAGCAATTGTGATAAAACCGTTGATTTTATCTGAAAAACTCTTTCACCCGTCGCGTATTGCGATCGAACCGAGGGGACATTCCTAAGTGGTCCCAATAGACAAACAAACGAAGAAGCAACATCACAGTATTCCACTGCTTTTCATTCCAGTTCTGTCTGAGGCGACACCATTGAAGGTGCTTGTATATGGGCAGATGTGATGAGCAAACTCAGTGCCGGACGATATGCTCGCAATGAAAACTGTAAGAGCCTGTTGTTTACCGTCCGCTCTTTCATGGGAATGAACAAATACTCAATTAGGGCATTTACATGTTGTGTTAATGGAAAGCTGTATTGAAGTCCTTTAACTTTGAAATAAGCCTGTGATAAGTGTCAGAGGATAAGAAAAAAATGGAAAAATATTTTTTCGAAATTTCCGTTGTTTGTTGTCTTGTGTTCGAGTGGATAGAGAGCTTGGCTACTGATCAACGGGATCTGGGTTCGATCCCTCACAGGTCCCGAGATTCTCAGACACTTACTATGGCGTATTAAACTGACAAGCTCCTGTCAGACCTCTATGGAAAACAGCTGCCTGAGAGGATATTTATTTTAAACACATTTGTGAAATATTTAAGGAGTTCTGCAACTCAAATAGTTAAACCACAGTGTTATTGGTGACAATAATTCCCCTTAATAGTTTCAAGTTGTTTACTAAAATAAATATCATTTTAGAAGTTTAAGTTTTTTTTTAGTTCTATTAATTTAGAAAGAGTGTTTAGGGGTGTAGGAACAGCATATGCTTTCAAAATATTTGAAATTCAATAACTCTTTAAATGTGAAAAGAATATTGTTCAAAATTGTGATTTGGATAAATTAGACTGAGATCAATAATTTAACTTCTTTAGGATTTTTCTGTAATAGGTTTATTTTTAAAGTTATGGACCTTTAAATGTGGTTTTAATCACAAAACCTGAAAATATCCACTTCTGATTGGCAGGAGAGAAAAATTAATTTAACTGCTCTCGAACCACGAATGTTTGCGATTAGTTTTTCGTTCTTTCTAAGAATCGGAATGGCATTATTTTCTTGATACTTAAATGAACAGAATGCGACACTTGAAAGGTTGGGTTGTTTTACCTCTGACCGGCACTTTTTTGCACACCATGGGATAAATGGCCAGGTCACATGGACCCAGAAGGCTCAGAGAAGGTTGGGGGAGGGGACCCACTGGAACAGCTGTTGGGAGACAGATGGTAGTCTCACGTCAAGGTCATCCAGTGTGTTCTTTAACGTGCACAGGGTATGGCTCTCCCGCACACGGAACCACGGCTTAACGTCCCATCGAACGGACGGCGGCCTTTACTAAGTCCAGCGGTGTCCCCTACTGACCGTGAGCAGGGCGGGGAATTTGGCGGAGTTAAATCGCAAAGCTGACCCAGCTGGAACTCGAACCTGGGAACTGCAGATTACGAGCCTGGCGCGCTACCGACTGAGCTACCCCCACCCTCACTTAAATGGTAATGCTCACGATTTTGGTCCTCAGATAAGTGCCTAAAGTGCTTTACGGGAAATCCGGTCCTGATATAAACGCTGTAATCCTGTGTGAGGACGTCAAGAGAATAATCTATATGTAACGTCCTCATATTTAGGTACTAGTAGAAAGAAAATGATTAGTAGGATTTTTAAAGGAGATGGGTTTATTGAGAGAGGTAGGGCCAACAATATCAAATAACCCCTAGTTGCGAAACTTCAGCACATGCTAGTCTGCTGTTCAAAAATACTAGAGCTTTGAAGGAGAGAGCCATAGTATGTTACCAGCCATTTGGAAACTAATTCAAATGCCTTGATAATTGGAACAGATTATCAGGATTGGTTTAATAATGATTTTGTTCTAGCAGTTAAATCATTCATGCTGCAATATTGCCTATGATTAAACACATTGTTTATTTCTGTCAATGACCCTGGGCATCCAAATTCATTAGAAGATCTTTATCCAAAATTTAAAGTTGTGTATATATCTCGAAATATGCTCCTGCCTTTCGATCAAATAATAATAGCTGGTTTAAAGCAGTATTACATGAGGCGAACAACCAGACTCTCTCAGCAATTCCCAAAGATGGTCCATCCTTCGAGGAATTCTGAAAAGATTAGGACATCTGGAGCTGTCCCAGTGGCAAAGCGGGTAGCGCACTTGTATACTGATCAAAGGAATATCAGATCGAACACTGGGCACAGCATGAATGTTTCATTTCTGTCGTCTTTCTGTTGAAGTCATGCTTTCCTCACAGACCTCTATCTAGAGTAGGGGTTCTCAACGTGGGTACGGGGTAAAATTTTTGTGGGTACGCCGTGAGAGTTCAAAGGTCGCTAGATCTAGTCACAAAGTCGTTAAGTTGGCAACACTGCTGGTGAAACACTACCCCCTGATAAAACGCAAGAATGGTTTCGAGACCCCTTCACATTTGATTTGGAAAAATGTAAGCTTCCATTATCCAATAAAGAAGAGTTGAATGAGATATCTTGGGACAAAGTTTAAAAAGCATTCATTTCAAAAAACCATTGATAAGTTTTTGGATTGAAGTGGAGAAGGAATATCCGACATTGTCAAGAATTGAAGCCAAATATTTACTACCTTTCATCATCCTCAAGCAGCCATGGGCTACGGAGGTCCAACCAGACCGTGCAATTTAGTTCTCCAAGCATGTCTGTTCTGAGCTACATCTACTGCATCTGGCCACTGCACACCAATTCTAACAAGGTCCTGTTTGACATTGTCTGCTCACCGCATCCTAGGTCTCCCCTTCTTTCTGAGGCCTTTAGGCACACTGTTCATAACCTTATTCGCCAATCTATAATTATTCATACGGGCAACATGGGCAAACTAACGGAGTCTCTCTCTGCACAATATGCTGCTTAAAGGAGGTTGTCAACTCCTTTGTCTAACCCTCATCATTAGTTACAAAGTTGAACCCCTAGTGTCCAAGATACCAGGTGAATATCTAGAATCAAAAGCATCTAGTTTCCTGTTATGTTCACAAAGTGTCCAAATTTCACAACCATAACTGACCCTGAAAAATAACCAAATTATTATACAGTCTAATTTTAGTCTTTAGAAGTATACACCTGTTTCTCCACACTCTCCATAGATTTGTAAGTCCCAGCAGCAATCCCTATTCGTCTGTTAATCTCAGGCCGCACATCACCAGTATCTGTTACATAACTCCCAAGATAATTAAACTGTGACACCTGCTGAAGACTGCAACCATTCAGCTGCAACCATGCTGTGATTCAGATTAACTGAATCACAGCCTGCCTGACCAATTTTCATCAATTTAGTTTTCTCTATGTTTATAACCAAACCTACTCTACTACCAGTCTCATCAACAGCTAGAATGAAAGAGTTCATCTCATCAACATCATTTGTCAAAAGGGAAAAATCATCAGCATAATCTAAATCGGAGATATTTGTATCTCCAGCCCATTTAAGGCCAAAATCTTTCCTTCGAAGTGAATTTCGCATTACATAATCAATAACCAAACTAAAGAGAAAAGGAGACAAAATGCACCCTTGTCGAACACCAGAAGTAATGCTAAACCAATTGCTACAAGCCTTACCAACTCTCACACACGACTCAGTGTTATTATAGAGAGCTTTCATAATGTTAACTAACTTGTCTGGTATACCATATGATCTCACAATCAACCACAAATTATGACGATCAACAGAGTCGAAAGCCTTTTTGAAATCAACAAAGCTAGCAACCAAAGGTTTCTGAAACTCTGAACATTTCTCAAGAATCTGCCTAAGTGAAAATATCTGATCCACACATCCCCTACCACTTCTGAATCCACATTGAAATCCACACGCAATTGCCTGTCGACCAGATTATTAATTTTATTAAGCACAATCAGGGAAAGAACTTTTCCTGGAACAGAGAGTAGGCTGATACCCCTATAGTTATCAGAAGAACTGCGATCACCTTTTTTTAAAATAAGGATTTTATCAGAGCTATTATTATCCCTAGAGACCATGCCTTTATCATAAAAAATATTCAGAATTTCAGTCCTCCAAGTGATAACCGAAACATTTCCAGCTCTTAGCATTTCCGTAGTAATTTCATTTACCCCTGGGGATTTATGAAGTTTAAGTTTAGAAATAGCCAAAATAACTTCAGACTGTTATAGGGTGCCACCAATGCATCCATCATCATTGCAAACAATGGGAGTAGAACTAACCACATTGTTTAGAACATCACTGAAATGCTCAGCCCACCTAGCCATGACAGAATTCTCACCTTCTATAACCTTACCTTGTTTATCCTTCAATCCTTGTATACCTGTTCGTTTTCTACCACACAAAACATTAACTATCTGGTACAGCTCTCTGCTGTTGTGTTGTCTAACTGCTTCCTCGGCTTTGTCAGCCAAACCATCAAGCCAAAGATTCTTATCAGCAGCTAACTGATCCTTTACACGTTTATTTACACGTTCTCTGTAATGCTTTCTATTAGGACTAGTAGGGTATTGATTAAGGACATTCCTGCAGTTCTTTCTTTCCGAAATAAGCTCATGGGCCTTATCACTTAAATAATTCTGTCTCCTCTGCTCCTTTTTTCCTAGAAGAGTACTGTTCGTTTCCAAAAAATCCTGTTTAAAATGATCCCATTCTTCCTCAACTTCAGTAGTAAGCAAACCATGAATGTCATAATGATTAAGTAACCTATCATGGTAAGCGTTAGCTATAACTGGGTCTTTTAGAGCTGCAGCATTAAAGGTAAATTTCTTAACCCTAGCACAACACTTCTTAAGTCTAAGTTGCAAGATACTTTTCACAAGGTAATAGTCAAATCCAATTTTAGTTCCGCTATATGCCCTGGTACTCCTAACAGAACTAGCCCATTTGCTGTTAACTAATAAATAAACAATCATATTCTTATGGAACCCATCAAGTGAAACCCATGTGTCGCGGTGTTTGTAATAAGTGTTAGTTATTCTGAAACCATAGAGTTTACTTACCTGTAGGAGACGTTGCCCATTGCCCTTGCAACTACCAATACCAAAAGGGCCCATCACTCCTCCCCAAAGGTCAGAGTCAGTACCAACTTTGGCATTGAAGTCACCTTGAACAAGGGTAATATCTCCTTTCTTGACAGAATTCAAAATATCCTGAAGTTGTTCATAAAACCTATCCTTCTCATCCTCATCGGCATCCTCAGTGGGGGCATAATAGCAGATAACATTCAAGTCTTTAACGCTTGTCTGAAATTTTGCTGTAAGAAACCTTTCATTAATGCACTCATATCCTAGAAGAGCATCACTAGCGTGTCTGCTGAGAAGCAGACCCACGCCTTGGTGATGCTTATTGTCGTCCCTCCCTGAAAAGAGAAATTTAAAATTATTTTTAAGAATCTGACCTTTATTTGTCCATCTGGTCTCTTGCAAGCCGAGAATATCTAAATTATAATGGTGGAATTCTTGTGTGAGGACATCAAGAGAAAAAGCTCTGTGCAGAGTCCTCACATTCCAACTACCTATGGAGAGAAAATGGTTAGTGGGATGTTTAAAGAAACTATGTTTATTGAGAGAGGGAATGCCGACAATATCAAACAGCCCCGTAATCGCAGACATGGGGCAAACACCCGTTCCCCCACCACTAAAGGCTGAAGCCATCTACAATGCAGACTTCCTACAGTGTAGAATTTGACGATGCCAGTAGAAGCAAAGGGTTCAGGTGCCTGCGATGACCACTGCTCAGGATTATCCACCAGCTGATAAAACATATCCTTTGAATCTATTCACTGGGGCTGTCAACCCGCAAACAAACAGAAAACACAGCGGAAGATTTTCCTTCCACAGAAGCCCACCAGTGCAGCAAAATCAGGATCCATAATCAAGCTCAGAGCCATATATCTGTCCAGTCCAGTAGGTTTACATGGTCAGCACCAGGACCCTATGGTTGACCATTCCTCAGCAGGGTAGAAAAAAAAGAAGAAAAGTAGCCATAGTTGTCCAGATTAGTAGGCCATACTAATCTGGCAGCCCTCCGCTTCCACAAGAGAGTATCTCTTTTGAAAGGTACTAACGGTCTGCACCACGAGGCGGCGGGATTGGAACATTAGGTGCTAGGCCTGCCCGGTTCTACGCATCATCACATGGGATTGGTGCACAGCTCTCCTTCCAGTGACTACCTACCATTTACAGAACAATTTTTTATAATAATGACGATTTGAGGGAAAGCGTATAGACGATAAAGACATGCGGTACATTGAGTTAATGATATAGAAATTATTCCTAATGACGAAATGCTTTTTTTGGCCTCAAATTCCATTTTCCCAGTAAATAAATTTAACAGGCATTGTACTGATTTTTAGTTCACTGAGAGAAGAACTTCGTTGATTTACCAATAATGATATATTACCTGTTCAAAATAATATTTTCACCTATTATATTTATGATACTAGGGTTGAAGATATTCAGGATTTAATTGAATGACAAATTTACGTGCTTTGACGGTATAATGAATAAAAGTTTAAATGAAATTTTTACGGAAATGGATCTCGTTGTTATTGTTCAATAATTTTTTTCCCTTGAACAAGATATACTCGCATCAATTTTCAAAGCAACGTTTGCAGTCCATTTTATGGAGAAAAAAATGTTACTATCAGTTTTTAGACCGGTAACTTTCTTGTCATTCATATCTAAACTTTAGGGGCGGGGGTGGCTCAGTCAGTAGCGCGCCAGGCTCGTAATCTGCAGTTCCCAGGTTCGAGTCCCAGCTTGGTCAGCGTTGAGATTTATCTCCGAAAACCCCCCCGCCCTGCCCACGGTCAATAGGGGACACCGATGGCTTGGAAAAGCTACCGTCTGTCAGATGGGACGTTAAGCTGTGGCCCTTGTGCGGGAGAGCCATACCCTCTGCAAGTTAAAGAACACACTGGATGATCTTGACGGAAGGTTACCATCTGTCTATCAACCGCGGTTCCAGTGGGTTCCCTCCCCCAACCTTCTCTGAGCCTTCGGGGTCCTTGTGACCTGGCCATTTAGCCCATGGTGTGCAAAAACGTGCCGCTCAGAGGTAAAGCAACCCAACTGGAAGGATTCAGCTACAGAAATTGCAACTATTGTGTAATAAATTTACGAAAACTAAAATTAGAATATAAAAATAAAATTTATGTAGATATGAAAAAGTATTTGATTTTGTTTCGTAAGAGATTCTTCTTAGCAAAACAAAAAACACAGATTTCAAAGGAAACGTTCTGACATGAATCCAATTCTTATTAATAGACAATTGTTAACGTTGCTATAAATGCACTTGTACTAAATATTGAACAAATCTGAAATTGATTACCTGTGTTATTTAGCATGGTTGCTCTAAGAATTTTGAAGTTTTCGATGACCACGGGTGTTTCGGTTATCTCTTTTTGCTTGATCTCTGTCAAAGCTTTCACAGCAAGCATCAGATATCCTGTTGCTGGGAACAATGCACGTCCATCGATACAGTGATCCAACAAGTACCAATCTGATGATTCTTTGTGACTTAGGTCAATATTTACGATGACAGTGCACGTTTCTTCCACACTGAATTTGGGCACATCCCATGTTTGCGAGTGGTCCCATCTGATGAGACTAGATATCGATGGAGTGGATCTTGGCACTGGGAAATTTACAGGATGATACAAGGCTTCTACATCGGGATTCAAACCTATGGAGTACATCCTATAAAAGGAAAATTTTGTAGCAAAATAAGGTAAGACAAACTTATAGAAACGAACTTCAAATTACTTTAACTGCAAATATAAAGTACTGTGACCACTTGCATTTAAAATAGCAATCTACTGAACTATATAGTAAACAATGTTTTGCATCCCAAATGGTCAAATTTTGTAATAAAATTATAGCATATACTCTGGTGCTGAAATTTAAAAGATGATATTGTATCACGAAAAGTATATGAGGTAACATGAAATGTGGTGTACAAGTAAAACTTCCATTGCAGAAGAATCCCAGCTGGGTCAGCGTTGAGATTTATCTCCGCAAATTTCCCCGCCCTGCCCACGGTCAGTAGAGGACACCGATGGGCTTAGAAAAGCCACCGTCCGTCGGATGGGCCGTTAAGCCGTGGCTCCGTGTGCGAGAGAGCCATACATTGTGCACGTTGAAGAACACGCTGGATGGCCTTGACGGGAGGCTACCATCTGTCTCCCAACAGCTGTTCCAGTGGGTCCCCTCCCCCGACCTTCGGGATCCATGTGACCTGGCTATTTAGCCCATGGTGTGCGAAAAAGTGTCGCTCACAGGTAAAAGAACCCAACCAGATGTTCCGCAAAGCGAAAAAGGTTTGGCAACTATTGTTGTAGATAATTATTGTTACATTTTAGGTTTACATTTTAGTTCTGTGTGAACCAAGGTGCAGTTCTGTGTGTACCAAGGTTCTGTTCTGTGTGTACCAAGGTTCGGTTCTGTGTGTACCAAGGTTCGGTTCTGTATGAACCAAGATACAGTTCTCTGTGTACCAAGGTACAGTTCTCTGTGTACCAAGGTACAGTTCTGTGTGAACCAAGGTACAGTTCTGGGTGTACCAAGGTACAGTTCTGGGTGTACCAAGGTTCTGTTCTGTGCGAACCAAAGTACAGTTCTCTGTATACCAAGGTTCGGTTCTGTGTGAACCAAGGTACAGTTATCTGTGAACCAAGGTACGGTTCTGCGTGAACCAAGGAACAGTTCTGGGTGTACCAAGGTTCTGTTCTGTGCGAACCAAAGTACAGTTCTCTGTATACCAAGGTTCGGTTCTGTGTGAACCAAGGTACAGTTCTGTGTGTACCAAGGTTCGATTCTGTGTTCACCAAGGTTCGGTTCTGTGTGAGCCAAGGTACCATTCTCTATGAACCAGGTAGTATGCAAGGATTAAATATCCTCTCGCCGAGTTTTGAGGTGAGTAAAGAGATTTCTGTAAAGCGCAGATTTCCACCTCATTGTATGAATACTTGCAGTAGCAAAGCCGCATTCAGATTAAATTTGTGTTGATTGCAGAAAGTCCAAAAAAAATCTGGGAAGCCAAATCATTCTGATCTTCAGCGCAGCAAAGGCCCATGGAATTGAGCACATTCCCATATGTAAATATATATGTGAATGTAAATAAACTTTGTCGTCCATCCACCTACTCTCGTGCTTTAATTGTTGGCCATCTATTCCACACGTCACTTAGCGCAGCAACTCTGAGGCATATATCGGTACAGGTGTAACAAACCTGTGGATTCACCTAAGTAATGGTGAATGCAATTAAGGAACTAATCGACCTCGTGTACAAGCAAGGATTCGTTTATTCCATAGCCCAACACGACATTTGGCGCAGTCGCGACAGATTTACAGTTCGCGTGCCGAAGAAAATTTCCATTCTGCTAAAAGAAAAAGTGTAAGAAAATTTCCACTTTGCTAAAGAAGAAAGAGTGCAAGAAATTCAGAAGATTCTGTGTCAGTGATTCTGTTAAAGTGAGGAAGCTGCAAGCATTTCAGTGAGCTAAGCTGCATCCAATTCAGTGTTCTATAGAGTGTAATTTTCCCAAGTACTACAAGTATCGAGATCTTCGCTAGTTGTTCCGTGTGCCAAGGTTTGTCACTGTGGAAGAGGTTCCTCTTTTTTGGAAGGAAATTCCAGGTACAGCAGGCAAGTGAGCAGAAGCTGATCTTCGTGGAAGTGAGAGGTCTGTGGTTTTTCTTTTCTTTTTTTTTACGAATTTTGAATTGCCCATGATGCTTAGGAGTCGTGATAAAACCAAGGATGGAACTGAGAAGGAGGGGAATATTGATTTAGCCAGACACATTGAGGCTGTGAAAAATGGGGAAGTTAGCGAAATTGATACGATTGATAGCGATTTTGGGGTAGAACAGGGTGTTAGCGGATGTGGTTCGAATCCAGACGAAATGACTGATTCAGGTCTGAAATCGGTCTCAGAGATGGAATATGAGATAATGAAATGGCGAAGAGAGAAAGAGGAGAAAAGGATTGGGAAGAAAAAGATTAGAAATGGAATATAGAAAAGAGAAAGAAGAAAGAGATAGGGAAGGAAGAAGGGAGAAAGAAGAAAGAGATAGGGAAGGAAGAAGGGAGAAAGAAGAAAGAGATAGGGAAGGAAGAAGGAAGAAAGAGATAATAAAGGAGGCTAGAAAAGGAAAGGGAAGCTAGGGAATTAGCTTGGCAAGAGGAAGAATATGTGACTAGCGTTGAAGGTAAGGTAAAAGTAGAAAATAACGGTGATAATTCTGATAAAAATACAAAGGTCAGTAAAGATAATTTCCAGCAAAAATTAAAATTTAGCTGTGTAACTGATTGTCATGATAAGCTGATAAGACTGAATAAGTTGCAAAGGTTTAATGCAGATAATGCAGGAAGTAATAATAACTCTGGTAGTGAGAGTAATCTTAATGAGTTAAATAACAAGAGTAATAAAAGTAACGTTGAGTAAAATTTTGCCGTGATGAAAGTAATTATACACCTGAGAAATGCAGATGGTTTGATAACTCTAAAGTTACCAGGAGAAAATATGTGATAATACTGTAAAAATTATTAAGATCCATGGTGTCCGTATTTTGGAGAGTGATGAATGTGGCAATATACAAACTAGAAGAAGAGTTAATGACGAGGTTATGTTATGTTTGGCAAATGCCCGAAAGTTTTTCAATTTGATATTAGTGATAAGCCAGTAGGTGAAAATGTTTCTGGCATAATCACGTTCATGTCTGAAGCAGCAAGTAATCAATAAACCTAGTGCTAACTGAAAAGATGGGAGTAATTTTCCGTCACGGAATCTTCCGGTCGACACCAGAGTTGGTGAGGATAATATAAATTACGCAAATCAAATGCCCAATAACAAGGTTAAAATAAGGTAAATATGAGGAATAAGGTAAATATGAGGTTCATAATGAGAAAAGGTGTAGCAGTGATGCAAGTAGTGCGATTAAATTTAAGGTGGAGAAGAATGTGGCTAGATTTAACGAAGAAAATATTTCTCTAGATCAATGGTTCTCAAACTTTTATGCTTCACGTACCCTCTGGGAACGTGTATGTAACTGGCATACCCCTTGTATAGATAGAGAAAACAGTACTTAAAGCATAACAATGGTTATTTTTACTTTGTTACTAGATCTAGCGGCGTTTGAGCTCTCACGGTGTACTCCAAAAAATTTTACCGCGTACCCCACGTTGAGAACCCCTGCTCTAGATAATAAGTGTGAAAGAATGTGTAAGGTATAGTCGCTCAAAAAAATATCCGAACACTATGGTTGATTACAGAATTCAGAAAAAATATCTGGCAACGATTTTTTTAGAAATTAGTGATCTGGCAACCTTCGTGTACGGTGATAATTCTTCTTCTGTACGTGTACGTACACGAAGTTACCAGATCACTAATTTCTAAAAAAAATCGTTGCCAGATATTTTTTCTGAATTCTGCAATCAACCATAGTGTTCGGATATTTTTTTGAGCGACTGTACCTAGTAAGGAGAAAGATGATATTAAGAATATTAATATCACAGAAATAGAATCCAGCAATTTAATTGGAGAGCAATGTAAACAGTAGCGTAATTAACAAGTATAATAAAATTAATTGCGAGGAGAGTACAATTACTGTAGAAGTAAGTACAGTTTTAGGTGATGATCATAACAAAGCAGAAATGATAACTAAAAATCAGAAGACTATGCTTGTAAAGGATAAGGTAGTTTTGCAACTGCGGTTAACTATCTAATACGAGATTCTAGTAAATCCGAAGATTGCCATAATTATCAGATAGAAACTTTTGTGCCATCTGAGCTTAAAGATAGAATATAATTTGATCAGGAGACTGATTCTGTGGTAAAGAATGATTGTCAAGTAGATAAAGCAAACAATCCTGATATAGAGTGTGATTTTTCGATAGAAAAGAAATGTAATTTTGGAAGTAGGAATAAATTTCATTTAGATAAAGTGTCTAAATCTGATATTAAAAAAAAATTATCAGGTACACAAGGAAAACATTTTTAAAATATAGACTAATGTCTGCGTTGAAAAGGCAAAAGAAATTAAGCAAGTGATGACAGATGATAATCGAGTAAGTGATATATATAATTCTGAGCTAACAGAGTGTAGACAGATATTAGGTAAAGGTAAATCAGAAGAATTTAGGCAGTCATGATTAATGAGCATCTGAGAATTCACTTATGGTAGGAAATGGATATATTAAGGAATTAGGTTCTAAATATAAGAACGAAATGAACATTGAGGATTGCGTAATTAGTACTGATGAGAAGAAAATGTTAAAGGAGATAGATGAGAGATTTTTAGACAGACATGATCTTAGAAGTAGATTCTATAATTAATGATAGAGAGAAAGTGTTAAAAGTTCAGTTAAGTGCTCTCGAAAGTATGAAAAGAGAGGCGATTTTGTTGAAATGACCGAAATAATGACGCCAAGATTAGAGGAAGATTTAGCCAAGGCGCTGATATAGCAGAAAAGGGTTCTGATATTCATACAGCGATTGAAGAAAAACTTATTAAAGGTAATGGAGAATACAAAAGTAGACCTAGGGGGTTATTAACTATTAATAAAGAATGTATTAATAGTAGTCAATTTCAGTGTTGACAAGGAAAATAGATTTATTTCTCGAGTAAAGGATAGGATCTTGTTTAAAAATAATGTTTCGTTAAAACACAGAAACTTAGTAAAAAGTAATGATAGAACAAATAGAAGATTTATTAAGAAAATATCGGAAGGCCAAAGAAACAAATCCGTAGGAAAACAGGCGCTAAGGATATTTAAAAAGAATAGGAATTTTGAATTCATAATAAAAAGGAAGAATTGCAAGATGAAAGATGAAGCATGAGAAACGGCGTATAATTATTCTTGAAGTAACCGATTTAAAGATGCCCACAAAACTGAAACGGAGGATTTTGGGAGTTTCGGGGCTCTAGTACAGATCACGGTCCTCAGTCGCCATTATTTTGCGGCAGCGGAACAAAATGGTCCTTTTCGTTGATTCCCACAACTCCCCAGACCCTAACCAAAACAGGGGTTCCTAGAAAAAAGATTGGTTTTTTTCGTTACCAAGTTAATGATAATCGAGTTTACGTCAAACGCAAAGTACCGTTACCACGGTAACGGTAATTTCCGTCATTAACAGACGTAACAACAACAAAAAAAAAAAACGCGATTCCACTAAAAAACCTTCACAACCACGAATTACTAAAAACAATTTATCAAAAAACAGCAAAAAAAAAAACCATGAACAAAGAAACTGCGACATTTGCCTTCCCATATACTATATACTCTTTTCCCAACAATTGAAACACTCCACAAATATATTTCACAAACTAAACTAATAAATCAACTCCAAACAAAACAATTAACCTAAATAAATCACCACAATTAATTAAATCGAACACCAAGCTTAAAACCAAAAGCATCATCGCCAATGCATCGCCCACCTCCATTATAAAAAGCTCCCAAAACTAAACAATCTCAACCATGATAACACATACCAAAAACCATAAAAATGATAAACAGTGCACCACCAACCGAAATACAAAAAAGCCCTCGAAACCAAATAATATCCTCGCAAACAATACAAACCGAAAAACATGGAAATCAGAAACAGCACTGCTGACAGAATTATAAAAAAGGCCCCGAAACCAAATAATCTCCTCAGAGACAACAGAAAAAGCATCTTACAGCTCCCCTAAATTATTCATTAACTTTCCTGACTCCATCAAAAACAGCCATTTTTTTCCCACACCGACAATTCTACAATACCCATAATTTCTATATCAAAAAGCCGCCAAACCCTTCCACATATTAACAATAAATCATAAAAGTAACTTTAAAAGACTCCAAAATATATAAAAAAAAATCAATAAATCGTTATACTACACTAATAATTACCATACTACAGGCAAGTACTAAAAATCACTCAATTCATCCCAAACTATTATACCGATATTACGTGTTCGTTACTACGCCATGTTCAGTCAAACACGAAAAAATTTCTAACTTTCTTTCTCCCAAGCATACTCCCCCCCCCCCCCCACTACATTAGGATACTCTGAAAACTCACTTTATACGTTTTGGGGGCGGGGTTGCTCAGTCGGCAGCGCGCCAGGCTCATAATATGTGGTTCCCAGGTTCGAGTCCCAGCTGGGTCAGTGTTGAGATTTATCTCCGTAAAATTCCCGCCCTGCCCACGGTCAATAGGGGACACCGTTGGGCTTGGAAAGGCCGCCATCCGTCGGATGGAATTTTAAGCAGTGGTTCCGTGTGTGTGAGAGTCATGTCCTGTGCACGTTAAAGAACACGCTGGATGGTCTTGAGGGGAGGCTACCATCTGTCTCCCAACAGCTGTTCCAATGGGTCCCCTCCCCCAACCTTCTCTGAGCCTTCGGGGTCCATGTAATCTGGCCATTTAGCCCATGGTGTGCAAAAAAGTGCAGCTCAGAAGTAAAACAACCCTACCCACTTTATACGTTTTACCAAAAACTATCTCCTAAAACCCTAACACCCCATAAAAACTCTCATTTTTGTAACTTAATTATTACCCCACATTATAAACTTTTGCCATTTTCTTCCACTCACAACAAAACACATTCTACTACACTAAACACACAATAAAAATATTTAAAATGATTCTATCTGGTTAACCATTCTTCCCTTCCCCTTTAAATGCCTCTCGCTCCTCAGAACTTACAAAAACATTCCTCCCTATACACAGCCGTAAAAAGCTACCAAACTCCCACTTCCAAACGACGACGTGACCATAACATTACATAACAATTCCCTAACACTTTCAACAACAACTCTTCTAATATTAAATAATTTCAATTCCAAAAGTATCTTAAATAACTTTTTTATTAATGATATCTTAATGCAATTACTAAAAAAACAACAGGAACATATTAATTATTCGTATTCTAGCTATCACTAAAAATTCCTCATGAAACATACGATACATAAGCACTTACCTCTAACTGTATAAGTATGTTATCCAAAGGAGTTATAAAGCAAAAAAACAAACGTAACTTCACACTTCCTTCGAATCTCACACACCTAACACGTGACTCCACATTACCCACCCAAAAGAAAGAAATTAAAGAGCCATAGGCTACCAACAACCAACAGTTACGTTTGTAGCGTCATACTTTACACTTCGACGTCACACGCCACTTGAGCAATGCCATCTGTCAGCTGAGGACGGAGTAAACTACGCTAACCTTGGCCACTAGTATTTGCCTAGTTTCACAAAAGTAAGCATGGCCTGCCTGAAGAAATATAAGAGTCGGTGGTTGACCAAAATACTGTTTTGCTGTTATGCCATGAGAGAACAAAGTTTTGTGCCAACTGAGATCGTTTTTTGCCAAGTTGCATTAATTTTTGCCAAATTCCGTTAATTTTACAAACAATATTCTCAATTTTCATGGGGCGGGGATGGCTCAGTCGGTAGCGCGCCAGGCTGGTAATCTGTAGTTCCCAGGTTCGAGTCCCAGCTGGGCCAGCGTTGAGATTTATCTCCGCAAATAATTCCCCGCCCTGCCCACGGTCAGTAGGGGACACCGATGGGCTTGGAAAGGCCGCCGTCCGTCGGATGGGACGTTAAGCCGTGGCCCCGTGTGCGGGAGAGCCATACCCTGTGCACGTTAAAGAACAAGCTGGATGGCTTTGACGGGAGGCTACCATCTGTCTCCCAACAGCTCTTCCAGTGGGTCCCCTCCCCCAACCTTCTCTGAGCCTTCGGGGTCCATGTGACCTGGCCATTTTAGCCCATGGTGTGCAAAAAAGTGCAGCTCAGAGGTAAAACAACCCAACTCAATTTTCATAGCTCACTAAGATTTTGCCAAGTCGCTTCCAGTTTTGGTAACTCCTGAAGACTTTGCTAACTTTCCTTTTCCTTTTGCCAACTCCCATCAAATTTACAAATAAAAGTATAAATTTTCCAACTCACCTGTATTTCAGTATCTCTCCAATGTTTTGCCAAGCTGCCTCGATTTTGTCAACTTCTCATAATTTCACAAAAGCAATCTCAATTTTCAGAACTCATCTGGATTTTCTCATCTCGCTTAGAATTTTGCCAACTTCCCTTAATTTTAAAAATAAAAATCTTAATTTTTCCAACTTACCTGTATTTTACCAAGTCGCTTCGAATTTTGCCAACTCACTAACATTTTATCAAGTTGCCTCGATTTTGCCAACTTTCCTTAATTTAAAAAAAGAAACTAAAAATAAAAAAAGGAAAACAATTTTCACGACTCACCTGGATTTTATCAAGGCGCATTAACTTTGCTAATTCACTTGATTTCCGGTGACTACTAATAATATTTTACTAGCATTAGTATTATAAATATGTGACTTCCCTTTCAAATCTTACTTAAAACTGTAGGCAATACTTCACGACTTCGATCTATGCATGTTAAACGTAAGCATTTCCTCATTTGTAGTAAGATTCAAGTAGAACCAATACCTACATAGTATTTGAGCCAAATCAATGATATCGAGAACTACATATGACACGAATATCAACAAGCAAACTGATTTTAATTTACCCTATTCAATGTCGAACTCACCTTCCAATTGAAGCCAGCAAATATTTGACATTGTTAGTTTCCCTTTTCATCATTCCAATGTATTCAGCATCATTTCCAATGACTCGCTTCAGTATGGATTGCAATAAATGATGAGGACCAATCTCTATGGTGATGGCATCTTTCGGAATAGAGCGCAGTGCTTCATGGAAATGAACAGGAGATATCAGGTTGTGAACAAAGTAAGCGGCATCCGCCATCTTAGCTTCAGGGGTATTCCATTGCTCTTCGAGGTAGGAAGAACTGATCCAGCGAGGACTCCTTGGCTTCGGATCCGGTATCAGCTGAAAGGAAAGATACATATGGATCATTCCATACAAAACAAAATCCTCATGCATCCATGGGCTACGGAGGTCCAATAATAAATACCTCCTCAAGCAGCTGCTTGTCACAGAGGTCTGACAGGAGCCTGTCAGTTTATATGCCATAGTAGAAGGTCTGAGAGGATGGCAGGACCGTAGCAGAAAAACGATACACACATCCATGCCTTACCCGGGGCTCGAACCCAGGTCCCTTCCAGACAAAATCATAAAAGTTCACCATAACCCTTTTGATTTTCACGAAACTTAGTAAGATACAGTCGCGCCCCCTTTCGAGGGGGTATAGAACTGCAGACAGCACTTTAAATGTTAAAAAAAATAAAAAATGACAATTTTCGTATTTAAATTAAAGTGCGACTATCTCAATTGCTAATCAAGGTAGAGGGATGCGTTTTATATCATTTTGAATATTCTTGTATGGATGGGGTTTAGGGAAAACGTTTTTAAAATTGGAGAAAAAGTAACTTTTATATTTAAATTTGTCAAAGTGAAATTAAATCTGGAAGCATAACAAAGTCAACATGGTAACGCCAACGTAGTCTCCACACAATATGCTCCTCAAATGAAGTAGTTGATTCCTGTCGGCGATTTGAGTAGGGTAAATTAAAATTTAAAGCCAAACCACCTAATACCTAAGATACTGTCAGCATCTAGAATCAAAGGCATTAAGTTTCCTGTTGTACTGTTTACATAGTTATGCTAGTGAAACATGGACCCTATCTTTAGAAAGGACCGAACTACTGTATGTTTTTAGATGTATACGCCAATTTCTCCACGTTCTACCCACTGTAAAAAAAAGCGTGTGGAGTTCAACCAATTTATGGTGCTACCTTACACTATAAATTGATCTAAGGTGTATAGGTTACACCGTTTTTTCAGGTAAAGCCATAAAGTGGTGTTAAGTAACACAAATTATCTGCTGTAATAACAGTGGTGTTAAGTAACACAAATTATCTACTTAACATCAGTGGTATTAAATAACACAAATTATCTGCTTAACATCAGTGGTGTTAAGTAACACAAATTATCTGCTTAACATCAGTGGTGTTAAGTAACACAAATTATCTGCTTAACATCAGTGGTGTTAAGTAACACAAATTATCTGCTGTAATAAACAATTTGCCTATCTCTACAGAGTAAATACACAATAGGGGCTTGTCTTCGTTAAGAGCAGTGTCTCGCAAACTTTTTTACTCTGCGGCACACTGAATCTAATTTTTTTTCCGCGGCACACCTAAAAAAGAATAAAAGCCAACTCTATATAATCGTCATTATATTTGCGCTTTGTCGAAGTCATCAGCCTGGATTTACTTGAAGATTTGCTCTCGTTCTTTAATTCATAACTCGGTGTTTGTTTTAAATATTTGTCCATTCTATGGCTTGAAATAATCAAAAATTAATACCAAAATTTGGAAAAAGCTTGATAAATACTTACAAGATCCCAGTTCATAAAATCTGAAAGAGTTTTATTAAAGCATGTCGATAACACAAGTCAAGTCAAAATGAAATCTTTGGAATTTGAAATGAAAAAATTTGAAAATCTCTCGCGGCACACTTGGAATCTCTCGCGGCACACTACTGTGCCGCGGCACACAGTTTGCGAGACACTGGTTAAGAGAGTAAGGAAGCTACTCGCATTACTCAGATTCAATGGGAGTCTCGGCTATACAGGCAAGTTGGTTACTATAGTTCAGAAATAGTGTTACTTTAACTACTTAATGGTTTTACCTAATAGAACATTTCCTGGTGTAAATGATGTAAACTTACACCACTTTTGTTCAGCACATGGTACTTTTTGCACATGGACACATGTCAAAGCAGAAAGCAAAACTCAGGTTTTTGAATTAAATCCAAATAAACACAATTTAAATCGTTAAAATGTTGTTGCTTTTAAAAATTAAAAAAAATTAAGAAATATTGGAAGGAATTTCTTTTAGTGGTAGTCCTTTCCATTACTGAAACGAACTGAGAATGATTCCTGCCTGTCAGTAGCGACTTAGTTCTGCTGAATCACAAAATACAAAAATTTTAGTCACATCAAGAAATTGACTGTGGTATGGCGAAATAAAACCACGATAGTGCAGATAGGAAATATATAAATCAGTTTTGCGAAATCTAGAAACCGCCACTGCTTTTAGTGCCCCCATCCTCCCTGACGTACGTATATTGATGTCAGAAATTTATATGCTATTGGACATTTTTGTCATACTTATTGTTGTTATTGTAACAGATTTGAAAATAATTTACTTATTTCTGTAATTTTTGTCAGTCAAGTATTGTGTTTATGTGTAAAGTTATGACAACACTTATACTGCATAGGTTAAAATGTTGCTTACTGCGCCTTGCAGGCTCAGAAAATACCTCTGAGAAGAATTGTGCACACTAATATAATTTGTATGTAAGGTTGGAAGAAAGTATGCTAATTGAGTTATTTTAGTAATTTAAGACTTATTTTGCTAGAAAAGGAGATGAATTAGAAGAAGAAGCGATTTCTTTATTCCATAATATGGTGTTTGCTAAAAAAAGATGAAAACTCTGATTTGTTTACCAATTTCATGGGTTAAATATCACGAAAAATGTAAGTAGTTGTGAAAAAAAAAATCGAAAAAATAAGTCTTGAAGAAAATATATCTGCGGATTCGGGGAAAAAGAAGTATATTTTTATATTACGAGAAAAATAAAAATTTAGAAATTTACGGTTTTCATAAATATAACATGGATTTAATGAATATGGAAAAACATAATATTTGCATATGAATAAAAATAGCTTCATAAAACAAATAACATAAATTCGTGTTTCCTAACAGCTTTTTTGAATAGGATTAATTGTTTTAGCAAATTCAAAAATTTTCTCGTAACGTATATATTTTACAAGAAAATTCAATTTGAAATCGTAGAGTATGACCGCTGCGGAAATTGTGAAAAAAAAATTGTTTTCTAAAGAAGTTATAGTAGTTAGTTTAGTTGTTATAGTGGTTTAAGTGACCCTTCCTTATAAATATTTATATTTTGTGCATTTTATTGAATGCAAATTTATTTCTGGTGTTGTGTATTATGTCCCTGTTTGTAGGTGTTGAAAGTGCAAGATTTTTCTTTTGTTAGGAAAAAAAAAATAGCCGTCCCGTGGCCGAGTGGTTAGCACGCTTGGCTACTGATCTAAGGGACCTGGGTTCGAGCCCCGATTTTAGGCATGGATGTGTGTGTCGTTTTTCTGCTGAGGTCCTGCCATCCTCTCAGATCTCCTACTATGGCATATAAACTGACAGGCTCCTGTCAGACCTCTGTGGCAAGCAGCTGCTTGAGGGGGTATTTATTTATTTATTTAGGTAAAAATATAATTATTCCTATTTCATGGAGAAAAAAAAACTGATTTCTATAAGTGGTCTTCCTTGCCACTAGATGGCAGCAAACAGCGGTTTTAGAGGTGAGTGTTGGCCACCTCTAAATCCATTGTCCAGCGCTGCAAGGTCTAATGTCCTACATTTTACATTGTCCTGAATAGAGCCTTTCCTTTCAGGGATAGCTGAGAGGCAGATTCCTCTGCATCCGCTATCTCACAATTTCGTTGTGACTGGTGTAGGGAGCCCCTTCTCTGGAGGCTAATTTCACCATATTTACAACACCTTGAACCTCGAATCTTGGGCGTTTTGTGATGCAACCTATCACCGAATGGTGTTACCTTCCACCAGTTTATGGTGAAAACTAAACTTAAGGTAACACCTTTTTTTTTTACAGTGCGCAGATCATCATCAGTATCTGTTACATAGCTTCCAAGATAATTAAAAAAACTTAGTGAAATTATTCAGATTTACTGAACCATAGCGTGGCTGATAAATTTTCGTCCCTTTAGTTTTCCAAAAAAGTTTAAAAAGTTTTTCCCCAAACCTACTCCATTATCAACTTCAACAACAGCTGACATAAAAGAATTAATCTCACTGACATCATTTGCCACGAATTACAGTTGGGTTGTTTTACCTCTGAGCGGCACTTTTTTGCACACCATGGGCTAAATGGCCAGGTCACATGGACCCCGAAGGCTCAGAGAAGGTTGGGGGAGGGGACCCACTGGAACAGCTGTTGGGAGACAGATGGTAGCCTCCCGTCAAGGCCATCCAGCGTGTTCTTTAACGTGCACAGGGTATGTCTCTCCCGCACACGGGGCCACGGCTTAACGTCCGATCCGACGGATGGGCAGCCATTCCAAGCCCATCGGTATCCCCTACTGACTGTGGGCAGGGCGGGGAATTTTGCGGAGATAAATCTCAACGCTGACCCAGCTGGGACTCGAACCTGGGAACTACAAATTACGAGCCTGGCGCGCTACCGACTGAGCCACCCCCGCCCCCACGAATTACAGACATTACGTAGATGCATTAACACGATGGAAAGAGGTACACGAGTCTCAGAAGGAACGAAGGGCTGAGAGCCAAAAACAACCACATGCTATGCTATAGGGCAAAGGAACATTTCGCCTAGCGGTATAGAATATATGAACACAGAAACAAGAAAAAAGGGAGGGTGAAAGGTGGGGCAATGGAGGAAAGAGATATTTAAGGCAGGGGTATGGTTTTTCGAAGATAATTAATAGAAACAGTGATATAAACGGATGAGGGGATAGGATCTTGGACAAGCTGCCATAGCGCGTAGGTTCCCCGAATATCGTGTCATATGGAAGGAAAGGGTGGGGGAGAATTTTGGTTTTGAGGGGTACAGTCGCTCAAACAAATATCCAAACATTATGATTGATTACAGAATTGAGAAAAAATATCAGGCAACAATATTTTTTAGAAATTAGTGATCTGGCAACCTTCGTGTCACGAATACTGTTTAATGTCCCATCCAAAGGGCAGCACCCTTTCCAAACCGATCAGTGTCATCTGCTGACCGAAAGCAGGGCAGGGAATTTACCACCAAATACCCAAGCCAGATTGGCTCACTTAGGATTCTAACCTGGGAACTGCAGATTACCAGCCTGTCATGCTACCAACTGAGCCACCCCGCACCATAAAGATTGTCTAACTTGAAAAACAAACATATATTACATAATATGTAAATAACGAATATAAAGTTGAGAGTTCAAGTGTCTTTTTTTTAATATTATGGGTTTTTTTGCCTAGTATTTGCAGAAGCACTGGTATTACTATTCCTACGTTTGTTACTCATGATAAAAAAATTATATATATATAGATTTGAAATATTTTAAAGTCAAATATCAGAAGATCATGACCACCTGACTTGATAGCAAAGGGGGTGGGAAGGGGTGGCTCAGTCGGTTGCTCGCCACGCCAGGCTCGTAATCTGTAGTTCCCAGGTTCGAGTCCCAGTTGGGTCAGCGTTGAGATTTGTCTCCGCAAAATTCCCCACCTTGCACACGGTCAGTAGGGGATACCGATGTTCTTGGAAAAACCGCCGTTCATCGAATGGGAGATAAAGCCATGGCCCCGTGTGCGGGAGAGTCATACTCTGTGCACGCTAAAGAACACACTGGATAGTCTTGACGGGAGGCTACCATCTGTCTCCCAACAGCTGTTCCAGTGGGTCTCCTCCCCCAACCTTCTCTGAGCCTTCGGGGTCCTTGTTACCTGGCCATTTAGACCATTGTGTACAAAAATAGTGCCGCTCAGAGGTAAAACAACCAATCAACTAAAATCTCTTACTCGTGATAAAAAAAGATATAGGTATATACAGTTGAAATATTTTAAAGTCAAATATCACAAGATCTACGACCACCTGAATCGATGGCAAACAAAACAGTGAGAGAGACTAACGGCAATATCCTTCAGCACAGGCGAATAAAAAAAAAATTACTGTCATTTAACGTTCAACCCATTTCGAGGATAGTGCCTTTAAAGTGAAAAATGTTTTCTCGAAAATCGTTTTTTTTTGCGATAAAACGTTATGCTAGGGGGTTCGAAATGAGGAATCGCTGCATTATTGTGTTTTCCTTGTAAAATGTGCAAAACAGATTTCGATTTGGGATTTTCGGAACACCAAATTTATATAAAAATTAAGAAGTATTTATACTGCACATACAAAAATATTGGTAAAATACTAATGAAAATAATAATCATATTAAAATTAGGATAATTTTAGTGCGCATTTCCCTTTATTGCATCGTGTGCCATGTCATTATTGGTACAGTCGCTCAAAAAATGTCCGAACACTTTTGTTAATTACAGAAGTCAGAAGAAATATCTGGCAACGATTTTTTTTAGAAATTAGTGATACACGAAGATTGCCAGATCACTAATTTCTAAAAAAATCGTTGCCACATATTTTTTCTGAATTCTGTAATCAACCATAGTGTTCGGTTATTTTTTTTTGAGCGACTGTACTTCACAATGTTGCCTATACAGTAAAAGCATGATGACGGTTATTAATTATTCCTTATATGGCAATGTTGATTGCATTATGAGCCCTTCTGAGTTCATAATGTAATGCTGAAATCAGAAGGTATTAAAATACTTTAAAATTTTAATAATTTATCTCTTTATTTCTGTAAAAGTATTTCGATGATCTTACTAACCAAACGATTTTAACAGTTCCATTACTGGAGAAATAATGTAAGTGGGAAGTAATTATGTTATCAGAGACAATTTTGAGTATCATCTGCTTAAAGGTTACTTACTTTTACCAGAGCATTTTTCAGAGTCGACAGGGTAGGCTTGATACAAATGCAATGGAAACCGTAACCGTAAGCATTCACTTTACGAGCGAAAATGTTTTCAGCTTTAAGTTCAGCAACAAACTTTTCAACAGGTTTCTTCAATCCAGATATTGTTACAGAATCTTCTGCATTATGACAGGCAGGATAAACTCCTTCTGGACAACGTCTTATTGCCTCTTCCCAAGTCATACCTGAAAGATAAGAAAAACTTCTTATTGATATGTAATAATAAAAAAACATAAATCTTACCACACATACACACCTACATACAGACAGAATTCTCAAGCAGTCATGGGCTACGGAGGCCAACCATATCGTGCAATTTACTTCTCCATTCATATCTGTCCTCAGTGGGTCTACGACAATTCGGTGTAAGTCAATTCGATGCATGACAATTCGGTGAATACGACAATTCGGAGGAGGACAATTCGGTGAATACGACAATTCGGTAGACAATAACTCAGTGGACGACAATTCGGTGGATGACAACTTGGTGGACGACAACTCGGTGGACGACAATTCGGTGGGTGACAACTTAGTGGACGACAATTCGGTTGACGACAATTCGGTGGAAGACAATTCAGTAGACGATAATTCGGTAGACGACAACTCGGTGGACAACAATTCGGTAGACGACAGCTCGGTGGATGACAATTCGGTGGATGACAATTCGGTAGACAACAACTCGGTGGACAACAATTCGGTAGACGACAGCTCGGTAGATGACAATTCGGTGGATGACAATTCGGTAGACAACAACTCGGTTGACAAATTGGTAGACGACAACTCGGTAGACGACAACTCGGTAGACGACAACTCGGTGGACGACAATTCGATGGACGAAAATTCGGTGGACGACAACTCGGTGGATGACAATTCGGTGGACGACAACTCGGTGGATGACAATTCGGTTGACAAATTGGTAGACCACAACTCGGTAGACGACAACTCGGTTTATGACAATTCGGTTGACTAATTGGTAGACCACAACTCGGTAGATGACAACTCGGTGGACGACAATTCGGTCTACGAGAATTCGGTGGAAATAGGAAATAGTTTGAAATAATTTTAAATTAATAAACGCGATTAAAATATATTTTCTCTTAGCGAATAAAATCGACATTTCTCGACAATCTTGAACTCCGTAAAACGAAGTTGTTGATACTCAACGTAGTCGATGATTACATCTATTCTCTTTAATCCGACCTTAACAATAAAGGGTTTATATCTGTTCTCTATAATCCGACTTTTCACTACAACGTATATTTTTCGAAGTCTGTTTCGTCTAAATGTGAAGCAATCAGAAGCCAAAAGAACCCGCTACAATCTGCATGGGACTACAAATATTCACTTTAATCCGATCTTTAATAAAACAAAATTTCTAAAGGTTTTTTCTTACCGAACAAAACAACTGAACGCAATGTACGAGCACTGGAAATCAAACCAGCCAATGTGTGGTAAATCTATATCCTCTAATCCGACGTTTCTTAAAACATATTTCATATTTTTATCTCTTTTTTATCCTTCTAAAGGGAAAAGAGGAAATCAGAAGAATTCACTTAAAGGAATATCACTGTTTAATATTTTTTTCAAACTTTTAATGGCAAGTTCGTCAGTAGGAGTACAGTCGCTCAAAAAATATCCACACGAAGGTTGCCAGATGAGTAATTTCTAAAAAAATCGTTGCCAGATATTTTTTCTGAATTCTGTAATCAACCATCATCATCATCATCATCATCGTCGTCGTCGTCGTCGTCGTCATCCTCAAGCAGCCATGTGGTACGGGAGGTCCAACCAGACCGTGCAATTTAGTTCTCCAAGCAAGTCTATCCTGAGCTACATCTACTGCATCTGGCCACTGCACACCAATTCTAAAAAGGTCCTCTTTGACATTGTCGGCCCACCGCATCCTAGGTCTCCCCCTCTTTCTCAGGCCTTTAGGCACACTGTTCATAACCCTATTCGCCAATCTATAATTATTCATACGGGCAACATGGCCAAACCAACGGAGTCTCTCTCTGCACAATATGCTGCTTAAAGGAGGTTGCAAACTCCTTTGCCTAACCTCATCATTAGTTAGAAAGTTGAACCACTTAATGCCCAAGATACTGCGTAAGCATCTGGAATCAAAAGCATCTAGTTTCCTGTTATCTTGTTTACAAAGTATCCAAGTTTCACTACCATAACTAACCCTAGAAGGAACCAAACTATTATAAAGTCTAATTTTAGTCTTTAGGTGTATACGCCTATTTCTCCACACTCTCCATAGATTCTTAAAAGTCCCAGCAGCAATCCCTATTCGTCTGTTAATCTCATGCCGCACATCACCATTATCCGTTACATAGCTCCCAAGATAATTAAACTGAGACACCTGCTCAAGACTGCAACCATTCAGATTAACTGAATCACAGCCTGCCTGACCAATTTTCATCACTTTAGTTTTCTCTCTGTTTATAACCAAACCTATTCTACTACCAGTCTCATCAACAGCTCGAATGAAAGAGTTCATCTCATCAACATCATTTGCCAAAAGGGCTAAATCATCAGCATAATCTAAATCAGAAATTTTTGTATCTCCAGTCCATTTAAGGCCAACATCTTTCCCTTGAAGTGAATTTCGCATAACATAATCAATAACCAAACTAAAGAGAAAAGGAGACAAAATGCACCCTTGTCGAACACCAGAAGTAATGCTAAACCAATTGCTACAAGCCTTACCAACTCTCACACACGACTCAGTGTTATTATAGAGAGCTTTCATTATGTTAACTAACTTGTCAGGTACACCATATGATCTCACAATCAACCACAAATTATGACGATCAAAGAGTCGAAAGCCTTTTTGAAATCAACAAAACTAGCAACCAAAGGTTTCTGAAACTCTAAACATTTCTCAAGAATCTGCCTAAGTGAAAATATCTGATCCACACATCCCCTACCACTTCTGAATCCACATTGCTCATCACGCAATTGACTGTCAACCAGATTCTTAATTTCATTAAGCACAATCATGGAAAGAACTTTACCTGGAACAGAGAGTAGGCTGATACCCCTATAGTTATCACAAGAACTGCGATCACCTTTTTTGAAAATAGGGATAACAATAGCTCTGGTAAAATCCTTAGGAACCATGCCTTTATCATAAAAGATATTCAGAATTTCAGTCATCCAAGTGGTAACCGAAACATTCCCAGCTCTAAGCATTTCGGTAGTAATTTCATCTACCCCTGGGGATTTATGTAGTTTAAGTTTAGAAACAGCCAAAATAACTTCAAATTGTGTTATAGGGCCAACATTAAAGCCACCAATGCATCTATCATCATTGCAAACAATGGGAGTAGAACTAACTACATTGTTTAGAACATCACTGAAATGCTCAGCCCACCTAGCCATGACAGAATCCTCCCCTTCTATAACCTTACCTTGTTTATCCTTCAATCCTTGTATACCTGTCCGTTTTCTACCACACAAAACATTAACTATCTGGTACAGCTTTCTACTGTTGTGCTGTCTAACTGCTTCCTCGGCTTTGTCAGCAAACTATCAAGCCAAAGATTCTTATCAGCAGCTAACTGATCTTTTACACGTTTATTAAGTTCTCTGTAATGCTTTCTATTAGGACTAGTAGGGTATTGATTAAAGACATTCCTGCAGTTCTTTCTTTCCAAAATAAGCTCAAGTGCCTTATCACTCAGATAATTCTGTCTCTTCTGCTCCTTTTTTCCTAAAAGGGTACTGTTAGTGTCCAAAAAAGCCTGTTTAAAATGATCCCATTCTTCCTCAACTTCAGTAGTAAGCAAACCATGACTGTCATAATGACTAAGTAACCTATCATGGTAAGCTTTGGCTATAACTGGATCTTTCAGAGCTTCAGTATTAAAAGTAAATTTTTTAACCCTAGCACAACACTTTTTAAGTTTAAGTTGCAACACACTTTTAACAAGGTAATGATCAGATCCAATTTCAGCTCCCCTATATGCAATGGTATTCCTAACAGAACTAGCCCATTTGCTGTTAATTAATATGTAATCAATCATATTCTTATGCAACCCATCAGGTGAAACCCATGTGTACTTATGTATGTCACGGTGTTTGTAATAAGTGTTAGTTATTCTGAATCCATTGAGTTTACTTACCTGTAGGAGACGTTGCCCATTGCCATTGCAGCTACCAATACCAAAAGGGTTTATTACTACTCCCCAAAGGTCAGAGTCAGTACCAACTTTGGCATTGAAGTCACAAAGAACAAGGGTAATATCTCCTTTCTTGACAGAATTCAAAATATCCTGAAGTTGTTCATAAAACCTATCCTTCTCATCCTCATCGGCATCCTCAGTGGGGGCATAACAGCAGATAACATTCAAGTCTTTAACGCTTGTCTGAAATTTTGCTGTAAGAAACCTTTCATTAATGCACTCATATTCTAGAAGAGCATCACTAGCGTGTCTGCTGAGAAGCAGACCCACGCCTTGGTGATGCTTATTGTCGTCCCTCCCTGAAAAGAGAAATTTAAAATTATTTTTAAGAATCTGACCTTTATTTGTCCATCTGGTCTCTTGCAAGCCGAGAATATCTAAATTATAATGGTGGAATTCTTGTGTGAGGACATAAAGAGAAAAAGCTCTGTGCAGAGTCCTCACATTCCAACTACCTATGGAGAGAAAATGGTTAGTGGGATGTTTAAAGAAACTATGTTTATTGAGAGAGGGAATGCCAACAATATCAAACAGCCCCCTAATCGCAGACATGGGGCAAAGACCCGTTCCCCCACTACTAAAGGCTGAAGCCATATGCACTGGAAGACTTCCTCCAATGTAGAATTTGACGATGCCAATAGAAGCAAAGAGTTCAGGTGCCTGCGATGACTTCTGCTCAGGATTATCCACCAGCTGATAAATATATCCTGTGAATCTATTCACTTGGGGCTGTCAACCCACAAACAAACAGAAAACACAGCGGAAGATTTTCCCTCTACAGAAGTCCACCAGTGCAGCAAAATCAGGATCCATAATCAAGCTCAGAGCCATATATCTGTCCAGTCCAGTGGGTTTATATGGTCAGCACCAGGACCCTGTGTGTTGACCACTCCTCAGCAGGGTAGAAAAAAAAAGAAAAGTAGCCATAGTTGTCCAGATCAGTAGGCCACACTAATCTGGCAGCCCTCCCCTTCCGTTCACTTCCACAAGAGAGTATCTCTTTTGAAAGGTACTAACGGTCCGCACCACGAGACGGCGGGGTCGGACATTAGGTGCTAGGCCTGGCCGATTCTATGCATCATCACAGGGGATTGGTGCATAGCTCTCCTTCCAGTGACTACCTAGCTACCATTTACAGACCCCAGTGTCAACCATATGTTCGGATATTTTTTGAGCGACTGTACGACCTGCCAAACGCTTACAATATACGAAAACTCTAGGAGAACAAACGAACCTAACGTTGCATTATCGCTTGCCAGATCAGGTAAGCAATTTACATGCAAAAGCACCATCATAATTCTAAACCGTTGATTAAAATTCTAAAACTTAATTAGCCATATAGTCCTAATATTGTTGTGAATTAAACGAATGGAAAACAGCGTAGGTTTAAAAATAATACAATTTAACAATTATAATTCTAAATAATGTAATTTATTACAGAAGTATGAATAAAAAGGTTTATATAAATTCAACTAACACAAATCTAAATCAGTATAAAAATAAACCTGCAATCTATAAAGAATAACCTTACCAATTCCTAAACAAACTAAATACAACTATGTAACAAATGACAATCTCTTCCTATAGAAAAGTTGAGATCAACTCTGCTTCTTAGGCTAACGTATAACCTCCTCAAGTATCCTAAACATCCTTCTTTTTGCTGCCAGTCCAATAACAGGATCAACACTATCAAACTTAATTAACCTCTCGTGCACACAAGCATTTCTTCTTTAGATTATGTTATCGTGTACAGACTGAGGCTAACTACGTTTCCCTTCACAAAATCTTCCTAATTTCCACAACTTATTCCTCATTTTTCAGTTAAGGCGTTCGAAGTAGTTGGTGACGCCACGCCGCAGTTCACGCGAGCATCGAAATGACACATCACATCACAAGTTCATTGTAACACGTTCATCTGTCGTAACAACATCAATATATTTGTGCCGGAATAATATTAAAAATATGTAAAAAAATAATGTTTTGTTAAACCCAGTTTTTCAATAACATCGCAGTGAAATTCAGTGTTAAAAAGAAACTGACTTAACTATCTTTCACAAGTATTTTTTAGACGAATAATTTAATTCTTAGTAATTACTCTCATTGTATATGGATGGAGAGACATTGCAAAGTTTCTTTTTTTATCTATGAACATGTATTTTTTAATCACCATCCTACAACCTGTTCTTTCTGGTTCAAAAAAAAATCCTAAAATTTCAAAAACAAAATTTTATGTTTTTCATGGTTTTAATCCTTTTTATTTGTTCTGTTACACGCCATTATAAACTGTACCAGGAATGAATTGAGAGTATTATCTGTTCACCATATTGCCAAAAGTGATCGGACACTTGCATGCTATTTCAATATCCTCACCTTAAAAATAAGTCTTTAGCAGAAAAATGTCACTGAAGATAAAGGGAAACTTCAAATCTCTCTAACCCATGGTGTGCAAAAAAGTGCCGCTCAGAGGTAAAACAATCCAATCCAATCTCTCTAAACCTCGACTTGCACCAATTTTCAGGTATGTTTTTTAAAAATGAAACTATCGCCGCTGAACAGCAGTCATTCCATATGTAAAGAATTATTGAAGCCATTTTAGAATTGTTATTATGTTCAACTATTATTATATTACTAAAGCACTAAATATTTTCCAAATTATTCTCTGTTAAATTAAAATAAGGTACATGGATGATCACTTGCGACATCTAGTGACCAAAAATATTGCAAACGTGGGCGGCAACATGGAAAAATCATAAATTTTGAGATAAAACGATATTAAATAAAATGAAATTTAAAAAAGTAAAGAAAAAAAGCATACTTAAAATTAATTTGGCTATAAATTAATTATATGTAGTCTGGTAACTTTGTTAAGAAAATTTTGCAGCTACCAGTAGAAAAATAATGTATAAGATTAGAGATGATACGTTTTTAAATCCTGTTGCTATCTTCTTAAACAAGTTTCTAATAGCCTTGTTCTCGCTCTATGCATTAAGTTCGAAAGTCGGTTGAAGTTTGAAAATGCATAGTATTGTCTAGCTGATCGATTCTAGGAGCCCTCTCCTTCAGAATCGAGAAGTAATCAGTACATGCTTAAGTACTGATACTGGGGTAATGCTGTTTTCTATAGTAGGTATTATTTCAGATTCTAAATTTCCAAACAAACCATGATATTGCATTTATTGTTATCGAATGATTATTTTCTAAAAACAAAGGTGCAGGTGTTAGGTTAACAATATGCACTCCCCTATTTTCCATTGTTTCTTGTCTGCAGTTGTTCATCAAATCGGGCAGAAACATGCATAAACGAAATATCGATTGGTACGTATAGTTTCAGGAGTCAAGCGGGTGAAGGTGCAACTTCATGTTCTAATATTCATATTAGATAATGAGAAGATTCCATTTGTATTTCTCTTTGAATTCTTTCACATATTCACGCAAAAGTAACATTCGAGATTTTCTAGAGTAAAGCGGCGGTGGAGCTGATTTAATGCTCACCCCCCCTCCCCCTACATTCTTTTGTGCTTCTGGCTGTAACAATTCACCAAATTGCGCGCAAAACGAAGCCCTAATGACTGCACATGCAATTATTAAAATTGAAGAGTTTTTAATGCTCTATTTATTATTGGTTACAACTACTGATTTAATGCTACACAAACGAAGTCATATGTAATGACATTGCCGGATCTACAATATATATATAAACCAAAGGAGGGGTCTAGTTCCATATTGCAAAAATATATATAAGTTTTTGGTTTTCCTTTTCCTGTAGCACATTTTTCTGATTTCCGACTGATCGTTTGAAAGAAATGCATTCGCTTAATTTTCGAGTGGTTCGTTTCGGAAAAGGGGATTTAAAAGAAACAAAAGAAAAACAAAAATCCACATTATTGAGGTCCGTATAAGAGGACCATATGTATATCGTTACGACAGATGAACGTGCCACAATGAACCCATGATAGAGGTGTCATTAACGCTCGCATATGCTTCGGCATGACAATAATGTCATCAACTCATTGGAACAGAAAGAGACTTTGCATAATAAGACTCGACAAGGAAAACGAAAGCTCTAGTTGAGTTTTAAGAAGAAGGACATTTTGTGTTGAAGTTGTGTGTCAGTCTAGAGGCCTTTTTTAGATATTTTTTTGTTCATGATTTGTGCATTAGTTTGGATTTCACCAAAATAAGCATTTGCTACGTGGGAGGCCCTCTGTCCCGGCATCTGGAAAGTTAATTGAAGTAGCAGTGCCCCGAGGGGACGTAGGTCACCCAACTGCTAGCGGACTTCCCAGATGGTCAGGCGGAGAGAGAAAGGAAGAAAGGGTTTGGCAACAGCGAGGGACAGAGCCGGTCGAGTTTCGAAAGCGTGCAGACATAAAATTGAAAAGCTGGTGAGTGCCGACTGGTATTAGCGGTACGTAGGCTCTCGGGAAAACAGCTGAATGGGGATAGTAAGCTGGTTTTGTAATTCATAGTAAATGAGTGAAGAGTGTGTTTTTCCTCATCAGTCAATGTAGTTTATATCAATAAAGGATAGTTATTGTTTTACCAAGGACTAAGTTGAACCAATTTATTGGGAAGGAGCCTCAGTATCGAATCCCTTCAATTGTGATAAAATCTTTGATTTTTGATCTGAAAAACTCTTTCACCCGTCGCGTATTGCGATCGAACCGAGGGGACATTCCTAAGTGGTCCCAATAGACAAACAAACGAAGAAGCAACATCACAAAGTGGCGCAGCCGCCAGTACGCAACAGAGGTGAAAGTAGCGGTGAAGGTGACGAAAGAGTTCCGACATCCATTGTGAGCTGACCAGAACAAGGCTGATACTGCCAAGCGTGTCCTGCGGTGTACTTCAGACGATAGAATAGCTGTGAAGGTACCCGAAGAATCCTGCATCACGTTCGAACTGTGGAAAAAGCTGTGAAGGTGACGGAAAAGTTCAACCTCCACTGGGAGCTGACCAGCGCAAGGCTGATACTACCAAGAGTGTTCCGACTGTGTGCTTCAGGTGGCAGACTGACGAGGCGGTTCGTTCCTGTCATCACATCGGAGGTAAGTATCCTCTTACTCTAGGAGCGTCATTAACGCTCGCATATGCTTCGGCATGACAATAATGTCATCAACTAACCATCTCTGCCATATCTAACTACTCTAGGAGCGAGTAGTTAGATATGGCAGAGGCCTGTACGAGCTAAAATGGAGCTTAGGAGCGGTCGCGATAGGGAAAGGGATGAGTTAAGGCGAGGCTACACAGTCACAGAGAGGGATAGCGCACAGGGTGGTTATTCAGGGAGTGACCGGGGAAGCGAGGAGGTGACAATAGACAGAGAGTCGGATGCTGCGGAAGACATGAGAGGGTTGAGGGATTATGGCAATGACAACGATACGGATAGGCTGCAGAGCGGTACCAGAAAGCAGAGAGCTAAAGAAAGGATTGGAGATGATTTTGAATTAGAGAGGATGAGGTTAGAGATGCAGCTGAGAAGGGAAGAGAGAGAGGCAGCAGAACGAGAAAGGGAAAAGGAGAGAGAGGCGGCAGAAAGGGAAAAGGAGAGAGAGTCGGCAGAAAGGGAAAAGGAGAGAGAGCATGAGTATAGAATGCTGGGACTGCAAATGAGGAATGCAAACGAGGAGAGGGGTGATGTGCGAACGGTGGCAGTTTCTAGTAATCCAGCAGATGCGCGGCTGGCTAATTATATAAAATTATTGGGAAATATGTTAGCTGGAAACCCTAAAAACCCAGAAGAAGTGATAAATCGCTTTGAGACAGCGGAAAGGGGTTTTAAGATATATGAAGTACCAGAGGAGTTTCAAGGCAAAGTCATCATTTCTTTTTTAAATAGTAAATATGCAAATCACATTTTTCGAAAATTAAGTGCAGAGGATTTTGTTAATTATAAGAAAGTTAAAGAGGCTGTATTAAAAGAGTTTAAGCTCACTCCCTCTGCATATAAGAGAAAGTTTGAAACTATCACGAAAGAACCGAATGAGTCATATAATCAATTAGCCTCGAGACTCAGAAATAGCTGGGATTGTTACGTCCGCAGTAGGAAGGTGACAAAATTTGAGGAGCCTATGGACCTGATAGTGTCGGATAAGTTACGTGATAGCCTTCCTCAAGACACTCATGCTTACGTAGTACAGAAAGAGGCGGAGTCATGGGCAAAAGCAGACGAAAGAGCCACGTGGGCAGAAATCCATCTAGACAGTGTAAACGGAACGGAAGAGGTCCAAACTTTTAAAGAGGTAAGGCATAGACAATATGCAGAACGTGTTGTTTCCCCCCAGCGGAGGATAGACTCGGAGAGAAATTACTCGAGCAGAAGGTATCAATCGACAGTTAATTTAGCTGAATATAGAAATATCCCAAAGGTAAGGAGGTGCCATAAATGTAGATCTGACAAACATTTGATGAAAGAATGCCCACTGAGAACTGTGGACCGTGAGAGTCGAACTCAGGTGTACCAAGTTAGCACCTTGGATCAGAATTCTGAAGATGTTTGTGAGGCAACAATAGGAAGGGTTACGACACTTTCAAAGCCAAGTCCAAGCAGTCAAGTAATGGAACAGGGAAAGATGCGTATCCCAGTAGATTATAAAGAGGTTCGAATCAGAGGTGGCGACAAGACAGCTAGAGCAGTCGTGGATTCGGGGCAGACCTGACAGTAATCAGAAAGGGGATGCTGAACGAAGAAAAGCACCCGGTAAAAGACCATCTGTTGTTGCATGGGCCATTTGGTGATGCCATAAGGGCAGAGGTAAAAGAGCTGCCTTTAAGTTTGATTGATGGTACAGACAATAGCACTGTGAGTGGCGGAGAAATTAAAGTGCTATGCGCAGTAGTAGCAAAGCTGCGGAAGTAGGTACTTCTGAGTGTGGAAGCATATGGTAAGTTAATTAGAAAGAAGGAGAGAAGGCCTGTAACTGGTAACCTCAGGAGGAAAATCAACGAGCCGTGGGCCAATAGAGGAAGTTACTATGAAAGAGGTAGAGGAATTCCAGTTAGAAAAAGGGAAATGTATGCTCCATGGAGACCGTCCAATCAACGCCGTACTATCTCCCAGCGCAAACATGTACAGGAATCTGTCAGACTCGATGTCTACGATGAGCCAAATTGTCTAAGGGAGGGTACACTAACACCTTTTACAAATTTAAATGGTCAGGCCGACGCCAGTGTCGACGACTTTCAGCCTGTAGAGTCAGAGGGTACGTACGGGAAGGTGATATCTAGGTAGTCACGAAAGGTGTGCATAGCCTTTCACCTGGGATGTCACCTGTGAGCGAATGAACACCGCCAGTACGGCATACCTTCGTCAAAGACAGTTATTAGTGAGAGAATTAATTTATAAACTATTTACTCTCGGACAACTACTTCAGTCACCAGGTTTTTTTTTTTGGTTGAAGCAAAAAGACAATATTTAGACTCAGTGCACCGGAAATATACCTAGAAGTTATTTTATATTTAAGGGTAGTGTACATAGATGTGTAAAAGATGTGCCAATTCGCAGAGAATTTATAGAATTCCTAAAACGATTTCGAACTCTGAATTTTATGGCATTGAACTCTAAGATTTACGGGAGAATGAACTCTAATTTTCAGCATTCAACTTGACTTTTTAGTCAGCAGTTAACAGGACTAACAACTGACTTCTGGCAGGGAGGTGTCAGGCTAGAGGCCTTTTTTAGATATTTTTTTTTGTTCATGATTTGTACATTATTTTGGATTTCACCAAAAGAGGCATTTGCTACGTGGGAGGCCCTCTGTCCCGGCATCTGGAAAGTTAATTGAAGTAGCAGTGCCCCGAGGGGACGTAGGTCACCCAACTGCTAGCGGACTTCCCAGATGGTCAGGCGGAGAGAGAAAGGAAGAAAGGGTTTGGCAACAGCGAGGGACAGAGCCGGTCGAGTTTCGAAAGCGTACAAACATAAAATTGAAAAGCTGGTGAGTGCCGACTGGTATTAGCGGTACGTAGGCTCTCGGGAAAACAGCTGAATGGGGATAGTAAGCTGGTTTTGTAATTCATAGTAAATGAGTGAAGAGTGTGTTTTTCCTCATCAGGCAATGTAGTTTATATCAATAAAGGACAGTTATTGTTTTACCAAGGACTAAGTTGAACCAATTTATTGGGAAGGAGCCTCAGTATCGAGTCCCTTCAATTGTGATAAAATCTTTGATTTTTGATCTGAAAAACTCTTTCACCCGTCGCGTATTGCGATCGAACCGAGGGGACATTCCTAAGTGGTCCCAATAGACAAACGAAGAAGCAACATCACATTGTGTTATATGATTATGAGTAAAAAGGCTGTTTTTATTTGGTTTAAGATGAAGCCTAGTCCATAGGTGAAAGGAAGTCAACAGCAAAAGTTTGTTTTTTAAGTCCACTTTTAGGAGAGATATTCGTCAGATACTTCGCATTAATAAAATGCAAAGAATATTTGAGGTAACCATGTATCACAAATGAATTTTAACATAAATTTGTTTGTTTGTTAAATGTTATAAAATAATTGGTCTTATTTTGTACTAGGAGTAAATATTGACAACATTGTAGTATAAATATTAGAAAATTAGTTAAGTATAATAGATCATTCTTTTTATGGTTTATGAAGACAAAAACTTGTATTTAGATAAGATTGTTTTATTTGTATGGTATTATACATTTGCAATAAATTATTTCATTCATACTTTTGTTTGGTAAACATACTATTGACCTCACGCTCAGTTTCCATCCATTAAATTTATAGCAATATATTTTAATTATTTCGTTTCTGGAATACATTCGTTTGATTTCCGATTTATTCGTTTGGAAGAAATGAATTAAAAAGCTGCGCTGAATTGAGATCCGGATTAAAGACGTTGTACACAGACGGCTTTTTTTATTACCTACAGGGATTTATTAAAATAATGGAAACGTGTACTGTTTGTGGAGAACATTTTATAAATAAGCTGTAGACCCAACTCGAACGTTCAGAACAGATGCAATTCGACGTGGAATAGACTTATACAAGTGATGCACATATGGTAAAGGAATATCAGACTATTCTTCCTGTAAGTGGAAAGTGTGATTTCACCTTGAACTCCAGATATTCCCACAAATATTCAATAATATTAGGTCTGGAGATTGAGATGCCAGGTTAGCTGCTGTAACTCATCCTCATGCTCTGCATATCACAACTTGATACGTTTCGCAATATGCACGGTTGCAGCATCCGCTTGAAACCAGGGACGGTCATTAGGGAACAATGCCCGCAACATTTGGTGCAGGTGGCCCCCAAAAATAAATTCATACGTTGCGGATGTGACACGACCCTCAGAATAACTAATGGCCCTAAGGAATGCCATGATATGGCACCCACAGCATCAGGGATCCACCTCCATGCTTCATAGTCGGAACCAAACAGTCGGGGTGGTTTACTTCTGCAGATTTTCGCCAGACGTGCACTCTATCAGTGGTGGGAAACAATGTGTAGGACGATTCATTACACCAGATGACACGTTGCCAGTCTTTAGTATTCCAGTTTTTATGTGCTTTGCACCACCTTACGCGTTTTGATGCATTGATGTTGGTAATCAGAGGTTTGTGGATTGCAGCACGGCCATAAATACACAACGACTGTTATGACGGAAACGGGAACATTCCAACCGGTGTTCAATTTTGCTGCTTTTTCGAGTGGGTGATCGTGTGCTTCAGTTGACAATCCGTGCCAACGTTCGCTATCCCTATCTGACAACTTCGCATGGCGTCCACAATTTGCAAATTTGGAGGCAATGCCCTGTCCTTTTTGATAGGTAGTCATAATCTTCGATACATACCTCGTGTTACGCCTACTATTTCCGCCGTTCTGGTTATTGAAGCTCCTGCAAGACGTGCACCAATGATCATACCTTTTTGAAGGTCACTGAGATCTGACGTTGTCGACAATTACACCACAACAGCTGTTTCACCTGCGCCTGTGGCACTGATATGTAACAGCCGCCATCGTACTTCTCTTCTTTATATACCTCATATCGCAGGTGACGTCGTCCCTGTGATATGCATATCATTAAGTTATAAATAAGTTGTCGTGTATTCCAGTTGCCCACGATGTTCCCATTATTTTGATAATCCCCGGTATTTCCTATTGCTTTTTGCTTTGACATTTTTCTGTCGGTCGGTTTGTGGATATGGCAAAAAGTTCTTCCACCATATCTTTCATATGCGATAGAGAAACTTAAT
Organism: Ryuthela nishihirai; assembly: GCA_038380435.1. Lineage (NCBI taxonomy): Eukaryota > Metazoa > Arthropoda > Arachnida > Araneae > Heptathelidae > Ryuthela > Ryuthela nishihirai. The sequence goes on along the minus strand of JAWZYU010000008.1, from coordinate 71,865,630 downwards.
GATTTATGTGCCAAATGAAAGATTGCGACGCGGGGAGTGTCATAAGGTATAAGATATTGATTTCCCTTAGTGATTTCTTCCCCCCTAAAAAGAGGAAATATGGAAACTATTCTTCAGTTGGATTGGGTTGTTTTACCTCTGAGCGGCACTTTTTTGCACACCATGGGCTAAATGGCCAGGTCACAAGAACCCCGAAGGCTCAGGGAAGGTTGGGGGAGGGGACCCACTGAAACATCTGTTGGGAGACAGATGGTAGCCTCCCGTCAAGGTCATCCAGCGTGTTCTTTAACGTGCACAGCGTATGGCTCTGCTACACACAGGACCACGGTTTAACGTCCCATCCGACGGACGGTGACCTTTCCAAGCCTATCAGTGTCTCCTCCTGACCGTGGGCAGGGCGGGGAATTTTGCGGATATATATATTCTTAAGCTGCATCTACACAATGTGAGAGCCGAAAGTAGCAAACTATATGTCGAATGATAGTTTCTGATGCAGGAAATGTCGCAGGCTATGAAACATTGACCCCCCCCCCAAGCTTTCTTTCCCCCTAAAAACGGGAAATATGAAAGTTCGTTCTACTACATCATCGCAAAGCGAAGGCCTACATTTACGAGTTAGGTGTTAAAAGGAAGCTCGAATAATGACCGTCATAAACTATTTTGAATTTTGCCCCCGTTTTTCGCCCCTGATAAAATATGAGGATCGGATTTTTGCGGGTGTCGACTTTAACGAATCGTATCTAAAATTAAAGCTTGTGACGTCGCCAATGTCGTGGTCTACCTTAAATATGAATCCAAAAGGGCGGTAAATGTGCTCGTTGTTTATGAGTCATATGCCAAATATTTTAATGGTACGTGTTTTTAGTGACAACAAAAAAAATTATAAATTAAAAATTTTTAAAAATACCTATCTTCTTATAGGGTCCCAAAAAGTAGAAAATAAGCCTAAAGCATATCGATGGTGTAATCAGTCACTGAGTTCGTATTCTCTTCGAATTAAAATTGGGCCCCGATTTACGTACTCGACAAGATTCCCGCGCGACCTATCTTCCCTTGAAGTGGATTTGATTGTTTTACCTCTGAACGGCAATTTTTGCAAACCATGGGCTAAATCGCCAGGTCACAAGGACCCCGAAGGCTCAGAGAAGGTTGGGGGAGGGGACCCACTGGAACAGCTGTTGGCAAACTGATGGTAGCCTCCCATCAATGCCATCCAGCGTGTTCTTTAACGTGCACAGGATATGGCTCTCCCGCACACGGGGCCACTGTTTAACGTCCCATCTGACCGAAGACGGCCTTTCCAAGCCATCAGAAAAACTAACAACTTTTCGAAGTGAGAAAACGGTAGACACTGGATGCATATTGTTCTGCTGTTATTTGGCCTATCGCAATGTTGTTTCAACTTTCACACACTACTCGTTGAAGAGTCGCTTTGACCAGAAATCATGTAGTGATTCGTAATAAAAGCTACTAATTGTTGGCTTTGAAAATCCAGGAATTAAATGATCCATCCACTATAGTCGCGAATATAAAGATGTTCAAAAGTATATAACCTTACATTGCAAAAAATATAATTCCTACCGCTTGAAAACTTCAATATCTCAGAAAAAGGAAGACTAAAATTACTTATGTATATCGTCATTCCACAACCTTTACAAGTAATGAATCACTTTAAAATGTTTTTGAATGTTGGTTTAAATTTTCATTTTAAATCTTCATAGCAGAAAATGTAAAATTATACAATCAATTCCGGCTAGCAAATTTTTTAAACAATTATGAAAAATGTAGGAGGGCTTATGCAATACTTTACACGTTTAACCAACTACCAAGATAAATTATTCTACTAAACAAATTTAAGGAAATTTGCTTCAAGACATTAAAATTGATGCAAAGAACTGCACCACTGCAATGGAGATCTCATTCAAATCTCACATGGACTCATATAAATAAATGACACTGCTTTAAAGTACGTATATTTTCATAGAATGTTATTAACCTTTTCTGCTCTAGATAAGCAGATGCTTTATGGGACATTCGTTTGCATGATACTTGAATAAACTGACATAAATAAAGATTAAATATTATTATTGTTAATTTGATTTCTCCGCTAGTTTGGCCATGTTGCCCATATGAATAATTATAGATTGGTGAATAGGGTTATGAACAGTGTGCCAAAAGGCCTCAGAAAGAGGGGGAGACCTAGGATACGGTGGGCAGACAATGCCAAAGAAGACTTTGTTAGAATTGGTGTGCATTGACCAGATGCAGAAGAATTAGTTCAGGACAGACTTTCTTGGGGAACTAAATTGCTCGGTCTGGTTGGACCTCCGTAGCCCATGGCTACTTAAGGATGATGATGATGATGATGATGATGACACGAAGATGAACATGTGAATGATTAAGTACGATGGAGAATCAAACATATAATAGACGAGTATCAGTCCCACACTGAGGAATGCGTGGCGTTAAATGTGCAACATAATATCATCTCAAGACTTTCAAAAGAATTTTAAGGAATAGGAGAGGTCAATTTTAAAGCATGGCAAAATATCCAGGGCCACAACTGCTCAGGACGATTTCTATCTCTCTTTATTACTGGCAGCCTGAATAATAATAGGTGAATTCGAGTAAAAGGTGAGATTTGAGATTCAGCAAACATTTCGAAAGATAAAATTATTGGAAAACTTACCCACAGCTGCCATGGAACCTGGAGGAAGAGTAGTTGATTCCACAACTTGGCCTCTCCAGTAAGCAGAAAGCAGCGTTTGCTCTGCCGTACAACATCCATCTGCATATGCACAAACCAACTCTCCTGTGCTGTGACCTACGATGCCGTCAGGTTGGATTCCTATTTTATTCAAAACATCTACTAGGGCAATCTGTGGAAAAGGATAGAGTTAAGAAGAAAATCTCACCGCTATATTTAGTTACTGGAACAAACTGATAGAGGGTACAAATTTAATATTGTTTCTCAAACAATTCAGTATTGCCAGAGTTTCTTACAAGTTTTCTGTTGTCTTGTACAGTCACTCAAAAAAGTATCCGAACACTAAGGAAAAAAGTATCTGAACACTATGGTTGATTACAGAATTCAGAAAAAATATCTCGCAACGATTTTTTCAGAAATTCGTGATCTGGCAACCTTCGTGTTACGTGACACGAAGGTTGCCAGATCATTAATTTCTAAAAGAATCGTTGCCAGATATTTTTTCTGAATTCTGTAATCAACCATATTGTTCAGATACTTTTTTGAGCGACTATACTAAGGCCCAGGACTCTCAAAATTTAGACTTCTTATTGAATCATGATATGAACCTTTATTGAATGATGAAGATGTTAATGATTATGAAGCTTGTAAAATTGACTGAAATATCGAATTAATTTTCATAAATGCTAATATACATATCCTCGAAATTCGATGGTTGGATTGGGATGTTTAAAATGGGAGTCAAACAGGGATTTGGGTTTTATCATTAGAAGAGATATGGTGTCTTAGCGCTACACATGGTGTCACTGAGGAAATCCTAGTCATTCAATTTTGGAGCAGGCTAGGTAGGCATACACTGGAAGGAGAGCGGTGTACCAATCCCCGCTGATGATGCACAGAAGTCCTTTCTCTTGTCCGATCCTGGATCAAAAATATAATCTTCTGGGGGAGAACAATGTGGCCTACTGATCTCGTCATCCATGGACACTTTTTTTTTTCTTTTTTTTTTGCCCTGCTACGGAGAATTCAACTTCACAGGATCCTTGGGCTGATAATTTTTCCCCGCTGGACGAGTTTAGGTCTGTAAATGGTAGCTAGGTAGTCACTGGAAGGAGAGCTATGCACCAATCCCCTGTGATGATGCATAGAACCGGCCAGGCCTAGTACCGAATGTCCGACTCCACCTTCTCGTGGTGCAGGCCGTTAGTACCTTTCAAAAGAGATACTCTCTTTTGGAAGTGAACGGAAGGGGAAGCCTGCCAGATAAGTGTAGCCTACCGATCTGGACAACTATGGCTACTTTTCTTTTTTTTTCTACCCTGCTGAGGAATGGTCAACCACACAGGGTCCTGGTGCTGACCACATAAACCCACTGGACTGAATTAAGACTGTAAGCTTGATTATGGATCCTAAATTTGCTGCACTGGTGGGCTTCTGTGGAAGGAAAATCCTCCTCTGCGTTTTCTGTTTGTTTGTGGGTTGACAGCCCCAAGTGAATAGATTCACATGATATGTTTATCAGCTGGTGGATAATCCTGAGCAGAGGTCATCGCAGGCACTTGAACTCTTTGCTTCTACTGGCATCATCAAATTCTACATTGGAGGAAGTCTTCCAGTGTAGATGGCTGCAGCCTTTAGTGGTGGGGAAACGGGTCTTTGCCCAATGTCTGCGATTAGGGGGCTGTTTGATATTGTCGGCATTCCCTCTCTCAATAAATATAGTTTCTTTAAACATCCCACTAACCATTTTCTCTCCATAGTAGTTGGAATGTGAGGACACTGCACAGAGCTTTTTCTCTTGATGTCCTCACACAAGAATTCCATCATTATAATTTAGATATTCTCGGCTTGCAAGAGGTCAGATGGACAGATAAAGGTCAGATTCTTAAAAATAATCTTAAATTTCTCTTTTCAGGCAGGGACGACAATAAGCGTCACCAAGGCGTGTGTCTGCTTCTCAACAGACACGCTAGTGATGCTCTTCTAGGATACGAGTGCATTAATGAAATGTTTCTTACAACGAAATTTCCGACAAGCGTTAAAGACTTGAATGTTATCTGCTGTTATGTCCCCACTGAGGATGCCGATGAGGATGAGAAGGATAGGTTTCACGGATAATTTCAGGATATTTTGAATTCTGTCAAGAAAGGAGATATTACCCTTGTTCTTGGTGACTTCAATGCCAAAGATGGTACTGACTCTGACCTTTGGGGAGGAGTAATAAGCCCTTTTGGTATTGGTAGCTGCAATGGCAATGGGCAACGTCTCCTACAGGTAAGTAAACTCAATGGTTTCAGAATAACTAACACTTATTACAAGCACCGCGACATACATAAGTACACATGGGTTTCATCTGATGGCCTGCATAAGAATATGATTGATTATATATTAATTAAACAGCAAATGGGCTAGTTCTGTTAGGAATACCAGGTCATATAGGGGAGCTGAAATTGGATCTGACCATTACCTTCTTAAAAGTGTCTTGCACTTAAATTGAAAAAGTGTTGTGCTAGGGTTAACAATTGTACCTTTACTACTGAAGCTCTGAAAGACCCAGTTATAGCTAAAGCTTACCATGATGGGTTACTAGGTCATTATGATAGTCATGGTTTGCTTACTACTGAAGTTGTGGAAGAATGGGATCATTTTAAACAGGATTTTTTGGAAACTAACAGTACTCTTTTAGGGAAAAAGGAGCAGAGGAGACAGAATTGTTTGTGTGATAAAGCACTTGAGCTTATTTCAGAAAGAAAGAACTGCAGGAATTCTTAATCAATACCCTACTAGTCCTAACAGAAAGCATTACAGAGAGCTTAATAAACGTGTAAGGATCAGTTGTCTGCTGATAAGAATCTTTGGCTTGATGGCTTGGCTGACAAAGCCAAGGAAACAGACAGCACAACAGCAGAGAGCTGTACCAGATAATTAATGTTTTGTGTGATAGAAAACAGACATTATGCAGGGATCGAAGGATAAACAAGGTAAGGTTATAAAAGGTGAGGATTCTGTCACAGTAAAGTGGGCTGAGCATTTCAGTGATGTTCTTAACAATGTGGTTAGTTCTATTCCCATTGTTTATAATTATGATAGATGCATTACTTGCTTTAATGTTGGCCCTATAACACAATCTGAAGTTATTTTCGCTATTTCTAAATTTAAACGACATAAATCCCCAGGGGTAGATGAAATTATTACGGAAATGATTAGAGCTGGGAATGTTTCGGTTACCACTTGGATGACTGAAATTCTGAAAATCTTTTATGATAAAGGCATGGTTCCTAAAGATTTTACCAGAGCTATTATTATCCCTATTTTCAAAAAAGATGATCGCAGTTCTTGTCATAACTATAGGGGTATCAGCCTACTCTCTGTTCCAGGTAAAGTTCTTTGCATGATTGTGCTTAATAGAATTAAGAATCTGGTTGACAGTCAATTGCGTGATGAGCAATGTGAATGCATCCAGTAGTGGTAGAGGATGTGTAGAGGATGTGTGGATTCAGAAGTGGTAGAGGATGTGTGGATCAGATATTTTCATCTAGGCAGATTCTTGAGAAATATTTAGTTTCAAAAACCTTTGGTTGCTAGCTTTGTTGATTTCAAAAAGGCTTTCGACTCTGTTGATCATCATAATTTGTGGTTGATTGTGAGATCATATGGTATACCAGACAAGTTAGTTAACATAATGAAAGCTTCCTATAATAACATTGAGTCGAATGTGAGAGTTGGTAAGGCTTGTAGCAATTGGTTTAGCATTATTTCTGCTGTTCGAGAAGGCTGCATTGTGGCTCCTTTTCACTTTAGCTTGGTTATTGATTAAGTTATGCGAAATTCACTTCAAGGGAAAGATTTTGACCTTAAATGGACTGGAGATACGAAAATTTCTGATTTAGATTATGCTGATGATTTAGCCCTTTTGGCAAATGATGTCGATGAGATGAACTCTTTCATTCGAGCTGTTGATGAGACTGGCAGTAGAAAAGGTTTAGTTATAAACAGAGAGAAAACTAAATTAATGAAAATTGGTCAGGCAGGTTCTGATTTAGTTAATCTGAATGGTTGCAATCTTGAGCAGGTGTCACAGTTTAATTATCTTGGGAGCTATGTAACAGATGCTGGTGATGCGCGGCATGAGATTAACAGACGAATAGGGATTGCTGCCGGGACTTTTAAGAATCTATGGAGAGTGTGGAGAAATAGGAGTATACACCTAAAGACTAAAATTAGACTGTATAATAGTTTGGTTCTTTCTAGGGTTAGTTATGGTAGTGAAACATGGACACTTCGTAAACAAGATAACAGGAAACTAAATGCTTTCGCAGTATCTTGGGCATTAGGTGGTTCAACTTTGTAACTAATGATGAGGTTAGGCAAATGATGAGGTTAGTGCAAATACTTGGAGATGAAAGGGGTGTAAGGACTCGCCGCGCAAAACACGCTGCACTCTGCAACGATACACTCCTAAGGCAGAGGCAACGGCACGTGTGCTGGTACTAGAATTAGTCTCCACGGCATCCAACACATTATCTTCCATGGCGGGAGTACGCGTCGATCGTGGCCTGCCCTCACTTCTGCTGCCTTTTAATGACCCATAATCGCACAAATTTTGATGCGCACGCGCAAACAAACGGTGACCCGGTACATGTCTGTGTGGGAAGCTTTCTTGATATATTCGTTGCCCTCAGCTATTTCATACACTAAGTGCATGTCTGCCAGCTCCCTGTTCGAATACCTTTGCATTGCTCTTCGTCAGCCGACTACCGCTCGAATGAGGAAATCCGAAATTTCCCCTCTAGCGCACTGATTAACAGCGCCGCCTATTGACTTACGGTGACGTTTCAGGTTATGGGTTCCTATGCAATTCTCATTCCTTTGGATGTTATCTACCTGCCCTAAAAGTTTTTACCTATATTTTTGAGACACCCTGTATATAAGACATTTAAGTATTTTTTTTTAAATTATTTTATTTGTTTGTTTTAAGGTATTACTGAAGTTGTGGCTGGTAATAGATATCTTTTCTCTTAATTAATATTTCATATTGTCTGAAAGTCTTCGTTGATCTGTGTTACAGTTTTATAAATATTGTGCTTACGAAAGTGATTTACTTGAGAATATCTGTTTATCTAATATGGTTCCATGCTTATTTGTAGGTTGATAAAGTGACATATTCTTTGGGTATTCCTTTCCACTACACTTATCTATCCATTTTCACGATACTTGATTCGCACAATTTCGGTAATAAAATGCACACTGTAAAGAAAATGCATCCAGTTTTGTTTTACACCATGATAAACTCGGTTTTACTTGGTAGGTTGGGTTGTTTTACCTCTGAGCGGCACTTTTTTGCATACCATGGGCTAAATGGCCAGGTCACATGGACCCCGAAGGCTCAGAGAAAGTTGGGGGAGGGGACCCACTGGAACAACTGTTGGGAGACAGATGGTAGCCTCCCGTTAATGCCATCCAGCGTGTTCTTTAACGTGCACAGGGTATGGCTCTCCCGCACACGGGGCTACGGCTTAACGTCCCATCCGACGGACGGCGGCCTTTCTAAGCCCATCGGTGTCCCCTACTGACCGTGGGCAGGGCGGGGAATTTTGCGGAGATAAATCTCAATGCTGACCCAGCTGGGACTCGAACCTGGGAACTATAGATTACAAGCCTGGCGCGCTACCGACTGAGCCACCCCCGCCCCTACCTGGTAGGGATTATAATTTAATGTATGAAAAATATTGCGTGTCCGTTTAGCGTGATTTATTGGGTCAAATAAACAGATCTCGGTAAGCGAATTTCGCGGTTGAGAGAAATGGAGAATAATAATTTAAATGAAAAGTTTCTTTTTCGTAATCCTGATAAAAATGCTTAACAATTATAAACACAACTATCCATTGTATTTCAATAAAACACTTGAAAATCATAACAACAAAAACCTTAAATGAAAAATGCATTCTTTGGCAACGTGTTCTAAAAATAACATTTATGGAATCCAAGTTCATTAATTCGATGAACATTAAAAATGTTTTGGTTGAAGGTGGGGAGGAGTGGGTTACGTTCTTCAAGAAGAACGTAACCCACTCCTCCCTCACCTATGAAGAAACACTTGAAATAATCCCACCCAGATGGGGGTAGGGAGGACCGGGTTGAAGAACGTAATCCGCTCCTCCTCACCTTCATCGACGATTTTTTAGTAACACAAGAAGGAGGCAATGTGACAGTGTATTTTTCAGCAATCTTCGTAACCCAAGAGGAATCAATTTTCGCCTGTTTCCGTTTCCTAATCTCCTTCATTCGCAATAAACGCATATAGCTCAATATGCTATATATCAATATGCATATAGCTCAATATGAGAGTCAATTCCTGAAGAATCCTTCAGTGATCTATCATGCTGACGTTTCACTCGTTTGAACTAGAAAAAAAACTGTTATTTTTTGCGTGCCTCTGAAAATAACAGTCAAGTGGATTTGACCGAGATTTTGTTCATTGTGTTCCAAATGAAAAATGAAATCACGTTAAGAGGCCACTCACTGTATAATACATATTACAAAGTGGCAATGGTGTAGGGTAGTCATGAGAGACTATTAGACCAAGTCTTCCCAAAGCAACGTTAATTAAATGGTTTTAGTTGATTACATTTATATTAAAGATTAATAAAGTATAGTAAATTCCTATATTGCCGTCCCATGGCCGAGTGGTTAGCACGCTTGGCTACTGATCTAACGAACCTGGGTTCGAGCCCCGGATTAAGGTGTCGTGTTTCTGCTTAGGTGGCAAGCAGCTGCTTGAGGGCGTATTTATTTTTTTTAATTCCTATATTTAACAAACTACATTTATAATAAATTGTTTTCTTTTGCTAAAACTTTATTCTTACAGATGTAATGCAATGTGTCTCGCCACACCTTAATAAAATCACATCTGGTTTGGATCTGGCATTAAAATGTACAATAAAACATTTCCGTGTGGGGCGGGGGTGGCTCAGTCGGTAGCGCGCCAGGCTCGTAATCTGTAGTTCCCAGATTCGACTCACAGCTGGGTCAGCGTTGAGATTTATCTCCGCAAAAATTCTCCGCCCTGCCCACGGTCAATAGGGGACACCGATGGGCTTGGAAAGGCCGCCGTCCGTCGGATGGGACGTTAAGCCGTGGTCCCGTATGCGGGAGAGTCATACCCTGTGCACGTTAAAGAACACGTGGATGGCCTTGACGAGAGGCTACCATCTGTCTCCCACCAGCTGTTCCAGTGGGTCCCCTCCCCCAACCTTCTCTGAGCCTTCGGGGTCCATGTGACCTGATCATTTAGCCCATGGTGTGCAAAAAAGTGCCGCTCAGAGGTAAAACAACCCAACCCATTTCAATGTATTTTTTTATTAATAAGGAATTTTTATTGTAACATATTCCGATATATTTCATAAATTATTGGTCTCGATTTTTTAAAATCTATCTACCGTGTATATCGAGGGATGAGTATATTCTATAATAATAAATATGTTAGGCCATGTTATGAAATGCACAGTAATATGTTTCAAGAGTAAAATGGACTTACTTGAATGGCAGTAATGGATACAAATGCAGGTGTAATGCGCCTGTCTTCTATTAGAGAGTCTCCCTCACGTTGCAAAATATTGAAAAGATCTATTCCCAAAGGTTGAAGGACTTCTGCAGATCGTCTCATTGACTCTGCAAATGCATCCAGGTGCATGAGATCCAAAGCCATTCCAGGCCACTGACATCCCATTCCTGTTAACACATACCACACTTCACGTTTCTTAGGTCGAGATTGCTGAAAGGGAAAACAATTCTTTAATTTTCAAGTAAATAATAATATTCTAGTAATAAATCAAGTGTGAAAATATCCACCCATCGGCCTCGCGGACTCGAGATCTCCTGGTTACGCATCGGATGTTCTACCTTTTGAGCTAAGGCTTTCACTCTTGCTTAAGAAAGGTTACGGTGGTTGTGTTGTGAAGCTTTGCCATGTGGTTCCAAGTGTCGGGACATCCTGCGCTATTTTCAGCGACGATAATCAAGCTTTTATAACCATATTGCAAGTAATATACTTTTGGTTATTCAGATGCTCAACATCGAAGCTCTGCATGGAAATAATCTCTCGATCGATGGCTGGCAACCAACTAAATAGGAATGATTGAAGTTCACTACAGTTTATTCATTTGTAGTAATTCGTGTTGATCCTGACATTCATTTTTGCCAACCATTTTAGGAAAAAAAATCAAAAGTGGTCATCAAATTTAACCATTGTATAACGTTTTCAATAAAATTTAATATATGCATATTTATTAACACAGTATACGAAATCAGAATATTTCTATTGTAATAAAGACTGTGTGTAAATTGAAGCAAATGAAGAACAGAAATGTGTAAACTGACTTTCTGCTATTAAAGTTCTTATCTCATTATTCCAATTTCGTATATTCATGACAAAAATGTTAATAATCAAAGTCATTTAGTATAATTTTATGATAGTAAAAAAAAAATGCACAAGCTCATTTTATAAATACATCTCATTTCAGGATGATGCAGTTGTGTGAGAGGGACTCACATTTTAACGCTCTACTGTTCTTCAGGTCTGGAGCAACAACACTTCTCGACTCACTCGACAATTTGCAAGGCCCTTTATACCAGCGAAATGAAAGCTATCAGGTCCCGCTGCAGTCCCATATCCATATGCGAGTTGCAGCTATTGTTATCGTGGCTATTATGTGAGAAGTTGTTAGACAGTACCTCAATCAGCGATTTGATCTATATCGATATAATCTTTAGTCATTATCGTTTAACTGAAAGTCCCTATGATATGCTTTCGACCACGCTCCCTACTCTAAAGGTTCCCGATTTTGTTGATAGTGTCACGTCCTCTTCTCTAAAGATCCCTGGGTGTTTTACAGTGCCGCACCCTCCCCCCACCTCTCAAAAGATAGTGCCTCTCTCAAACCCATTCGGAATAAACAACTCTACTGGAGATTGCATCATTGCCTAAACCCATTAGGAAGTAAACAACTCTAAAGGTTCTGAAAATTCTAAGTCTTGGATTACATCATCGACCAAATATATCCGAAGTAAACAACTCCGAAAAATTCTCTGCGAGTGCATTTGGGTTGGGTTGTTTTACATCTGAGCGGCACTTTTTTGCACATCATGGGATAAATGGCCAGGTCACAAGGACCCCCGAAGGCTCAGAGATGGTTGGGGGAGGGGACTCACTGGAACAGCTGTTGGGAGACAGATGGTAAGCATCCCGTCAAGGCCATCCAGTGTGTTCTTTAGCGTGAGCAGGGTATGGCTCTCCCGCACACGGGGCCACGGTTTAACGTCCCATCGGACGGACGGCGGCATTTCCAAGCCCATTGGTGTCCCCTACTGACCGTGGGCAGGGCGGGGAATTTTGCGGAGATAGCTCTCAACGCTGACCCAGCTGGGACTCGAACCTGGGAACTACAGATTATGAGCTAGGCGCGCTACCGACTGAGCCACCCCTCTTGGCCAGTGCAATTCTTTCAAACAATTACATGTGTGTGCAGTGGCAAGGAATGTCAATTGTTGAATAGTGGAGTGAAGGCAAAACAACTCATCGAAGTGGAAGTGACAATGTTGACAACTGTCATGAACCAACATTTAGTTTCAGTATGGTTATTCATTTTATTATTCCTTGAAAGAGAAAGAGAGGAATCAGATGGTCTAGGGCAGTGATTCTCAACCTTTTATGTTTCACGTACCCACTGGAAATGTGTATGTAACTGGTTACCACTTATATAGATAGATAAAACTATAGTTATAGTATAATGCTAACTAGGCGACTTTGTTACTAGATCTAGCGACTTTTGAGCTCTCACGGCGTACCCCAAGAAATTTTTCCGCGTACCGCACGTTGAGAACCCCTGGTCTAGTGAAATGAAGATATCTGACTTAGATTATGTTGACGAGATGAACTCTTTTATAAAGTTGTTAATTGGGTTAGGTGGATTATGTTCCTGTATTCTTGAGTGGCTGTGTCCTTCAGCAGGTCTCTCATTTTAATTATCTGGGGAATTTTGTTACATATACTTGTAAAATACAACATGGGATTAACAGGAGAATAAGGCATTGCTGCTGGAACCTTCAAGATCTGTGGAGATTATGGAAAAATAGGTGTATGCAGTAGACTCTCTCTTATCCGGTCTCGGCTCAACCGGCCTCCGCTTTAACCGGTCGTTCAAAGAAGCGGAACAAGTCGCCGCTTGTTTTGTTTATTTGCTTCAGTTCCAAGAAGCGGAAGCAAGTCGCCGCGTGTTTTGTTTATAGTACAGTATATATTTGCTTCAGTTCCTCTTTGTGAATATTACAGTGTACAGTACGTATACAGGAGTGTGTTGTGATCTATTAATTATTGTGTGGTGCGAAATGAGTGGGTGCAAACGTAAACGTAATGGCGTTACGATGGAGATGAAATTAAAAGCGTTAGAACATAGGTGATCCAGTAAAGCATATTTGTGATGAACTAGGTTTTGTTAAAACACGGTAAATGACTGGAGAAGGAATAGAAAATCTTTACAAGTTTTTTGCACTCAAGTCGAGTATGAAAAATCGCTTTCTTCTCGGTGCACTCTTAAAAAGCCGAAAAATGAAATTGTCGACGATGCACTTTGGTTATGGTTCATGCAAGAGTATCGAAAAGGTACGCCAATCATGAGAAAAAGCATTAATCCTTCATTCTAAAATCGATAATGGGGGTGATTTTTCAGCAAGCGAAGGATGGCTTTCTTGATGGAAAAAACGGCATGATGTTCAATACCTTGGTGTTTGTGGTGAGAAATTGTCAGCTGATCCTTTAGCAGCAAAGGAATTTATAGAAAAACTTTTAGTGCTTATTGAAGAAGAATATCTATGCGCAGAACAAATCTACAATGTAGACGAGACTGGGTTAAATTTTAAACTTCTTCCAACGAAAACGTTTTTGTTTGTGCCAGTGCAAGAAACCTCAGCATCAGGATTTCAAACAAAGTAAGAATCACTATGGCTCTGTGTGCAAATGTTGCAGGAACGCACAAACTTCCTCTTTTTGTAATTGGGAAATCAGCAAAACCCCGAGCATAAAAGCATTTAAATTTAGCTGCTCTGCCAGTTTCCTGCAAAGCTCAAAAGTCTGCTTGGATAGACTCGATTTGTTTAAAGAGTGGTTCTTTACAGAATTTGTACCAAAATTAAAAAACCTCTTGACAAGTCTTAAAATGCCTGTAAAGGCCCTACTCATTCTCGACAATGCCCCAACACACCCGGGCGATTTCTGAGAACATAAAAGCCATGTTTTCGCCACCTAATGTAACATCTTTAGTGCAACCAATGGATCAAGGCGTGCTTATAAATTTAAAAATGCGATACAGGAGACAGTTTCTTTCAGAAATTCTACAGCGAACCGAAAATGACGGAATAGGACTTTTAAATGCTTTGAAAACAATAAATATCAAGCACGTGATCTACATGTTGGCAAGAGCTTTTGAAGAAATGCCTTTGCATTTACAAAATCTGAAGAAATGCCTTTACAACGTTTGCGAAGTCATGGAGAAATCTTTTGTCCGAAGTTGAAAACTGTGTAGAAAGTACCAAACACGACAACACGAAAGTATCGAATGAGCCTGCGCCTGACGAAGATGTGACGGATAATGACAATATTTCGCTGCTTAATGACTTTAAACTGCTGCCTTGATGTAGCACACTTGAAGAAGATGACATTGAAAAATGTTAAAAGGTGATGAACAGTTGGAAAATGAAAAACTGAATGATGACGAAATTATCAATGCAGCTGCCAAGAAGGGAACGGAGAAGAAGCGGAGAATGAAGAAGAAGAGGAAGAAGGGAAAGTTAGCCTTATCGAAGGAAAAGAAGCTTTTGATGTTGCAGTAAAATGCATTGAACAACAACAGGCCTCATCTGTGATTGATGCGATGTTTATTAAAAATGACTTTGCCGGTAAAAAAGTGTTACGTTCAGAGAAACAAAAGAAAATCACGGGCTTTTTCAGTGAGTGTGAGTAAATTGTTAATATTGTACAATGAATTATTAATTAAAATACAGTACAGTTAGTATTTTTGTAATTTGCCGTTTTTATTTATTTCTGATACAATTTTCGGATTAACCGGCCTTTCATTCATCCAGCCAGGGGTCCGGTCCTGTAAGAGCCGGATAAGAGAGAGTCTACTGTACATCTAAAAATAAAAAATTACGCTACATGAGTTTAGTCCTTTCTGAAGTTTGCTATAGCATCGAAACTTAGTCCCTTTGTAAACAAGATATCAAAAACCGCGATGCCTTTTATTCTAAATATCCATAAAAGTAACGAAACGTATGTTCTTAAAAGTAACAAGTATCCAAATGAAATACAACTCATATGATATTTTCAACTATAAAGGGTCAAATAATCCCGAAAACAGAAATATCTCATGATGAAAATGTTTTTTAACATAGTCCTATTGGTTTAGGATTTAGAATTAAATTTCTCTCAGTGTTTGTTTTCAAGTGATCCTCACGTGATTATCACAGCTATTTCTTTCTATATAGTGAATCTGGCTTCTATATGAAACTACAGGGTACTTTTATTTCGAAACTTTGTGTGACAAAAAACCTAAAACGATTGATTCAAATTTTAAAAAATTATTATGCAACAATCACCAATAAAAAAGGAAAACGACGAAAGGACGAATGAAATCACAGACCTTACTTTGTTAGGTGAAATATATTTCACCAATTTAGAGAAAAGGTTTAATCATTATCTTTTTTATAAAAAAAGGTGTTATTTTCAGTATGTCCATTTTTAGACAATCATCTTTCCAGTTATAAGATATATATTTAATATTGTTTCGTTTAGAGAGGTAGATATTACGATTCGCATTTTCAGAACCTCCTAATAGTTTCATCAGTAGAGGGCAGTAGTATCAATGCACTTCCCCTATCAATAAATCGATCTATATCGATTATTAAATCGTAATCGTTTAAGAGAAAGTCCCTCCGATATCGCGCTTTCGACCACGCCCCCTTTTCAAAAACTCCCCCGATTTTGTCGTTCTTCCGCCATTTTCAATTCTAACATCATAGAGGGTGTTAGAATCCAAAATTGGCAAAGTCGCGGGAGTTTGATGACGTCAGAATTTAAAATGGCTGACGAACGGCAAAATCGGGGGAGTTTTTGAAAAGAGGGCGTGTGGTCGAAAGCGCGATATCGGAGGGACTTTCTCTTAAACGATTACAATTATTATATCGATATAGATCGATTTACTGATAGGGGAAGTGCATTGATACTACTGAGGTCCATAATGTTAAAAATGGAAAAATTTTAAACGAATTTTAAAGAATATTTCAAGTAGTGTTTTCATGCTGGAAATTTCAAATTTTCATTTTAGAGTGACACTGATTACAGCGACAACTTTTCACTCTGGGAATAGGATAAACAACGTTTTAGTTACAGTCAAAAGGAAATTCTTGCAGGATTGATATTACTAATACAATATTCTCTCTTCGTATATTTTGTATCTTTCACTAATTTGAATTTCTAACTTTAGAGGTTGCTGGAGCTGGAAAGTGATCAAAATATTCTCTTTGAACTCATTCGATATTCACAGAGCTACTTGGATCTTCTAGTTTAATATCAAATACACAGCAAAAATGTCCAATAAGAAAGTAGGCAAAAGATAAAGCGACAATTGTGATCCATTTTCGGAGATTCCTAGTGCAAAATTGGCATATACAGGTCATGCGATGAGAGGCTCAGCAAAGAAGGAAACATTACCCACCTAAAATATTGATAAGTAAAAAGCTACGTTGAGGATGACCAAATTTATACTCTAATGATGAAGAAAACAGCTTAATAAACTAGTCCAGTGGTTCTCAACCTTATATGTTTCAAGAACACCCTTGAAATGTTTATGTAACTGGCGTACCCCTTGTATAGATAGATGAAACTATAGCTATAGTATAACAATGGGAATAAAATAAAACATATATATCAGTGGTTCTCAACCTTTTATGCTTCACGTACGCCCTGGAAATGTGTATGTAACTGGCGTACCCCTTGCATAGATAGATAAAGCTATAGTTATAGTATAACAATGGGAATATAATAAAACATATATATCAGTGGTTCTCAACCTTTTATGCTTCACTTATCCCCTGGAAATGTGTATGTAACTGGCGTACCCCTTGTATAGATAGAAAAATCTATAGTTATAGTATAACAATGGGAATAAAATAAAACATATATATCAGTGGTTCTTAACCTTTTATGCTTCACGTACCCCCTGGAAATGTATATGTAACTGGCGTACCCCTTGTATAGATAGAAAAATCTATATTTATAGTATAACAATGGGAATAAAATAAAACATATATATCAGTGGTTCTCAACCTTTTATGCTTCACGTACCCTCTGGAAATGTGTATGTAACTGGCGTACTCCTTGTATAGATAGATAAATCTCCAGTGTTAGTATAACAATGGGAATAAAATAAAACATATATATCAGTGGTTCTCAACCTTTTATGCTTCACGTACCCTCTGGAAATGTTTATGTAACTGGCGTACTCCTTGTATAAATAGATAAATCTATAGTTATAGTATAACAATGGGAATAAAATAAAACATATATATCAGTGGTTCTCAACCTTTTATGCTTCACGTATCCCCTGGAAATGTGTATGTAACTGGCGTACCCCTTGTATAGATAGATAAATCTATAGTTATAGTATAACAATGGGAATAAAATAAAACATATATATCAGTGGTTCTCAACCTTTTATGCTTCACGTACCCCCTGGAAATGTGTATGTAACTGGCGTACCCCTTGTACAGATAGATAAATCTATAGTTATAGTAAAACAATGGGAATAAAATAAAACATATATATCAGTGGTTCTCAACCTTTTATGCTTCACGTACCGTCTGGAAATGTGTATGTAACTGGCGTACTCCTTGTATAGATAGATAAATATATAGTTATAGTATAACAATGGGAATAAAATAAAACATACATATCAGTGGTTCTCAACCTTTTATGCTTCACGTACCCTCTGGAAATGTGTATGTAACTGGCATACTCCTTGTATAGATAGATAAATCTATAGTTATAGTATAACAATGGGAATAAAATAAAACATATATATCAGTGGTTCTTAACCTTTTATGCTTCACGTACCCTCTGGAAATGTGTATGTAACTGGCGTACCCCTTGTATAGATAGAAAAATCTATAGTTATAGTATAACAATGGGAATAAAATAAAATATATATATTGTCGCTAGATCTAGCGACTTTGAACTAGTCTATTCAAAACAAATAGATGTTCGATACTGAAGCGGAATGTGCGCGTACAACAATGTAAGCATGACTAATTTACTAGGATTTAAGCGAGATACAGGACATAGTGTGCATTACGTCATGATCAGAATAGAACACAGTCGATTAAAAAAAATGCAAGATTTCAGTAGAAGAGTTGGAGTAGTTGGAGTAAGGATTTTATTTTGTGTAGTAGCGATGACAATTTAGATTGTCGATGTTTGTTTGATAGATGTTTCTATGAACAACAGAACATCTTTAGTTATAGTTATTAGTTATTTAGGAAGTGTTATTTCTTGAAAACACTTTGTATAATCAATGGAAAACTGTGATTGGCAAGAAGTTGTACCAATGATTTGTTTTATGATTCGATTTTATATTGTCATTTTTATTTCGTATTTGATGAATGTCAAAAGTAGTTAGACATTAGTTACTTAGTCTATTGGTAACTTAAAATTTAGCTTTATTGATGTAAATTAATTTTGTCAGTTATTAAATCAGTTCATTTACTGCCTGTTTATTTAAGGGACGAGGGTGGCTCAGTCGGTAGCGCGTCAGACTTGTAATCTGCAATTCCCAGGTTTGAGTCCCAGCTGAGTCAGCGTTGAGATTTATCTCCGCAAAATTCCCCGCCCTGCTCACGGTCAGTAGGGAACACCGATGGGCTTGGAAAGACCGCCGTCCGTCGGATGGGACGTTAAGCCTTGGCCCCGTGTGCGGGAGAGCCATACCCTGTACACGTTAAAGAACACACTGGATGGCCTTGACAGGGAGGCTACCATCTGTCTCCGAGCAGCTGTTCCAGTGGGTCCCCTCCCCCATTCTTCTCTGTGCCTTCGGGGTCATTGTGAGCTGGTTTTGCAAACCATGGTTATGCAAAACAACTGAATCCAACCCCATTTATTTATACGAATTTTTATATTGTTACCTATACCCTGTTTATTTATTAATTTCTTACATTAAATACTATATCTTATTGTTATATTATTACTTATACCTTATGTTATTACTTATATCTTGTTATATTATTACTTATACCTTATGTTATTACTTATATCTTGTTATATTATTACTTATTACGAATGTTTATTTGACACAGTTGTCAAAAAAAAATACTGCTAAAAGCTGTAACAAGATGGTGACTAAACATTTAACCAGATACGACGAAGGCAAAGATTTTGATGATCAGGTAATATTTCTATTGGGTAAGAAAACAGAAAAGAAATATGCTATCAGTAGACAACTGAAACTCTGCTTGTTCCGTGGGGCGGGGTGGCTCAATCGGTAGCGCGCCAGGCTCGTAATCTGTAGTTCCCAGGTTCGAGTCCCAGCTGGGTCAGCGTTGAGATTTATCCATGCAAAATTCCTCACCCTGCCCACGGTCAGTAGGGGACACCGATGGCCTTGGAAAGGCCGCCGTCCGTCGGATGGGACGTTAAGCTGTGGTCCGTGTTTGGGAGAGCCATACCCTGTGCACGTTAAAGAACACGCTGGATGGCCTTGACGGGAGGCTACCATCTGTCTCCCAACATCTGTTCCAGTGGGTCCCCTCCCCCAACCTTCTCTGAGCCTTCGGGGTCCATGTGACCTGACCATTTAGCCCATGGTATGCAAAAAAGTGCCGCTCAGAGGTAAAACAACCCAACCTGCTTGTTCCGAAAACATCCATCAGCATTGAATCTGAATAGTGAATTCTGCAATGATTTCCCAAAATGATACATTTTGAGAGAAAAATTTGCCAACCATTATGATAGTTGATTAGAACCATTTTTTTTTATGAAAATATTTACATATAAAATTTATTAATTACCTGTATTCCGGAAACCAGATTCTTGGTCTCATCCATAACAGCAAATCCACGAAAGGGTTTTGATGAAAGGGGTGCATAAGCCAATCTATGAATCAAAGCAGCAAATTCTCTACGGACAGGGTTATTTTCCATGTAGTCGAAAAGTACTTTGACACCTTCTTCAGTTCTTCCAGGAAAGAGAAACAGCTGCGGCAGATGATTATCATCAGTTTCGTTAGAGTCATAGTCAAGTGAACTTCTTTTTAGTATAATGTGAACAAGTTCACCACCAAAGCCAAAGTTATTAACACCAATATATCCACGTTTCCACGGTGTTGGTTCTGTAACTACTTCCATTTTACCGTTCATTGCTATCTGACATTTCACAGAAGGTGATTTAAAATTCACGTTTGGAGGAATCACACCTGTCTCCATTGCGATCAGAGATTTGATTACGCTACATAATCCTAAAAGGAATGAAATTTTTCTATTAGCACATTAGCAACGTATAAAAGCATAATAATAGAAGTTAGATATTTGCAGTGCGAAGCAATCTAATTAACGAGCAATATAAATAAACTGTTGTTCATAATTTTAGAAAGTTGAACAGAGAGCAAATTTCAAATATACTAAATAAGTTAAACAAAAATCAAATTTCAAATATCTCAAGAAAACCATTTTGGAGTTTCACGAACGTTTCTGAAAATATTTAGCATGAAAGAACACATTTATCGGAAAACAAAATTGAATTTCTCAATTCAAAATACTCTGCGATATGCAAATTGGACTGGCGATAAAAGCAACTTCAGGGAAGGGAGCTTCTCATTTCGGATTAATAGCGGCTTTATCGAGCTTTCGGATTAGAGTTCTATTAAAGAAGTTAAGGATGATGGTCAGAGGTGTAGAGCCGTCGGACGATTGGAAGTACAGTCGCTCAAAAAAATATCCGAACACTACGGTTGATTACAGAATTCAGAAAAAAATATCTGGCAACGATTGTTTTAGAAATTAGTGATCTGGCAACCTTCGTGCACGTGTGTATGTGTGGGGATATTTTTGCTGATATAGGGGTGTGTGATAAAAAAAAAACATGAAAGTTGCCTGATCACTAATTTCTAAAAAAAAATCTTTGTCAGATATTTTTTCTGAATTCTGTAATCAACCATAGTGTTCGGATATTTTTTTGAGCGACTGTATAGTGATATTGAGAGGCTGCCAGATTCATGACTGTGTCGGAAAATGCAATTTCCAGACTCTGAATGTTTTCGAGACACTGCAACATGATCTAGAATAGCTAGAATAGTGGTCTCCAAAGTGGGGTGCGCGTGCCGGACCATGGGGGTGGGGTGAAAAGAAAATTTAATGATTCTAAGTTAAGAATTTCTTTAGGAAACTTTGAAAAATTCCAGACAAAAATATGAAGGAAAGTTAAAAGATATATACATTTGCAAATATATTTAAATTCCGCCGTTTAATTTCCTAAAAGTGTCTGGGTACAGTCGCTCAAAAAAATATCCAAACACTATGATTGATTACAGAATTAAAAAAAAATATCTGGCAACAATTTTTTTTATAAATTAGTGATCTGGCAACCTTCGTGTGCTGTAAACGAAGGTTGCCAGATCACTGATTTCTAAAAAAATCGATGCCTGATATTTGTTCTGAATTCTGTAATCAACCAGACTGTTTGGATATTTTTTGAGCGATTGTACACAATGCGGAGCGCAGAAAAAGCACTGTTGATAGGTTTAGCCTTTTAATGGATCTATCATCTGGCAACCATGGCAGGTATGTTTATTTTCATTTTATTTAATTTCAGTTTTATACTTATGAATAAATTTATTAGATGAATATATATATATATAAATTATATTATAAATAAATATATATTATATATATATATTATAAATAAATATATATGAATTTATATATATATATATAAATTCATATATATCGTGGATGTGTGCTATTTTTTTGCTGATATAGGGGTGTGTGATAAAAAAAAATTTGGAGACCGTTGCTCTAGAAGAACGAGCCACGGTAGGTCCAGAGCAACCATAGTTCAAGATTATCGCTTCCTGTCCCTGACTGCAAGGCGTAATAGAATCATGTCAGCCTGCCAACTTGCAGAACTTTTAGTTGTTATAGAAAGGATAGTATCCAGAGTAACTGTGTTCCGACGGCTTCATGAACTAGAGTTTTTTACATATATATTTCTATATTTCAGAAAAAGGTACTCCCCTACAAAAGAACGGAAATATCCTAGAAGCTCTATTGGATTTGTATGATTTCTCATACAATAATCAAACACATATACAGGGACATGTCACCTGGTTTAGTAGTCAGATTCACTTACCACTAGATCAAGGATATGCTAGAAGACCTGCACTGTGAATACAACTAACCTCAGCTAAGCGATTGGAACGGTTGGAATGGAGCAGTCAGCACCTGAATTGAACCCCAATGATCAATAGCAACTGGTCCTTTTTCGCATGAATCACGATATAGCATAAGTAGTGACTCTTGGCGCCAATACATATGTGGAGAGGATGAAACATTTTATAATCCCTGAATATCAAGGAAAGGGAACGTTTTAGTGGAAGTGGTTTGTTGGTCTGGGGAGGGATCATTATCATTGGCCGGACTGACCTGCATGTCTTCTCAAGAGGGCTCTGTCCTAAGATACAGATACGAGATTCTAAAGCCACCTGTGAGACTTTCTAGAGGTGCGGTTGGGTGCGAATTCATTTTTGTGGATAATAACGCTCGTTCCCATAGAGGTAAGATCGTACAGGAATATCTTGAGAGTGAAGATATCCAGAGAATGGATTAGCCAGCAAGGTCTCCAGACCTAAATACCACATTGAACATGCACTGGATGCTTCGGGAAGGCAAGTTGCAAGTCGTTAACTCCCTCCAAGGACCCTTCCATGAACTGTGACTGCTCTTATAGAAAAGTGAGATTTGATGCCCTCTGCATTGTTGGATAACCGTATTAGAAGTATCCAGAGCTCCTTGTGCAAACTGTATTGCTGTTAGGAACAATCATACTACTTACTAAATAACGTAAGCTTCAATATATATGGGGGAGGAGGTGGCTCAGTCAGTATCGAGCCAGGCTCGTAAACCTGCAGTACCTAGGTTCGAGTCCCAGCTGAGTTAGCATTGAGATTAACTCCCCGCCTTACCCTTGATCAGTAGAGGACACATATGAACTTGGAAAGGATGCTGTTAGATGGGACATTAAGCTGTGGCCCTGTATGCTGGAGAGCCATACCCTATGCACGTTAAAGAACACACTGGATGGCCTTGACGGGAGGCTACCCTCTGTCTTCCAACAGCTGTACAGTGGGTCCCCTCCCCAAACTCTTCTGAGCCTTCGGGATTTTTGTGACCTGGCCATTTACCCCATGGTGTTCAAAAACGTGCCTCTCAGAGGTAAAACAACCCAACCCAAACTCAATATTTCTGGTGATGTATAATGTTTCATAATACGAAAAAAATTCTGATATACACTAGGTCCTTGATTTACGCCAGGGTTAGGTTCCTGGAGATGACGGCGTGTATCAAATTGGGGCAATGGAATTCCGAATTATCATGCATTTCAATTACATACAATAATACAAATACTTTAATAACTTAAATATAAATATTATATATATGTAGTAAAATACATATACACAATAATTTCATTTATTTCGTAATACGAACCTGTATAATACTGAATAAAAGAAAATATAAAAAAAAGAATATAAATGAAAGTTTAACGTGAGTTTATAAATAGTACATATGTATACCATTAAAGTATGAATGATGAAATTTATTACAATGACACATATTTGATAATTACAAATTAATCAAATTTATCTAAGCATAAGTACTTCTATTTCTCTTAGCATAAAGCCAAACCACTTCATATTGAATCTCATTTGTGACATTAAATAACCTTAACAAAACTTTTTACCTTATACATGTGAAACGTTTAACAATGATCTCCCCTGATAGAGGACCCAATAACAAACTTTACCATTGATTCTTCTTCTCCATCGGAACCATGTTTCATCTTAAAAAATAGGGGCGGGGGTGGTTCAGTCGGTAGCGCGCCAGGCTCGTAATCTGTAGTTCCCAGGTTCGAGTTCCAGCTGGGTCAACGTTGAGATTTATCTCCGCCCCTGCCCACGGACAGTAGGGGACACCGATGGGTTTGGAAAGGGCGCCGCCCGTCGGATGGGACGTTAAGCCGTGGTCCCGTGTGCGAGAGAGCCATACCCTGTGTACGTTAAAGAACACGCTGGATGGCATTGACGGGATGCTACCATCTGTCTCCCAACAGGTATTCTAGTGGGTCCCCTCCCACAACCTTCTCCGAGCCTTCGGGGTCCACATGACCTAGCCATTTAGCCCATGGTGTGCAAAAAGGTGCCGCTCAGAGGTAAAACAACCCAACTTCATCTTAAATTATAGCACTCCTTTTACATACCATTACACAACGTTAATGTTTATACGCTATCTCCTTCTTCCTTTTACTACTCCACTATCTCTTTTCTTTCTTTCACACTTCTTACTATATCAAAGCATTCTCCTTCTAAACAGTTAATAACGTTAATCGTCACGTTAATCGTCACGTTAATCGTCCATAGACGAGCGTTCATGATACACCTGTCACATGCCATTGCAGCTCGTTCACCTGTTGTAACAATATAAATTGGTAGACGTTGCTGACGAGAGGAAAGTCATGGTAGTTGATTGTCAAGGTCCCTGGATCATCTTCTGCCGTCTTTGTATCAGTTAAAGGTTTTTCAGATTTTTTATTTTTCAAATAAGAAAGGAGGGTTTTTGCATTCTTGACGCCTCCTTTCTTGCCAAACGTTGTAGTAAGGCTGCAATCTGTATTGATTCCTCTTCCAATAGAACAGTTTCGTTCCCAATCATAGATCGATTGTTGTCTACCCTCCTGCAAGCACCAATCCAGCCAGAATTTCCTGCAAATCATGGGTTTTTATAGACCATAAACCGCATAACCAAAACTTCCAGATCCTCATTTGTAAGATGCTGAGAATGGTACTCCAACAACTCAGTAATATCAGGCTTAATGTTGCCAAACCCTATCTCCTGAGCAATTGCACTAATTTAATTCGCAATCTGTGGCAATTCCTCAAATCCCTTGAAATCATGTACAGTCGCTCAAAAAAATATCCGAACATTTTGGTTGATTACAGAATTCGGAAAAAATATCTGGCAACGATTTTTTAGAAATAAGTGATTTAGCAACCTTCGTGTTACGTAACACGAAGGTTGCCAGATCACTAAATTATAAAAAATTCGTTGCCAGATATTTTTTCTGAATTCTGTAATCAAACGTAATGTTCGGATAGTTTTTTGAGCGACTGTACTTCATTTATTGGAAAATTAACAGAAAAATAAAGCGACGGACGAAAATTCCAAAATTTCTTTCTAATGTTATGAATGACGAGTATGGAGAAACTTTAAATAAACTTCTCTAATGAGTGAAATTAAATACTAAGTAATATTACTAAGTATTTAATTTAATACTAAGTAAAATTAAATACTCTAGTCGTTTTTTCTCATTGTATATCCATTTGATGATTTAACAACTTTTATATCGACATTTATTGAAATCAACTATAATTACTAAATTTCGTACATGTTTTAACAGCTGTTTTAAGATAATTAATGGTTTCCTTTGTTAACAAACTATATTCTCAGAATGATATCAGTATTAATTATAGTTTTTGGAATAATTAATTTGGCTGTGAAAAATTTAAATCCTAGAAACTGCAAGATCAAAATATTTAGTAAAATGCATAAAGAGAATTTCAAAATGTTGCATGGTTCACACCACCAAAGAACATTGATAATACAGTCCGAGAAACGGGATCTGGTTAAAGCTTAGCACAGATCTGCGATTACTATTGTTTAGTTCTGTTACATCATTGTTGAAATAAATTATTTGTTAATTATTAGAAAATAGTTATAATTGACCTGCAGCTTGTCCTAAACAGAAGTCTTCTGTGTTAGTTTGTTCTCGAGTGCGAACTCTATCTATAATTGCAATAAAAGCAGTATATTCCGAATTCCTGAATTTCCCTGTCAATGAACCTATTGCAAATGAATATTTCACTTACCAGAAGCAGCTTCTGTATGTCCAATGTTACTTTTCACTGATCCTATCGGTAACAATTCCTTTCTGCCTTCACAAAATACTTCACTAACAGATCTTAATTCTATTGGATCTCCTACTTTTGTTGCAGTTGCATGAGCTTCAAGAAAAGTGACTTCGAGAGGGCTTATTCCGCTTTCTCCGTATATAGCTCGAAAGAGTTTCTTTTCAGCTTCCTCAGATGGAACAAAAATGGCTGGAAATAGATAATAAAAAATGATAATAACAATAGTAGATTGGTGGAATTAGTAACATAATACATAGAAATTTTCAGATTTAGACTGGTGACAGAATTGTGAATATTGAATGATTAGTTGCACTGAATTTTTAAAATATATTGGAATCGTTTCTTATTTAAAAATTCGTGAAAAAAATTAAACCTTGAAAACTAGTTTCAACATGAGTAGAAACCGAAACTTATAACAAATACAGTCAGAGAAGTGTTTCTCAAATTGTGGGTAGGGAACTCACCTGAGTAGAGGCTGCAATGGACTTTCTCAGAGATGTGGGTTGGGTTGTTTTACCTCTGAGCGGCACTTTTTTGCACACCATGGGCTAAATGGCCAGGTCACATGGACCCCGAAGGCTCAGAGAAGGTTGGGGGAGGAGACCCACTGGAACAGCTGTTGTGAGACAGATGGTAGCCTCCCGTCAAGGCCATCCAGCGTGTTCTTTAACGTGCACAGGTTATGGCTCTCCCGCACACGGGGCCACGGCTTAACGTCCTATACGACGGACGGCGGCCTTTCCTAGCCCATCGGTGTCCCCTACTGACCGTGGGCAGGGCGGGGAATTTTGCGAAGATAAATCTCAACGCTGACCCAGCTGGGACTCGAACCTGGGAACTACAGATTACGAGCCTGGCGCGCTACAGACTGAGCCACCCCCGTCTCTTTCACTTCTGTTCAACAGTTCTCATTCTAAACAATTCTGGTCTGGTACAGACGTACAGCTCAAACTCCACTTTAAACCAATCAGCATGTGCCAGCCGGCAATATTTCGGAAAGAAGCTCCAGGAAGATAAGTATGTACATTTTTGTACCACTGTTAATAATAAGAGCAAAAGTTCTTTCTTTTTGGTTTTCTAGTGTATGTCCAGCAGCCATTTCAAATATACATACTATTATTTAGTTCTTATTACGTATACAGGAAGAAACTTAGTACTTGTAACTCAACATAATGTGGAAAATATTCATGTATTTCAGTAACTTCTTGAAAATGAAGGCATGTTAAAAGAGATCAGTAACAATTTTGCTATACATTTCATTTATATATATTTTTTTTCTTTCTTTCTCATATTATATAGTAGCTTAAAGGCACCCCAGAGTTTACCAGATCTCACTTTCAATCTGCATATTCCGATCTTTATTGCAGTAAAGGTTAGATTCGAGATTCATGCATACTGTGACGATTTATGGATGCTCCCCCCCCCCTCACACCGAATCAAGAGCACAACTTCAACACTAAAATTTGCTTGACGTCGTTGCTGACGTCATTGCGCTACTTTATCGTCTGTTGCTTAGTAGCAAATTATCGGGAATTTCATTTTAACAGATTTTATTATCCTGGTGGTTCTCAAGATACTCACACAAATGTTCCCAAAATTCGCATTCATGCTCCAACTGTGTGACCACTTATTTGGTAAAAAAGATCTGTTTCCGATCTGAAATGGGATATAGTAATATAGATTTAAGCAGATTTAAATGCTGTTATGCGCGCAAAGCGTGAGTGAAAGCAATTGAGACATTGAGACTGTCAAATTATTGAAGTTTAAATTTAATCAAAATTAATTTATCCTGCTCTAGAGAAAAAAATAGAAAACTCAAAATATTTCAAAAAAGAAACAAAATTTATTTCCTGAAAAATCAAGACTCATCAAGCAAACTTCTATACAAAATATTCTGAGCAACTAAAGCTCACTCCAAACAACAATTAACATCGTCTCGACTACCTCACATTCTGACAGCTAGCATCTTAACTCTTAACTTCTAAAACTCCTTACTATTAACTGCATGACCAAACGTCACTTACTATACATGCAACGTGCAACTAACACGTGTGTGTTGCACGCTGGAAAACGGCATTTGCATAAATCTACGATCGCGCACCTATGACGCAAGAGAGGGCGTGGCCTTCATTCTCAAATTTGCGACTGTCAATCAGAAAATCGGAGTTTCCTTTAGCGGCTTTAGGTGAGGAAAATTGATGATGCCAACTGAAAATAAAAACTCAGAAATAATAAATATAACGTAAAGTAAAAACTGGTTAAGGAAAAGTAAACGTGAATGGGTGGACCATCACAACTCCCCCTCCCAAAGGGAGTCAAAATTTTACCAAACATATTTTGATGAGCAATTTTGAATACAAGGACACTTCCTACGTCATTTACAATCACTGAACATAAATAAAGAAATAAATATGCAGATGCAAATTTAACAATACAATCTACTCTCGCTTTCACACAATCTTCCATCACAAATTCAGGTACCTCCTCCCATTCTTTCTATCATCATCATCATCATCATCATCATCATCATCATCATCATCATCATCATCATCAAGCAGCCATGCGCTATGGAGGTCCAACCAGACAGCGCAATTTAGTTCTCCAAGCATATCTGTCATGAGCAATATCTGCTGCATCTCACCACTGCACACTAATTCTAACAAGGGCCTGTTGACATTGTGTGCCCACCTCATCCTAGCTCTCCCCTCTTTATGAGGCCTTTAGCCAGACTGTTCATAACCCTATTCCCTAATCTATAATTATCTCTACGGGCAACATGGCCAAACCAACGGAGTCTCTCTACGCACAATATATTACTCAAAGGAGGTTGCCGACTGCTTTGCCTAACCTCTTCATTGCTTAACAACAGAGGTGTAAATAGCTTTTGGCGCCATTGGCAAATTTGTAATTGTCTGTCCTTGTTCATTTATTGATATACCTCACTCAGCAATTCGATAGAAAGTTTGGTATTTTGGTTAAGTTAGATTCATAAACAGTTTAATTGCTACTGAGAAAGTTCATATTCAGAACAGTTCATTTCATGTGCAGTCTGTGATTGTTTATCTGTGATTGTTTGGTTGTTTAGCGTTTTATGGCGTATTAGCATTTAAAGCTATAATGCGCGAACAAAATGATATGAGTCTCTCCCATATTAGTTTACAGAATGAGATCCTTAGTAAGATCCAGAAAAGAACCCTCAACCATATTATGGCCGTTATCTCTTTATTTAGTTAAATATATTTCTGTTTATTTAGTTAATTGCCAAACTCGAGTATACTATAACGTACAGTGTAATTTTGGCTGAAGCCGAATAACTCTTCCGATTGGCACTTAAATTATGCTCTGGAAACACCCATGTACCCTCTGGCCCTAGTAATTTCCGAACGCCTCATTGATTATTTGGAGGTTATTTATGAGGGAGGGGGAATAGAAAGGACAGCAAAATAACTCAGAAAATGTTACATTTACTAGGTTCTCTTTTGGAATTAAAGACGTTGCCTATTTTAATTAATTTCAGAGTAATGATTTGACTAAGTGACAACGAAGGAATGCGAAAGGTACTGATTAAAAGTGTTCAGCAAGTTGAATTAAATGTGGTATTTTTCTCTGTCCCAGTGCAGCAGTCATAAGATCTTCGTGTGAAACATCGGGATATACAATGCAGGCCCATCACTATACATTAGCCATATTTGGGCATCCCCTGTCCATACGACCCAACTTCTACTATGTGTACAATAATAACAGGAGCTGTGCAAAGACTCTTTCTCAGTGTTTATTGTAATAGTGACAGAAATCTGTGGCATATGGGATCTTATGAGAAAGAGAAATTGCTCTCTTTGAAGAAGGATTGCTTTACGGCAGACGAAAAAAAGCGTTGTTTTGATCATTAATGCAGATATTGGTAACGTAATAAGCATTTAACTTTACTTAATTATACTTTGACACATACTATGGGACAGCAATTTTCATTTAAAGATAATACCATTTAACCTGTTTTTACTTGACAAATGTGTTTTTTTCCTTTTTTTTTGTAAAAAAAAGACTATGAAATTTTTACTAATGGAAATTGTAAAATAATATACAAGTAGAAGTTTACCCTTGGATCACGTGGAGAAAAATATGTAGAGTAAAATTACGTTTAATATACAACGCTAATACTCACGATTTTTTATATCATACCATAATTGTCACGTAACACTTTCATGTTTTTCAATTCGATTTCAGGATTTTTAAATTCTGCGCTATATGAAAAATCTGAGATCCAAAATGGGAGCAAAATATTACAGATCATCCGAATTTCCCTGTCTTCTGATAAAAATGACTGGTGTCTAAAACCCATCCCAATTCTTTAAAAGGTCTTAAATTGATTTAACTGTTACAAATAACCTTACAATTCAATTTTTTATCCATTATATATTTATTTACCTTCAGAATGACGACCAGACTGCATCTCTTTTACGTTGACAATATTAGCATATATTCTTCGTGCTTCTTTGGCCCTTTGTAGAAATATACTTGTAACAGCTTCTCCTCTTATGAATCCATCAGCTGTGAAATAAATAACAAGGAACCCTTATAATACTAATTTTTAATACTCTTAATAGCTTACAGATGTAACTGACTTGTAATCTTATAAATGTTATACTAATTTTAAATACGTTTAATCAAGTATCATAATAACTCTAAAATTACCAATAAGCAGAAATAACTCGCATAACAATAAATTTAGATATATTTAATAATTCAAATATCTAAGCTGACTGGGTGAAAAAAATAAGGTTATATCTGTTTACTCTGAAATAAATAATTAGCATAATGAATTTTTATAAGACTAAATACATGTAGTCACTTGAAGATGAACTGACTGGGTGGAAAGGTAACGTTATAACCATCTGCCTGCTGTAAAACAAGCAATAATCCCAAGTAATTAGGATAAAACCACTTTTAACTCTGTTTAATCATTTGCAGATGCAATTGACTGGATGAAAACTATAACATTATTATTAACGTTTGGTTTATTTTCAGAAAATCGCATTGGAAGTCATAGACTAACCTTACTTACCTAGGCACTCATACCTTCCATTCATACCTAAGGTTCAGGGCCGTGCCGTGCTATGATACAGAGAGGCGGCCGCATCAGGCGGCACCGTAAGGGGGCGGCATAAGCAGCGAAATCAAAACACAATTTGAACCATTAAATAATTAAAAATATTTATGCAACGCTTTTCTATATTGGTCTATGTTATTCCGATATTGTTGTATACGATTTATGATTTATCGTACGCCTCTGCCTAAGCGCTTTCGGTACCCTGTGATCTCGGTTTCTGGTGCAGGTGCATCGTGGGCGAGCGCTCGCCGAAAGACTTTTGATCTGACAGCGCGAAGCTATTATTTTTGTTTGTAATATACCGCGCGGCCGCTCCTAAAAGCTGAGGCGGCAATTATCATAAAAGACAATTGCACGTGTTACGTGTTGATAGTTCTGCTTTGAGCTTACAATTATTGACAATATTTGATTTTAATGTTAGTTTGTCATGAGAAGTGGCAAGTGGCTGTGCTGTATTTAAATCAGTAAATCAGATATATAATATATCTGTATCAGTATAATATTTGTGCATTTATACTAATTCAGTTTTTGTGTTTAAAAAGTAGATCAGGTAAGAGAATTATTGTTTTTTACAGCAATTGTAGTTACTTATTATTATTGAAAATGATGATGTTATGACAATAGGGACTCGAATTAAAAAGTAGCATTTGCATGGACTTGGGTATATCTCAGGTGCGGAACGTGTGCCTCTGTGTGATAGATAGAGAGTTATTTAGGTAATATTGGGCTACTTTTGCGTTCTGTGTGTGATAGAGAGAGAGCTGCTTAGGAAATAATTTGCATTTGTCTACTTTTGCGTTCGTTATTTATTGCTCTATTTTTACCAAATTCATATACGTTGAAGTGGAGACAATACAATAACAAGTTAAAGAAAGGCATATGGCAAAATGGCTGCTAGCTGTCAATTTGACAGATTTTTGTTATCTATTTATTATGTTCTGTTACCTACAAATCTTACTAGCTTTGCAACTCATTTCTATCGTTATTTTATCTACCCTACTTTAATAGCATGATAAGCATCATCATATTTAATAATTTTCAATGACCCCCCCCCCCCCGGTTGCGTCTTTGCGAAGGACTGTGAATTTTTATTTAATATTTTTATTACAGTATGGAATAGAAAAGGAAAAAATTGTCTGGAAGTCAATATAAAAAGAAACGCTTAAAGAAAGAGGAACAAGGAAGAAAGCTAAGCTATGTTATGAAGGAATTCTTAGTACAAAAGTCCTGTTTAGATGAGTCGTCCACATCCACATCAACAGCGACTGCTTTTGGATTTGGCAAATAAAAATTCAGTGCCGCCCCAATCACTTCCAGAAGAAGTTGTTGAAGAGAGCCAAAAAATAACACCATCAGAAGTTCATCAAGAGCCGGGTAGCAGTAGCAGCCAGCAGATATTAAACGAAATTCCTTCTATTCTGCATTATGGAATGCTTTCTGCATGTCATCTGAAACTCGTCAAATACTGGTTGAGAGGGGTACAAATCAAATTAAAGAATTCGAGTTTCTTATTAATAAAGGAAAGCGTAGATTTTCGCCCTCGCATTATTTGAAAGTTGAGCAATAGTGAAGTCCTTGAGAGTTGGTTGATTTACTCTGTTACAAATGATGCCTTTTTTTGCTTTTGTTGTATATTAATAATATATAATGTCTGCTATTAATGACTGGCCCAAAAAAGGTTATTCTGACTGGGGAAGTCTTATAAGAGCCCTCACAATGCACGAAAAGTCTGTAAATCACAGAAATGCTTTTAGAGCATGAAAAGAATTGGACATTCGATTAAAGCAGAAAAAAACTATTGACGCTGAATATCAAAGAATTATGGATATGAAAATTCAGCATTGGAGAGGAGTTCTAAAAAGAATTATGTCAATAATTAGACTATTGGCCTCACAATGCTTAGCTTTTCTTGGAACAACGGAACATTTGTTTCAGCCTAATAACGGAAACTTTTTAAAGTTGATAGAATTGCTTTCTGAGTTTGATCCAGTTATGGAAGAACATATCAGGAAAGTTCAACGCGAGTCTGATAAATGGTCTGTGACTTATCTAAGCAATAATATACAAGATGAATTGATGAATTTGATGGGAAATGTAATTTTAAGCAAAATTGTCGAAATAAAAAAAATCGCCAAATGTTTTTCGATAATCGCCGATTGTACCCCAGACGTAAGTCATATTGAACAGCTCTCATTAACAATAAGAGTTGTCGCTTTAAACTCCATTCAAAATAAATATGAAATTGAAGAATTCTTTATTGGTTTTTTTGAAGCTAGTGATTCAACCGGAGAGGGTTTGACAGAACTTATTCTGACACATTTGGAAAAGTTAGGTTTTGAGTTAAAGTGGCTTAGAGGACAAGGCTATGACAACGGAGCTAATATGAAAGGAGTAAGAAAGGGTGTACAAAATAGAATACTTGAAAAATATCCAAGGGTGTTTTATGTGCCTTGCGCATGTCATTCTTTAAACCTAGTTGTGAATGATGCAGCGTCTTCTTCTACAGAAACAACAACTTTTTTTTCTATTGTACAAGAACTTTACACTTTTTTTTCTGGTTCTACAAAGCGTTGGGAAGGGCTAAAAATATGTTTCTCAAGTAACTCTAAAACCATTGAGTGCTACTAGGTGGTCAAGCACGGTAGATGCGTTAAAACCTTTACGATTTCAACTTTGCGAAATCTATGATGCATTATTCCAAATAATAGAAGCCATCAACAGAGATGCAGAAACTAAAGTTAAAGCAAGAGGGTTAGCAAAAAATATTAAAAATTACAAGTTTATATGCGGTGTAATTCTTTGGTATGATATTTTATTTGAAATAAATTCAGTCTCGAAGCTATTGCAATCTGTAACTATAAATTTGCCAGATTGTGTAAGGATGTTATCAGAAACTATATAAAAAGTGAAAAGTTATAGATAATCTGGATATGATTAGATGAAAATTGCTGCTAATGAGATTGCAAAGAATCTTGAATGCAGTTCAGAATTTCCTGCCGAAACTGAAGTTAGAGCCAGAAGGAAAAAGCGTCAATTTGACTATGAAGAAGCTGTCGATCAACCCTTAACAGAGGAGAATAAATTTAAAATAAACTTTTTCAATTATATTCTGGACATTACCCTTAATTCTCTGAATGAACGATTCACGCTTCTGGAAACCCATAGCAAGAATTTTCAGTTTTTATATGACATTTTAAAAATCAAGGATATAGATGACAAAACGCTAGAAAATTATTGTACCAGTCTCCAATCAATACTTTCGGTCGAAAATGAATCAGATATAAATGCAAATGAACTTCAAGAAGAATTACGTGTTGTATCCCGAATGCTACCATATTCTATTGAAACCTTTGGATGTTTTAAATTATTTGTGCCAAAATAACTTAATTAATTTGTATCCGAATACTGTTGTAGCTCTGAGAATTTTATTAACACTCCCTGTCTCTGTAGCTAGTGGGGAAAGAAGTTTTTATAAAACTAAAATTAATAAAACACTACTTAAGAAGTTCAATAAGCCAAACAAAACTTAGAAATCTGTCTTTAATTTCTATTGAATCTACATTGACTGCCACTCTAG
Organism: Ryuthela nishihirai; assembly: GCA_038380435.1. NCBI lineage: Eukaryota > Metazoa > Arthropoda > Arachnida > Araneae > Heptathelidae > Ryuthela > Ryuthela nishihirai. The sequence continues at coordinate 71,830,957 of JAWZYU010000008.1, read as the reverse complement.
ACTACACATCCCTAATTAACGAATTTGCTAAAGTTAGAAGAGTAAAACTGTAGTAGATTGTTGTAGTTGATAGTTAATATTATTTTAAAGTAGTTTATATTTTCAAATTAAAAATAGTATTCGTACATTTTGTGCAGTTTCTTTTTTAAATCACAATCGAAAGTTATTTTAAAGAAAAAACTTTTAAGGGGCGGCATTTCGAAGATTTGCATCATAATGAGAAAATATTCCGCACGGCCCAGCTAAGGTTACCCTATATCCCTGTTTTTGAGTCCATATCTCGCTTTCCTTGCAATAGTTGTCGGGATGTAAGCTGTCATCAGTCACTGGTATATGTGGTCCTGACGATTTAAGAACTATAAGTATTTCAGAGGTAAAACTACCATACATATTATGCTCTAGATAATTATCTTGCAATCCGAACAACGTGTTGAAGAAAATTTTTGACTCTCTTGTGAAACGTATCCCGTAACCGATTTCGAATGTTACTGTGATAGTTCCCTCTTCCTCATATTTAAAATGGTTATTTTCCTTGGCTCCTGCGGGTAAGCTGTCTCTCAATACACGATATATAAAACGACTGTTATAGGCTCGTTTAGTAAGGTCACTTTCACGTCATCCAAAGGAGGTAATTCTCTCATGCTCATTCTTTCTTCTTTCCTGATTGTCTCATATTTAATTGCAAAAGTGTCGTTAGATGAATCTACATTATACCTGACAGGTATGTGTACCTCTGCCAATCCGAGTTCCTTCTGTCCTTGGAGTTCGACAAACTGTGCAAGCTGTGTAGTATAATCCGATTGACTGTTATCTGGATAATACCAATGCTGGCTGTAGAAGGTAACGTCAGATAGAAAGCCATTTTTCAGGTATCCACGAAGGTGTGGTGTAATCTTCCCACCTTACCAGCACTCTCTTTTTCCATCTTTAGCCAAAACGTTTTCTACAGTATAAAGTTCTGGAGATTTAACTTTCTGTAATTCTTTATTCTAGAAAGTACACTTTATCTTCGAACCATCAGTATCGATCACGTCATATGAAGGAGGATTCCTCCGTATTACTCTAAGCACTTGAAATATTTCTCTGGTCCACTGTTGAGATGCACCCTTCTTGAATGGATGCTTGAGACTACTTAAACATACATAATCTCCATCTTTAAAAAGCAGGGTTATCTTTTTCTCGCAGGTTCCATAGAGTCGATTCCACACAATACTTTCATTATGTATATTCACAATTTTAGGGGCCATCCCATGAGCTCTATGCTTAGACGCATTATAACTTTCCATTATGCAAGACAAAACATGAATGATATTGAAATGTTTATGTTTCATGAAATAGCGCCATAATTTTTCTCGTAACGTACGGTTCAGTCGTTCTGCTAAGGCAGCTATCTTATCGCCATAAGAAACGAAGAATTGAATGTTTTTATCCTTCAACTATTTCTGAAAGATTCGATTCGTGAATTCTGTACCTTGATCTGTATTAAGAACCATAAGAGCTCTGCCTAGGGAAATAATTTTTTCGAATGCGTCTTTCATAGCTTTTACTGTTTTGGTCTTCAGTGGTATTGCCCACGAATAGCGGAACAAGATGTCAATGGCTACTAATATGTAACCATAATCCTCATTAAATCGTGAGATATTTTTCACGATCATTAAATCTGCTTGCCATTGTTGATCTAACCCCGTCACGTATGTCTTGTTTCTTCGGAATTTTGTTGTCACGTTTGTCTTGTTTCTTCGGAATTTTGTTGTCACGTTTGTCTTGTTTCTTTGGAATTTTGTTCTCGCCGGCTTGTGGAGAGTACGTTTCCTCCCCCGATAACCATTCTTAGACTGTTTTTGGGCAGTCCAGTACTCTGGGATAATCGTGCTACTCCCCCATAATTCCCAGGGTTCTCTGGCTGGTAGTAAACTTTCTCCAACTTTGAATACACAGACTAGTAGAAGTTTTCCTTCTTTAATTCAGAGCTCAAGTAATAACGAATCGGAAACATCAATGGAACTCTGCCATTTCTTCACACAACTTTCTCGAAGTGTAAATGATCGTAGTAAAGATCTTTTGTCCTCCTGTTCACTAGAAACAACCAATCGCTCAGAGCCCACAACATACTTTCGAACCCAGGGGATATAAGAAGCTAGTTTCACCCATTGTTCATAAGACAGGTTAATTCTTTTCACTGTAGGTTTCAGTCGTAAAAATAACCTTACATCCACGGTGTGTTTGCAGATACTTAAATAAAAGTTTATTCCCAAGTGTTGGGATTCACCGCAATTAGTGATTAAATCGTCTCGAGAAAACTCAACCCTTAGCCAGACAGTTCCCACTATAGTCAAACAAGCTACTATTACACCGACTACTAGCTTACGTGACCGCATGCAACGAAATGAGTATATAAGTCGTTATACATTAGGTAATATCAAGCATTTATTTATATTATTTATGAGTTTTAAAATAGTTTTAAATATAAAGATTTTTCTTCACATTCTCTAACAATTCTGTATAGGAAAGAGGGGGGAGGAAAATGTCCACATAACAGAGTAGTCCTTGGAATCATACAGAATTCACAAAGGTAGAAGCTATATCATCAATGTTTATTGCACGAACTGCATCATTCAAGTAGAGGTTTAAAGATTGTTCTTTATCTTCAGGCTGCACAGTTCTCGTACTAGGGAGTAAGTGATGCATCAGATCTTGATGAATAATGTCCGACAAGAACTCTATCAGCTGAACCTCTCGTACTGCAGGAGGTGCCAGAAGGAATGCTAGTAACGCATCCCTCTGCTCACCAATGGTATGACGTAGATGAAAATTCGCATCAGATCTACGATAGAAGTTCACACTGTTCTTAACATCTCCGCGATGGTCCCGGAGTATATCATACTGTGTAAGCGTGCGGATCACTCCACTCGGAACAGAATTTGACGAGCGAGATTTCACAGTTTTGATGATATCCAGATGACTGGAACCTGCACTATTGGAGTAGATACAAAGTTGTAGATTGTGAGTAACAAACCAAGTCTCTCTTTCTGTCAAGTGGGAAGAGTGAATTCTGTCAGAGACGGTCAATAATTCTTGCCACTCGTGTAGAGTTAGAGTGATCCCCTCTTTTCTTGGGTAAAGCAGGCCACCTTCTGTAAAGGTACAGTAACAACGTACGTGAATCAGCAGTCTATCCCTATAAAGTCCTGGAATGATGAAGAGAGAGTCCCCCAAGGGGTAAGTGTGCGCACAATCACGTTGCATGGTGTACTAAAAGTTTCTAAGACGCTTAAGCCGGGTTATATTGGGGGGTGATGAACGTTTCATCCCTCTGGAAGACAGGAGCGATCCTGGTGGTGGTTCTGGCAAAGTGGCATCATCTTCATATATCATGGGAACAGGCTTCCATACGGTTTTACGTCTAATTATCAGAGTTAATGATGGATGAAGAGGCGGAGGAGCAGGTGAAGCTCGATTTTCTGATTTAAATTCTCTCAGTATATGATGTTCTCTATAATGAGGTTTAGGCAAACAATTTTGTACTACCTGTTCGCATATCTGATTTACATCTCCTGTCTCATGCTCCGTCTTCTGGTCATCCGATTACATCGTTGATGTTTCATCCTGCTCCTGCATTGACGTTTCAATCTGCTAGACTATTTTCAATGGTGTTATTTCCTCTGGGAAAAACTCTTCCCAGACATACATTCTTCGAAAGCCTCAAACTGGTTGTGAGGACGTCCTATTAATGAATTCATTTCATACTGAGGAAATCTACAGTAAAACCATCCAAGTCGATAACACAGCATACACGATTCATATTCATCAAATAGCCATAGCGTTCATCATTCACATATGATACGAACAGCCTTAAGCCATATCCACCAACTCGTCAAAATCCAACTTTTCAATTCCTTTGAATATAGGATAACCATAGTTTTGAGCCTCTATAGAATACTCGTACAACTTTATCAAGGCTAGTTTTGGGCACCTGATACATGATGATGTCCAGAAGCAACTCTTCTAATAATCCTGGAAAAACAGTTAGCTGTTCATTATACTGCGCAGTCCAATGGAAGTTAACGGACTCGAAAACTGTGTTGGAGAGATCCATGACTCCTGATCGAGTTTCGATGATGAGACTCTATAGGGATGTTCCCCCCATTCACAAAAGTAGGGGAGATATTATACACCAATCATAGTAAAGCTACAACACTATCATTAATATAATTGCCCATTCTGAGATAGGACATGGATTTTATTCGACAGTCTTGAGAATTGATCCTCCTATCAGATACCTCTCTAAAGTTCTTATGCTGAAAACAAGTACCCCCTCCTCGAACCACGCCCAGGGAGAGGTATTTTCACCTGTTCTTCAGGAGAGGGTAAAAAATGTTTTTTTTTGCTGCTGTCTCATAATTTAAATATCCTATAATTCCGGCATATCCTATAATATATAATTCCGCCAAGGGGTACGCCAGTTACATACACATTTCAGGAGGTACGTGAAGCATAAAAGGTTGAGAACCACTGGTCAAGAGATTGAAAAACAATTCTGATTTAGATTATGCAGATGATTTGGCCTTGTTGACTAATAATGTTAATTACACGAATTCTTTCATTAGGGCCGTTGATGAGACTGACAGTAGAGTAGGTTTGGTGATAAACAGAAAGAAAACCAAAGGAACGAAAATTGTCACGCAGGTTGTAGTCCAGTTAATTTGAATAGTTGCACCTTTGCGTTGGGTGTCCCAAATTAACCATCTTGGGAGCTATGTAACAGATACTGTTGATGTAGCACGTGTGACAAACAGAAGAATAGGTTGCTGGGACACTGAAAAATTTGTGGAGAGTGTGCAGAAAAGAAGCCTATACACCAAAGGACTAAAATTAGGTTGTATAATAGTTTGATTGTTTCTCAAGTTAGTTGTTGTAATTAAACATGGACCCTTTGTAATCACGATAGCAGTAAACTTTATCACTTTGATTCTAGATACTTACAAGGTATCTTGGGCATTAAGTGGTTTAACTTTGTAAGCAATGATGAAGTTAGGCAATGGAGTTAGCAACCATTTCTGAATAGCATATTATGCAGAGAGAGACAGCGTAGGTTGAGCCATTTTGTCCAAATGCATATGCCTAATCTGACATTATGACATTATTATGATATTATGCCTAAATACCTCAGAAAAAGAGGTACAGTCGCTCAAATAAGTATCCGAACGCTACGGTTGATTAGAGAATTCAGAAAAAATATCTGGCAACGATTTTTTTAAAAATTACCTTCGTGTTACGTAACACGAAGGTTGCCAGATCACTAATTTCTAAAAAAATCGTTGCTAGAGATTTTTTTCTGAATTCTGTAATCAACCATAGCGTTCGGATATTGTTTTGAACGATTGTACACCTAGGATGCGGTGGGAACACAGTCAAAGAGGACCTTATTATAAATGGCATACAGTGGCCAAATGCAACAGCTGTAGCTCAGAACAGACATATTTGGGAGAAGTAAATTACACAGTCTGCTTAGGCGTCTGTAACCCATGGCTGGTTGAGGAACAAATATTTATACAGTATATGCATGCATGTATATATGCATGTGTGTATGTGTGCATGTATGTCGGTATAACATTTTCTGCTCCGTTTTTGAGATCTTAAAAATATATATTGAAAAATGAGTGAAATATGCATAAGTTTAGTCATTTTTTGTATTCAATACCCTTACTAGCATTCTCAAAGTGGGAGTGGGTGGCATGGCCTCTTGCTTTCTCATCCCCCCCCCCCGTAGATCCGGCCCTGTAAATAACCATACTTAGTTAACAAAATTAATATTTAGTGGGTTAATGTATAGTGCATTTGGAACATGAGAATATTGAACTCTATCTATCTTGGAGAAAGAAATATATATTGAATAAAAAAAATTACCTAATGAAATTAAAAATGAAGGTTCATACAGTGTTTTTAAATTGAAAGTTAAAAATTTCATTATTACTGCTTCAAAATTGATGAATACTTTAAAATTATACAATAATATTTTGTTTTAATATAATTACACGTATTTGTTTTGTCAGTAAAGACATTTCTCTTATTCTAATAATTCATTTTGGCATCCAAAAGGAGCAAATTGCTCAAAGGTTTGCTAATAGGTGACTTTTATTTTATTTATTTTGTTTATATTTTATTCTTTTTCAGACTTGCGCTAATATTGTGTTCTGTTTCTATATATGCAAGTTGTTGTATTGTTTTGTTATTTTGTTCTTTATTAATTTATAAATAAAATTATGAAAAAATAAAAATAAAATAAAATAAAAATAAAAAGATAAATAAAAAGTAAAAATTAAAAAATAAATGAAAAATAAAATTAACAGAAACATACCATTCTCATCAAAAGGGCTGCATTTTCCTGACTGTGACATCAATTTCCATAAAATATAATCTTTGGTAATTCCTGGAGAGAGAATTATTTGGCTTGCAGTTACAAGTGCTGCATCACATAGTCCGCTTTTGATATCTTTGAAAGCTTCGCACAAAGCAAATCCAGATGATGAACAGGCAGTATCATAAACACAACTTGGACCTGTTGATACATCGTTCAACAATATTTTAAAAATTATTTTCCTTTTAAAATCAGTTTTAATAACAAAATATAAAATACTAATTTCTTGTAATTCGTTTACATATTCATGGCAAATTATAAATGTTACCCAAATATATTTATATGTATTGGGAACATTCATATACGGGAACGGATATATAATTTGCAATATTAATTCCACAATTCTCGCTAACAGAAATATTATTGTTGTAGCAAAATGTAACAGAATATACAAATTTTTGAGAGTTCAAATGTAACTATATACAATGCACGACACATTGTTACATATGAAGAGGTGTTGAAATTATGAAATGAAATTCTATTCACAATAGTGCCGAATTTCCATGCCTTATGGTAAATTTACGCACTTGACATGTTGCATCAATATAATTGCGGATCTGAAATAAATAGCCAGATATCATCATCTGGATACCTCTGTCCCCCTATGAGTATATTATACAAATAGATATATATTCCATCCTATTTATTCAAGTGAAAAAATACAATATTTTAAAATTTTAGAAGAGTAAAAATCGAATTTCGAATATCTATGGTTCGAAAACGTGTGTCAAATGCTCTCTTCTCCTGAGAATCAAAAGTTAGTTTTTAATGGATACGCAGTGGGAGAATATAATATATTCATTCACAGAAACAAACTGTAAGAAAAGCATATCGTTTGTGGCGAATACGGAATGCTCGTTTCCAAAAAAATGTGTTTTTCATTTTCCGAAATTTTCATTGTTTAACCGTGGTAATTCCTGCTGGCTGCGTTTGTTTTAAAATAATGTAAAAGAAATACCTTATTTATCAGAACCATATTAAAATCATTTGCCAAGCTTTTAATAATTGAAAGCATCTGTCCGAATATGAATTAGTAGTAAATGTTTAAAACAAACACAAACGCACACACATATATATGCATGAATTTTATTTCTCTTATTTATCCGAATGATATTCTGATAAATAAGAGAAATAAGAGAAGATGGCAGCCTCCTGTCAAGGCAGAGAATAAGAGAAATAAGAGAAGATGGTAGCCTCCTGTCAAGGCAGAGAATAAGAGAAATAAGAGAAGATGGTAGCCTCCTGTCAAGGCAGAGAATAAGAGAAATAATAGAAGATGGTAGCCTCCTGTCAAGGCCTGCAAAGGCTGCCGTGCTTCGGATTTGACGTTAAGACGCGGCCCCGTGTGCCGGAGAACCATACCATGTGCACGTTAAAGAACATGCTGGATGGCCTTGACAGGAGGCTACCATCTTCTCTTATTCCTCTTATTCTCTGCCTTGACAGGAGGCTGCCATCTTCTCTTATTCCTCTTATTCTCTGCCTTGACAGGAGGCCACCATCTTCTCTTATTTCTCTTATATTCTGCCTTGACAGGAGGCTACCATCTTCTCTTATTTCTCTTATTTATCCGAATAAATATCTGTTCTTGACTATCACATTCCACAAGAATTCAAAAATTTCTAGAATAGATATATAATTCACAATATTAATTTAAGTTTTATGTTTTCTACATCACGCCTCCTAACGATGTGAAATAATCCATTTTGGAAAATATGAACTCTAAGCTTCTGCTTAGTACCTATTCAACTGGAAAAGAAGGTTCGATTTTTCTCTTAGAAATAAAAAAGTTATGCCTTTTCACTCCTCTGAGCGTGAAATGGCAAATCGTTGCAAGCAAAAGAACGTCTTGATCATAAGCATTCCGCAGCAGAATATCAGATTTCTAGCATAAACTTATCGCTTGCAATATTTCTTTAAACTTTTGAGATTTTCAAAAATATTCACCGCTAGAGGGCGCAATTGTAGCTTTCAGGATATTTGGAATATGCGAATCTAAATATATCATCAATACTTAACCAATCCAAAGGAATTTTTAAATTATCTGTGAAAACAAAAAAAGTTAATTGTCTACAGACCGACAAAGAGACAACAAAATAGAAATATTAACTCCTTATTTTTTAATGTGCTAAAAAGTGGTAAAAAATATTTAAAAGGAATAACCTGATTCATTTGTGGAAATGGAAATAGAAATGTTTAAATTATATAAATTCTTTATGGACTAACATAGAGAAATTGTATCATTTATTTTCGTTAAAATTCCCCATTCATTTCATAACATTTTTGAAGCACGTTTTCAGAAATCGCGATGTAATGTTTTCGTCTCGTTGAAAGAAAATTGGATCGCACGTTCGAGAAAAATAAAGCCATTAATTGCTAAAGAAATCTCTACCATTTCCCAGAAGGAAAATGTTTTGTGACCGAATATTTAAACACAGGAAAATAAACACTTATTGAACAAAACTCAAAAATATCCAAACGACAATAACGTCAAATTTTCTTGTGTTAAAGAAGGGAAAGTGTTTCTGCGAAAAGTTGAAAAAGCAAAGGAGAATAGACTGAGAAACGTAGAAGAATTGGATAACGTTAAGATAAAAATATATAGCGTATATTGTAGTTGCTTTAATAAACTCTAGTGATTATTTTTCCTACTGTAGTTTCACATCAGACTTTATGAAAGTGTTTGGCGAAACCTTAATAAATAAGTGTAAAGTTGAAACAATTAGTGCTGAAAACGTTTATAATAAATCTTAGTGCAAATGGAGTAATGAAATAAATATGCTAATGGGTAATATTAGAAGTTTAAGAAAGAATTTTGATGACTTTTCAATGTAGTTGAATTTAACAGAATTTAATCTTGATATAATAGTTAACCCCGAAATACGGATTAAAGAAAATGAGATTGATTTATATACATTACATGGCTATGACATACACTACAAATGATGTAGATACAATGGATCACGAGGAGTCATCATATTGTTGCAAATCAAAAGGATGAGCACTGAGATCATCCTTTAATTTGCAACAAGGAGCGTGAGTTAAAAACATATTTAATAATATTTATTAATTATTTATACAAGAAGTATTGGAATTTCAATATTGAACTAAATATGTTTATGACTAATTCACTATCTTCCAATGAGAAATGATAATAAAAGAGAACATTCCAATATCCTTAATACGACATTGAAATTAACAAGTCTTAAGAGTCGAACTATCTTAATTGAGTATTTAGCACTTTGTTCAACAACAGGTTATATAAATAAATTATTAGCAAAAGCTACTTTACTTTATTTACAAGAGTACAAAGTGTTTTCTTTAAATTATAACACGACCTTATGTCTTATTTATACCACCTCTGCTTTCTATTCTGGACTACACTCATTTCACTATTTGACACTGACTAGAAAATCTCCTTCAAGATAAACACACAATGGTAATTATAAAACAACATTTAAGTCGACTAATCGCGCACAATACCAAATCAACTCTTTACTTCTTTTTAATCCACCGAACTCACAACTGAATATCCTTTTAGTCAAATCAGGGTTCCTAGTCGTTGTTGTTGTAGTTCGCACGATGAAGCACACACGAGATTCAAAACGATACATCATATCACGAGTTCATTGTAGCACGTTCATCTGTCGTAATAATATATAGCACAGATAATATTAAAATATTCAACGACAGCACAGAATATGTTAGTGCAGACATGGTGCAGATACAATTTACGTACAAAAATATAGCTTATATTCTAATGGCTATCTATAAGCAACATAGTTTTACAAAACTGACTTTTATTAAAGAACTTGAAAGGAAATTGGTACAAATTAATATTAATAACCCTATATTAATTGGGGATATTTATATAGATATTAGGTTGGGTTGTTTTACCTCTGAGCGGCACTTTTTTGAACACCATGGGCTAAATGGCCAGGTCACGTGGACCCCGAAGGCTCAGAGAAGGTTGGGTTCGGTTGGTTGTTTTACCTCTGAGCGTCACTTTTTTGCACACCATGGGCTAAATGGCCAGGTCACATGGACCCCGAAGGCTCAGAGAAGGTTGGGGGAGGGGACCCACTGGAACAGCTGTTGGGAGGCAGATGGTAGCCTCCCGTCAAGGCCATCCAGCATGTTCTTTAGCGTGCACAGGGTATGACTCTCCCGCACACGAGGCCATGGCTTAACCCCCCATTCGATGAACGGCGGTTTTTCCAAGCCCATCTGTGTCCCCTACTGACCGTGTGCAGGGTGGAGAATTTTGCAGAGATAAATCTCAACGCTGACGCAACTGAGACTCGAACCTGGGAACTACAGATTACGAGCCTGGCGCGCTAGCGACTGAGCCACCCCCGCCCCATAGATATTAGGTCCAAAGATTTATGTAGCACAGCGAACTTATGCAATCCGTGGGTTTCTACGAATGTCATAACTTAATAACTAGAGAGGGTTTTCAATGATATGTCTAGATCACGTTTTTCTCAGAATTCCTATCATCGAAAACTTTATTATATATATTATCCAGACAAAAATAAGTGATCACGTTTTTACTGGTTTTAGTCTAAAATCTAGAAGCCAAGTTACAACTCGTAACGATGATAAAGAATTTAAAAGAACTGCTGTTAAGAAATTAAATCGAAATTTGTAGTTAATGAAGTGGGATGTTATTAATTGCGAAAAGACATGGATTATGCATTTGTATGGTTTTCCCCTGAATTCCGCAGATTGATTGATTAATCGCGCTATATTTCTTAAACAAAGGAAAAGTGTAAAAAAACTGAAACAATGGTTACGAACGCGTTAGTAAATTATATTGAACGATGCAAAAAATAATATTAACTTTATAGTAAATTGTATAATACTTATATTAAAAAAGCCACCATTTAATACACAACATAAAGATAAATTAAAGATTTATCGGAATATTTTTCTTGATTTAATAAGACAAGCAAAGTCAACATATTTAATGGAGAAAATGTTACATTTTAAAAGTAATTCCAGGAAACAATGGGGGGTCATTAACAACATTACAACAGATGAACGAGCAACAATGAAACCGTGATGTCCTGTCTCGTCTTGATGCTCGCGTGAACTATAGCGTGCGGATTGCGTCACTAATCACCTCGAACGACAACTTAAAAAAATAAAGAATAAGAATTAGTGTGAAGGAAAAAATAGTTTGTTCAAGTCTGTGCACGATAGTCTAAAGAAGAAATGTTTTTATTTGCTGTGTACGCGGGAGGATAAAGAAGTTTATTAATGTGAATCTTGTTAGTAAATTAGTAAGAAAAGGGAAGGATTCATCGTCTGATGTGTAGTGATCAATGTCTGAAAAGAATTGGTTCTGAGAAACTAGTATATTTTTGCTGCAGTTTTAGAAGAAAAACATAAAGAATCAGATGTTCGGCTAAGCAGACTTCTGTCTTATAGATGAGTAGGCTGTCACTGGGTCTAATACTGAATCCATGTTTCTTTACGAAATCTAGGCCTAATTTACATTCATCGTAGACTTGAGGACTAGACTCCTGGAAAGAAGTCATTTGGTATATAGTTATATTTAGTTTGTTTAAGGAATTGGTAAGGTTATTCTTGGTAGATTACAGGTTTATTCTCAAATATGATTGGCTCAAACTCTCTCCACAACAGCAGTGTTGGCATATCCACAAGCTGGAAAACAGTTCATATTAGATACTGATGCAAGCAAGCAACATAGGAGTTGGTGCTGTACTTTCAAAGAATAAGACAAACAAGGAAGAGTTATTGCATAGTTTAGCAAAACGTTATCCAAACCAGGACGGAAGTATTGTGTAACACGTAAAGAACTATTAGCAAAAGTCAAAGCAATAGCACATTTTCATCATTTTATATATATGGCCTGAAATTTCTTTTCCGTACTGCTGCATTAAGTTGGCTACTAAACATTAAAAACCCTGAAGGACAAATTACTAGGTGAATACAGCGGTTGCAAGAGTACAATTTCTCAATTGAGCATCGAAGTGCCAAACGGCATAGGAATGCAGATGCCCTTACTGACGTCCATGTATTTACAACTGTAAGCATTGCAATAATGCAGAGATGAAATATGGCACTAAAGATACAATGCCCATAAGACAAATAACATCGACACAAGAAAACAGTGATACTCCGAATATCTGCAGGTCCAACTAGACGATGAAGATATAAGACCAATGACGGATTTGATTCCTTAGAAGTGAAAGTCAGTGTATCATACAGAAGATGGGAGAATCCCACGGGACGGCTGATCCGTTGGCAGATCCTTCCTCGTTCCCGAGTGGAACTAGTGATAACAGATGTGCATGATACTGCCACTGGAGGACACTTCGGTGTTAATAAGACATTAACGAAAGCCAGAGAACGATTTCATTGACTGAAAAGTTGGGCAGACGTTGAAAGATGGTGTAGGCAATGTGAAGATGGTGTAGGCAATGTGAAGATGGTGTAGGCAATGTGAAGATGGTGTAGGTTGTGCAGCAAACCCTATAAGACTAGGAGTCGGGATAAGCTGCAGACGTATAACGTTGGTGCCCCTTTTGAGAGAACAGTCATTGATGTAATGGATCCGTTTCCTAGGACTGATGATGGAAATCGTTATTTATTAGTGGCAATGGATTATTTCACGAAGTGGTCTGACGTCTATTCCATCCAAGATAAGAAGACCACAAAAGTTGCAGAGATGATTGTAAATAACTTGATTAGTAGGCATGGAGTACCTTTGCAACGCCACTCAGACCAAGGATAGAATTTTGAATCCAATGTGTTTAAAGGCATGTCAACTCTTAGGCATTCAGAAAATAAAAACAACTCCCCTACACCCTCAGTCGAATGGTATGGTTGAGAGATTTAACAGGACAATTGCACATCTAGCATTGTTTGTCGACGACCATCAATGTGATTGGGATTGCCATATACACTCTTTATGTTGGGATACAGAATAGCAGTGCACGAAACAACTGGACAGAACCTTCCACAATGCTCTTTGGAAGATAATTACGTCTACCATGGGATCTTTTATATGGTCGGTTTGAAGCAACTTCGAACGAACCTAACTTAAAAATAAGGAATAAGTTGTTGTAATTAATAGGAATTGGAGTGTGAAGAAAGACGTAGTTTGTTTTAGTCTGTGTGGTGTAGTTAAAAGAAGAAACATTTTTATTTCGTGTGTTTGCGGGAGATTAAATAAGTTTATTAGTGTTGATCCTGTTAGCGGACCACAAGGAAAAGTAAGATGCTTAGGATATTTAAAAATGTGATTGAGGAGGTCATATGTTAGTCGAACAAACAGAGCTGATCTCATCTTTTCTGTAGGAAGAGTTCATTATTTGATGCATAGTTATATTTAGTTGTTTAGGAATTGGTAAGGTTATTCTCGATAGATTGCAGGTTTGTTCACAAATATGATTGTGTCATTTATTGACTGATGTAAAAGCCTTATATTATGCTTTGTGTGTAGATAGTAAGAATAGTAACAAGGTGTTTTCTTCCGAAGATTTATTTTCATACTGATATACATTTATGTTAGTTGAGTTGAGTTTATACAATGTTTTCATTCATACTTTTCTAATAAATTACATTATTTTAGAATTCTAATTGTTAAATACTATTTTTTTGAACTCATGCTTTGTTTTCTTCCGTTTAATTCCTAACAATATTAAATAGGTACCGTCTTAATATGTAGAATAAGCAATTATATGGATACCAATTTTGGGATTTTTCAATTCAAGTCACTTGTATGTAATGTTATGTATATAGCTTATTATGTCTATATCTAACGTTTATATTAATTGCAGTTTTTATTGATATTTTTATTTTTCAAATTTGTTGCATTGTAATTCATTAGAACCTTCATAACTTAATTTTAGGTTCGGTTCCTAGTAATTATATATGAAACTATAACTATAACTTACTCGTTAGTCTTAAATTAGTAAAACTGTAGATAAGAATTATGCAGAATGAAAGTCTTACCATAGAAATCATATATATATGAAATTCGATTGGGAGCCATGCTTCTCGTGTTGCTGAATCCAGTAGACAATGTATCTGATTGGCTGGTATTTAGTTTTGAATTCACTAATATATTGGTATCGTCGTAGCAATTCCCATGATATACACCAATCTTTCTTCCTTTCAGTTCTTGTGGGTCATAGCCTGAAAATTGGTTGCATACATTTAATGTATCAGAAAATAATTAATCCCAAGAAGTTTTAATATATCTAATGGCAATATAAAAATTGATATTTGCAAAAATATACATTAAAAAGAAGTAATTAAACTAATCAGTGCTTTTCATTATTTTTTGTTTCCTTTGCTGGAAATAAAAATTCATAATATATGCATAATTATATACGTTGCATTTAACTGTGTTCTCAGACTCAGTGGTGAAGCGTCCATGGAATCAAAGAAAGTAATGGTTCCCTTAAAATTCTCATGAATAAAAGGGAAAAAAAAGATTTATATATTAGGTATATATTTTTTCCATATTTTCATTTAAAAAATAAAACTTAACTTTTGTCAATTTGAACAAAAAATTTCCATTTTAAAAATATTCTTCTAATTTCCCTGTATTATTACGCTGTACTTATAATAAATGGAATTCCAATCTACCAAGCAAATCGAGCTACGACTATACGAAAAATCTCGCTTCTACTGCTACTGCCTTTGGCATCGCATCACATGCTGGAATCTAAGTTTCTAGCCTCAGCAAGAAGAAATTAATAGAGGCGGAGGCGATGGCCGCAGTCGTTATTTTTGTCAATACCAGCTGTAACACTCCCGAGTTCTGCTACAGAGAACGCTGATTGGTGGTTTCTGCCTAGCTTAAAACCACTAATCAGCGTTCAGCTGCAAATTAATTAAACGGAATAAAACCATTAGTTTGGGGGACGACTATGAAGAAAATATCATCAAAGGTAAGTTGGGTTTTGATACATTTTATCATGGGTTTTTTTGTGTTTGTTGCTTTGATTGTATAACTTGAACTGGGAGAGATTGTATACAACTGGGACAAACTGGGGAAATTATTATTGCCAAATTCCAGTTATGTGTCGTATTAAATGAATCACTATATCATAAGCATCCTTGGAAACTGGTTAGTTTTCTCTAGAGCTAATTTTTATAACACGTTTACTGACGAAGGCGAGCAAGAGTATAGCGATATTTTTTCTGGTAATTCTCTAGACTAGGGGTTCTCAACGTGGAATACGCGGTTAAATTTTTTGGGGGACGCCGTGAGAGCTCAAAAGTCGCTAGACATATGCTATATATATATGTTTTATTTTTTCCCATTTCCATTTAGTGAGTTGTTATACTATAACTATAGTTTTATCTATCTATACAATGGGGTACGCCATTTACATACAAACTTCCATGGGGTACGTAAGCATAAAAGGTTGAGAACCACAGCTCTAGACTCCCGATGGAAGGACCAGTTCCCTTTTCACCTTTACCATTCTATGTCCGACAACGAAATATACTTGATACTGCCCGATTTTCACTCTCTCTAAATTAAGCACAAATGAAATTTCCTTCGGTGCCAAACTTTTCACCGCCATACGCCTTCTGATGACACCGTCAGAAAGATGGCATTGGCCGAAATGATTTCTAACTTGCTTGAATGACTATTACTGCTCATTTTTGCAATAATAATAGTGAGCATATTACAATGTGTATCGCTACGATGCTTATATACGCATAATAGAAAGAGAATATAAAGCAAAAGTTATCAGTGGAAAAAAATATAGAAATCTACTAATAGTATAATCCGTTACGACTGTAGTTGTAACTCAGTAAAATATGAAAGTTCTTATGATACGTTTCCAGATTTCTTGAAAGCGAAGGCATTGCAACACCTTCCAGTAATAGAGATAAGTTAACATATGAGAAGATTATTACTAATATATTTGTGAATATTTTTTATTGCACATGATCATAAAGTAGTTTTAGTGTAATAAACTTTCTATGAGGTACAGTGGCATACCCAGAATCTTCCAATGGAAAGTGGTTGACATGTTTAGTGTCATTAAGGGGGTGGTGGTGATGAAGCCAAGACAGATATTCGAGGACTACCTCAGCAAATATGTTAATTGGTCCTCAAGAGATGATGAGATAAAATGCTCATGAATTCTAATTATTTGTTGTTTAATTTAATCCTTGCATGTCCTATATTTTGTTGCTGTTTTATAGTACCAATGTACTTCTAATGCAAAACTAATATAAACTTTTTGTGTATTTTGTATTATTAACTTAAAGTACGCATATTTGGTATATTCACAAAATCGCATATTCACGTAATCAAGCTTAAATATTACGTATAGCATTGAGTTGTGCTCTTAAATAGTTGAAATAATTTTTTTGAAATATTGAGCCACAAGGTTTGAAAACAATATGTTTTTCCAATGAAATATAAAGTTTTTTTATGTTTCGCTTAAAGAACCATATAAAGTTAAATGCCTACATTCAAAAACATGAAATTGCATATGTTAAAAAAGTCTTGAAGGTGTTGGAGAAAATAAATTCTGGAAATTCAAAGATCAAATGTTCTATACATGGTGATTCAAAACTTATCGTTCAAATTTCGTGAGGAGGTAGGGAATACGTCAGGAAACCGATTTCACATAGGAAAGTATGTCCGCAAATGTACGCATGCGTATGTAGAGGGCGCTGTGTGTACACAACTAGTGTACAGCTTCGCCCGACCACTCCCGCTGTCATCAGTGTACGAGCTGACTTACTAGTGATAAGATGAATCGTTTTACGCATCAAGAGCTAGCGGAGACCCCCGTCGACAGTGAAATGGACCTTGCCGCAGGCATTGTCCGTGATATGCCAGGCGTTTTTGAAAATGTTCGGCGGTCAATGCAACGGCGCTGTGAATCCTGTGTCCGTGTAAATGGTCGCAATTTTGAGCACCTACTGTGAACCTGTACTTTACCTTGTTGGAATAAAAGTCACATTCGTTACCACTTAACTGTACTGTTTCCTTGTGTTCACTTTACTTGTCCATTTTGTTCATGTAGATGACGTTTGTGGACATACTTTCCTATGTGAAATCGGTTTCCTGACGTATTCCCTACCTCCCCACGAAATTTGAACGATAAGTTTTGAATCACCCTGTATACATTGGCACCGTATCTTCCTTTGAGTTGGGTTGGGTTGTTTTACCTCTGAGCGGCACTTTTTTGCACACCATGGTCTAAATGGCCAGGACACATGGACCCCGAAAGCTCAAAGAAGGTTGGGGGAGGGGACCAATTGGAACAGCTGTTGGGAAACAGATGGTAGCCTCTTGTAAAGGCCATCCAGTGTGTTCTTTAACGTGTACAGGGTATGGCTCTCCTGGGACCACGGCTTGTCCCATCCGACGGACGGCGGCCTTTCCAAGCCCATCGGGGTCCCCTACTGATCGGGGCAGGGCGGGGAATTTTGCGGAGATAAATCTCAACGCTGACCCAGCTGGAACTCGAATCTGGGAACTATAGATTACGAACCTGGTGCGCTACCGAATGAGCCACCACCGCTCCTAATAGGGAGAGTTACTATCATATGAGTATCACAATAATCATCACTAGCAATATTTTACATTAATTTCCTCAGTCACATTGGACTTAACTTTACAATCATTAATGTGAGATAAAATTTAATTCTTTTCTGCTATAATTATTTATTCATTCCTACAATCTACCTCCATGTCTCGTCTGTCTAGTGACTCTGGTGTTACGTTCGCGTGCTCAGTATCAAAATTACGTTTGGCGTTTAACCGTGAATTGTATTGCATGACACATGACACTTAATCAACACAAACAGATTTAAACGAAAGATCCTACTTTTCTCCATGAAGTTCTCGAAAAATCACTGTAGATGGCGCCAATGAGCAACACACGAACAAAGTTTTATAAAAAAAAAATACCAACTCGCATTTCGTTTTACATTTCGCGTTTGACACCAAGCTGTGATATCCACCTCCCGCCAGTACCTATTACCTTATGCTAACTGCTGTAGGTGCGCTTTCATGTGGGTCCTTTTTTGCGAGTTCTAACTAATGTCAGGAAATTATGCCTAACTAGTGGTTTGAATCTCGACACAATGGCCGCGGATTAAATATTTAATTATAGATAATACAAAAAGACGACCAATACTGTGCTCTCGATCTAACCTGGTTGTCTGTCTCGGCAAATCGAACTCAGGCCTACGCAGGCCACCAAGCAGGACGCAGCTTCGTTAATTCACACAAAGAATAATTCCCTGACTTGACTGCTGTAGCCGAGTACCACGCTCTCCGCGGAGGGGGTGGCTCAGTTGGAAGCGCGCCAGGCTCATGATCTGTAGTTCCCAGGTTCGAGTCCCATCTGGGTCAGCGTTGAGATTTATCTCCGCAAAACTCCCCGCCCTGCCCAAGGTCAGTAGGGGACACCGATGGGCCACCGTCCATCGGATGGGACGTTAAGCCGTGACCCCGTGTGTGGGAGAGCCATACCCTGTGCACGTCAAAGAAACGCTGGATGGCCTAGACAGGAGTCTACCATCTGTCTCCCAACAACTTTTATTAATCCTAGATATGTACAGACGCTCAAAAAATATCCGCACACTATGGTTGATTACAGAATTCAGAAAAAATATCTAGCAACCTTCGTGTTACGTAACACGAAGGTTGCCAGATCACTGATTTCTAAAAAAAGTCGTTGCCAGATATTTTTTTCTGAATCCTCTAATCAACCATAGTGTTCGGATACTTTTTTGAGCGACTGTACTTCATAACGTTACCTATACAATATAAGCATGATGACGGTTATTAATTATTCTTTATATGGCAATGTTGACTGTATCAATCAATACAAATTAAAACGAAATATACCCAGCTAAAGTAACTGAATACTTGAGCGCTGGTGTATAATTAAAATAAAAATACAAAAATTTAACACATAATTAAATTTTTTCAAAGTAGCCAGTATATATGCTATATAATTCCTAGAGAAATGAATGAAATTTCTTACCAGAATCGGCGATTGCCTCATAAGTCACTTCTAACAATATTCTTTGATCCGCAGGAAGACCATTAGCAACTAGAGGATAGATTCCAAAAAATGAGGCATCGAATTTTCTCAGATCCTTAATGGCATTCATTAAATTTGTCAATACCCCTAAAATATCAGAAAAGAAATTAAACACAGATTAGTATACATATATTCATGCAACATGTCATAACCACACTTATTTCAAAATGACATAATTTTTTTTCACTCGCTTCTGCCCATCATCATCATCATCATCCTCAAGCAGCCATGGGCTACGGAGGTCCAAAAAAGGATCCATAATCAAGCTCAGAGCCTTATTTCAGTCCAGTCGAATTATATGGTCAGCACCAGGACTCTGTGTGGTTGACCACTCCTCAGCAGGGTAGAAAAAAAGAGAAGTAGCCATAGTTGTCCAGATCAGTAGGCCATGCTAATCTGGCAGCCCTCAGCTTCCGTTCCCTTCCACAAGAGAGTATCTCTTTTGAAAGGTATTAACGGCTTGCACCACGAGAAGGCGGAGTCGGACATTAGGTGCTAGGCATGGACAGTTCTATGCATCATCACAGGGGATTGGTGCATAGCTCTCCCATAAATTATCTTAAAAATGTTCAGATATATTGAAATGTAATAGATCAGGGGTCGTCAGCGCAGTGTCAGTGGTGAATAATGGCGCCTGCATGCATTCACTAGTTTTGTCCGCTGTTCAAACTTATTCTTGCGAATATTTCTTTTTCAAACACGAAATATTTGAAATGCAAATAGTGATGGGAATATGGAATTAGGACTTTGGTAAATCTGGACGGATGGAATTATAATTACGAACATTAACTGTGATTTTTTCTTCAGGACCTTTCGTCTTCAGAACAAAATACAATACGCATCTGGTTTTTAAAATTGGGAAGAATAAGAAGAAAACTTCAGACGATGATGATCTGCTGACTATGGAAGTTCGGACTATTTTAACATGAACAGAAGGTCCGAGATATTAGAACTTGAACAGAAATATTAGATACAAAGAGCTCTTCAAATCGTCTTCAATTTCTGATATTTTTGAATTTTGTTCTACGTAACTCTCTGAGTAATTACTCTACATTTTGACCAGTATTCACCATCATATTGAAATGAAATTTGCACATAAAACCGTAGCGTGATATTGTACATATATAATAAAAAAATTAGTACATAACATAAAAAATGGCAGCGTGAATAGCTGTTAGCAAGAGTTATTAACTATTAGTTTAGATCAGCGCTGTCTAACTAGCGACCCGCGGACCGCTTTCGGCCAGCACAAGGATTTTTGTGGCCCGCGAACAAAATCAAGTTTTACTTGAAATTTTAAATAAATATCAGTAATCCACCTTATACTTTTTTGTCATCTTACATTACTTTACTTGATATGCAATCTTCAACTTACTCATTCTATAAAGTTTACAAAACATTCCTAAGCCGATCGGCAAACTTCTGAAACCTTTTAAGAGCGGTGCGGCGTCATCAAACAAATGTTTTTATGAAGCTGCAGTAATAAGAATCATCTAAGGACAGCACGAATCGCTCTCACTGCGCATGCATATGGCATGCATTGTCGAATGTTGCACTGTATTGTGCACCAGGAGACATTGTGTGGCATTTCGCTGAGACTAAACGACGTAATGGAAAAGGTTGTCAAAATTATCAATTTAATTCGTGGCGGAAATCGTTCTCTTTGAACACAGAAAATTTAAAGCTTTTTTGGACGAACTGCATGCTGAGTTTTGCGATCTGCTTTTACATAACAATATTCGCTGGTTAATGCCTCAAGAGATATTTTACAGTTCGAAAAGAAATTCATCTTTTTCCCACAGAAGTGGGCACCGATGAAGATTTAATAGCAAGTTTTGTTGATGAAAATTTTCAATGTTCACTTGCTTTCCTAATAGACATTACAGATTATTTAATGTTTTGAATAAATCCTTACAAGGAAAAGATGAAAACGTGTGGTGTCTTTATAATCATGTTACTGGGTTTAGCAGGGCTCCCACATCCTGAAGCGGGCCCCCAGGCCAGGATCTTTGGCGGGTCTCCCTACCTACCGCTAAGGTTAAGGGCAGCGTGATGCTCTACAAGCTTTAGGATAAAATAAGCCAGCTTAAATGATGACACAAAAGTAATATCTATATTTATTAAAAAAACTTATATGGATTTACATAATAAAAACTTACAATGATACCAAAAATTATCTCAAAGTATATTTTCTAGCTTTGGTCGTCGCAAATTTTTCAATAACTTCAGTAAAATCAACTTGCTTAGCTAAATCATTTTCGATGCACAAAATTGGCAGATGATTAAGTCGCTCTTGACTAGTTGTGTTCCTTTGCCATGTTATCAATGAATTTGTCAGTCTGATGAAGGATCTTTCAGCTGAAGAAACAGTAACTGGTACTGTACAAAACAATTTAATGTGAGGCAGATATTGGCAAATATACCTTGCAGTTTTTTGTCGTAAATTGCGTTCAGAAGTCTAATCGGGCTTCTTTCAGTGACGAAAACTGTCTTGTGAATACTTTTAAGGTAAGGGATTTCGTGCAGTAAGTCTTCTGACACATCTTTCTCATATGTATTTACAAGTTTTGCTGCTTTTGCGGTAAGGTGACCATCGTTTAAGTTCTGGAAGTTCAAAGTGGGTGAGAATAATTCACATATGGTATCTGCTGCTTCAAATATTGTCTTTGAATCATTGATAATAAAATCCAATACTGGGTAAACTACGGAAATTCTGGAATCTTTTTCAGGTTCTATAGAAATTTTTCAGATTTTGGGAAATTGAGGTTCCATTCCACTCAGTGTGATGAGGGGAAAATGTAATGTGCCTAATGAAATAACTAATTTTAGTTTGATGGACAAAACAAAAAATCAGTATGTTATAAAGTCGCTTTTTGTCTTCTGTTCATTTCACTTAGGTAGCCGACCCGCCACCCCGGACCCCGCCTAATCCGGGGCCTCCCAGGCTGCAGACCTGTCAGCCTCCCCCCCCCCCCCCTTTGTGGGGGCCATTGGGTTTAGAAACAAACTACAATTGTTGAAGTCAAATTTGCAGGAAAATAATTTAAATCATTTTGAAACTTGTAAAGAGTTCTACGAAGAAATTAAGCAACTCAGTAAAACAGTTAATTTTTAAATATTTGTTCCTAAATTAGATATCCTAATTGAAGATTTTAATAGAAGATTTTCTCAATTTGATGACCTTAAGCAAAGTTTATATTTATTCAGTAATCCATTAAATATTGATATTAGCACCGTAGATCCTAAATATTAAATGGAATTATGTGAACTTTGCCGACCAAATTATTGCATATAATAGAGAAACAGGAATAAAATTGTTCAAACTTTTGCCTAGAGACAAATATAAAAAAAAATGAAAAATTTTGTACTTCAAATAATTTCTATGTTCGGAAGTACATATATCTGAAGCGCGCATTTTCTGATATGAAATATATAAATTCAAGATAC
Source organism: Ryuthela nishihirai (assembly GCA_038380435.1). Lineage (NCBI taxonomy): Eukaryota > Metazoa > Arthropoda > Arachnida > Araneae > Heptathelidae > Ryuthela > Ryuthela nishihirai. The sequence continues at coordinate 71,808,022 of JAWZYU010000008.1, read as the reverse complement.
AGAAACTGGTTGAAAGACTCTACACTTGAACATATACTTTGGCTCGCAACAACAAATATCGATATGGACGTAAAAGAAATTATTGCCCAATAAGTATGGCCACAATGCTCCCATTAATTTTATTAAATATTTGATAAGGTTTAGAAAATTTATATTGGTTTTTTTATTACTTATTATTTTTCGTATAAATAAAATAATTTTTGAGGTTTATTATTGCTTATTATTTTTCTTATAAATAAAATAATTTTTTGAGGTGACATGAACTGACTTTTCAATTACCTATCCTATTCTATTTTTTTGGCCCGCGAAATATTGGCAAAGGAAAAAATGGCCCGCCGTCTTAGAGAAGTTGGACAGCACTGGTTTAGGTAATCCATTTCCATTTGCAAAATTGATTTTTGTATTTATTAAATAATTCATTTGCTATTTGTTTCACTATTTAGAACTCACGCACGGTGTTGTGAAATAAAAATATTGATAACACCTGCAACAATATTAATTTAGCAAACTGCTTGCTCTTCAGATTTGAAGAATTCACAAGATAAATGGGTGCAAAGGACAAACGGACAATTGATGGTGATATAATAAATAAATAATAATTAATAAATAAATAAGAGCTTCTTTAGCCATCAGCATTTGAAGGTATTGGAGTGGCCAGGAAATTCACCCGATCTAAACCCCATTGAAAATTTGTGGGCCATTATTAAAGCGCGCATATCTAAGATGGATTGCACGACGAAAACCAAAATGATAGAAAGTGTTTTGAAAGTGTGGTACCACGACCCTGAAGTGAAGGAGTTATGTGGAAAGCTAGTGGCATCAATGGTTGAGAGGATGAAAGAAGTAATTAAAGCTAAGGGGGGGTCACATTCACTATTAACTACACTACTAAACAAATAAATATTTTAGTTGTGTCTTTGTTACTGCATTTTCCTATTGTCCCAACTAATTTGCACAGTCCTGTATGCGTATGGGCAACATGGCCAAACCAACGCAGTTTTTCTCTCTGCACAAAATGTTGCTCAAAGGAGGTGGATGACTCCTTCTAACCTTATCATTCCTTGCAAAGTCAAACCACATAATGCCCAAGATACTCCGCAAGCATCTAGAATCAAAGGCATCAAATTTCTTGTTATCCTGTTTACAAGTTGTGCATGTTTCGCAACAGTAACTAAACTTAGAAAGAACCAAACTTTGGTCTTTAAGTGTACACGCCTATTTTTACACACTTTACATAGATTCTTAAAAGTCCCAGCGGCAATTCCTATTCTACTATATATCTCATGCCGCACATCACTAGTATCTGTTCCATAGCTCCAAGATAATTAAACAGCTCAAGAGTGCAGTCAACCGAAGCAACTAAAACACCACCTACCTGACCAATTTTCATCACTTTAGGGTTTTCTCTCTTTATCACTAAACCTACTGTATTATCACTCTCATGAAGAGCCCCAATGAAAGAATTCATCTCATCAACATCCTTAGCCAACAAGGCCAAATCATCTGCATAATCTAAATCAGAAATTTTGAAATCTCTAGGCCATTTTTGGCCAAACACTTTCCATTGCAAATAATTTCGCATAACAAAATCAATAGCCAGACTAAAGAGAAAAGGAGGCAAAATGCACCCTTGTCTAACTCCACTAACAATGCTAAACCAATCACTATAAGCTTTACCAACTCTCATACACGACTCAGTGTTATGATAGAGAGCATTCATTACACTAATTAATTTGTCAGGTATTCTATACGATCTAACGATCGACCACAAATTATGTCGATCAACAGTTCTAAACGTTACTTAAGATCTAAGTGAAAATGTTTACTCAATGCATCCCTTATCACTTCTGAATCCACACTGTTCATCAAGCAGTTGTCCATTAACAAAATTCTCAATTGTATTAAGTATAATTATGCAAAGAACTTTACCTGGACAGAAAATAACTAAATCTCTTATAATTATCAGAAGTACTGCGATCACCTTTTTAAAAAATCGGGAAAATGACAGCTCTAGTAAAATCACTGAAATAATTTTGTTTCCTTAAATAATTGTCCATCAACAAAATTCTCAATTGTATTAAGTATAATCATGCAATTAACTTTACCTGGACAGAAAATAACTAAATCTCTTATAATTATCAGAAGTACTGCGATCACCTTTTTAAAAAATCGGGAAAATGACAGCTCTAGTAAAATCCCTATAACAAAAATTGTCCATCAACAAAATTCTCAATTGTATTAAGTATAATCATGCAAAGAACTTTACCTGGACAGAAAATAACTATATCTCTTATAATTATCAGAAGTACTGCGATCACCTTTTTTAAAAATCGGGACAATGACAGCCCTAGTAAAATCCCTAAGGACAAAGTTTATCATAAAAAATATTGAGAATTTCAATCAGCCATGTGACAACACAAATATTCCCAGCTCTAAGCATTTCAGTGGTGATTTAATCCACTCTTCGGGATTTATGCAGTGTTAATGTAAAGATAACCAAAGTGATATCGGAATGTGATATTGGGACATCATTAAAGCCAGTAATGCATCTATGCAAATTACAAACAATGGTAGTAGAAATAATCACATTGTTTATGCTTCTCTGAAATGCTCAGCTCACCTAGACATTACATAATTCTCACCTTCAACCGTCTTACCATGTTTATCCCTCAATCCCTGTGTACTTGTCTGTTTCTTCAGGCACAAAACATTAACAATGTGGTACAATCCCCTGCTGTTGCGCTGTCTAACTGCTTCCTGTGCTTTATCAGCCAAGCTATCAAGCGAAAGATTCTTATCAGCTGTTAACTAATCTTTCACCCTTTATTAAGCTCGTTGTAATGCTGTCTGTTAGGACTAGCAGGGTATTGATTCATATTAATCCTGCGCTTTCTTCTTTCAGAAATAAATTTCATCGCCTAATCACTGAAATAATTTTGTTTCCTCTGTTCCCTTTTACCCAAAAGAGTACTGTTGGTTTCAAGAAAAGCCTGTTTAAACTGATCCCATTCTTTCTCAACTTCAGCCGTAAGCAAACCACGATTGTCATAATAACTATCATGGCATTCTTTGGCTCTCTCTGTATCTTTCAGACCTTCAGTGTTACAGCCAATTTTCCTAACCTTAGCACAACATTTCTTAAGCTTCAGCTGCAAGACACTTTTGACCAGGTAATGGTCAGACCCATTTTTTCGGCTCCCATTTATGATCAGCTAACTGGCCCATTTGCTGTTAATTAAAATATAATCTATTATAATCCTGTGCTACCCATCAGATGAAACCCATGTGTATTTATAAATGTTCCGGTGGTTGAAGTATGTGTTATTTTTCGCAAACCATTAAGTTTATTTATCTGTAGAAGACGTTCCCCATTGCCATTGGAACTACCAATGCCAAAGGGACCTAAAACTCCTGCCCACAGGTCAGAGTCAGTACCAACTTTAGCATTGAAGTCATCTGCAGTAATATAAGATAATTTAATGTCACTTTAATTTTAGTTAATTTTTCTTATTTCATCGATTTGATTATTATGTATAATTGTTTAATATATCCTTTAATAAAGTTTATTTCCTATTTCAAAATTTAATTTTTTTTTTACATAACGACCTAAAATCTGAACTGATATATAAGTAATTATCACATTGTTTTGGCCATCTCTCTGAATTGATTATTTTGCTCTAAGTAACAAGGATCTGTTAAAAGCAGAGAATAAAATGTTTTTTAAAAATTATTTATGTTTTTCTAAACCTTATTCTGTTTTCCAGTTGCTTTATAAATAGGATTATTCCAATATTTGAATATTAATGAACTCAAACACACATATGCACAGCAGGCTTGTACCGAGGATTTAGTTCCAGGGGGCGGTCAGAGAATTTACTTTTGGGGTGGCTCACAAGAATTTTGTTCGTTTAAGGGGAGGGGGATGTCTCACAATGACACTTGAGTAAAGTTTCACAATTACCAAAATATTCCACTGAAGAGGAAAGATTAAAATGATATTCTATATGTGGTAGGATTTTATAGTTTTTTCAATCTATTCTTTGTGTCGTACATAAAATACGATAACAGTTTTGTGTTTCAAAGCAGGTAGACAAGTTTGAGGCTTCATATAAAAACGAAATAGATACCCCCTCAAGCAGCTACTTGCCACAGAGGTCTGACAGGAGCCTGTCAGTTTATATGCCATAGTAGAAGGTCTGTGAGGATGGCAGGACCTCAGCAGAAAAACAACACAAACGTCCAAGCCACGTACCCGGGGCTCGAACCCAGGTCCCTTAGATCAGTAGCCAAGCACGCTAAAGACTCGGCCATGGGACGGCACGCGATTTCGTATAAGACGATATTATTTGCGGGGAATGTATCCGTCCCCCCCCCCCCCGCTTACCTCCGGGTACGTCCTTAATGCGCACAATGTCTATATTATTTTCGAAAAGCAATTCGTTTTTCTTATGTGAATGCCAACAAAAATCTCCATCCAAATATTAATTCTATAAGAAATTAATGAGCTAAGGAAATCGATTTCCATATTCTTGATTTTCCAAAGACTTAGCAGGGAGTATAATATGATTAATGACAAGACCTAGATGTTCCACAATAATGCATTATACCTATTGCGATAATGCCATGTTTTACCACTATCCAACGTCGCGGTTGAACAGTACTATAGAGTAGAGAGTATAAGGATATACCAGCTCAATGTTCTGTCAAAAGCTAACCATAAAACTATATTATAAGGGTTGGGTTGTTTTACCTCTGAGCGGCACTGTTTTGCACAACATGGGCTAAATGGCCAGGTCACATGGACCCCGAAGGCTCAGAGAGGGTTGGGGGAGGGGATCCACTGGAACAGCTGTTGGGAGACAGATGGTAACCTCCCGTCAAGATCATCCAGCGTGTTCTTTAACGTGCACAGGGTATGGCTCTCCCGCACACGGGGCCACGGCTTAATGTCACATCCGACGGACGACAGCCTTTTCAAGACCATCGGCGTCCCCTACTGAACGTGGGCAGGGCGGGGAATTTTGCGGAGATAAATCTCAACGCTGACCCAGCTGAGACTCGAATCTGGGAACTACAGATTACGAGCCTGGCGCGCTACCGACTGATCCACCCCGACCCTATATCATAAGGAGTTAGGATTTTTCACTGTTATGAAATCTGCCACCCAAATATTTCATTGGTGATTTAACAAATGGTGAGACAATGTCACTCTTACGAAATTAACTACCAATGGTTTTATGACAGAGATGAATAATATTGATCCTATTTAAACTCCTTCGATATATTTCAACTTTATTTTTCGAAAACACGAAGGCCACCGTTTAATTAGTTTTGTCATGTCAAATGAATTTGACAGGAAAAAAAACTTTAGATCTTTCGTCTGCCTTCCCTACAACCCAACTCTCGCATTCAATTCTTTTAAAGGCTCTGTTACCATAATAATCAAAACTGTTTCAAAATCTGATAAAACCAATGTGGATTGTTAAATTTAAAGTATGGTGGAAAAGTCATAACGAAGAAGACAGTAATCAAAATAAACATGGTTCTTTAGGACTGTCTTAGAAAAGAGCTAATTTGGTTTCTGTTCATTCTGATTATCTAGTATGCTGCACTCTAACTCTCTCTTTTTATTACAGTCAATAACAAAAATATGGAAAAATATTATTTGATAATATTTTGAGGTAAATATTTTTAACTTCAAGATGACATTGAATAAGTAACAAAAAATACTTACTCTCTGGCCAACGGTCGTGAGCTTGTGAAGAAAAGTTTTTCTTATTATACAGTCCTTCTGCCAATTCATTGACGTTATCAGCATTTGGAAACCTTCCCGCCATTCCTGTTATGACGACGTCATCTTCATCTGAACCATTGCAGCAATATTGGGCGCTCGATTCCCTTCGATTATTCATTCTCCCTGAGTTCAAAGTCGAACCAGTGGCTATTGAAAATTCAACAAGAATATGTTTCGAATTATAATGTAATTCAAATAGTTTGGAAACGTACTGCTAAGAAATATAATAAAAATAAGAATGCTGGAATAATTAGTTTTCCTTTTTTTTTATTTAAACGCAATATTTTAAAAAATAATTCGATTTTTTACAACCAAAAACACTACGTAATGCACTTCGACATTAACAGGGAGAATTGTTTTAAAATATAGACGAGAATAAAAAAGTTCAGCTATTGTTCCTTGACATAGGTAAAGCACTTGATTCTGTAGACATTGCTTTTGCATAAGCTTTCTGTTTGTGGTGTTACAAAGAATGCTTATGAATTTTTTGAAAGTTATCTCTATGACTGAAAACAAGCGAATAAAATTAACGATGAAATAAGTGAGATTATGTCATTTAGAAAAGAAAAACCTCAGGCGGTGCAGTTTCGTTCTTAATCTTTATTAATGGCATTTGTGAGTTAGTTTTAAATGGTTTTTCGTTTGCTATGCAGATGATATGTCAATAGTGTATTCTTCTGATACTATATTTAATATGAACTTAAACATTGAGAATGATTTAATCAAGATTGATACATGGCTGAAACTAAATAAATTATCTTTAATATCTCAAGCTTTTATATTTTGAGGATAAAACTGATTTTGAATTTAATATTTAATATCATTATTTAAATTGTTCTAATATGATAAATTATAACATTCTGAATATTAACAGAATATGTACCTTTAACTATATAGGCGTGGAATTTGACTCCAATTTATAATTGAAAAGTAATGATCATAAATTAACTAAAAGATTGAGACATATTTTGCACAAATTTTATTTTGTAAGAAAAATTCCCCCCCCCCCCACACACACACCCACACACACAAAAATTTTTTTTTTCTTATCACATTTTGTTATTCATAGGTGTACTCAAATATACAATCTGGAATTAACAGTTGGGATGTAGATTATTTTCACAATTTAAACTTTCCATTCACAAAAAATTGTGAATTTGCCATTTTAGTTATTTTAATATTATTCATCATATATTCTTTTTCATAATTTCAGAAAAATACATATTTTTTATATAAATAAAAATGGTTGTCTCAAAAATAATTAAGCTTTTAATACCAGACAAACCGGAGTTTTATGCAGCGTACCACTAGCCGAAAAGGATATTATGGAAAAACACTTTTTCTTCCTCGTATCAAAATTATTTAATTCACTTCCTTCCGAATAGAGGTGAAAAAATCTTCATATCCTTAAAAATAAACCATGTACACATGTTCTTAAGCTTACTAATTTTGAAAAACTGTTTGGATGACGTTTCTCTTCTGATTTTTACTACGTATGCTTATTTTTTGTGATTATTGTCTCCAAGTTTCACGTGGAAGATATGCATGGAGTATGGACGGAATTTTATACTCCTTGATTCTGTATTAGATGACACTTTTTTTATTTATTTTATTTGATTTGCTTTAATTATTTTATATATCCATCAATGTATACTTTTGTAATCTTGTGTGGAAATGTTCGAAGGAAATAAATTATTATTATTTTTTAAGAAATACACGTTTAAGCGGTACAACTCTTTACAGGGGACTCGTAAGTAGCTAGACTGTAACAAGATTTTCACAACATTCTCTTTGAAGAACAATAGTGGCTAATTGAAATATAATTAATAAAGTTAAACGAATCCAAAAAATCTACATAATATCAAAGTAATTAAGTATTTATTTAGTATTATAATAAATACTATCTAATCTTCAGCAACATAAGATTTCTTCTCGTCAGATAATTTTCCATCCAAAATAAAACTATGGAAGCGAGGATTCAGTCCAAGCATTCACCGAAGTTGAATCCTGAAATTCTTCAAAATTTCGCAATACAAAATTAGATATTTAATGTATAGTGATTAAACAGCACTATAACGCTCAGCATAATAAGTGTCTGCTATCAGGGAATAATAGTTCTGTTGTTCTATTAAAGAACTCGGGAAATAGGTGTCCAGTCAGTCTAGTAATGCAAACCACAAAGGTGTTGAAAATTTGTATCATATAACATCAAACACACTGAATAAAATTTCTTCAGTTTAGGAATTTCCTGATAATTCGTGCTTTATGTACTAATATTGTATTTTGTATGTTTGATATTAATTTATATTTAATATTTAAATCTGCAAGATAGTGTTTCAATTTCTTTGTCCCAAACCATTTTACAGATAACACTATTGGAATGATTATAATGGATTTTAGATCAAGTAGTAGCTGCAATTCATATTTTAGCTCTTCGTATTTTCTGATTTTTTTCTCCTTCTCCTCTATGCAAATTATCAACAAGAGGTAACAGCTGTTTTTTTCCAGTAGGTTCATGTGAACTATATGTTGTCAATTTATAATTTGGTTTACATTATTCTATCAGTGGATTATTAGTAACCACACTATCAGTAATAATAGTTCTATCCCAAAAGAAATTGTAGAAAATTTATTTTCAAATATTTTATCAGGTTTATATTTATAATATGGAATTTTTTTATCTATTAGATGGGAATTATATGCCACTTCTTGATGAATAATTTTTAGATTTAGGCCTTAGTAGATATTTTGTATTAGTTAACAATAGGCATGCAGGGGAAATATGCTACTTACTTTAAATAGGCAATTTGCATAATCTATAGTTATCCTCAATGCTGTTTCAAATAATATATATACTTTTTAATTTCTTGTATTTTAACTTCATCTTGAATTGCTTGGATGAATCATTCCGTGTCGCTGAAAATCTTACTATGTTTAAGCCATGCTAACGAAGTCTGTAATCAATGTCATCAGAATAAGGATTATTTGCATATCTTCCATGTAATGCCTTTTGCTTCCATAAATATTTTCTTTCAGCAATGGTTTCAGTATTTCATAGTTATCATCATTCATGTGTAGTGGGGGTATAACTAGTATCACATTGTTTTAAAAATTGAGTAATACGGTTGTGGTATTTAGCGCAAATGCAGTGACGTAAATTCTGGATTTCTTTGTTGCATAGATATTTCAAATCCAAAAGTCCTCTACCACCTGAATTACGTGGTAGATAAAGACTAATAACTGAGAGCATGTGGGTGATGAAGTCTATATTTTGTGAATAATTTACGAGTTTTGATATTTAAATCAGCTAAATCAGTTTTTGTCCTGTGTATTATTCCAAACGAATATGAAATGGAAGGTAAAGCCCATATATTTATTGCTCTTATTTTGTTTTTAGCAAAAAGTTCTGCTTTTAAAATCTTCTCCAAACGTCTTATATAATCCTTACGAGAAATATCTTTCACTTCCTTATAGTTTATATTTAGTAATTGATTTATACCAAGATATTTATAATTTTTGTTGTTTGGTAGTTCTGTAATACATGTTTTATTCATAAGTGTCATGGGGGGGGGCGGGGGGGGCTCAGTTGGTAGCGCGCCAGGCTCGTAATCTGTAGTTCCCAGGTTCGAGTCTCAGCTGGGTCAGCGTTGAGATTTATCTCCGCAAAATTCCCCGCCCTGCCCACGGTCAGTAGGGGACACCGATGGGCTTGGAAAGGCCGCGGTCCGTCGGATGGGACGTTAAGCCGTGGCCCCGTGTGCGGGAGAGCCATACCCTGTGCACGTTAAAGAACACGCTGGGTGGCCTTGACGGGAGGCTACCATCTATCTCCCAACAGCTGTTCCAGTGGGTCCCCTCCCCACAACCTTCTCTGAGCCTTCGGGGTCCATGTGACCTGGCCATTTAGCCCATGGTGTGCAAAAAAGTGCCGCTCAGAGGTAAAACAACATAACACAACACAAGTGTCATGTTATTAATTTTTTGAATTTTTCCTGATTTAATATTCAATATCGAATATTTTTCCAATCCAAATTCTAAGCAAATTGCTTTACTAAATAATTAACACTTTCTAATAAGCTTTTTAACTGAATATAATTAGAACTGTATAATTTTAGATAATCCATGTAGAACAAATGATTTTTTTTTCTGTACCTTAATAAGCCTTAATTTTATATCCATAAGCTGAATTATTCAAAATTTTAGTTTTTCCATAACGATATTAAACATTCTCCTAGAAAAATACCTCTGTCTATCACAATTGTATCAGATACGTAAGAAGTACTGTTCGAATAATGCAATAAATTTGTTTTCCATTTTGACGTGCAACATTTGAGAAAATCAGAGTACAATAATTTTTATATGATTGAATTACTCTCAGTAGCCAAGAGATAGAAAAGTTTTTATGGTCAATCCAGCAACTGACACTTCTTATTTTTTCACATTTTACTTGGTTACAGATAACATTATCGAATATTTTCTGCAACCATTTTGTTCCAATGTTAATATATTATTTTCTTCTAAATGATGATTTATTTTTCTTGTTGTAATAGACGTAATTAATTTATTTAAATATTAAAACACATGTGAAAGGTCTGTAGTTCTTCGGGTTATCCAAACCAGATATAGATTTAGGTTTCAAAACTGTTTGACCTGACATGAAGAAATTTGTTAATAAATCAGGATATTTTAAGGCTTCTTGATACTGTGCAATTAATAAATTATGGATCGATGTAAACTGTTTAATCCAGGAATTTTGTGTTTTATCGTTACCAGTGCATTTCCAATTATGTGCCTTTTTTAGCGCATCCTTGAAATCATTTATTGTTTTCTGTATTGGAGACATTTCACTAATAATTCATCCAAAAACTGATTCAATTTCATAAGTCAATAAGCATTTTCATCGTGATACATAGGTATTGACCAAATATTAAACCAAAAATTAACAAGATCTTGTTTATCTTCAATATGGTCTGCTGTAGGTGTATCAATAATATCAGTTTACAGAGTAGTATAAAATTTCTTTCGATTATGTAAAAAGAGTTTATTCTAGATCTCACTATGCAACTTACATATTTTTATTCTTTTGCCCGGAGAAAGGATGGTCCGCTTTAATATATCAATATAAAAACCAATATGTTTCTGTAAGTTAGGCTAGGATAATTTTAACTTTAATTAGTTAACAGTCTGTTTATAAAATATTTTCGTTTTATGAGTATGACATCCTTTTGATAGGTAAAGAGTTTACTTATTTTAATTCTAATTTCTTTAATCTTATCTTTTAACCTCTTTAACCATTTAGGTGATTCTTGTTCATTTTTTAAATCACATTCATTAATTGCTTGACTGATTAGTTTATAGCCTAGAGCAGTGGTTCTCAACATTTTACGTTTCACTTACGCCCTGGAAATGTGTATGTAACTGGTGTACCCCTTGTATAGATAGATAAAACTATAGTTATAGTATAACAATGGGAATAAAATAAAATATATATATCAGTGGTTCTCAACCTTTTATGCTTCACGTACCCTCTGGAAATGTGTATGTAACTGGCGTACCCCTTGTACAGATAGATTAAACTATAGTTATAGTATAACAATGGGAATAAAATAAAATATATATATCAGTGGTTCTCAACCTTTTATGCTTCACGTACCCCCTGGAAATGTGTATGTAACTGGCGTACCCCTTGTATAGATAGATTAAACTATAGTTATAGTATAACAATGGGAATAAAATAAAATATATATATCAGTGGTTCTCAACCTTTGATGCTTCACGTACACTCTGGAATGTGTATGTAACTGGCGTACCCCTTGTATAGATAGATAAAACTATAGTTATAATATAACAATGGGAATAAAATAAAACATCTATATATACACATTAAATTTTGTACTCATTATTAATGACGTTGAGAACCCCTAGCCTAGAGTTTCACAAGCTGTACTAGCATAGCAGTATATCAAATTATATGTATTTTTTAAAGTTTTTGTTTCTTAAATATATTGAACAAATAAATTACCAAAATAACTGTAGATGAAAGTACCAATAATACAAAGAATTAATAATTACTATATATGAAATTAGATTGGTTGGTTGGTTGTTTGGGGTTTTAAGGCGCATTGGCAGCTGAAGCCATAATGCGCGAGACGAGATAAATAGAAAAGAAACGGAACCCACAACCAAAGTTAAAAGCCAATAGAGTAAAAGGTAAAGGACAAAACCAACAGAGATAAAAAATACAAGAAGAAGAAATATGTATAAAGCAATAAATACAAAGATATAAATGGTAAAAGCAACCCAGGTGTAAAAGACCTAGGCTGAATAGGATATAAAAGAAAAATCCATAAAATTACAATCTGTTAAAATAACCTGTAAAACGTAAAAAGGTAAATACAAAAGGTAAAAAAAAATAGCCGAGTGTAAGTGGCTCAGCCGTAAAATTGTGGAAGGTAAAAAATAAACGTCTGTGGAGGTTAAAAGCCGGACAATGAATTAAAATATGTTTAACAGTTAAAATGGCGTCACAAAACTCGCACATAGGTTCGTCGTCCGCCTTAAGACGAAAATAGTGTGTCAGAAACGAGTGACCTAAGCGGAGCCGAGCAAGTACAACTTCTTCCTTGCGATTCCTGCGAAAACAAGACTGCCACGGTTTGACAATGGTCTTGATCTCGAAAGCTTGTTAGCAACCTGTTCAGACCAAGATCTCTGCCACAGTGCCCGGAGCTCGATGGAAAAACGCTTCCGTAAGTCCAGGTAAGGAACCGGCAGCGGGGAGCCAGACAAGGGCGTGGCTGACTTGGTAGCAGTATCTGCCAAATCATTGCCCCTGATCCCGACGTGACCGGGCACCCAACAGAAGAGAACGGTGGTTGTGGCTACCAGGCGATGGAGCTTCCGGCGGATCTTGGAGAGAACAGGGTGAGGCCGATGCGTCACCGAGATCAAAGCCTGTAGCAAGCTAAGCGAGTCGGTGCAAAGCGCACACATACGATGATGCTTAGTTGCTATGTGGTCCAAGGCATTGCTAATAGCATGCAACTCTGCAATGAAGATGAAACACTACTGTGGGATCTGGTCTGCAATGATCACATCACAGCAGACCATGGCTGATCCCACAGATGTACCGGGTTGGGTTGTTTTACCTCTGAGCGGCACTTTTTGCATACCATGGGCTAAATGGTCAGGTCACATGGACCCCGAAGGCTCAGAGAAGGTTGGGGGAGGGGACCCACTGGAACAGCTGTTGGGAGACAGGTGGTAGCCTCCCGTCAAGGCCATCCAGCGTGTTCTTTAACGTGCACAGGGTATGGCTCTCCCGCACACGGGGCCACGGCCTAACGTCCCTGCCAACGGACGGCGACCTTTCCAAGCCCATCGATGCACCCTATTGACCGTGGGCAGGGTGAGGGGGATTTTTGCGGAGATAAATCAACGCTGACCCAGCTGGGACTCGAACCTGGGAACTACAGATTACGAGCCTTGCGCGCTACCGACTGAACCACCCCCGGCCCACAGATGTACCGGACTTCGAGCCATTTGTGCAGACAGGCAAGAAGTCCGGGAGCGCAGCACGATTGCTGGCAAAGAGTTGCCGATACACACAGTCGGGTGTAAATACGAAATTAGAAATAAAGCCTACGCTAAGCCAGAAAGCCTAATGAAGCCCTGAATTCCTAATAATATGCATATTTCAGAATCCAGTGAGTATGACACTTTCTCTTTTCTGTTTTTCAGTTTTTGTAGCATTTAAATTAATCGGTACCCTCTGATCATTAAAAGATATTTTTAAATTCCGAAAACATTATAACATTTCGGACAATTCGGTGAAAAGGATAAAATACGGAAGAATTAAAATTAACGATTGCTAACTACCTACATATCCTTCTTAATCCATTTACTGCATATTCCAATACGTTAAACATCAGGGATAAAAACATCAATTCTTTGATAAAGGTTGATAAAGAAAAAGATAAAATTGAAAAAAATGAAAATTTTTCAAATTTTTTTATGTATTTGTTTTATTATTTGAAATAGGTATGGTAAAATATATTGAAATAGTATCTATTCTAAGAAATTCCTTTGATAGTTGATATGATATGTTAAAAGAAAAGCAATTTTCTCTATGCCTGAGCTTTTTCTTTTCAGGTCCAAAGTAATTGATCAAATTTTACATTTTCTTAGTGGTAACTACTCTGATAAGCAGTCTTACCTACATTTTCTTGGCAGTTGTCGAAAAGCCTACAAATATACTGCTGAGCAAAACCGCAAGTATATGTCTCAACACATTGTTGGGAACATTTTATGTTATCAATATTATAAATCAAAATGTAGAAACAGACATATCTCCGATAATTAATAATAATTAATAAAATTGACTCTCCTAACTGTAACTTCTGCAGCTCCATACATATTGTTGAACACATTTTATTTGAATGTAATAAATATAATATAGAAAGAAAAGAATTCTATGAAAAGCTCATAAAATATGTATTACACAAATTAATTTAAAAAATATTCTGGAACCTTCTAAATCTAAACAAAAATACATGTCTTATTCTATATTAATTTCATACCTTAAAAAAATAAATATCTGAAATGCTCGTTAATTAAATTCTTATATATCTAAAATCAATCCAAAAAGTTTTATGAATGAGTCTACGAGGGACCAGAGTCCTCGTAGGAATATTCATGTTGGAGATACGTTACGCAACGCATATCTCCGAAAATTTAACCTTTGAATTCCACCTAATTATTAAAAGGCCGATGTAAGAAACGAAAAGCTAGACGTACTAAAGAATAGTTCAGAATTTCCACATAACAGTATACCGTAATTATTGGATTACGAAGGCAATATATCTTTTCTAAATTATTTTCTGTTAAATTTAAAGTAATGGATGATCAGTAGCGGCAGCTAGTGACTGAACCTATTGCAAACGTGGACTGAAAATAAGGGAAGAAGATAAACTTTCTAATAAAGTGATGGTAAATAAAATAAAAATTAAAAGAGTAAAGCAATGAAGTATAGTTTGAAATTAATCTGACTATAAATTATAATATATAGTCTGATAGCCTAACCTATATATGAAACTAATATATAAAATGCGAGTTAATATATTTTTAAGTGTTGTTGCTGCCTTTTTAGACTAGTTTTTAATAGGCATGTTACAAATCTAGTCTTTGAACGAACAAACAAATTCTTTTATAGGCTCTTAAATGCACATACTTAATGACGACTTTTGTTTATTCTTCTTGAATGATTATTTTCCAAAATAAATAGGTGGACGTGCAAAGTTAATGTGAACTCCTCTATTTTCCATTTTGTCTTGTCTGTAGCTACTCACCTAATCGGGTGACCTAATTCACCCGATGGGGCGGGGGTGGCTCAGTCGGTAGCGCGCTAGGCTCGTAATCTGTAGTTCCCAGGTTCGAGTCCCAGCTGGGTCACCGTTCAGATTTATCTCCGCAAAAATTCCCCGCCCTGCCCACGGTCAGTAGGGGACACCGATGGGCTTGGAAAGGCCGCCGCCCGTCGGATGGGACGTTAAGCCGTGGCCCCGTGTGCGGGAGAGCCATACCCTGTGCACGTTAAAGAACACGCTGGATGGCCTTGACGGGAGACTACCATCTGTCTCCCAACAGCTGTTCCAGTGGGTCCCCTCCCCCAACCTTCTCTGAGAATTCGGGGTCCTTGTGACCTGGCCATTTTAGCCCATGGTGTGGAAAAAAGTGCCGCTCAGAGGTAAAACAACCCAACCCAACCTAAATCCCTTGATTGGAATAAAAGCGTAAAACCAAAAAGCAAATCGCTAAATTCTGAAATATGCATATTAATTAATGCTAAATTTATTTAGAAAAAAAGCGGCAAAAAATTAATTGATGGGTATATAAACTTTTATGAAATGGTTGGAAGTGCCAACTTAATATTCAACTATTGTATTTGTCTTTCTATTCCTCAACGTAATCACACAAAGGTATATTGATTAATATCCGCGAATCTTTATAGTAAGGCAGTGAAGGTAATAATTTAATGCTCACGGTTACTTTTCTTTTTCCTTCTGTCTCTAACTATTCACCTAATTGTGAACAAATGGAGCTCTATCGATGGATACATTGCAGTATTTCAAATTGAAGAGTGGAGGTGCTAATTGAATGCTTTATATCCTATTTTTCATTCCATTTTTGGTTACGATTTTTGAATTAATTGTGTGCAATCAAAGTCATAAGTAACGGAAAACCTGGTTCTAGAAAAAAAAATACCAAGGTAGGCCAAGTTCCATACTTACAGAAAATATATAGGTTTTTTGATTTTTCTTTTTTCCTGTAGCACATTGTTCTGATTTTCGACTGATCGTTTAAAAGAAATGTAATTAAAAATTTCCTCTTTTAGTAAGATTCGTAAAATATACGTTTTCGTCTTACCGAAGTGCATTCGCTTAATTTTCGATTGAATCTTTTTGGAAAAATAGAATTATATACAACAGCAGCAACCAAAAAAAAACAACCCCACGTTATTGAGTTTCATATTAGATAGATATACCAAATATAGTTCTTGGTAGCTCGTCTCTGGAGTGCGTTCATTTAACTTCCGACTTGATCGTTTGGAAGAAATGAAATTAAAAAGCTGCGTTCCGTTGAGATCCAGATTAAAGAGAATGCACATATAAGTGTGTTGGCTTTTTTCTCCCGTTTAGTAAATTGACTTGATTTTCGACTGATTCTGTTAAGAGAAGTTAAACAAGGAAAAAAAATTGCTTTGCTGAAAATTGGATTAGAGACGGAATCGATAAATACGGTAGTTAGAATTTCCACACTTCTTCCGTTTCATATTTCATTGTTGTCTTCAGAGGGAATCATCGGCCTCTGAGGTTTTTTTTTTCGACAGTACATTGACTTTTGAAAGGGGGTTGATCAAGCTCAGATGTACTTTGTTTTACCATTTTTTAAATCTTTTCTAAACAAGAAGAGGGAAAATCTTCGGTTAGAACGTGGAGATAAATCTCAGCGCTGACACAATTCGGACCTGAGACTGGAAACAATAAACGAGACTAAAAGAGTCAAAACCCACGCCGAAACAATGACTGAACAATTATTTTAATATATTCTCAAACTAAGCGAAAAGCAATTACTCGTTATTTGCAAACAAGCTGCTCGAAGCAAATTACTGCTCGTTTCTTTTTTAGGCAGCTTATATTCAGTGAGCATTTTGCTCTTAATGTTGTACTGTCGCTCAAAAAAATATCCGAACACTATGGTTGATTACAGAATTCAGAAAATAATATGTGGCAACGATTTTTTTTAGAAATTAGTGATCTGGCAACCTTCGTGTCACGTGATTACAGAATTCAGGAAAAATATCTGGAGCGTGTACACCAACTGTACACGCTCCAGTTACCGTTCACAGCAAACTGTAGCGTGTGCAGTTACGCTCCAGTTTGCTGTGAATGGTAACTGCACACGCTCAATATTTTCGTGAGTGAGCCCACGCGATCTAGTATCAAAATAATATGACCACCTACAGTCGCTCAAAAAAGTATCCGTACACTATGGTTGATTTTAGAATTCAGAAAATATTATCTGGCAACGATTTTTTTAGAAATTACTGATCTGGCAACCTTCGTGTACGAAGGATGCGAAATCACTAATTTCTAAAAAAACATTGCCAGATAAAATCGTTTGCTATATAAGTAAATCTTTGCCAGATATTTTTTTCTGACTTCTGTAATCAACCATAGTTTTCGGATATTTTTTTACACGAAGGTTGCCAGATCACTAATTTCTAAAAAATCGTTGCCAGATATTTTATCTGAATTCTGTAATCAACCATAGTGTTCGGTTATTTTTTTGTGCGACGGTACACAGCCGACGTTTTTGTATACCGCGATTTTGTCTTCGGCGTCTTTGGATTCTGCGTTTTTCCGTCGGCTTCCGTCATGAAAACATTTTATTTTAAATCAAATATTTTATGATATTATCATTATATACCTGATTATCAAATATTTTATGATACTATCAAATTAATCTGATAGTAGAGACAATAACCTGTAATTTTCTCTACTATCAGAGTAGATATTTAGTTTATATTAATTAGTAGTTAAATTATTAGTGTTAGTTATTAAATGGTTTTTTCACCAAATCATTTTGATAAGATAAAGGTCTCAAAAGTAAGGAATGTATTAAGTTTCGAAACAAGTTCAGCTTTGAAATATTTAGCTCAGAATGAAAATTATGATGCAGCAATGAAACCAGTTGCTTTACTTATTGATCTGACACAGCTTTGATTCTCACTCATGGCATCACAAAATCTAGTCCATGCCCTGAGCAAAAAAAAATTATCCGAATATCAAAAAGCAACTGGGCATTCAAAGTCTTGCCTCAAAATTTTTGAAAATTTAAAAATTTGTTCTAAAGGGCATTGGAAGTCACTCCAAAGTGGTGTGCTTTTTGCTACCCAACCAGTCCTTGATTTGCAGCAACTATTTCTAGAGAAAGAAAAATTGTATTTTCTTCTTAACTTCTCGATTTTCCCAAGATTGACTTGAAAACCACTTTTCGAGTGTTCGTGCAATTTATCCGGTGCCTTCAGCATTACAACTTAAATGCAATTTAGAGTTTGTTTGCATTGCCAATATTTAAAATATGTACGAAATGGGAACTACGATGAAGACGACTGAGAGTTTTCAGCCGAATTCTTGGAGACTTCCAAAGTTTTAAACCACGCTGAAACACCCGAAATGTCACCAATAGTGCTACTAAAAAATTGGAATAAAGATTCAAATCTCTCATTGTCAGAAAAAAAAACGTATTATATCACATTTCAGGTTATATAATATCAAGAGTTCTTTTTAATGAAAAAAATTTGTTCTGAATGCTAACTTTAGAATAATTGCTTGCTTTCGGAGATAAATTAGAAATTCTTTTTAAGTTCGATAGATATTAATGAAATATTACAATTTGCATTCTTCGAATCTCCAAAAAGCTATAATCATGCCCTGTAACAGTAAACAATTAGAAAATTCCAATCTTATTTTAACGAATATTGCAAATGATGCATTTATGGTACAAATTTCAAAGTTTGCTGATGGATTGTGAGGGTTATGAAGTTTCCATTGGAAGATAATCAGTTGACTCATTATTCTCAGGGTGTGTGGGAAATGCAGCTTTTTTTTAAATTGATAACTGGAAAATTTTTTTTAGTGGATTAGTACTAATGAAATATTTCATTTGTAATTTTTAAAACTCTTAGGGAGTTTAAATATATATCTTCTAACATGATTAAATATGCAAACCACAAAACTTTAAATGGATGTTCCAGGTGATTTCTGAAATTGCGGTGTTAAATTTCGTGTGTGTTTTTGAAATTTCGATGTCGATAAATAGTTGAAAAATAGCAAAAATCTGACTCCTTTTCTCAGAGGTGTGTTGGAAAAGTAACTTTCAACATTTAAGGAATTAAATATTTTTATATTGTATAATTACTAATAAAATTCTACCATTTGCATTCCCTTCCCCCCATTTTCCATTAGCTCAAATCCAAGCTTTATAGGAGTGAAAATGCATGCAAACGAAAAGCTTCATGATCTTTGAAAACGAGATTTCCGTATGCGCCATAGAAGTTATAAGTTCTTCTACTTTCAGATTTGTATCCAATGAATTGAGAGGGTATTTTGTGTAAAAATGAAACCTTTTTCCATTCTACTTATCCTCTATATCATCCACGAATTTTGAGTTGTCCAAAATTAGCCTTTAATTCTTTCTGTTCAACTACATTCAGAATTATATGAAATAGTTTGATTTTTGCATTTGGAACAAACGCTTCAAGTTTTTTCATTTAAGCTGTTACATGTATATTCACTTATTTTAATGTTAAAAAACGTCTATTAATGTCTCATTTGTTTTGATATGACAGAAGTGAAATTTTGAAGTTAGCTGCTTAAGAAATTGAACTCGAAAGTAATATAAAATTAAACATTACTAAAAATTATTTTGACAGAAGCAGCGGACATTGAATTAGGAGATTTGTCAGCAATTTTGAAGAAAGTTTAGCATCACGTTTTGTCTACACATTGAATTAGTTCTTAATCATAAAGCACAGAATGGAATAATAATGGCAACTGCAAAAATAATATACAACACAATATAACGCTGAACAAAATAAACTTACCATTTAACTGAATTCAAAGTCACCTATGAAGACAAAATTACGTCTCAACGATATTTCAAGACTAAGGATTTAATTAATTCTACTGTGGCTGGAAAGAGCAGCCAATAGAATCTGTTATTCACCATCACCAGTTCCGTGACATAGTTAGTTAAATTATACGATTAAAATTTATCCTTCTTTCACTAATTAGATTTCTGCTATTGTTAAATGTAAGAAAACAAGATAATTAACTAAACATAAAACGAACTAGACTTTTTTAAGCAAATCATAATTACTTTTAACCCAAATTAACTTACATAGTCTTGAAGAAAAATGATTTCCTGCAATATAAGCGGAAAATTGAACTTTAATGCTATAAATCTTTCGAAATAAGTATATGCTAACCCATTGTTTTATTATGAACGTTAAAAGCAATTTTTATCTAAACGGCAACAGCTTACTTCCTGTCTGCCCGATGATCTACCGACCGTCTGGTATCAAGGTCAGTCCTTGTGGTTCGACCATTTCTCCCCCTAATGAGGAATAACAGTTCAACTGAGTTTCATATATCCTGCGTCTTTGTCCAAAGTAAGTTTACCGCTAGAATCATCAATAATGTGCATCAGAAAGATTTATATTGTGAAGCGATGCTATGTCTTAAACTATTTTTTGGGTTAATTGGGTTGTTTTACCTCTGAGCGGCACTTTTTTACACACCATGGGCTATAAATGGCCAGGTCACAGGGACCCCGAACGCTCAGGGAAGGTTGGGGGAGGGGATCCACTGGAACAGCTGTTGGGAGACAGATGGTAGCCTCCCGACAAGGTCATCCAGCTTGTTCTTTAACGTCCTCAGGGTATAGCTCTCCCGCACACGTAGCAACGAAGCAGTCGAATGGGACGTTGCTCCCGCACACGGAGCAACGTCCCATTCTAAGGACGGCGGCATTTCCAAGCCCATCGGTGTCCCCTACTGACCTTGAGCAGGGCGGGGAATATATTTTTTGGACACCAAAATACGGTTAATGGGATATTAGTCAAAATTCTTTTGCTCGCTGCAAAATATTTTAAAATGTCAACTCAAAAGCAAAAATAATTTTCTATTCACGAAAGGTCAAAACATTTATAAAAAGAAACTACTCACTGACGGATAATACTGAATATTGTCGCAACTCGATAATTTCGAACTTAAGCATATAGGAACAAGACATAACTATTTACACACACACAGACACACAATGAAAGAAAAAACAATTTAAAATAAAATTATGATACACTATACAATACGAATCATATAAAGATGACAGTCTACATGTCTGAAAAATTACAAATACATTAATTACGAGATATAACATTAAACATTACTGTCGAGAAATTTAATTACATGGCATACAGATCATATCTTATATCTGATCAACTTACATTGGAACTGAGACTTCGCAATACAGTCAAATATAATGAAATTATCAAAAATTGTATTTAGAATTTAATCACTAATAAAAAATAAAATAAATACCTCCTCAAGCAGCTGCTTGCCACAGATGTCTGACAGGAGCCTGTCAGTTTATATGCCATAGTAGGAGATCTGAGAGGATGGCAGGACCTCAGCAGAGAAAACGACACACACATACATGCTTAATCCGGGCTCGAACCCAGGTCCCTTAGATCAGTAGCCAAGCGTGCTAACCACTCGGCCACGGGACGGCTTTTAATCACTACCACAAACAATAATATTCATCGCAAATGGAAGGACCGAATCTTGCACATTTTCCGAGTAAAAAGCGTTGGTAGAAAAACTCTACACATATATTGTTGCTAAATACATGAATAGTATTTATCTTATTCGAACATTTGTCTAATCCTGCTATCTCCATTATTAATAGATTAGAGTTGGATCAGTCGGTTGTTCACCACTCTCGTAAACTTCAGTTCCCAGGTTCGAGTCCCAACTGTGCCAGCATTGAGATTCATTTCCTTTACACTTCAGTGAGAAATGGAACACCAGTCGATTTGGAAAAGCAGCAATCCTTGGAGAGACGTAAACCCGTGATTCGATGTGCAAAAGAGCTATAACCTGTGCACTTTCAAAAAATTCTAATGGCCTTAACATAAGGCTCCCATCTGTCTCATAACAGCTATCCAATGGGCCCTCTTCCCCGTTCTTCAATGAGCACTTGGGGTCACTAAGACCTAGCATTGGTTAACCAGTCAAATTAAACCTGTCAAAGAACCCATCTCATTATCATTGCATATGAAAAGCATCAAAAACAGCATCAAAACAGATAAAAAGCATTTGTTATTAATTTTAATGATTAGCAATAACAATGCTACTTTTGTTATTTGTATTTATATTTTTTTATGAAAATGATGATGAACAAACACTGAATATATCAAACTTTTCTCTATATAAGATCCATAAATTGCTTAGAAACAAATATCAAAATAATTAAGTAATCAAAGGAACATTTGCTAGTGAATGTCAGACAAAGCCGAAAGCATAACGCCTATGACAAATATGGGAATCTCGTTTTCAAAGAGGTCAAGTTTATCGTTTGCCTATTTTTTTCACTCCTTAAATGTTTTCATCATCATCATCCTGAAGCAGCCATGGGCTACGGAGGTCCAACCAGACCATGCAGTTTAATTCTCCAAGCATATCTGCCCTCAGCTACATCTGCTGAATCCGGCCACTGCATACCAATTCTAATAAGGTCCTGTTTGACATTGTCTGCCCACCGCATCCTAGGTCTCCCCCTCTTTCTGTGGCCTTTAGGCACACTGTTCATAACCCTATTCGCCAATCTATAGTTATCCATACGGGCAACATGGCCAAACCAACGGAGTCTCTCTCTGCACAATATGCTGCTTAAAGGAGGTTGCAGACTACTTTGCCTAACCTCATCATTAGTTATAAAGTTAAACCACCAAATACCCAAGATAGTACGTAAGCATTTAGAATCAAAAGCATCTAGTTTCCTATTTTCATGTTTACACAATGTCTAAGTTTGACTACCGTAACTAACCCTAGAAAGAACCAACTATTATACAGTCTTATTTTAGTCTTTAGGTGTATACGCCTATTTCTCCACACTCTCCATAGATTCTTAAAAGTCCCGGCAGCAATCCCTATTCATCTGTTAATCTCATGCCGCACATCACCAGTATCTGTTAGTATACATATATCAATATCTGTAGCTTCCAAGGTAATTAAACTGTGACACCTGCTGAAGACTGCAACCATTCAGATTAACTGAATCACAGCCTCTCTGACCAATTTTCATCACTTTAGTTTTCTCTCTATTTATAACCAAACCTACTCTACTACAAGTATCATCAACAGCTCTAATGAAAGAGTTCATCTCATCAACATCGTTAGTCAAAAGGGTTAAATCATCAGCATAATCTAAATCAGAAACTTTAGTATCTCCAGACCCTTTAAGGCCAAAATCTTCCCTTTCAGTGAATTTCGCATAATATAATCAATAACCAAACTAAAGAGAAAAGGAGACAAAATGCACCCTTGTCGAACACCAGAAGTAATGCTAAACCAATTGCTACAAGCCTTACCAACTCTCAAACACGACTCAGTGTTATTATGGAGAGCTTTCATTATGTTAACTGACTTGTCTGGTATACCATATGATCTAACAATCAACCACAAATTATGACGATGGACAGAGTCGAAAGCCTTTTTGAAATCAACAAAGCTAGCAACCAAAGGTTTTTGAAACTAAATATTTCTCAAGAATCTGCCTAAGTGAAAATATCTGATCCACACATCCCCTACCACTTCTGAATCCACATTGCTCATCACGCAATTGACTGTCAACCAGATTCTTAATTTTATTAAGCACAATCATGGAAAGAACTTTACCTGGAACAGAGAGTAGGCTGATACCCCTATAGTTATCACAAGAACTGCGATCACCTGTTTTGAAAATAGGGATAACAATAGCTCTGGTAAAATCCTTAGGAACCATGCCTTTATTATAAAAAACATTCAAAATTTCAGTCATCCAAGTGGTAACCGAAACATTCTCAGCTCTAAGCATTTCTGTAGTAATTTCATCTACCACTGGGGATTTTTCTAAGTTTAGAAATAGCCAAAATAACTTCAGACTGTGTTATAGGGCCAACATTAAAGCCACCAATGCATCTATCATCATTGCAAACAATGGGAGTAGAAAAACTACATTGTTCAGAACATCACTGAAATGCTCCGCCCACCTAGCCATGACAAAATCCTCCCCTTCTATAACCATACCTTGTTTATCTTGTTTCACTAGCAAATGTTCCTTTGATTACTAAATTATTTTGGTATTTGTTTCTAAGCAAGCTTAAAAGCAATTTAGGGATCTTATATAGAGAAAAGTTTAATATATACTTGTAGGAGTATTGAATATATACTTGTATGTCTGTCCGTTTTCTACCACATAAAACATTAACTATCTTGTACAGCTCTCTGCTGTTGTGCTGTCTAACTTCTTTCTCGGCTTTGTCAGCCAAGCCATCAAGCCAAAGATTCTTATCAGCAGTTAACTGATCCTTCACACGTTTATTAAACTCTCTGTAATATTTTCTATTAGGACTAGTAGGGTATTGATTAAGGGCATTCCTGCAGTTCTTTCTTTCTGAAATAAGCTCAAGCGCCTTATCACTCAAATAATTCTGTCTCCTCTACTCCTTTTTTCCTAAAAGAGAACTGTTGGTTTCCAAAAAACTTGTTTAAAATGGTCCCATTCCTCCTCAACTTCAGTAGTAAGCAAACCATGACTGTCATAATGACTAAGTAACCTATCATGGTAAGCTTTTACTGTAACTGGGTTTTTCGGAACTTCAGTATTAAAGGTAAAATTTTTAACCCTATAACATAGCACTTTTTAAGTTTAAGTTCAAGATACTTTTAACAAGGTAATGGTCAGATCCACTTTCAGCTTCCCTATATGACCTGGTATTCCTAACATTACTAGCCCATTTGCTGTTAATTAATACATAATCAATCATATTCTTATGCAGCCCATCAAGTGAAACCCATGTGTAGTTATGTATGTCGCGGTGTTTGTAATAAGTGTTAGTTATTCTGAAACCATTGAGTTTACTTACCTGTAGGAGACACTGCCCATTGCCATTGCAGCTACCAATACCAAAAGGGCCTACCAACCCTCCCCAAAGGTCAGAGTCAGTACCAGCTTTGGCATTGAAGTCACCTAGAACAAGGGTAATATCTCCTTTCTTGACAGAATTCAAAATATCCTGAAGTTGTCCGTGAAACCTATCCTTCTCATCCTCATCGGCATCCTCAATGGGGGCATAACAGTAGATAACATTCAAGTTTTTAATGCTTGTCTGAAATTTTGCTGTAAGAAACCTTTCATTAATGCACTCATATCCTAGAAGAGCATCACTAGCATGTCTGATGAGCAGCAGACCCGCGCCTTGGTGATGCGTTCCATCCTCCCTCCCTGAAAAGAGAAATTTAAAGTTATTTTTAAGTATCTCACCTTTACCTGTCCATCTGGTCTCTTGCAAGCCTAGAATATCCAGGTTATAGCGCTGAAACTCCTGTGCGAGGACATCAAGAAAATAATCTCTATATAATGTCCTCACGTTCCACGTTCCTGGAAAGAGAAAATGATTAGTAGGATTTTTAAAGATATTAGGTATATTGAGATTGGTAGGGCCAACAATATCAAACAGCCCCCTGATCTCAGGCATGGGGCAAACACCTGTTCCTCCTCCACTAAAGGCTGAAGCCACCGATGCTGGTAGGAACTTCAGGCCTTGTTTATCCTTCAATCTCTGTATACCTGTCCATTTTCTACCACATAAAACATTAACTATCTGGTACAGTTCTCTGCTGTTGTACTGTCTAACTTCTTCCTCGGCTTTGTCAGCCAAGCCATCAAGTCAATGATTCTTATCAGTAGTTAACTGATATGGAACGTAATTACATTACCTTATATTACAGAATTAGTAGGGTATTGACCAATAGTAGAGTAGGGTATTGACCAATTACCTATTAGTCTAGTCCTAATAGGATAATTTAGGACTTTTTCAAGAGCCATATGGCCTGCCTGAGACACATTACTCCAGTTTAGGTTTGATGATGCCCAAAGATTAGGTTTGTTTAGGTTTGTTTGATGCCCAAAGATTTTTAAATGGACTTTTTCAAGAGCCATATGGCCTGCCTGCGACACATTACTCTAGTTTAGGCTTGACGATGCCCAACTAGCTAAGTGAGGTTTAAGTAAATGCGATGGCCTCTGATCAGGATTATCCACCAGCTGATATAAGGTATCCCATGCCTCTGTTCACTTAGGGCTGTCAACCCAGAAGCAAACAGAAAACACAGCGGCAGATTCTCCCTCAACAGAGGCCCACCAGTGCAGCAAGTCCAGGATCTATAATCAAACTCAAATCCATAAACAAGTACAGCCTAGTAGGTATAAATGGTCAGCACTAGGACCCTGTGAAGTTGACCACTCCTCAGCAGGGTTTGAAAAAAAAAATAAAAAAGTGGTCATAGATGACCCGATCAGTAGGTCATACTGAACTGGCAGCCCTCCACTTCCGTACCGTTCCAAAAGAGAATATCCCTTGAAAGTTACTAACGACCTCCACCACGAGAAGGCGGGGTCGGACATTAGGTGTTAGACCTGGCCGGTTCTGTGCATTATCACTGGTGATTGGTACACAGCTCTCCTTCCAGTTTATGCCTAACCACCATTTACAGACCTTAAATGTTTTAATTTAAATTAATGAATTATGGGGTAAATGCAAATAATATTTTTTTTCGTAATCATAAAATATAAAAAAGTATTTGTCTCTTAATTCTTAAATTTAAACGTTACTTTTATCACATCCCCCCCTGAGAAAAGGGTGGCAGATTTTGCTGTCACTGGAATACTGTAAACATTCGTCACTGAATTTTAAAATCACTGCTATAAACTTGTCACGTGCCACATTCGTTAAAAGTTCCTCCTTTTCGGTATTTAGTGATCTCCAACAATGTAAATTAAACTAGAGTCGCTCAAAAACATCCGTACACTATGGAACGTAATTATATTACCTTATATTACAGAATTCAGAAAAAATATCTGCCAACGATTGTTTTAGAAATTAGTGATCTGGTACACGAAGGTTGCCAGATTACTAATTTCTAAAAAATCGTTGCCACATATTTTTACTGAATTCTGCAATCAACCATAGTTTTCGGATACTTTTTTGAGCGACTGTAGGTGGTCATATTGTTTTGATACTAGATCGTGTGAGCTCACTCACGGAAATATTGAGCGTGTGCAGTTACCATTCACAGCAAACTGGAGCGTGTGCACGCTCCAGTTTGCTGTGAACGGTAACTGGAGTGTGTACAGTTGCTGTACACGCTCCAGAATTTTTCCTGAATTCTGTAATCAGGTGACACGAAGGTTGCCAGATCACTAATTTCTAAAAAAAATATTTGCCAGATATTTTTTCTGAATTCTGTAATCAACCACAGTGTTCGGATACTTTTTTCAGCGACTGTAGGTGGTCATATTATTTTAATACTAGATCGTGTGGGCTCACTCACGGAAATATTAAGCGTGTGCAGTTACCATTCACAGCAAACTGGAGCGTGTGCAGTTGCTGTACACGCTCCAGATATTTTTCCTGAATTCTGTAATTACGTGACACGAAGGTTGCCAGATCACTAATTTCTAAAAAATCGTTGCCACATATTTTTACTGAATTCTGCAATCAACCGTAGTGTTCGGATACTTTTTTGAGCGACTGTAGGTGGTCATATTATTTTGATACTAGATCGTATGGGCTCACTCACGGAAATATTGAGCGTGTGCAGTTACCATTCACAGCAAACTGGAGCGTGTGCACGCTCCAGTTTGCTGTGAACGGTAACTGGAGCGTGTACAGTTGCTGTACATGCTCCAGATATTTTTCCTGAATTCTGTAATCAGGTGACACGAAGGTTGCCAGATCACTAATTTCTAAAAAATCGTTGCCACATATTTTTATTGAATTCTGCAATCAACCATAGTGTTCGGATATTTTTATGAGCGACTGTACCTGCGGATTTGAAAAAAGCGAATTATATTATTCCATTAGTGCCGATCCAACTAAAGAAAGAATTATCCAATTAAAGGAAAAGAGATGCATTCCGCACTCACTCTGAGCATAAAGATCTAACTCAATATTCCCATTGAAAATCTCATAACCTTCACTTTGCACCACCAAACATTCAAATTCTAGCATAAATACATCGTTCGAAATAGTTCGTTCAAATGTTTTCAATTTCAAAACTTTTCTACCGTTATAGGGCGCAATAATGGGTTTTGGGAGATTTGGAAACTGCGAATAGTAATGTTTCATCAGTATGTAAAAAAAAATAAAATAAATAACTCCGCAAGCAGCTGCTTGCCACAGAGATCTGACAGGAGCCTGTCAGTTTAACACTCCATAGTAGAGGGCAGCAGTTTTTTTGCCAACTGCACGCGGTGTTCCCAGGTGATTTCAGCTTGGTACTGTCGTTGGCGGTTAGTTGGCGGCCGTCACTATGTACACAATACAAAAAGAATTTTTAATTCTTCTCTGAAAACAAAAAAAATCGATGTCCATAGAATGTGGGTTGGGTTTTTTACCTCTGAGCGGCACGTTTTTTCACACTATGGGCTAAATGGCCAGGTTATATGGACCCCGAAGGCTCAGAGAAGGTTGGGGGAGGGGACCCACTGTAAGAGCTGTTGGGAGACAGGTGGTAGCCTTCCGTCAAGGCCATCCAGCGTGTTCTTTAACGTGCACAGGGTGTAGCTCTCCCCACATGGGGCCATGGCTTAATGCCCCATCCGATGGACGGCGGCCTTTCGAAGTCCATCGGTGTCCCCTACTGACCGTGGGCAGGGGCGGGGAATTTTGCGGAGAAATCTCAACGCTGACCCAGCTGGGATTCGAACCTAGGAACTACAGATTGCAAGCCTGGTGCGCTACCGACTGAGCCCTCCGCCCCTATGTCTATAGACAGAGGGACAGGCAGACAGACGTCATAGTCAACTCCTTATCTCGTTTCTTTTGAAAACTAGATAAAAATTAAAACTCGGACGATGATAAGTACTTTGCCCAAAACGCTATTATTTTGGACTGCTGGTCATCACTTTTCAACGGTTCGATTCTGATAGTCTGGTTAAAAGTTGGAAACATGTTTTTCTTTTTGTCAATTATGCTGCTGTAAATGTAATACAAATTTGCATAAACTGTTACAGAAAACTTAACAAAATTTCCATACTGATATGCTTTAAATATCTTAAAATTAAACTGAATTTTAAAACCGTATCATCATTGGTCACATCATTTTATATTAGTTGGGTTGTTTTACCTCTGAGCGGCACTTTTTTGCACACCATGGGCTAAATGGCCAGGTCACATGGACCCCGAAGACTCAGAGAAGGTTGGGGGAGGGGACCCACTGGAACAGCTGTTGGGAGACAGATGGTAGCCTCCCGTCAAGGCCATCCAGCGTGTTCTTTAACGTGCACAGGGTATGGCTCTCCTGCACACGGGGCCACGGCTTAACGCGCCATCCGACGGACGGCGGCCTTTCCAAGCCCATCGGTGTCCCCTACTGACCGTGGGCAGGGCGGGAAATTTTTGCGGAGATAAATCTCAACGCTGACCCAGCTGGGACTCGAACCTGGGAACTAGAGATTACGAGCCTGGCGCGCTACCGACTGAGCCACCCCCGCCCCTGTTGTTGGAAAAAACAGAAAATTATTCACCTTTTCCACATAGCAAATGATTCACCTTTTTCGCACAGAAAATGATTCATAATTATTCAACTTTTTTGCACAGAAAATGATTCACCTTTTCCATTTACAATACCCTTTCTACATTTCTGATGAATGGAATTGCGTTTCTGCTTTTTCAATATCGTATTCAGTTTCCTAGTGCATGACTCTCTTTCAAATTCTGGTGTTCATTCGTGAAATTAACACAATGTGTTTTTAAAAGGAAACAGAGAATTTTTCCCCTGCAAAGAACCAATGGAATGACATCTCATCCAATGGGCAACGGACTTGACATGCTCAAAAATAACAACAAATAGGAAAAGATATGCTTGCAGATATAGTTTAGACTTAAAGTTTCAATCAGTTGATAAATCTACATGATGTCAACTGGAAACTGGCTTCTCTTAAAGTTGAAAAACGAGTAGATATCAATCACATTTAAACTGAATGTTTTGTAGGGTTCATAATATTTCTACTAAAATTCTTAGGTAAAACACCTTTATGGTGAACTTATTTTCGCACAGGTTAGGAAACTTAATGGATTGAGAATAACTATCGCTTACTACGTAAACCAAACTTAACATTATTGTAAAAAAATCCCCAAATAAGGGATGAAATTATTCCTTCTTTACAAACGTATATTCTCACAAACAGCGGTATGGCATGTCTATACAGCGGAACACCATTTTTTTAGTTTTTCGCACATGCTACCTTTTACCATACAAAATCCGAAAGACATTGCGATGCTTCCTCAGCAGTTTCCATTTCCAGGCGAAAGTTTCGTCTTTTTCGGGAACCAATAACAAAGCCCTTTTCGGAGAAGCAGGTAGCTGAAGTGCCTGGGGTCCGAGAGGGTCAATGATAACACTAGACAACAAATTAAAACTTTTGTTATAACATTTGTCAAATTGGATATTTTTAACTAATTTTTGGGGTACTGAATTCCAATATGGTTTTGAAAAATCTGCAGCACGTACAGTTTTTTTTTAAATTACGGATTGATGTATTTCAAAATTTACTGAATATGTATATCTGGGGTATGAAAATAAATGTGACTATTTTATTAAATTCGAACTTAAAACTCATTAATTAATTACATGATTGCAATGAAAAAAGAAACATCAGAGTTATAGACCACTGAATATAAAGTAACAAATAAAATAACGTTGAAACGCAAAATAAGAAAACATGGGTAAGGATCTTTTACACTTACAAGAAGTTCATTTTTGTGTTTTATGTGCTGAGGTATTTTTCAAGAACTTCTTCTTGCAAAAGAAAATTCTTTTGCAAGTTCTTTTGCAAGAACCAGCAGTAGTCACCCATCATTGCTGGGTCCCACCTGCCTTGGTATCTCTCTCCTCCATGGTTCGGATATCCTGGTGAAATCTTTCCCCTTGCTCATCACTGACAGCTCCTAAGTTCTTGGGAAAGAAGTCGAGATGCAAGCGCAAGAAATGGATCTTCAAAGACATTCGGCAGTCAAGGTCTTCATAGTTTTTGAAAAGATCTTGAATGAGCTGATGGTAGTTTTCCTCTTTGTGATCCTCAGAAAACCATGGACCACAGACGTGAAGGATTTCCATGCAGCACGCTCCTTCATAATCAGTTTTTCTCCGAACACAGTATCATTCAGTAGCTTCCTGATCTGAGGAACAACAAAGATCCCTTCTTTGAGTTTGGCATCACTTATTTTTGGAAAATAATTGCAAAAACCTTTACCAGTTTTGTCCATAGCCTTTACAAAGTTTTTCATAAGCTCCAGTTTGATGTGTAATGTTGGGAGCAGATGGAGGAACATCAGAGGGGTCAATTAGAGGCTTATCTCACATTACTCCTTCCACGAATAAAAACATCTCTTTTGGGCCAGTCTTTTGTTTTGTAATGTTCCTTTCTGACCCTTCTGTCCCACAAACACAGAAAACAGCAAAAAATTTTGAAGCCTCCTTGAAGCCCGAGCAAGAGAGTTATGACTTTTAGGTCATCACATATTGTCCACTTAAACTGATCATATTTTATAGCAGTGAGTATTTTCTCCATGCTTTCATACGCTTCCTTCATTCCCACAGTGTGTGCTACTGGAATGGATGATTTTTGGTTTCCTTTATCCAAAAGGACAGTTTTTAAGCTGAATATTGATGAATCTGTAAACAGACGCCATTCCTTAGAGTCGTGAGTTGTTCCAATTTCTTCCATCAGCCCTGAAATATCTGTGCAGAAACACAAACCATCTTGCATCTCGTAATAAGCAGATAAAGTCAAATTTCTCTTTCTGAACAGAGTATTTTGGTACTTCTGGCCAAGAGTACATTGGTACCCTTGGCTAGAAGATTCCACTCTTGAAGTCTTGAACCTAAAACCTTAGATTGTTGTTGGAAAGTCCTAGGTATCGAACAAGATCATTTAGTTCATTTTTCTGAATCAGATGAGACTCGTCTAACTTTTTAGGAGTATATGTAGGATCAGGATCTGTATGTGTCTCAAAGTCTTCCTCTGATGAATCTCTGATGAATCCATCTCCCCCTAGTTGGTTGGAGGTGTCGGGTTGGGTTGTTTTACCTCTGAGCGGCACTTTTTTGCACACCATGGGCTAAATGGCCAGGTCACATGGACCCCGAAGGCTCAGAGAAGATTGGGAGAGGGGACCCACTGGAACAGCTGTTGGGAGACAGATGGTAGCCTCCCGTCAAGGCCATCCAGCGTGTTCTTTAACGTGCACAGGGTATGGCTCTCCCGCACACGGGGCCACGGCTTAACGTCCCATCCGACGGACGGCGGCCTTTCCAAGCCCATCGGTGTCCCCTACTGACCGGGGGCAGGGCGGGGAATTTTGCGGAGATAAATCTCAACGCTGGCCCAGCTGGGACTCGAACCTGGGAACTACAGATTACGAGCCTGGCGCGCTACCGACTGAGCCACCCCCGCCCCTTGGAGGTGTCGGTATACGACGATCTCCATGAGGAACTGGCCTTATGGCTGATTGCACATTTGGATATTGTACTTTGCTTTTGTTCTTTTTTGAAAAGCACGACACTTTAGTTACACAAAAATATGAATCATGCAAATGACTAGTTGGCTCTCGCCAAACCTTTGGAACTGCAAAGGTCGTGCATTTTAACTTACCTTCCAACCATTCACTCAGGCAAACGAATCACGAAATGCAGCACATATGTGGAGCCCATGTTTTGTCGTGATCTCCAACATGACATCCAAAATACAAGATACAGGCTTTCTCAGGGGTGTATCGAAGGACTACGGTTGGGGGGGGGGGAACAAAAATTTTTTAACTCGAATTTCAAATTTTACCAACTGAGCAAGCTTACATTGCCAACTAACCGTATTTTGCCATTTAACTTCCAATTTTGCCAACTAGCTATAATTTCATAACAATAATTCCAATATTTACATCTC
The DNA here is from genome assembly GCA_038380435.1 of Ryuthela nishihirai. Classification (NCBI taxonomy): domain Eukaryota; kingdom Metazoa; phylum Arthropoda; class Arachnida; order Araneae; family Heptathelidae; genus Ryuthela; species Ryuthela nishihirai. Next base: position 71,774,898 of record JAWZYU010000008.1, on the reverse strand, counting down.
GTCTCAATTGTAGCAAGTCAGTGTGAATTTTCCCTTGATTTGGACAACTCTCCTTAATTTCACGAAACTAATCCCAATCTTTACATCTCTCCTAAATTTGCCAAATCACTTCAAACTTTTCAAACTCCCCGAGATTTTGCCATGTTGTTCTCGATTTTTGTCAACTATCCAGAATTTCACAAACCCTATCCCAATTATCACAACTCGCCCGTATTTTCCAAGTGGATTCGAATTTTGCCAACTGCCACACATTTTGTTAAGTTTGCTCAATAATTTGTCCAACACTCCTTAATTTCACAAAACAAATCCCAATTTTCACAAATCGCCTATATTTCACCAAGTGGATTCGAATTTTGCCAACTCGCCGTAATTTTACAGAAAAAATCGCAATTTTTACATCTTCCCTGAATTTACCAAGCCACTTCGAATTTTATCAACTCTCCTTAATTGCACAAGAAAGGCACAATTTTCACAACTCCCCTGTATTTTACCAAGTGGCTTCGAATTTTGCCAACTCCTCTAGATTTTGCCAAGAGTTCTTGGTTTTTCCAGCTCTCCTTAATTTCACAAAACCAATCCCAATTTTTAAAACTCACCTTACTTTACCAAGTGGTTTCCAGTTTTGCCAACTTCCCTAGATTTTGCCAAGTTGCCTCGAATTTACCACCTCTCCTTAATTTCGCAAAACAATCCCAATTTTTACATCTATTCTGAATTTGTCAAGACACTTCAAATTTTTCAAACTCCCCAAAATTTTGCCAACTTTAATTTCACAAAAACAATCCTAATTTTCACAAATCGCCCGTATTTTACCAAGTGGATTCGAATTTTGCCAGCTCCCTAAGTTTTGCCAACTCGCCATAATTTTACAGAAAAAAAATCCAAATTTTCACATCTCACCTGAATTTTGCCAACTCCCCACGATTTTGCCAAGTCACTCCGAATTTTGTCAACTCCCCAAGATTTTGCCAAGTTATCCCGATTTTGCCAACTCACCTGTATTTTACTAAGTTGCTTCGAATTTTGTCAACTCACCTGTATTTTACTAAGTTGCTTCGAATTTTGCCAATTGCTCTAAATTTTGCCGTCTCTCCATTTTCCAAACTGCCTTAGATTTACCAAGTTGCCTCGATTTTGACAACTCCCCTTAATTTTCCAAAAAAAAATTACAAATTTTCACAGCTCATCTAAATTTTACCAAGTCGCTTCGAATTTTGCCAACTCCGAGTTTCTTTGGGGAGGAGCCTCCCCGCATGGCTAAGCCCCTGAGCTTTCTGCACAATCTTTGTCAAAGAACGACCCTGAGATTTTAAAATATAATTTCCACACGCACACATCACAAAACTTATCTAGCACATTAACACATCCTTGACGCTGCCTTTGTGCGATTTAAATGCGAAAATTCACTCTTCAACATACAGCACGTTTTCCTCCAACAATGAAAACAACAAGAATGGCGGTCTGAGGTTAAGTTACGGTTACGTTTTCTCCCACTTGGCAATCAGTGTTGCCAGCCACAAAAAGTAAAATATCTAGTATCCTCCTAGTTGCCTGGAGATGTTGGTATAGGAAGATCTTAATAGGAGTCAAAATGATCAATAGCATAAAAACGTGACGTGCTAATCATTTTCTAAGGCCAGATCTCAAATCAGCACCTGAAAAATAGTTAAAGGCAGCTACAATTGTTCATGTTATAGAAACCTTAAAAACCTGTGTAATCTGACATATCGAGTGATCGGTAGCACTTGGGTGCGATGTACTCGGAAATGATGACGAGCCGTGGTATTTTTCATTTAACCCTTTCAGGACCATAAGGTTTCTAAGTGTAAATATTAGTATGTAACTATTTATTTTAGTTTGTTTAGACGTAAAATAAATAAAAATCATAAGAAAAATGCATAACAATGTGTAGTTTTTTTGGAATTTTATGGGAAATATTTTTCCCAATGGACTATAAAGGTAACACAAATTATAGTTAGGCTTATTATGCAATGTCTTTTATTTATTGGTTTATTAGAACAAAATGTTAACTAAAATAATACAAAATTATGAAATAAAATTACTATACAAAATGATGTGCTAATTACGATATTCTGCGAAGCAATTTCTTTTGGTAGTGAGGCAAAGATGGACATTGCACATAGTACATATATTATGCTTCCTGACAGTTCTGTTTTTGTTTTCTAAACGTTCCCATTTACGTAATTGCGTTCTGCATATGTTCTATTTTGACATTCTGTATAAAAAAATGCAGATAAGGTTATAATTAAATACGACAATCACCAATTTTAAAATGGGAAAAATGTTTCCCTTGGTCGTGAAAGGGTTAATGAGGATATCCTGAATGTGGTGGAACAACCAAAGCTGCTAACAAACTAATGATAAGATGATCAAACCATGACAAACATCACTGTACCGGTCTTCGAATTGTATTGTCCATCCTGCAAGTTTTGTTAATTCTGTTATATGATGAACACCCAAATGCGCCAAATGCAGTGAATGGAATTAATGATTCAAAAAGAAATTGTGATTAATTGAGGGCGGTGTGCAGTGTAAGAGGCATTTATCAGTGAATGTTTCCTAAGTCAATTTGCCAGATGGTGCTTCACAAACAAGACTGTCGCAATATGGAGTCAGACTAAGAGGAAATAAATTAATGAAAAGAGCCATATTTTCTGCATCACGAAAGCTGAGAACTGTTGCGAGTCTATTCAACCTATCGCTGCAAATAATGTTGAATATGACAAAACCAAAACAATTTCCTTACTCTCTCTCAGTCCTTTCGGGGCGGGGGTGGCTCAGTCGGTAGCGCGCCAGGCTCGTAATCTGTAGTTCCCAGGTTCGAGTCCCAGCTGGGTCAGCGTTGAGATTTATCTCCGCAAAATTCCCCGCCTTGCCCACGGTCAGTAGGGGACACCGATGGGCTTGGAAAGGCCGCCGTCCGTCGGATGGGACGTTAAGCCGTGGCCCCGTGTGCAGGAGAGCCATACCCGTGTGCAGGAGAGCCATACCTTAAAAAGCACGCTGGATGGCCTTGACGGGAGGCTACCATCTGTCTCCCAACAGCTGTTACAGTGGGTCCCATTCTCCAACCTTCTCTGAGCCTTCGGGGTCCATGTGACCTGGCCATTTAGCCCATGGTGTGCAAAAAAGTGCCTCTTAGAGGTAAAACAACCCAACCCTAACAGACAGCATTGCAACGAGCTTAATAAAGGGTGAAAGATCAGTTAACAACTGAAAAGAATCGTATACACGAAGTGTTTCCTAACACTTCGTGTACACGAAGGTTGACAGATTACTAATTTCTAGTGTGTATTTAATTGAGTGTGTATAGTAATTTTTAGTGATCTGCCAACCTTCGTGTACACGAAGGTTGGCAGATCACTAATTTCTAAAAAAAATCGTTGCCAGATATTTTTTTCTGAATTCTGTAATCAACCATAGTGTTCGAATATATTTGAGCGACTGTACCTGTTAACTTATGTGGTAACATTTCAGTATCTTTGAACTAGTGCGTGTTCGGTTACAGCTGAGTACTTTTTGACGGATGCACAGTACCCAAGGTTTTACATTCTTTACACCTTGACTCTTTGTTTATGGTCTCCTTAATGTCACCCACCCGCCTGGCAGCACTATTATTAATTTAAAGTATGACAGATTATTGCTGAGCCCAGAGGCGGGAGTGGCTCGGTCGCCAGGTTCGTAATCTGTAGTTCCCAGGTTCGAGTCCCAGCTGGGTCAGTGTTGAGATTTATCTCCGCAAAATTCAGCGCGCTGCCCACGGTCAGTAGGGGACACCGATGGGATTGAAAAGGGCGCCGTCCGTTGGATGGGACGTTAAGCCGTGGCTCCATGTGCGGAAGAATCATACCCTGTGTACGTTAAAGAACACATTGGATGGCCTTGACGGGAGGTTACCATCTGTGTCCCAACAGCTGTTCCAGTGGGTCCTCTCCCCCAATCTTCTCTGAACCTTCGGGGTCCATGTGACCTGGCCATTTAGCCCATGGTGTGCAAAAAAGTGCCGCTCAGAGGTAAAACAACCCAACGTTAAAGAACACGCTGGATGGCCTTGACGGGAGGCTACCATCTGTCTCCCAACAGCTGTTCCAGTGGGTCCCCTCCCCCAACCTTCTCTGAGACTTCGGGGTCCATGTGACCTGGCCATTTAGCCCATGGTGTGCAAAAAAGTGCCGCTCAGAGGTAAAACAACCCAACGTTAAAGAACACGCTGGATGGCCTTGACGGGAGGCTACCATCTGTCTCCCAACAGCTGTTCCAGTGGATCCCCTCCCCAACCTTCTCTGAGCCTTCGGGGTCCACGTGACCTGGCCATTTAGCCCATGGTGTGCAAAAAAGTGCCGCTCAGAGGTAAAACAACCCAACCCAACTCCGCAAAATTCCCCGCCCTGTCCACGGTCAGTAGCGGACACCGATGGGATTGGAAAGGGCGCCGTACATCGGATGGGACGTTAAGTCGTGGCTCCGTGTGCGGGAGAGCCATAGACTTTGCACGTTAAAGAACAGGCAGGATGGCCTTGACGGGAGGCTACCAACAGCTGTTCTAGTGGGTCCCATCCCCCAACCTTCTCTGAGCCTTTGTGACCTGGCCATTTAGCCCATGGTGTGCAAAAAAAATGCCGCTCAGAGGTAAAACAACCCAACCCAATTGCTGAGCCCTAGTTTCTCTTGATGTATTATTGCATTAGACCAAACAGGAGCTGACACGCGCAATTTCTCTTCAATATGTAGATATAACTGGCTGCCAGGAGTTTTGAAGTGTAGACATATTAAGTGATATACACAGTCGTATCAGAATAATATGACCACCTACCATACATATATAATGGTAGGTGGTCATATTATTCTGATACAACTATGTATGTGAAATGGTTATATATAGCTATATCAATAGAGTTTGATACGAATAAATATTGTTCTGATATATTGGCAACAAGGCATTTACCTGTAAGGTGTATAGTAAGGATGGAGATTTAAAAAAGGAATATTTACAGTGTTATGGTCATGTAAAGCTATTTTTCATATTGGATGGGTGGGGATAAGACTCGAGGTTTATAGAAATATGTCAGTAGACAGAAGAAGCAAATGGGTATGTAATAATTGCAAGAAGAAAAGAGTTACTCAACAATGGGCAGTTCCCTTTCTACAAGTGAAGTGGAACATGTGCAGCCATCTATGGGAGATGAAGATAACCATTCTGTGAACAATGGTAAGCCAAGTTGCTTCATGAATTCTTCTGATCATAATTTAAAAGAGGGGCATATTAATACTTTTAAGTTGGAACTTAGGAAAGAATTCGCAGAGTTTGAAAAAAGAATTAATCAACAAAATGTTGATATTCTTAGATCTGTTGATTTCTGTAGTAAAAAAAAAATAGATGGCTTCGTAAAGGAAAATGAATTAATTATGAATGAGCTTAAATGTCAGAGATCTGATCTTGACGAAACTAAGGAAAATGTATTTTTATCGAAAAAACAAATTAACATATTAGAGTCTAAGATTAATGATTTAAGACAAGATGTATTAAAAAAAATCTAGAGATTGTTGGTATATCTCAACAACCGCAGGAGAATTTACAATTAATTGTAAATAAGGTGTCTACTATATTACAAATTCCCCAGAAACAAGAGGATATAAAATTAATTAAAAGGGTTTAGTCTCGTAATGCTGATAAACCTGGTAATATTGTAATAGAATTTAAGAACGAAGACATCAGAAATAAGTGGTTAGACGGGAAAAGAAAAAGGGAAGAAGTTATTTCTAAATTCGCTAAATGAAGAAATGGAAGAGAAAGCATTTTACATAAATGAGCAATTAACAATAGAAAGGAAGAAATTACTCTATAAAGCAGTGTCTCGCAAACTGTGTGCAGCGAGAGATTTTCAAATTGACACTAGATATTCCAAAGATTTCATTTTGACTTGGCTTGTGTTATCGACGTGCTTTAATATCGACGTGCTATCGACGTGCTTTAATAAAAATCTTTCAGATTTTATCAACTGGGATTTATCACCTAAAGATTAGATTTATCAACTAAATTATTCAACTAAGTATTTATCAAGCTTTTTCCAAATTTTTGTATTAATTTTTTATTATTTCAAACCATAGAATGGACAAATATTTAAAACAAACACCGAGTTATGAATTAAAGAACGAGATCAAATCTTCAAGTAAAACCATGCTGATGACTTCAACGAAGCGCAAATATAATAACGATTATATAGAGTTTGCTTTTATTCTTTTTTAGGTGTGCCGCGGAAAAAAAAATTAGATTCAGTGTGCCGCAGAGAAAAAAAGTTTGCGAGACACTGCTATAAAGTCAAAGCTTTTCAAAAGGAATTTAAATATAAATATGTATGGATTAAATTGGGAAAAATATTCCTAAGGAAAAACGACGACTCAAATGCCATCAGAATTGACAATGAGTCAAACTTAATTAATATCTGATGCGCTATTAAGTTTCTTAAAATGCGTTTTTGATTTTTTGCTTTGGTTAATTTTTTTGTAGCCATAAAATGGAAGGAACATCGGGTATTTATATTGACCTCGAAGAACTTAAATTGATCCATTCTAATTTCAAAAAAGGAATTGGTTTTATTCATTTGAATATCAGAAGTTTACGAGCGAATTTTGATGTGTTTTTGGCATTGATAGAAAGTAGTAATTGTAAACCGGATGTAATAATCCTTTCTGAGATTTGGATACCTGACAATGAAACATCTTTATATCATATTGAGGAATACAAAGGATTTTTTAACTGTAGACATTTTAACAGTTTTGGTGGAATTGTGGTGTACATCAAGCAGAATTAATGTGCTTCCCAATTAGATTTCGAAATGAACTCAGCCGAAGTTATTGCATTAAAAATTCAATTGAATTCGACAATGTCGGTAGTCTTATTGTCGATTTATCGTTATATTGGAGGTGGAGAAATAAATTTTATTGACAAATTGTTTCAACATGTCGATAAACCTCCAGATCGTAATATTATTCTTACCGGAGATATACACTTGGATATTTCAAAATCTACAGGACATATAAATAGTTATTTAGATCTTATGACTCTATACAACTTGTCAAATTATATTACGGGGATTACGAGATCGCAATCACAAACTTGTATAGATCATTTATTCATAAGGAAAATAAGTTCTTTTTCTTGTTGCGCCTATATTGTAGCTACGGACATCTCAGATCATTATATGATTTATTTCACCTTTTCTTCAACAACAAATGTCTCAGTCAAAGCTAAGGAGTCAATACAGTCAATTATTTACACAGAGAAAGTGAAATTACAACAAGGCTTCAAGGACTATAGTTGGAATCATATACAAAATTATTATAACGTAAATGAAGCTTTTGACCATATCTTTAAGGACTTTAAAAAATTAGTTTAAAAAGCTACAGTAAAGAGAAATGTGAATAAAAAATTAAAAAATTTAAAATTGTGGATAACCACAGAACTTATTAAGTCAATACGGTACCGAAATCATTTACATAGATTAGGGAAAAAAACAGAATTGATGCTAACTATTACAAAAGTTACAGAAACTCCTTAAATAGCATAATATCAAAAGATAAAAATTCATATTTTCAAGAAAAACTGACATATGCTGGAAATAACACAAAGAAGAAATAGGATATTATAACTGAAGTAATTAATACAAATAGTAGAAAAACAAATCAAAATCCTATGTTTGAAATGAGCTTAAATAATAAAATGGTACATTTTACAGATAGTTCCACTGAAATAGTCAATGCTTTTAATGATTATTTTATAAATATAGCTACTGAATATGAAACTTGTAATTCAGAATCAGATTTGGTAGTGCCTGAAGATCTTAAGTTAAAAGACAGAATAATCATTTCCCAGGGCAATTCAATGGGTCTGATAGCAGTTTCGTTGGAAATTTTAGACAGCATAGTAAAAAATTTGAAAACGACTTATTCGATTGGTTGGGATGACATAAACGTGGATAATTTTAAAGTAATATATCCATCGATACGAACAACATTGTGTTACTTGTTTAATATGTCTTTATCTTCTGGTTCCCAAATGCCTTAAAATGTTCAATAATAGTTCCCATTTACAAAAAAGGAAGCAAAATTCTTATAGAAAATTATCGACCTATTGCTTTACTTCCGATAATGTCAAAAATATTGGAAAAGTTACTTTTTGTCAGGTTGAACAATTTTTTATTAAAGTTTATCATAATAGCAAAAAACCAATATGGATTTCAGCAGAAAAAAAGCACAGAAGATGCTATTTTACATTTAATAAATTCATTAACGTGGTCTCTGGATAAAGATTTTAAAACACTCGCAATTTTTTTGGACTTATCAAAGGCTTTTGATTTGGTAAATCATGAAATATTGCTGGCTAAATTTTATAAATATGGAATCAGAAGTACCAGTTTTACATGGCTAAAAACCTACTTGGGAAATCGTTCACAAATCGTTACGATAAATGATATATATAGTTCTATGAAAAATATTAATACAGGTGTACCACAAGGTTCTGTACTGGGACCTCTGCTATTTATTTTATATGTAAACGATATATTTGACAAAAAGTTTGAGGCAGAAATTATTTCTTATGCTGATGATATTGTTTTGTTATACAAAAGTAACACCAATGAGCAATTATACCAAATGGCAAACAGAGATATTCATCGTTTCTATCAATGGCTAATGTTGAATAAATTAAGTTTAAATAAGGCTAAAACAAGCTATATAAAATTCCAGTTGAAGGCATCAACTGATGGTAGCAGTGACTCTGGAGTGGTTTCTCATCACAAGGACTGTTACAACATCCTAAATTGCAGTTGCGAACGTCTTACGAAGGTTGATCAAATTAAATACCTAGGAATGATTATTGATAAAAGCCTTTCATGGAAGTATCACACTGATTATACTGTGGATAAGATAAAACCATTCATAGCAAAATTTTATACACTAAGATTCTTACTCGATAAATCAAGTTTAAAAATGTTATATTCTGTTTGTGTATATAGTCAGCTACAATATGCAATAAAAGCCTGGGGAGGAGCTGCAAAAACAAATTTAAACAGGCTGTTGATTCTGCAAAAATTTATAGTTAGAATCATTGACCATAAAGGTCGCTTCTCTGAATCTCGTCCTATATTTAAGAAATTGGGGTTACTGACTCTGTCTCAAATTTACATTTTAAAAGTTATTGAATATGTCCATTTCAATTTACATCTATTTCAGGTTAGACAGACATATATACCACTTAGAGACTCATCATTTAAATTGCAAATACCACGTATATCAAAGCAAGCTACTACCCGTAATATAAACTATATTGGGCCTAAATTATACAACAGTGTTCCAGATACAATGAAGAAAATTACTTCTAAATATTTACTTAATAAATCTCTTTCTGAATGGATGCTAAACAATGAATGATAACTGTATGTAAAACCAATTTTTTGACTTCTACATCATTGATTGTTTCAATTATCAATTGTTGCCTTGTTAATTTTTTGTATTTATATTTTTGTCATAATTATACACCAGCGCTCAAGTATTCAGTTACTTTAGCTGGGTATATCTCATAAATTTTTAGTAACAAATTTTTAGTAATAAACAATGTAGAACTAACCACACTGTTTAGAATATCACTGAAATGCTCAGCCCACCTAGCCATGACAGAATCCTCACCTTCTACAACCTTGCCATGTTTATCCTTCAATCCCTGTATACCTCTCCGTTTTCTACAACACAAAACAGTAACTCCAGTATTGATACATATCTGTGTTGAATAAAAATTGAATTGAATTGAATATGATAACAGTTGAAAAGGTGACGGGGACGGTTCAATTGGTAGAGTGCCAGGCTTGTAATCTGCTGTTCCCAAGTTCGAGTCCCGCCTGGCCCAGCGTTGAAATCTATCTCTGAAAAAACTCCTCCCCCTCCCCATAGTCAATATGGGACACCGATGGCCTTGGAAAGGCCCCTGACTGTGGGATAGGACATTAAACTATGGCTCCATGTACAAGAGAGCCATATCTTACCCACGTTAAGGAACATGAAGGATGGACTTGGCGGGAGGTTACCATCGGTCTCCTAACAGCTGTCCAGTGTACTGCAATAAAAAGATAGATTACCACCATAAACTGTTTTAAGGTAACGTGCTGTGTTAGATTACACCTTAAGACACACAACTTTAAAAAGCTGTTTGCTGCCATCTAATTTCATAGAACGGCACTAAATGAAAAATCTCATTTTTTTCTCATCAGATCATCATCAGCATCATCATCATTCTCAAGCAACCATTGGCTACGGAGGTCCAACCAGACTGTGCAATTTAGTTCTCCAAGCATATCTGTCTTGAGCTATATCTGCTGCATCTGGTCACTGCACACCAATTCTAACAAAATCCTGTATGATATTGTTTGCCTACCGCATCCTAAGTCTCCCTCCTCTTTCTGAGGCCTTTAGGAACACTAAAAAACTATAATTATCTATAAGGGAAACATGGCCAAACCAACGGAGTCTCTCTCTGCACAATATGCTGCTTAAAGGAGGTTGCAGACTACTTTGCCTAACCACATCATTAGTTATAAAGTTAAACCACCAAATACCCAAGATAGTACGTAAGCATTTAGAATCAAAAGCATCTAGTTTCCTATTTTCATGTTTACACAATGTCTAAGTTTCACTACCGTAACTAACCCTAGAAAGAACCAAACTATTATACAGTCTTATTTTAGTCTTTAGGTGTATACGCCTATTTCTCCACACTCTCCATAGATTCTTAAAAGTCCCGGCAGCAATCCCTATTCGTCTGTTAATCTCATGCCGCACATCACCAGTATCTGTTACATAGCTCCCAAGGTAATTAAACTGTGACACCTGCTCAAGACTGCAACCATTCAGTTGAACTGAATCACAACCTGCCTGACCAATTTTCATCACTTTAGTTTTCTCTCTGTTTATCACCAAACCAACTCTATTATCAGTCTCATTAACAGCCCTAATGAAAGAATTCATCTCATCAATATCATTAGCCAACAAGGCCAAATCATCTGCATTATCTAAATCAGAAATTTTGAAACCTCTCGACCATTTAAGGCTTATTATCTTTCCCTTGCAATGAATTTCGCATAACATAATCAATAATCAAACTAAAGAGAAAAGGAGACAAAATGCACCCTTGTCGAACACCAGAAGTAATGCTAAACCAATTGCTACAAGACTTACCAACTCTCACACAGGACTCAGTGTTATTATAGAGAGCTTCCATTATGTTAACTAACTTGTCTGGTATACCATATGATCTCACAATCAACCACAAATTCTGACGATCAACAGAGTCGAAACCCTTTTTGAAATCAACAACGCTAGCCACCTAAGTTTTTGAAACTTTAAACATTTCCCAAGAATCCCCCTGAGTGAAAATATCATCTACACCTTTCCTACCACTTCGGAATCCACATTGCTCATCACACAATTGACTGTCAACCAGATTTTTAATTTCATTAAGCACAATCAAGCGAAGAACTTTACCTGGAACAGAAAGTAGGTTGATATTCCTATATTAATCACAAGTACTGTGATCAACCTTTTAGAAAATAGGGCTAATAATAGCTCTAGTAAAATTTTTAGGAACCATTCCTCTATCATAAAAGATATTCAAAATTTCAGTCATCCACATGGTAACCGAAAAATTCCCAGCTCTAGGCCTTTCCGTAGTAATTTCATCTATCCCTCGGGATTTATGAAGTTTAAGTTTAGAAATAGCAAAATAACTTCAGATTGTGTTATAGGGCCAACATTAAAGCCAGTAATGCAACATATCATCATTACAAATAATGGGAGTGGAACTAACCACATTGTTTAAACATCTCGGAAGTGCTGAGTCCACCCAGCCATGACAGAATACTCACCTTCTATAACCTTACCTTGTTATCCTTCAATCCCTGTATACCTGTCCGTTTTCTACAACAAAAAACATTGACTATCTGGTACAGCTCTCTGCTGTTGTGCTGTCTAACTTCTTCCTCGGCTTTGTCAGCCAAGCCATCAAGCCAAAGATTCTTATCAGCAGCTAACTGATCCTTTACACGTTTATTAAGCTCTCTGTAATACTTTCTATTAGGACTAGTAGGGTATTGATCAAGGGCATTCCTGCAGTTCTTTCTTTCTGAAATAAGCTCAGGCGCCTTATCACTCAGATAATTCTGTCTCCTCTGCTCCTTTTTTCCTAAAAGAGAACTGTTAGTTTCCAAAAAAGCCTGTTTAAAACGGCCCCATTCTTCCTCAACTTCAGTAGTAAGCAAACCATGACTGTCATAATGGATTGGGTTGTTTTACCTCTGAGCGGTACTTTTTTGTACACCATGGGCTAAATGACAGGTCACATGGACACCGAAGGCTCAGAGAAGTTTGGGGAGAAGACCCATTGTAACAGCTGTTGGGAAACAGATGGTAGCCTCTCGTCAAGGCCATCCAGCGCGTTCTTTAACGTGCACAGGGTATGGCTCTCCCGCATACGGGGCCACGGCTTAACGTCCCATCCGACGGACGGCGGCCTTTCCAAGCCCATCGGTGTCCCCTACTGACCGTAGTCAGGTCGGGGAATTTTGCGGAGATAAATCTCAATGCTGACCCAGCTGGGACTCGAACGTGGGAACTACAGATTACGAGACTGGCGAGCTACCGACTGAGCCACCCCCGCCCCGAGACTGTCATAATGACTAAATAACCTGTCATGGTAAACTTTAGCTATAACTAGGTCTTTCAGAGCTTCTGCATTAAAGGCAAATTTTTTAACCCAACACAACACTTTTTAAGTTTAAATTGCAAGACACTTTTCACAAGGTAATGGTCAGATTCAATTTCAGCTCCCCTATAAGCCCTGGTATTCCTAACATAACTAACCCATTTGCTGTTAATTACATAATAAATAATATTCTTATGGAGCCCATCGGGTGAAACCCATGTGTACTTATGTAATGTCCCGGTGTTTTTAATAAGTGTTAGTTATTCTGAAACCATTGAGTTTACTTACCTGTAGGAGACGTTGCCCATCGCCATTGCAGCTACCAATACTAAAAGGGCCTATCACCCCTTACCACAGGTCAAAGTCAGTACCTACTTTGGCATTGAAGTCACCTAGAACAAGAGTAATATCTCCTTTCTTGGCAGAATTCAAAATATCGTGAAGTTGTGCATAAAACCTATCCTCTCAACCTAATCGGCATCCTCATTGGGGCACAACAGGAGATAACATTCAAGTGTTTAATGCTTGTCTGAAATTTTGCTGTCCTTCTCATGGTACAGACCGGCTGTAAGGTTCAGAAAACAATGTTATTGCTATGAATTTAACGGATTGAGCACGAGTTCAAAAATAGTATTTAACAATGATAATTCTAAAATAACGTAATTTATCACAAAAGTATGAATGAAAACATTTATAAAAACTAAATTCAAACAACACAAATCTTTATCGATCAGTATAAAACCTTCTCAGTATAAAACCTTTTTATATATAAGATCTTTAGAAAAACATAGCACTTTTTACTATTCCTACAAAGAGATGTTTTCTCTATATCTCTTACTATCTCTACTCAAAACATAAAATAAGGCATTTTACAACAGTCGATAAATGGAACAATCATATTTGTGAACAAACCTACGATCTGTAAAGAATACCTTACAAATTCCTAAACAAACTAAATATAACTATGAATCAAACGATGAACTCTTCCTACAGAAAAGTTGAGATCAGCTTTGCTTGTTCTAGTAACGTATAACATCCTCAGCCACATCTTTAAGTGTCCTAAGAATCCTACTTTTTCTTACCAATCAACTAACAGGCTCGACCAAATTACTTTATTTAACCAAACTAGGTTTTCCTCCACACTCTAATTCCTCTTAATTTCAACAATTTATTCTTTATTTTTTTAAGTTCTTTCGAAATGGTTGGTGACATAATTCTCACGGTGTAGTTCACGCCAGCATCAAGACGAGACATCACATCACGGTTTCATTATTGTTCGTTCATCTGTCATAACATTACCCTCTGTTTAGGTCTTGTTTGTCCCGAACAATTCTGGATTCCGAAGCTTCTTCAGTTCTTCGATGAAACGTAGCCAGATAATACACGTGAACCATCTTGCACTTTGTAGACGGACGTTGAGGAATGCGATACACCACGTCGTTAATCCTGTTAACTACTGTTTCTGAAGTTTTAGAGAAAGTCTCTTCATTCTATGTGGATCCTACAGTCAGACAAGGTCTCCTTGATTGAAACAGTTTCATTTGTTTCATTTGTTTTACTGTCATACCTCATTTTTGTTCTCTCGCTTGCCAAATTGGTGTTGTCTGAAGGAGTAGTGAATTTCTTCTAGTCGTTGTTGTAATTCTTGTACGTATTGCAGAGTGGATACAGGCCGACCATATAAAATATCATAGGGTAGACATAATTCTCTTCTAAAGAGCATCATGGAAGGTTTCTCTCTGGTTGCCTCATGAACTGCTGTTCTGTAAGTAGTTTGTTCCCATTCCACGATACCCGCACGCACAGTGCTTTCCCCCCTATGGTGTCACTGACCACGCCCCTATGACATAACCTATGATGTAACCTATTACGTAATCGACCACGCCCCTTTATTAATATTCATAATTCATAATTAATAATTCCTCCCACTTCTTAAAAAACTTCCTTCCCCCTTTTATAACCCCTGACGCCATCTGGTGACTATGAGGAGTACTCTTTTCGGAAAAACCCCTATTTTAACTCTAATTTCCCGATTTTTGACTCCCCCTTTATTAAAAATTCCTCCCCCTTATTTTAAAAAAATCCTGGCGCCATCTGGTGACTATGAGGAGTACTATTTTCGGAAAAATCCCTATTTTAACTCTAATTCCCTGATTTTTCTTTATTTCAGACCCCCTGGTTGGCCTACCTATATTTTAAGCCCTCCTTCTCGATTTTTCTTTATTTCCCCTGGTCGACCCACCTATATTTTAAGCCCCCCTTAATCTCTGAATAAGTCCCTTACCAACTTCGGGATGGCAACGATCGACTGATGCATGTCTCAGAATAATTGCATGGGTGGCAACCTCACACAGAAAGGGATGATGCAAGTCTCTAAATAAAACTTTCGAAAGCAGTCACTAACATAAAATCAACTCCCAAAGCTGTATATTCCATGTATGTATTCCTTACTAATTAAACACTTATCAAAACTGTCTCCTCCACTCATTAAAAATTTAATCGGTGGCGTCCAATGCGCATTTTAGTAGAGCTGTATTTAAAAAAACTCATCACAAACTCCCTTGGTTTCTATCCTTTTACAAGTCCTCTAAACTCTTTTTGAATGGTGATACTCAGAATGTCTAATGCAGGTCTCTAAATAATCACAAAACTTTCGGTAGCAGTCACTCACATAAAATCAACTCCCAAAGTTGTATTCCCCATTTTTACTCCTTATTAATTAAACACTTGTTAAAGCCCCTCCTCTTTATTAAAAGCTCACCAAGCTCCTTTGCTATTCACATTCATTTTACCAAGTCCGCTAATCAACTCCTTATTAATTAAACACTCGTTAAAAACCTCACTCACCTTTATTAAAAATCAAAAGGTACCTCTATTAAAACTTCACCAAACTCTCTTACAATCCACATTCATTTTGTCAAGTCCGCTAATCAACTCCCAATTCCCTAGTAATTAAACACTTATCAAAAACTCTGTTCCTCATCATTCCCCACGATCGAAATAAAACGTTGTAAATCAGTTTTCTCTAGACGCGTTTAATTGGAAAAAAAAAATCCTTCCCTGGCACAGTGATTTGACTCCGCTACCTTAATGTCCACGTTCATCTGAAATTTACCAAATCCACTAAACTCTGGAATGGCTGATTCAATGTTCAAAAATAATTACAAGGTCCCATATTTTGCGAATTCGACTTTCATTAGAAGAAGGACTATCCTGCAGTAACTGTCCCGCAGAAAATAAATAATGCTATTGGGTAAAAAACAAATAAAAAAAAATTCTTACCAACGCAGTGATTTTACCCCACTAGCTTGATGTCTACGTTCATCTGAAATTTTCCAAGTCCACTAAACTCTGCAATGGCAACACTCGGAATGACTGATGCAATGTTCAAAAATAATTACAAGGTCCCATATTTTGCGAATTCAACTTTCACTAGAAGAAGGACTATCCCGCAGTAACTGTCCCGCAGAAAATAAATAATGCAATTGGGTAAAAAAGAAATAAAAAATCAAAATCCTTACTGACGCAGTGATTTGACCCCGCTACCTAGATATCTATGTTCAGCTGAAATTTGCCAAGTCCACTAAACTCTGGAATGGCAACACTCGGAATGACTAATGCAATGTTCAAAAATAATTACAAGGTCCCATATTTTGCGAATTCGACTTTCACTAGAAGAAGGATTATCCCCCAGTAACTGTCCCACAGAAAATAAAAAATGCTATTGGTAAAAAAAAATAATAAAAAAAAAAATCCTTACCAACGCAGTGATTTGACCCCGCTTACCTTGATGTCTACATTCATCTGAAATTTGCCAAGTCCACTAAACTCTGGAATGGCAACACTCGGAATGACTGATGCAATGTTTAAAAATAATTACAAGGTCCCATATTTTGCGAATTCGACTTTCACTAGAAGAAGGACTATCCCGCAGTAACTGTCTCGCAGAAAATAAAAAACGCTATTGGGTAAAAAATTATTAAAAATAAATCTGATTATATTCGTCATGATGAAAAATATTATGGGGTAATAGGGTCGACCTAAAAGACCCGTGTTCGGATCCTCACCCGGACCACGTTTTACTGATGGCTGGTTAAGTCCTACGAAATTATAAAATTCCAAACGGGGAATCACAAGGGTTTTATTGACAGATGAATCTTGGATCTGTGCTGCTTCCACATCAGGCGCGATGTCTTACATCATGAAAACCCAGTCGCAGCCTTGACCAGTGTTTAAGCTCTCGAAATTTTTACAAGTCCAGAGACGGTTCTCCGCATTCCCAATTTCCTTTACTAAATCACTTCCAAAACATAGTGATTGCAAAAGTATGACTAATAAAACTAACTGTTTTAATTCCTATATATCCAGCAACATGGCTTAAAAATACTTATTACCACTGTATCCTCAGTACGGGGAAGTAACGCTATTTGAAGAAAAATCAGCTATGGGAGTAATCTACAAGCGCTCACACAGTTTTTAAAAATCGTCTCTTCCACCGTTTATCGCCGAACGTATGCCTCATCACGCTGATGAAATCGGGTAAAAAAATAACTTTTTTTTGTACGAGGTAGAATGTTATAGAAAGTAAGAATGCTAAAAGTACGTTGTGGTTACCCTTGCATAAAAAACTTTAGTTCCATCATGAATGCATGTTAATGGAGTAGGGGACATTAGTTTTAGCAAATACTTCAACTATAAAAATAATACATTGTCTCACTCGAGCGTACCCTCTCAATTTACCTGCACTAATCCACTGAAATTTTATTTGCAACTGGACTGATAGTCAAAATTTAGCAAATACTTCAACTATAAAAATAATACATTGCCTCACTTGAGCGTACTCTCTCAACTTACCTGCGCTAATCCACGGAAATTTTATTTGCAATTGGACTAATAGTCAAAATTTAGCAAATAGTTCTTCGAATCCGCCTAACTATGCTCGGATATATATGTTCTGATCGGGTCTGAAAATTCTGTCCTTATGCCGATGTTCTCTCGTAGTGCTTACAAGAAGCGATCTTCTACCCCGTTTCGACTCTGTTACAAAACTTTCTACATTCATCGGCATGTGATCCACTAAAACGGCAGACACAACATAGCAACAAGTTGGCCAACTGGTGACATATAAAGGTCACGGAACACTCGCCCAACCCGCTAAAGCTGACCTATGGGACTGCGATGGAATGCTTCGGCTTACTTTGAGAAGAACATTTGCATCGTGTTTTATCTTTTGGACAAAATTAAATAATTACTCGTTTCATGCTGAAATACAGAAGGAATTCTTCTGCCGACAGACGCACTTAAAAATAAGAATCTATGAAATTCAAAGGGAGATTGTTGTTTTCCATATTATTGCAAATAATACCGATTCCTTTCAGATGGCTGTCCTTTAGGTTATGAAATATAACCGGAACACTATTAGGGAGCTTGAAAATTGAGATGACACACATTATGGCCGACTCCTCCGAGAAGTGCTAAATCTATGTGGCAGAAACTATGAAATTGACATCTGTCATGTTTACACAGATCCAGCCTTCATACCCGAAGATGACAAATATAATTGATGAACTACAATGTACCTTTTCGTGAGGCATACGAGGGGGAATTTCAGTGAATCGTTTTAGCATAGCAAGCATTTATAATGAAAAATTGAGTTTGCTTCACTGTCATACAATCTCATAACTTAATTTTCAGATGCATGCCTCTCCACAGATTCGTAAAACTCTCATACATCTCATAGGAAAATCAAACACTAATGCATATTCCCAATGTGTATCTTTCTAATAAATCATACGATCAAAGTAGATAAATCGCAAGCATCATCGGAGTCAGTTCTGATTCCATATATCTGCTTACGACGAAAATCTCACAATAGCCTGGAATGGACAGTACTTTACCTACGATACAGTATGTGACTAGGTCGTTTAACCAAATTACATGCATAAACGAAAATTAGAAAATGTAAAATGTGTTGGAATACCTGTAAATTCGCACACATGTCACTGGATAGGTGAATATTTTCACAATTCTTTGGAAGGCAGAATAACTGTAAAATATACTGTGACGAGAGAGAAAGTATAAAAATGCAGTGGGATGGCTGTAAAAATTGCTTCAAAACAGCAAATTACAGCGCATATACTGTAAGATAGAAAAAACGACTATTAACAAGTGCCATCTAAGGAGTGACTGATAAAAGTCACTCTTTAGCAGAAGGAGTAATAGAGCAAAAATCATAAAATATTAAGGTCCCACGCTAGTAAATCACGCTCCATTTGGTACACACGGATGAATGAATATCACAAAATACTTTGCATATAGAAAGCATCAGTAAAGAACCACAGAAGTTGGGAAATTTAAAATCTGAAAACTCACTGTTTATAAGAAAACTACAATATTTTCAGTATTTCCATGAAAAGTCGGGTCCCAGAATCGAGACCTAACTTTGCATTCACTGACTTCAGCAAACGACAAAACATAACGTAAGCTCTCTCCACGGTTATTCCAAGTTCCAAGAATATTCCAAATTCCAAGAATGTCCAAGAATATGCGCACGATGCAAACACAAGTTTTTCGACAAAGATAGGGTGTTTCACTACCATGTAACATGGAGATGTCTGTTTAGTTATTTTTCCCTATTTCTATACTAGTGTGGAATTCTTAGAACAAGTGGTACTATGTCAGTGTGAAAGTGGTTAGGGCAAACACAAGTTTTTTGATAATGTTATGTATCTTGTTTGGAAATAACACTGTCTATGGAGCATTACGCCTGTACATACCATAAGCATAATGCCTCGCAATTCTAAGAGTTCCCAGAACCGATAGACAATACTTTGCGCTTACAGGACCTAACGTATAAAGTCTTTCATACTTCAAACTCAATCATCAAGACAATAAATATTGCAGAAGTAAGATTGAAAATGAAAGGAGAAGTGGTAGAGAAGCGAAAGAAAAGCACCGCACCCACCAATCTCTCGTTAAAAGGAAAGCATTTTCACATTAAAATAAAACGTAAGCATTCATCAGCTGAAAACAGATAAGACAGAGGGCGCTATGTGCCAGCTTGAAAAGCGGTAAAAAGGCTAGTAACCACGGTTTAACCATTCATTTTTTAAGTATTAGGACGTTCATGTTACAATTTCTTGCAACAACGTTCATAACTAGTGCAAATACCAGTCTGCAACATTCACTCTTCTGTGTAAGCAAGCGAATATTACATTTCAGCTGTATGTGAACCAAACATTCAGTTGAGAAGAATATTTAAAAACATCAGTGTGAACTCATCGATAAATAAAACGTGTCTCCTTCTTGTGTCTCTTCATATCTATATATTATTCTTACGAGTACAAAAGATAGAACTTTCGAAGGAAGATGAAGAACCATGCATCAGTTTAAAAAAACGATTTTCTGTGTTTTGGACGTGTAACCAGCGCCATCTTAATGAGAAATATGTTGACTATCCGATTCGAGTAAACGCAAGACAGCAGCTGTCTGTTTCTGAATGAACGGTTTCTCTGATCTTATACAAAGTATATTCATTTTTGTGTGGTGTATGGTATTATACATAAGTGTATGCATATATCCGTGCGATGAACTAAGGTTTTCTCCATATTGTGTCACGCACTTTTTTTCATCTCTGTATATGTGTTAATTGTATGTGTGTGTGCATTGCGTGTGTGAGTGTGCTTTCATGATTGTTACTGTGAAACGGATGTGTGTGAATGTTTCTATGAATCGTGTGTTCAAGCATGTTATCACCTGCTTGCTACAGAAGAAGCTAACAATTTAAAACGAGACTAGTGGTTATGCAAAATATTTCATCACAGATCTTAATTTGAATACACATATTTCAGGATGTGTAAGGATTTTTCTTCAACACGTTCGAAAATTTTTTTGGAACACGACTGTTTTACGTTACGCTTCCTGTCAGATGTCTTGTAATGAACAAAACGTGTGCGTTTTTGTTAATATAGAAGAGGACATGCAACCGAGAATATTTTCAAACTTAGAATAACACGACATCCTGATGCGTTAAGAACGAAGCTGAACCATGACCTGAAACGATCGAAATCCAGTTGTTTCGAGCTAGGGGGTGAAGGGTGATAAAATATGTAATAATCTGAAAAAAATCCTTGTATCATAAAAGGTCTTCTTTTTCGAAACAACAGGATTTCCCTTTTCAGATTATTACATGTTTTACATCCTTCGCCCATTTTACATTAGTAGTACCATTACATTAGTAAGGTACCTTTTCCTTCTACATTAGTAAGGTAGCGGAGTCAAATCACTGTGCTGGTAAGGATTTTTTTTTATTTTTATTTTTTTTTACCAATAGCATTTTTTATTTTCTGCGGGACAGTTACTGCGGGATAGTCCTTCTTCTAGTGAAAGTCGAATTCGCAAAATATGGGACCTTGTAATTATTTTTGAACATTGCATCGGTCATTCCGAGTGTTGCCATTCCAGAGTTTAGTGGACTTGGCAAATTTCAGATGAACGTAGATATCTAGGTAGCGGGGTCAAATCACTGCGTCAGTAAGGATTTTAATTTTTTATTTCTTTTTTACCCAATAGCATTATTTATTTTCTGCGGGACAGTTTCTGCGGGATAGTCCTTCTTCTAATGAAAGTCGAATTCGGAAAATATGGGACCTTGTAATTATTTTTGAACATTGCATCAGTCATTCTGAGTGTTGCCATTCCAGAGTTTAGGGGACTTGGCAAATTTCAGATGAACGTAGATATCTAGGTAGTGGGGTCAAATCACTGCGTCGGTAGGGATTTTAATTTTTTCTTTTTTACCCAATAGCATTATTTATTTTCTGCTGGACAGTTACTGTGGGATAGTCCTTCTTCTAGTGAAAGTTGAATTCGCAAAATATGGGACCTTGTAAATATTTTTGAACATTGCATCAGTCATTCCGAGTGTTTCCATTCCAGAGTTTAGTGGACTTGGCAAATTTCAGATGAACGTAGACATCAAGGTAGTGGGGACAAATCACTGCGTTGGTAAGAATGTTTTTTTATTTTTTTTTACCAATAGCATTTTTTATTTTCTGTGGGACAGTTACTGTGGGATAGTCCTTCTTCTAGTGAAAGTCGAATTCGCAAAATATGGGACCTTGTAATTATTTTTGAACATTGAATCAGCCATTCCAGAGTTTAGTGGACTTGGCAAATTTCAGATGAACGTGGACATTAAGGCAGCGGGGTCAAATCACTCTGCCAGGGAAGGATTTTTTTTTTCCAATTAAACGCGTCTAGAGAAAACTGATTTACAACGTTTTATTTCGACCGTGGGGAATGATGAGGAACAGAGTTTTTGATAAGTGTTTAATTACTAGGGAATTGGGAGTTGATTAGCGGACTTGACAAAATTAATGTGGATTGTAAGAGAGTTTGGTGAAGTTTTAATAGAGGTACCTTTTGATTTTTAATAAAGGTGAGTGAGGTTTTTAACGAGTGTTTAATTAATAAGGAGTTGATTAGCGGACTTGGTAAAATGAATGTGAATAGCAAAGGAGCTTGGTGAGCTTTTAATAAAGAGGAGGGGCTTTAACGAGTGTTTAATTAATAAGGAGTAAAAATGGGGAATACAACTTTGGGAGTTGATTTTATGTGAGTGACTGCTACCGAAAGTTTTGCGATTATTTAGAGACCTGCATTAGACATTCTGAGTATCACCATTCAAAAAGAGTTTAGAGGACTTGTAAAAGGATAGAAACAAAGGGAGTTTGTGATGAGTTTTTTTAAATACAGGAGATGTACTAAAATGCGCATTGGACGCCACCGATTAAATTTTTAATGAGTGGAGGAGACAGTTTTGATAAGTGTTTAATTAATAAGGAATAAATACATGGGATATACAGCTTTGGGAGTTGATTTTATGTGAGGGACTGCTTTCGAAAATTTTATTTAGAGACTTGCATCATCCCTTTCTGTGTGAGGTTGCCACCCATGCAATTATTCTCAGGCTTGCATCAGTCGATCGTTGCCGTCCCGAAGTTGGTAATGACTCTGTGCCAAGCAGCTGTTTGAGGAATAATAATAATAATAATAATAATAATAATAATAATAATAATAATAATAATTGTTTATTGACTATATATAACATATAATACAATTAATAATAAATAAACAATGCTTATACAACATAATGAGTTAAAATAAAATCCACAATTCGGGATGAAAATATCAACTGATATAACAAAATATACAACTGATATAAATAAACCCATGTAATGTAAAATATTTATTGTAAAATGAAATGAAATAAAATAGAAGCCGTATAAGAACAACCAATGAGATTTATGCTCTTACAAGTTGTCAAATTAAATTATTAGTTATTAATGATATGCATTTTAATAATACAGAATTAAAGGTTTAAGAGTGGAAAAATTTATAATTTTAGATTTGTTCATTAATGACATGAAACTAGGTAAGTAACTTAACAATGAAATAAAGACTCAATATTGTGTATATGTAATAATCTTTGCTTAACTTTTATTTTAAATATATTTTCATTTTTGTCTTCCCTTATATTTTTCGGTAATTTATTAAAATTTTGTGGAGCTAGAATCATGAAATATTTATGGATAATTTCTTTTATTGAAAAAGGTACATAATAAATTTCTTTATTTCTAAGATTTATTTTTGTATGTTGTAATTTTAAGAAATCTGGGTTTTTAAACACAAACATAAGGATTTTATAAATATATAATTGTCTTAAATTCAAAATTTTTTTTCAATAATCATATTTTTTAAATTAATAATATTGTTATTCATAATAACCTTCAGAATTTTGTTTTGTAATGTTATTAATTTATTTAAAGAATTAAAATATGTTCCTCCCCAAATAATTAAACAGTATTTAAAGTAGATTGAATCCATGAATAATAAAGAGTTATTAGAAAGGAAGTACCTACAATTTTCTTTAGATGATATATTCTAATTAGGAAATATCTTAAACGTTTTGCAATTATATTTGTATGACTATTCCACTTCAAATTGTTATCAATAGTAATCCCCCAAATATTTGTACGTTTTAATTTGTTTAATTTCTGCACATGTACATACAATATTATTATCACAAGTAAATCTAAGATATATGATTTTGTCTTTGAAATAACTCTTATTAGTGAGACTGAACTACATTGAATACGATTTTTCGATATTTAATATAAGATGATTTTGATGAAACCATAACTGAATTTTTTTTAAATCATGAGATATAGTCGATTTCAATTCTTTAAATATATTACTTCTATATACTATAGCAGTATCATCAGCATAGGATATAGGATATCCTATTAAGTTATTAAAAAAAATCTTTGAAACAAATTACGAATAAAATTGGTCCTAAAACTGAGCTCTGAGGCACTCCTTTAGTAAGCAATAAGGGTGAACTTTTTGTATTTTTTATGTCTACAATTTGTTTTCTATCAGTAATATATGACTTAAACCATTTTAGCGTATTTCCTCTAACACCAATGTAATTAAGTTTCTGCAATAAGATATCATGATTTACAGTATCAAATGCTTTTGCAATGTCTAAAAAAATTACCATAGTTTTTTGAGGATTATTTATACCCTGTAAAACAGTAATGGTCATTTCCAGCACTGCATGATCTGTACTCTTATGTTCTCTAAACCCAAATTGCGATTTATAAAAAATGATGGATTATTTAAAAAGTTTTGGGTCTTATAATATATATATTTGGTCTATAATTATTTAAAATATTTTTATCTCCTTTTCTGTATATAGGCTTTACAACAGCAGTTTTCAATTGGTTTATAAAAATACCAAAATTAAACTATATATTTATGATTTATGTTAAAAATGTTGCATGGTATTTATTATTGATTTTTAATATTTTTGGACTTATATTATCAAATCCATAAGCTTTATTTTCATCTACATTGTTCATAATATCATTCAATTCAGCTTCATCTGTCTTTTTTAAAAACATGGAATTTTTGTTATTTAAGATAGACGGATAATTATGAAAGTTAATAGTTGTGTCATTATTATAATTATTAAGATTAATGAAATGATAATTAAAGTCATTAGTTAATTTTACTACATCAGTATATTTTATTTTTTATATAGTGATGAAACTTTACTATTCGCACTTTCCAAATCTCTCAAAGCCTATTATTGCGCCCTCTAACGGTAGAAAATTTTGGAAATTGAAAACGTTTAAACGAACTATTGAGAACGATGTATTTATGCTAGAGATTTGAATGTTCGGTGGTGCAATGTGAAGGTTATGAGATTTCCAATGGGAATATTAAGTGGGAAATGTATTTCTTTGGTTTTAATTGGAGAACTCTTTCTTATTTGAATTGGCACTAATGAAATATTATAATTCGCCTTTTTCAAACTGTCGCTCAAAAAAGTATCCGAACAGTATGGTTGATTGCAAAATTCAGAAAACATATTTGGCAAAGTTTTTTTAGAGATCACTAATTTCTAAAAAGTCTTTGCCAAATATTTTTTTCTGAATTCTGTAATCAACCATAGTGTTCGGTTGTTTGTTTTTGAGCGACTGTAGTTTAATTTACATTGTTGAAGACCACTAAATATGGAAAACGGGAACGTTTAACGAATATGGCACGTGACATGTTTATGACAGTGGTTCTAAAATTCAGTGATGAATGTTTACAGATATTCCAGTAACAGCAAAATCTGTCTCCCTTTTCTCAGGGGGGATCTGATAAAAGTAACGTTTAAATTTAAGAATTAAGAGACAAATACTTTTTTATATTTTATAATTATAAAAAAAAATACTATACGCATTTACCCCATCATTCATTAGTTTAAATTATAACATTTTAGGAGTGAAAAAAATAGGCAAATGATAAACTTGACCTCTTTGAAAACGAGATTCCCATATTTGTCATAGGCGATATGCTTTCGGCTTTGTCTTAGATTCATTAGCAAATGTTCCTTTGATTACTAAATTATTTTGATATTTGTTTCTAAGCAAGCTTAAAAGCAATTTATGGATCTTATATAGAGAAAAGTTTGATATATTCAGTGTTTTTACATCATCATTTTCATAAAAAAATATAAATGGAAATAACGAAAATAGCATTGTTATTTCTGATCATTAAAATTAATAACAAATGCTTTCGCTGTTTTGATGCTTTTCATATGCAATGATAATGAGATGGGTTCTTTGACAGGTTTAATTTGACTGGTTAACCAATGCTAGGTCTTAGTGACCCCAAGTGCTCATTGAAGAACGGGGAAGAGGGCCCATTGGATAGCTATTATGAGACAGATGGGAGTTATGTTAAAGGCCATTAGAATTTTTTGGACGTGCATATTAGCTCTTTTGCACATGGAATCACGGGTTTACGTCCCATCCAAGGATTGCTGCTTTTCCAAGTCGACTGGTGTTCCATTTCTCACTGAAGTGTAAAGGAAATGAATCTCAATGCTGGCACAGTTGGGACTCGAACCTGGGAACTGAAGGTTACGAGAGTGGTGAACAACCGACTGATCCAACTCTAATTCATTAATAATGGAGATAACAGGATTAGACAAATGTTCGAATAAGATAAATAATATTCATGTATTTAGCAACAATATATGTATAGAGTTTTTCTACCAACGCTTTTTACTCGGAAAATGTGTAAGATTCGGTCCTTCCATTTGCGATGAATATTATTGTTTGTGCTAGTGATTAAATTCTAAATACAATTTTTGATAATTTCTTTATATTTGACTGTATTGCGAAGTCTCAGTTCCAATGTAAGTTGATCAGACATAAGATATGATCTGTATGCCATGTAATTAAACTTGTTGACAGTAATGTTTAATGTTATATCTCGTAATTAATGTATTTATAATTTTTCAGACATGTAGACGGTCATCTCTATATGATTCGTATTGTATAGTGTGTCATAATTTTATTTTAAATTGTTTTTTCTTTCATTGTGTGTCTGTGTGTGTGTGTGTAAATAGTTATGTCTTGTTCCTATATGCTTAAGTACATAGGAACATTCCTATATGCTTAAGTATATAGGAACATTCGAAATTATCGAGTTGCGACAATATTCAGTATTATCCGTCAGTGAGTAATTTCTTTTTATAAATGTTTTGACCTTTCGTGAATAGAAAACTGTTTTTGCTTTTGAGTTCATATTTCAAAATATTTTGCAGCGAGCAAAGGAATTTTACTAATATCCCATTAACCGCATTTTGGTGTCCAAAAAATATATTCCCCGCCCTGCTCAAGGTCAGTATGGGACACCGATGGGCTTGGAAATGCCGCCGTCCTTCGAATGGGACGTTAAGCCGTGGCCCGTGTGCGGGAGAACCATACCCTGAGCACTTTAAAGAACACTCTAGATGACCTTGACGGGATGCTACCATCTGTCTCCCAACAGCTGTTCCAGTGGATCCCCTCCTCCAACCTTCTCTGAGCGTTCGGGGTCCCTGTGACCTGGCCATTTAGCCCATGGTGTGTAAAAAAGTGCCGCTCAGAGGTAAAACAACCCAATTAACCCAAAAAATAGTTTAAGACATAGCATCGCTTCACAATATAAATCTTTCTGATGCACATTATTGATGATTCTAGCGGTAAACTTACTTTGGACAAAGACGCAAGATATATGAAACTCAGCTGAACTGTAATTCCTCATTAAGGGGAGAAATGGTCGAACCACAAGGACTGACCTTGATACCAGAGGTCGGTAGATCATCAGGGAAACAGGAAGCAAGCTGTTGCCGTTTAGTTAAAAAAACGTTTCTTAATTAAGCAATGGGTTAGCATATAGGTAATTCGCAAGATTGTAGCAAAAAAAATCGATTATCGACTTATAATGCAGGAAATCATTTTCTTCTTCAAGACTGTAAGTTAATCTTTTGGGTAGAAAGTAATTATGATTTCCTTCAAAACAATCATCAGTTTTTTATGTTTGCTTAATTATCTTGTTTTTTTACATTTACCAAACAGCAGAAATGTAATTAATGAAAGAAGGATAATTTTTTTTTTCGTATAATTTCACTAACTATGCCACGGAACTGGTGATGTCGAAAAACAGATCCTACTGGCTGCTATTTCCAGCCACAGTACAATTAATTAAATCCTTAGCCTTTAAATATCGTTGAGATGTAATTTTGTGTTCATAGGTGACTTTGAATTCAGTTAAATGGTAAGTTTATTTTGTTCCGCGTTATATTGTGTTGTATATTATTTTTGCAGTTGCCATTATTATTCCATTCTGTGCTTTATGATTAGGAACTAATTCAATGTGTAGACAAAATGTGATGCTGACAAACTTTCTTCAGTTGCTGACAAATCTCCTAATTCAATGTCCGCTGTTTCTGCCAAAATAATTTTTAGTAATGTTTAATTTGATATTACTTTCGAGTTCAATTTCTTAAGCAACTAACTTCAAAATTTCACTTCTGTCATATCAAAACAAATGAGACATTAATAGATGTTTTTTTTTTAATATTAACATAAGTGAATATAAACGTAACAGCTTAAATGAAAAAACTTGAAGCGTTTGTTCCAAGTACAAAAATCAAACTATTTCAATATAATTCTGAATGTAGTTGAACATAAAGAATTAAAGGCTAATTTTGGACAACTCAAAATTCGTGGATGATACAGAGGATAAATAGAATGGAAAAAGGTTTCATTTTTACACAAAATACCCTCTCAATTCATTGGATACAAATCTTAAAGTAGAAGATAGAGAGGATAAATAGAATGGAAAAAGGTTTCATTTTTACACAAAATACCCTCTCAATTCATTGGATACAAATCTTAAAGTAGAAGAACTTATAACTTCTATGGCGCATACGGAAATCTCGTTTTCAAAGATCATGAAGCTTTTCGTTTGCATGCATTTTCACTCTTTAAAAGCTTTGATTTCAGCTAATGGAAAATGGGGCGAAGGGAATGCAAATGGTAGAATTTTATTAGTAATTATACAATATAAAAATATTTAATTCCTTAAATGTTGAAAGTTACTTTTCCGACACACCTCTGAGAAAAGGAGTCAGATTTTTGCTATTATTCAACTATTTATCGACACAGAAATTTAAAAAAACAGCAAAATTTGACACCGAAATTTCAGAAATCACCTGCAACATCCATTTAAAGTTTTGTGGTTTGCATATTTAATCATGTCAAAAGATATATATTTAAACTCCCTAAGAGTTTCAAAAATTACAAATAAAATATTTCATTCGTACTAATCCACTAAAAAGAATTTTCCAGTTATCAATTTAAAAAAGCTGCATTTCCCACACACTCTGAGAGTAATGAGTCAACTGATTATCTTCCAATGGAAACTTCATAACCCTCACAATCCATCAGCAAACTTTGAAATTTGTTCCATAAATGCATCATTTGCAATATTCGTTAAAAAAGATTGGAATTTTCTAATTGTTCACTGTTACAGGGCATGATTATAGCTTTTTGGAGATTCGAAGAATGCAAATTGTAATATTTCATTAATATCTATCGAACTTAAAAAGAATTTCTAATTTATCTCCGAAAGCAAGCAATTATTCTAAAGTTAGCATTCAGAACAAATTTTTATCATTAAAAAGAAATCTTGATATTATATAACCTGAAATGTGATATAATACGTTTTTTTCTGACAATGAGAGATTTGAATTTTTATTCCAATTTTTTAGTAGCACTTTTGGTGACATTTCGGGTGTTTCAGCGTGGTTTAAAACTTTGGAAGTCTCCAAGAATTCGGCTGAAAACTCTCAGTCGTCTTCATCGTAGTTCCCATTTCGTACATATTTTAAATATTGGCAATGCAAACAAACTCTAAATTGCGTTTAAGTTGTAATGCTGAAGGCACCGGATAAATTGTACGAACACTCGAAAAGTGGTTTTCAAGGTATATAATGATAATATCATAAAATATTTGATATAAAATAAAATGTGTCCATGACGGAAGCTGACGGAAAAACGCAGAATCCAAAGACGCCGAAGACAAAAACGCGGTATACAAAAACGTCGGCTGTGTACCGTCGCACAAAAAAATATCCGAACACTATGGTTGATTACAGAATTCAGAAAAAATATCTGGCAACGATTTTTTTAGTAATTAGTGATCTGGCAACCTTCGTGTAAAAAAATATCCGAACACTATGGTTGATTAGAGAAGTCAGAAAAAAATATCTGGCAACGATTTCCTTATATAGCAAACGATTTTATCTGGGAATGTTTTTTAGAAATTAGTGATTTTGCATCCTTCGTACACGAAGGTTGCCAGATCACTAATTTCTAAAAAAATCGTTGCCAGATATTATTTTCTGAATTCTGTAATCAACCATAGTGTTCGGATACTTTTTTGAGCTACTGTAGGTGGTCATATTATTTTGATACCATATCGTGTGGGCTCACTCACGGAAATATTGAGCGTGTGCAGTTACCGTTCACAGCAAATTGGAGCGTGTGCAGTAACTGCACACGCTCCAGTTTGCTGTAAACGGTAACTGGAGCGTGTACAGTTGCTGTACACGCTCCAGATATTTTTCCTGAATTCTGTAATCAGGTGACACGAAGGTTGCCAGATCACTAATTTCTAAAAAAATCGTTGCCACATATTATTTTCTGAATTCTGTAATCAACCATAGTGTTCGGATACTTTTTTGAACGACTGTAGGTGGTCTGTTTAAAAGCCTGTTTAAAATGGCACCATTCTTCTTCAACTTCAGTATTAAGCAAACCATGACTGTCATAATGACTAAGTAACCTATCATGGTAAGCTTTAGCTATAACTGGGTCTTTCAGAGCTTCAGTATTAAAGGTAAATTTTTTAACCCTAGCACAACACTTTTTAAGTTTAAGTTGCAAGACACTTTTAACAAGGTAATGGTCAGATCCCATTTCAGCTCCCCTATATGCCCTGGTATTTCTAACAGAATTAGCCCATTTGCTGTTAATTAATATATAATCAATCATATTCTTATGCAGCCCATCAGGTGAAACCCATGTGTATTTATGTATGTCGCGGTGTTTGTAATATGTGTTAGTTATTCTGAAACCATTGAGTTTACTTCCCTGTAGGAGACATTGCCCATTGCCATTGCAGCTACCAATACCAAAAGGGCCTATTACTCCTCCCCAAAGGTCAGAGTCGGTACCAACTTTGGCATTGAAATCACCAAGAACAAGGGTAATATCTCCTTTCTTGACAGAATTCAAAATATCCTGAAGTTCTCTGTAAAATCTATCCTTCTCATCCTCATCAGAATCCTCAGTGGGGTGCATAACAGCAGATAACATTCAAGTCTTTAATGCTTGTCTGAAATTTTGCTGTAAGAAACCTTTCATTAATGCACTCATATCCTAGAAGAGCATCACTAGCATGTCTGCTGAGCAGCAGACCCACGCCTTGGTGATGCTTTCCATCCTCCCTCCCTGTAAAGAGAAATTTAAAGTTATTTTTAAGTATCTCACCTTTACCTGTCCATCTGGTCTCTTGCAAGCCTAGAATATCTAGGTTATAGCGCTGGAATTCCTGCATGAGGACATCAAGAGAATAATCTCTATGTAATGTCCTCACGTTCCACGTTCCTGCAGAGAGAAAATGATTAGTAGGATTTTTAAAGAAATTAGGTTTATTGAGATTGGTAGGGCCAACAATATCAAACAGCCCCCTGATCGCAGGCATGGGGCAAAGACCTGTTCCTCCTCCGCTAAAGGCTGAAGTCACCGATGCTGGTAGGAACTTCAGGCACAACCTTTTCAAGTGGACTTTTTCAAGAACCATATGGCCTGCCTGAGACACATTACTCCAGTTTAGGCTTGACGATGCCCAACTAGCAGAGTAAGGTTCAGGTACCTGCGATGGCCTCTGATTAGGATTATCCACCAGCTGATATAAGGTATCCCATGCCTCTGTTCACTTAGAGCTGGCAACCCAGAAGCAAACAGAAAACACAGCAGCAGACTCTCCCTCAACAGAGGCCCACCAGTGCAGCAGATCCAGGATCCATAATCAAGCTCAAATCCATAAACAAGTCCAGTCTAGTAGGTATAAATGGTCAGCATCAGGACCCTGTGAAGTTGACCACTCCTCAGCAGGGGCTTTTTCGGAAACTAACAGTACTCTTTTAGGGAAAAAGGAGCAGAGGAGGCAGAATTATTTAAGTGATAAGGCACTTGAGCTTATTTCAGAAGGAAGGAACTGCAGGAATGTCCTTAATCAGTACCCTACTAGTCCTAATAGAAAGCATTACAAAGAACTTAATAAACGTGTAAAGGATCAGTTAGCTACTGATAAGAATCTTTGGCTTGATGGCCTTGCTGACAAGGCTGAGGAAGCAGTTAGACAGCACAACAGCAGAGAGCTGTACCAGATAGTTAATGTTTTGTGTGGTAGAAAACGAACAGGTATACAGGGATTGAAGGATAAACAAGGCAAGGTTATAGAAGGTGAGGATTCTGTCATGTCTAGGTGGGCTGAGCATTTCAGTGATGTTCTAAACAATGTGGTTAGTTCTACTACCATTGTTTGCAATGATGATAGATGCATTGTTGGCTTTAATGTTGGCCCCATAACACAATCTGAAGTTAGTTTGGCTATTTCTAAACTTAAACTTCATAAATCCCCAGGGGTGGATGAAATTACTACGGAAATGCTTAGAGCTGGGAATGTTTCAGTTACCATTTGGATGACTGAAATTTTGAATAACTTTTATGATAAAGGCATGGTTCCTAAAGATTTTACCAGAGCTATTATTATCCCTATTTTCAAAAAAGGTGATCGCAGTTCTTGTGATAACTATAGGGGTATCAGCCTACTCTCCGTTCCAGGTAAAGTTCTTTCCATGATTGTGCTTAATAGAATTAAGAATCTGGTTGACGGGCAATTGCGTGATGAGCAATGTGGATTCAGAAGTGGTAGGGGATGTGTAGATCAGATATTTTCACTTAGGCAGATTCTTGAGAAATGTTTAGAGTTTCAGAAACCTTTGGTTGCTAGCTTTGTTGATTTCAAAAAGGCTTTCGACTCTGTTGATCGTCATAATTTGTGGTTGATTGTGAGATCATATGCTATACCAGACAAGTTAGTTAACATAATGAAAGCTTTCTATAATAATACTGAGTCATGTGTGAGGGTTGGTAAGTCTTGTAGCAAGTGGTTTAGCATTACTTCTGGTGTTCGACAAGGGTGCATTTTGTCTCCTTTTCTCTTTAGTTTGGTTGTTGATTATGTTATGCGAAATTCACTTCAAGGGAAAGCTTTTGACCTTAAATGGGCTGGAGATACGAAAATTTCTGATTTAGATTATGCTGATGATTTAGCCCTTTTGGCAAATGATGTTGATGAGATGAACTCTTTCATTCGAACTGTTGATGAGACTGGTAGTACAGTAGGTTTGGTTATAAACAGAGAGAAAACTAAAGTGATGAAAATTGGTCAGGCAGGTTGTGATTCAGTTAATCTGAATGGTTGCAGTCTTGAGCAGGTGTCAGAGTTTAATTACCTTGGGAGCTGCGTAACTGATACTGGTGATGTGCGGCATGAGATTAACAGACGAATAGGTATTGCTGCCGGGACTTTTAAGAATCTATGGAGATTGTGGAGAAAAGGCGTATACACCTAAAGACTAAAATTAGACTGTATAATAGTTTGGTTCTTTCTACGGTTAGTTATGGTAGTGAAACTTGGACGCTGTGTAAGCAAGATAACAGGAAACTAGATGCTTTTGATTCTAGATGCTTACGCAGTATCTTGGGTATTAGGTGGTTTAACTTTGTAACTAATGATGAGGTTAGGCAAAGGAGTCTGCAACCTCCTTTAAGCAGCATATTGTGCAGAGAGAGACTCCGCTGGTTTGGCCATGTTGCCCGTATGGATAATTATAGATTGGCGAATAGGGTTATGAACAGTGTGCCTAGAGGCCTCAGAAAGAGGGGGAGACCTAGGATGCGGTGGGCAGACAATGTCAAACAGAACCTTGTTAGAATTGGTGTACAGTGGCCGGATGCAGCAGATGTAGCTCAGGACAGATTTGCTTGGAGAATTAAACTGCGCGGTCTGGTTGGACCTCCGTAGCCCATGGCTGCTTGAGGATGATGATGATGATGATGATGTAGGTGGTCATATTATTTTGATACTAGATCGTGTGGGCTCACTCACGGAAATATTGAGCGTGTGCAGTTACCGTTCACAGCAAACTGGAGCGTGTGCAGTAACTGCAGACGCTGCAGTTTGCTGTGAACGGTAACTGGAGCGTGTACAGTTGCTGTACACGCTCCAGATATTTTATCTGAATTCTGTAATCAGGTGACACGAAGGTTGCCAGATCACTAATTTCTAAAAAAAATCGTTGCCAGATATTATTTTCTGAATTCTGTAATCAACCATAGTGTTCGGATATTTTTTTGAGCGACTGTACAACATTGAGAGCAAAATGCTCACTGAAGATAACGCTGCCTAAAAAAAAAACGGGCAGTAATTTGCTTCGAGCAGCTTCTTTGCAAATAGCGAATTATTGCTTTTCGCTTAGTTTGAGGATATATTAAAATAATTGTTTAGTGATTGTTTCGGCGTGGGTTTTGACTCTTTTAGGCCGCCGTCCGTCGGATGGGACGCTAAAGGCCGCCGTCGTCCGCTTTCGGCGTGGGTTCCGACGGACATCGTCTTTTAGTCTCGTTTATTATTTCCAGTCTCTAGTCCGAATTGTGTCAGCGCTGAGATTTATCGCCACGTTCTAACCGAAGACTTTCCCTCTTCTTGTTTAGAAAAGATTTAAAAAATGGTAAAACAAAGTACAGTCGCTCAAAAAAGTATCCGAACACTCCGGTTGATTACAGAATTCAGAAAAAATATCTGGCAACGATTTTTTTTTAGAAATTATTTTAGCAACCTTCGTGTCACGAAGGTTGCTAAACAAATTTCTAAAAAAAATTGTTGCCAGATATTTTTTCTGAATTCTGTAATCAACCGGAATGTTCGGATACTTTTTTGAGCGACTGTACATCTGAGCTTGATCAACCCCCTTTCAAAAGTCAATGTACTGCCGAAGAAAAAAAAAACTCAGAAGCCGATGATTCCCTCTGAAGAGAACAATGAAAAATGAAACGGAAGAAGTGTGGAAACTCTAACTACCATATTTATCGATTCCGTCCCTAATCCAATTTTCAGCAAAGCAATTTTTTTCCTTGTTGAACTTCTCTCAACAGAATCAGTCGAAAATCAAGTCAATTTACTAAAAGGGAGAAAAAAGCCAACACCCTTATATGTGCATTCTCTCTAATCTGGATCTCAACGGAACGCAGCTTTTTAATTTCATTTCTTCCAAACGATCAAGTCGGAAGGTAAATGAACGCACTCCAGAGACGAGCTACCAAGAACTATATTTGGTCTATCTATCTAATATGAAACTCAATAACGTGGGGTTGTTGTTTTTTTTGGTTGCGCTGTTGTTTATAATTCTATTTTTCTGAAATGATTCAATCGAAAATTAAGCGAATGCACTTCGGTAAGACGAAAACGTATATTTTACGAATCTTACTAAAAGAGGAAATTTTTAATTACATTTCTTTTAAACGATCAGTCGAAAATCAGAAAAATGTGCTACAGGAAAAAGAAAAATCAAAACCTATATATTTTCTGTAAATATGGAACTTGGCCTACCTTGGTATTTTTTTTTTCTAGATCCAGGCTTTCCGTTACATATGATTTTGATTGTACACAATTAATTCAAAAGTCGTAACCAAAAATGGTTACAATAATTCAATTAGCACCTCCACTCTTCAATTTGAAATACTGCAATGTATCCATCGATAGAGCTCCATTTGTTCACAATTAGGTGAATAGTTAGAGACAGAAGCAAAAAGAAAAGTAAGGGTGAGCATTAAATTATTACCTTCACTGCCTTACTATAAAGATTCGCGGATATTAATCAATATACCTTTTTGTGATTATTGAAGAATAGAAAGACAAATACAATAGTTGAATATTAAGTTGGCACTTCCAACCATTTCATAAAAGTTTATATACCAATCGATATCTCTTTTTCCGCTTTTATTCTAAATAAATTTAGCATTAATTAATATGCATATTTCAGAATCCAGCGATTTGCTTTTTGCTTTTATGCTTTCATTCTAATCGGGTGATTTAGGTTGGGTTGTTTTACCTCTGAGCGGCACTTTTTTTGCACACCATGGGCTAAATGGCCAGGTCACAAGGACCCCGAAGGCTCAGAGAAGGTTGGGGGAGGGGACCCACTGGAACAGCTGTTGGGAGACAGATGGTAGCCTCCCGTCTAGGCCATCCAGCGTGTTCTCTAACGTGCACAGGGTATGACCCTTCCGCACACGGGGCCACGGCTTAACGTCCCATCCGACGGACGGCGGCCTTTCCAAGCCCATCGGTGTCCCCTACTGACCGTGGGCAGGGCGGGGAATTTTTGCGGAGATAAATCTCAACGCTGACCCAGCTGGGACTCGAACCTGGGAACTACAGATTACGAGCCTAGCGCGCTATCGACTGAGCCACCCCATCGGGTGAATTAGGTCACCCGATTAGGTGAATAGCTAGAGACAAGACAAAATGGAAAATAGAGGAGTTCACATTAACTTTGCACCTCCACCTATTTATTTTGGAAAATAATCATTCAATAAGAATAAACAAAAGTCGTCATTAAGTATGTGCATTTAAGAGCTTATAAAAGAATATGTTTGTTCGTGCAAAGACTGGATTTGTAACATGCCTATTAAAAACTAGTCTAAAAAGGCAGCAACAGCACTTAAAGATATATTAACTCGCATTTTATATATTAGTTTCTTATATA
This sequence comes from Ryuthela nishihirai, assembly GCA_038380435.1. Lineage (NCBI taxonomy): Eukaryota > Metazoa > Arthropoda > Arachnida > Araneae > Heptathelidae > Ryuthela > Ryuthela nishihirai. The sequence continues at coordinate 71,738,338 of JAWZYU010000008.1, read as the reverse complement.
GGTTAGGCTATATTATAATTTATAGTCAGATGAATTTCAAACTATACTTCATTGCTTTACTCTTTTAATTTTTATTTCATTTACCATCACTTTATTAGAAAGTTTATCTTCTTCCCTTATTTCCAGTCCACGTTTGCAATAGGTTCAGTCACTAGATGCCGCTACTGATCATCCATTACTTTAAATTTAACAGAAAATAATTTAGAAAAGATTTATTGCCTTCGTAATACAATAATTACGGTATATTGTTATGTGGAAATTATGAACTATTCTTTAGTACGTCTAGCTTTTCGTTTCTTACATTGGTCTTTTAATAATTAGGTGGAATTCAAAGGTTAAATTTTCGGAGATATGTCTGTTTCTACATTTTGATTTATAATATTGATAATACGAAATGTTCCCAACAATGTGCTGAGACATATACTTGCGGTTTTGCTCAGTAGTATATTTGTAGGCTTTTCCACAACTACCAAGAAAATGTAGGTAAGACTGCTTAATCCGAGTAGTTACCACTAAGAAAATGTGAAATTGGATCAATACTTTGGACCTGAAAAGAAAAAGCTCGGGCATAGAGAAAATTGCTTTTCTTTTAACATATATATATTCATCAAATCATATCAACTATCAAAGGAATTTCTTAGAATAGATACTATTTCAATATATTTTACCATACCTATTTCAAATAATAAAACAAATACATAAAAATTTTGAAAAATTTTCATTTTTTTCAATTTTATCTTTTTCTTTATCAACCTTTATCAAAGAATTGATGTTTTTATCCCTGATGTTTAACGTATTGGAATATGCAGTAAATGGATTAAGAAGGATATGTAGGTAGTTAGCAATGGTTAATTTTAATTCTTCCGTATTTTATCCTTTTCACCGAATTGTCCGAAATATTATAATGTTTTCGGAATTTAAAAATATCGTTTAATGATCACAGGGTACCGATTAATTGCTACAAAAACTGGAAAACAGAAAAGAGAAAGTGTCATACTCGCTGGATTCTGAAATATGCATATTATTAGGCTTTCTGTCTTAGCATAGGCTTCATTTCTAATTTCATATTTACATCCGACTGTGTGTATCGGCAACTCTTTGCCAGCAATCGTGCTGCGCTCCCGGACTTCTTGCTTGTCTTCACAAATGGCTCGAAGTCCGGTACATCTGTGGGATCAGCCATGGTCTGCTGTGATGTAATCATTGCAGACCAGATCCCACAGTAGTGTTTCATCTTCATGCAGAGTTGCATGCTATTAGCATTGCGTTGTTGGGTTGTTTTACCTCTGAGCGGCACTTTTTTGCACACCATGGGCTAAATGGCCAGGTCACAAGGACCCCGAAGGCTCAGAGAAGGTTGGGGGAGGGAACCCACTGGAACAGCTGTTGGGAGACAGATAGTAGCCTCCCGTCAAGGCTACCCAGCGTGTTCTTTAACGTGAACAGGGTATGGCTCACCCGCACACGGAGCCACTGCTTAACGTCCCATCCGACGGACGGCGGCCTTTCCAAGACCATCGGTGTACTCTACTGACCGTGGACAGTGCGAGGAATTTTGCGGAGATATATCTCAACGCTGACCCAGCTGGGACTCGATCCTGAGAACTACAGATTACGAGCCTGACGCGCTACCGACTGAGCCACCCCCACTCCTAAAGGTACATATTCTGTCAATATTCAGAAAGTTGTAATTTATCATATGAGAACAATTTAAAGAATGATATTAAATATTAAATTCAAAATCAGTTTTATCCATTTCAATATATAAAAGTTTAAGATATTAAAGATAATTTATTTAGTTTCAGCCATGTATCGATCTTGATTAAATCATTCTAAATGTTTAATTTCATATTAAATATAGTGTCAGAAGAATACATTATTGACATATCATCTGCATAGCAAACGAAAAACCATTTAAATCTAACTCACAAATGCCATTAATAAAGATTAAGAACGAAACTGCACCGCCTGAGGTTTTCCTTTTCTAAATGACATAATCTCACTTATTTCATCGTTAATTTTATTCGCTTGTTTTCAGTCAGAGAGATAACTTTCAAATAATTCATAAGCATATTTTGTAACACCACAAACAGAAAGCTTATGCAAAAGCAATGTCTACAGAATCAAGTGCTTTACCTATGTCAAGGAACAATAGCCGAACATTTTTATTCTCGTCTATATTTTAAAACAATTTTCCCTGTTAATGTCGAAGTGCATTACGTAGTGTTTTTGGTTGTAAAAAATCGAATTATTTTTTAAAATATTGCATTTAAATAAAAAAAACTACCTTATTCCAGCATTCTTATTTTTATTATATTTCTCAGCAGTACGTTTCCAAACTATTTGAATTACATTATAATTCGAAACATATTCTTGTTGAATTTTCAATAGCCACTGGTTCGACTTTGAACTCAGGGAGAATGAATAATCGAAGGGAATCGAGCGCCCAATATTGCTGCAATGGTTCAGATGAAGATGACGTCGTCATAACAGGAATGGCGGGAAGGTTTCCAAATGCTGATAACGTCAATGAATTGGCAGAAGGACTGTATAATAAGAAAAACTTTTCTTCACAAGCTGAAGACCGTTGGCCAGAGAGTAAGTATTTTTTGTTACTTATTCAATGTCATCTTGAAGTTAAAAATATTTACCTCAAAATATTATCAAATAATATTTTCCATATTTTTGTTATTGACTGTAATAAAAAGAGAGAGTTAGAGTGCAGCATACTAGATAATCAGAATGAACAGAAACCAAATTAGCTCTTTTCTAAGACAGTCCTTAAGAACCGTTTTTATTTTGATTACTGCCTTCTTCGTTATGACTTTTCCACCATACTTTAAATTTAACAATCCACATTGGTTTTAATAGATTTTGAAACAGTTTCGATTATTATGGTAACAGAGCCTTTAAAAGAATTGAATGCGAGAGTTGGGTTGTAGGGAAGGCAGACGAAAGATCTAAAGTTTTTTCTCCTGTCAAATTCGTTTAGACATGACAAAAGTAAATTAAACGGTGGCCTTGGTGTTTTCGAAAAATAAAGTTGAAATATATCGAAGGAGTTTAAATAGGATCAACATTATTCATCTCTGTCATAAAACCATTGGTAGTTAATTTCGTAAGAGTGACATTGTCTCACCATTTGTTAAATCACCAATGAAATATTTGGGTGGGGGATTTCACTACAGTTAAAAATCCTAACTCCTTATGATATAGGGGCGGGGTGACTCAGTCGGTAGCGCGCCAGGCTCGTAATCTGTATTCCCAGGTTCGAGTTCCAGCTGGGTCAGCGTTGAGATTTATCTCCGCAAAATTCCCCGCCCTGCCCACAGTCAGTAGCGGACACCGAGGTCTTGGAAATGCAGCCGTCCGTCGGATGGGACGTTAAGCCGTGGCCCCGTGTGCGGGAGAGCCATACCCTGTGCACGTTAAAGAACACGCTGGATGGACTTGACGGGAGGCTACCACCTGTCTCCCAACAGCTGTTCCACTGGGTCCCCTCCCCCAACCCTCTCTGAACCTTCGGGATCCATGTGACCTGGCCATTTAGCCCATTTTGTGCAAAACAGTGCCGCTCAGAGGTAAAACAACCGACCCTTATGATATAGTTTTATGGTTAGCTTTTGACAGAACACTGAACTGGTATATCTTTATACTCTCTACTCTATAGTACTGTTCAGCCGCGACGTTGGATAGTGGTAAAACATGGCATTATCCCAATAGATGTAGTGCATTATTGCGGAACATCTGGGTCTTAGGGACCTGGTTTCGAGCCCCGGGTAAGGCATGAATGTTTGTGTCGTTTTCTGCTGAGGTCCTGCCATCCTCACAGATCTTCTACTATGGCATATAAACTGACAGGCTCCTGTCAGACCTCTGTGGCAAGCAGCTGCTTGAGGGGGTATTTATTTATTTATTACTCCGTACTAAGTCTTTGGAAAATCAAGAATATGCAAATCGATTTCCTTAGCTCATTAATTTCCTATAGAATTAATATTTGGATGGAGAGTTTTGTTGGCATTCTCATAAGATAAACGAATTGCTTTTCGAAAATAATATAGACATTGTGCCCATTAAGGACGTACCCGGAGGTAAGACGGGGGACGGATACATTCCCCGCAAATAATATCGTCTTATACGAAATCGCGTGCCCATGGCCGAGTGGTTAGCGTGCTTGGCTACTGATCTAAGGGACCTGGGTTCGAGCCCCGGGTAGGGCTTTGATGTTTGTGTTGTTTTTCTGCTGAGGTCCTGCCATCCTCACAGACCTTCTACTATGGCATATAAACAGACAGGCTCCTGTCAGACCTCTGTGGCAAGTAGCTGCTTGAGGGGCTATCTATTTTGTTTTTATACGAAACCTCAAACTTGTCTACCTGCTTTGAAACACAAAACTAATCACTGAAATGAACTTATGGTTAGAACATTTTTCGGCTCCCATGTATGATTAGCTAACTAGCCCATTTGCTGTTAATTAAAATATAAGCTATTATAATCCTGTGCTACCCATCAGGTGAAACCCATGTGTTCGGTTCAAATTCTCGTGAGCACCCCAAAATTCTCGTGAGCCACCTAAAACTAAATTCTCGGACCGCCCCCCCCCCCCCCCCCGAACTAAATCCTCGGTACAAGCCTGCAGTGCATATGTTTGTTTGAGTTCATTAATATTCAAACATTGGAATAATCCGAATTATAAAGCAACTGGAAAACAGAATAAGGTTTTGAAAAACATAAATTATTTAAAAAAAAAAACATTTTATTCTCTGCTTTTAACAGATCCTTGTTACTTAGAGCAAAATAATCAATTCAAAGAGATGGCCTAAACAATGTGATAATTACTTATACATCAGTTCAGATTTTACGTCGTTATGTAAAAAAAAATTAAATTTTGAAATGGGAAATAAACTTTATTAAAGGATATATTAAACAATTATACACAATAATCAAATCAATGAAATAAGAAAAATTAACTAAAATTAAAATGACACTAAATTATCTTGTATTACTGTAGATGACTTCAATGCTAAAGTTGGTACTGACTCTGACCTTTGGGCAGGAGTTTTAGGTCCCTTTGGCATTGGCAGTTCCAATGGCAATGGGGAACATCTTCTACAGATAAATAAACTTAATGGTTTGCAAAAAATAAGACATACTTCAACCACCGGAACATTTATAAATACACATGGGTTTCACCTGATGGGTAGCACAGGATTATAATAGCTTATATTTTAATTAACAGCAAATGGGCTAGTTAGCTAATCATACATGGGAGCCGAAAAATGGGTCTAACCATAACCTAGTCAAAAGTGTCTTGCAGCTGAAGCTTAAGAAATGTTGTGCTAAGGTTAGGAAAATTGGCTGTAACACTGAAGGTCTGAAAGATACAGAGAGAGCCAAAGAATACCATGATAGGCTACTTAGTCATTATGGCAATCGTGGTTTGCTTACGGCTGAAGTTGAGAAAGAATGGGATCAGTTTAAACAGGCTTTTCTTGAAACCAACAGTACTCTTTTGGGTAAAAGGGAACATAGGAAACAAAATTATTTCAGTGATTAGGCGATGAAATTTATTTCTGAAAGAAGAAAGCGCAGGATTAATATGAATCAATACCCTGCTAGTCGTAACAGAAAGCATTACAACGAGCTTAATAAAGGGTGAAAGATCAGTTAACAGCTGATAAGAATCTTTCGCTTGATAGCTTGGCTGATAAAGCACAGGAAGCAGTTAGACAGCACAACAGCATGGGATTGTACCGCATTGTTATGTTTTGTGCCTGAAGAAACAGACAAGTACACAGGGATTGAGAGATAAACATGGTAAGACGGTTGAAGGTGAGAATTATGTAATGTCTAGGTGAGCTGAGCATTTCAGAGATGACCTAAACAACGTGATTATTTCTACTCCCATTGTTTGTAATGCATCTATATCACATTCCGAAGTCGCATTGACTATCTCTAAATTAAAACTGCGTAAATCCCCAGTGTTGGATGAAATCACCATTGAAATGCTTAGAGCTAGGAACATTTGTGTTGTCACATGGCTGATTGATATTTTGAATATTTTTTATGATAAAGTTTTTGTTATAGGGATTTTACTAGAGCTGTCATTGTCCCGATTTTTTAAAAAGGTGATCGCAGTACTTCTGATAATTATAAGAGATTTAGTTATTTTCTGTCCAGGTAAAGTTCTTTACATGCTTATACTTAATACAATTGAGAATTTTGTTGATGGACAACGCTTGATGAACAGTGTGGATTCAGAAGTGATAGGGGATGCATTGAGTAAATATTTTCTCTTAGATCTTAAAAAATGTTTAGAACTGTTGATCGACATAATTTGTGGTCGATCGTTAGATCGTATAGAATACCTGACAAATATATTACTGTAAAATGTTCTCTATCATAACAATGAGTCGTGTATGAGAGTTGGCAAAGCTTATAGTGATTGGTTTAGCATTGTTAGTGGAGTTAGACAAGGGTGCATTTTGCCTCCTTTTCTCTTTAGTCTGGCTATTGATTTTGTTATGCGAAATTATTTGCAATGGAAAGTGTTTGGCCAAAAATGGCCTAGAGATTTCAAAATTTCTGATTTAGATTATGCAGATGATTTGGCCTTGTTGGCTAAGGATGTTGATGAGATAAATTCTTTCAATAGTGCTCTTCACGAGAGTGATAATACAGTAGGTTTAGTGATAAACAGAGAAAAACCTAAAGTGATGAAAATTGGTCAGTCAGCTGGTGTTTTAGTTGCTTCGGATGACTGCACTCTTGAGCTGTTTAATTATTTTGGAGCTATGGAACAGATACTAGTGATGTGCGGCATGAGATATATAGTAGAATAGGAATTGCCGCTGGGACTTTTTAAGAATCATGGAGAGTGTGTAAAAATAGGCGTGTACACTTAAAGACCAAAGCTTGATTCTTTCTAAGTTTAGTTACGGTTACGAAACATGCACAACTTGTAAACAGGATAACAAGAAACTTGATGCCTTTGATTCTAGATCAGCGGTTCCCAAACTTACTATGCCCATGGACCCCTTCTTATAGCAAAAACCTGACCATGAAACCCCAAGTGAAATAACTCTACATAACTGCATAATAGAAAAATTACAAATTTAACTTTGATGTCTTGAATGGTAAGTGGTGACGTAAAAATAAAATATAAATAAAACATTTTGATATTTAAAGTAGTATTTATTGAAATTTTAACTTTTGTTTTAGAATACAAAAACACATTATTTTTTTTTCAATGAGATGGGTGAACCTGATGGGATGATATGAGATTATCTATGTTCGGCTCTATGTTTGTGAGTAACATTCGTAAGTCTCCACGAGCACTGATTTCCAGTCGGTTTCTTTTTTTCGTGATGAGGCTCATAACTGCACTAAATCCACGTTCTACTAAATACGAAGACGGGAAAGCAATCAACAGCTTCTGTACAGTGACCCATAATGCAGGATATAAAATTGGTATCTGTTTTTGTAACCAGAATTTGTGGTATCCTTGTTCAAGCATTGGTTACAGCTTCCTCATTTTTGGATAATTCAATAAATTGCTCCTGTATTAGTATGGATTCATCTGAGTTTATGGGTCTACTTGCAAAAGGGTCCAACACCCAATCGAGGATAAACAAGTGCAGAATGTCTTCAAATCTTTGGCTGAGGTCAGAATGAAGAGCCGTTAAGTGTTGACAATATGCAAGCAAATCTTCATTTCTTTTTTGCAATTTTGAAAGATTTGGAAACAGAGCATTCTCCTCTCCCCAAGTTTTGTTTGTATAGAAAAAGTTTTGCAACAAACGCAGATATTATACTTTTAGTTTTGATAAAATTTAATTGATCACCTTGTAGCTTCAAATTGGTTTCGTTAAATTTGGCAAATATGTCAGTCATATAAGCTATGTCATTTTTTGAATTAATTAAATTGAGCCGCAAATCATTGTCTTTACTTACCAGGAATTCCAACACTGAATCAAAGAGTACATAAAATCGATCCAAACATGCACTTTTAGATAACCAACGAACTTCCGTGTTAAGTAGTAAACGATTATCATCTTCATCATTTTCCATACAAAGTTGAGCAAATAATCTCTCATTTAAGGCATTCCTTTTGATTTTATTAACTGCTCTAATGACATAATCTAGTGAGCAATGCAAGCGTTCACTAAGATTTTTGGCGACTAAATGTTGTCGATGAATGACACAATGTACAGATAATACATTTGGTATAAAATAAATAAAAATAAATACCCCCTCAAGCAGCTGCTTGCCACAGAGGTCTGACAGGAGCCTGTCAGTTTACTATGCCACAGTAGGAGATCTGAGAAGATGGCAGGACCTCAGCAGAAAGCACTTGTTTTAAGTATGCCAGAAAGCCTCGGTGTCGTCCTACCATTGCCGGAGCACCGTCAGTAGCAACGGAGAGGATATTACTCAAGGGTATAGCTTTTACATCGAAAAATCTTTTTAATTCATTAAATATTGTTTCACCTTTCGTATCAGTTTCCAAACATTTGGCAAATAACAATTCTTGGGAAATTTTTTTTTCTTTTACAAATCTCACATAAGCTAAAAATAAAGCTTCGTTTCCTGGCAAAGTTGACTCGTCAAGCTGTATAGAGAATTCAGGTGGTTTTAAGTACTCACATAAAGAATTTTCTACGCACTGAGCCATTTGATCAATCCTTCTTTGCACTGTATTATTACTCAGTGGAATTCTTCTTATAATATCGGGAGCTGGTTTATGCAGCACGATGTGTATTACCTCACTTACAGCTGGTAGAATAAGTTCTTCACCAATGGTGTGCGGCTTTCCGGACTTTGAAATCAGTAAAGAAATGTTATAAGAAGCACGCAGTCCATCGTCATCTCGCTCAGATGTTGTCGCCAAGAGTTGTCGCAATGACGGTGTTTTCAAATATTGTTCTTTGACTGTTTTAAAAAAAGTTAAATCTTTATCTTTTTTGTCGCTATGGACTTTTTTCAAATGTTCCTTAGGCTTAGAAGGTTTTATTGAATCGTTTGACAAAGTTTTATTGCATAGAAGGCACATAGGTAAAGTACAATTTCCTGGTAACGGAATAAAGCCATATTTCAAATATTCAACACTATATTGTCTGCATTTTTTCTTCGGCTCACTCATACTCTTATCTGTAAAGAAAGGCCACAAATTTAAGATATAAAAAATAAAACAAATTATTTCTTTGCAAAACTATTTATTAATATTTTGTTTTATTTTGAAAATGGAATGCCACAAAGTAACGCTCGCATCTATTAATTATTTAAGATATAAGGATAAAATTTTAAGTAAGTGTCACATATTCTATAGGTACGCATTTTTTACTAATTTACTTATTTATTTTTCTTGAAAAATAAATAATTCAATTATTATCAAATAAATTAATAAATAACAAAATATAATATTGATAAATATTATATAATAAAACTATTTTATAAATTAACTTTAACAAAAGTATAAATAAAAAGTAAATAAATACCCCCTCAAGCAGCTGTTTGCCACAGAGTTCTGACAGGAGCCTGTCAGTTTATATACCATAGTAGAAGGATCTGAGAGGATGGCAGGACCTCAGCAGAAAATCAGCACGAACATCCATGCCTTACCCGGGGCTCGAACCCAGGTCCCTTAGGTCAGTAGCCAAACTCGCTAAACACTCGGCCATGGGACGGCTGACAAAAAGTATAATTTTGCTTAAATAAATTTAATATACAAGAAGATATCAATTGTATTAAAAAATACTTACGTAACGTACGCTATCTTCGTAACAATACAAAAAATGATACTGCTTTTTGTTCAAAACTAAGAAAATGTGTTGTATATACTTAACATCATGCACAAAACAGAACTAAATTGTTGATTAGATGCACGACTCTTTTATAGTGCCATATTTTAGACAAGTTATTACATGTAGCGGCGAGATACCGTTCCTGTTTAAACCTTCATAGATATATAGATAGACGGCCACGGTCAGCCCTACTCCCACCGTGCGATGCTTGTCATTACTTGTATTTTATGTACCTATCTATACTTATATTTTACTCAGGACGTAAAAATCGCTTCCAATTTATTTATTTCTATTTATTTTAACTTTCATAATAATGAAAATGGGTCATAATTATTTTACTTTATATTAAACCTTTCGCGGACCCCCGACGTTGTCCACGCACCCCCAAATTAATTTTAATTTGCCACAGACCCCCTCAGCGGTCACAATGACCCCTAGGGGTCCGTAGGAACCACTTTGGGAACCACTCTTCTAAATGCTTGCGGAGTATCTTGGGCATTAGGTGGTTTGACTTTGCAAGAAATGATAAGGTTAGAAGGAGTCATCCACCTCCTTTGAGCAACAGTTTGTGCAGAGAGAAAAACTGCGTTGGTTTGGCCATGTTGCCCATACACATACAGTACTGTGCAAATTAGTTGGGGACAATAGGAAAATGCAGTAACAAAGACACAACTAAAATATTTATTTGTTTAATAGTGTACTTAATAATGAATGTGACTTCCCTTAGCTTTAATTACTTCTTTCACCCTCTCAACCATTGATACCACTAGCTTTCCACACAACTCCTTCACTTCAGGGTCGTGGTACCACACTTTCATGACACTTTCTATCATTTTGGTTTTCGTCGTGCAATCCATCTTAGATATGGGCGCTTTAATAATGGCCCACAAATTTTCAATGGGGTTTAGATCGGGTGAATTTCCTGGCCACTCCAATACCTTCAAATGCTGATGGGTAAAGAAGCTCTTATTTATTTATTAATTATTATTTATTTATTATATCACCATCAATTGTCCGTTTTCGAACTGTAAAATATCTCTTGAGGCATTTTCCGACACTTAACCAGCGAATATTGCTATGCAAAAGCAGATCGCAATACTCAGCATGCAGTTCGTCCAAAAAAACCTTTAAATTTTCTTCTGTGTAAGAGAACGATTTCCGCCACGAATTAAATTGGTAATTTTGACAACCTTTTCCATTATGTCATTTAGTCTCAGCGAAATGCCACCCAATGTCTCCTGGTGCACAATAAAGTGCAACATTCGACAATGCATGCCATATGCATGCGTAGTGAGAGCGATTCGGGCTGTCGTTAGATGCTTCTTATTACTGCAGCTTCATAAAAACATTTGTTTGATGACGCCGCACCGCTCTTAAAAGGTTTCAGAAGTTTGCCGATCGGCTTAGGAATGTTTTGTAAACTTTATAGAATGAGTAAGTTGAAGATTGCATATCAAGTAAAGTAATGTAAGTTGACAAAAAATTATAAGGTGGATTACTGGTATTTATTTAAAATTTCAAGTAAAACTTGATTTTGTTCGCGGGCCACAAAAATCCTTGTGCTGGCCGAAAGCGGCCAGCGGGTTGCTAGTTAGACAGCGCTGATCTAAACTAATAGTTAATAACTCTTGCTAACAGCTATTCACGCTGCCATTTTTTATTATTTATGTACAATATCACGCTACTGTTTTATGTGCAAATTTCATTTCAATATGATGGTGAATACTGGTCAAAATGTAGAGTAATTACTCAGACAGTTACGTAGAACAAAATTGAAAAATATCAGAAATTGAAGAAGATTTGAAGAGCTCTTTGTATCTAATATTTCTGTTCAAGTTCTAATATCTCGGACCTTCTGTTCATGTTAAAATAGTCCGAACTTCGATAGTCAGCAGATCATCATCGTCTGAAGTTTTCTTCTTATTCTTCCCAATTTTAAAAACCAGATGCGTATTGTATTTTGTTCTCAAGACGAAAGGTCCTGAAGAAAAAATCACAGTTAATATTCGTAATTATAATTCCATCCGTCCAGATTTACCAAAGTCCTAATTCCATATTCCCATCATTATTTGCATTTCAAATATTTCGTGTTTGAAAAAGAAATATTCGCAAGAATAAGTTTGAACAGCGGACAAAACTGGTGAATGCATGCAGGCGCCATTATTCACCACTGACACTCCGCTGACGACCCCTGATCTATTACATTTCAATATATCTGAACATTTTTAAGATAATTTATGGGAGAGCTATGCACCAATCCCCTGTGCTGATGCATAGAACTGTCCATGCCTAGCACCTAATGTCCGACTCCGCCTTCTCGTGGTGCAAGCCGTTAATACCTTTCAAAAGAGATACTCTCTTGTGGAAGTGAACGGAAGCGGAGGGCTGCCAGACTAGCATGGCCTACTGATCTGAACAACTATGGCTACTTCTCTTTTTTTCTACCCTGCTGAGGAGTGGTCAACCACACAGAGTCCTGGTGCTGACCATATAATTCGACTGGACTGAAATAAGGCTCTGAGCTTGATTATGGATCCTTTTTTTGGACCTCCGTAGCCCATGGCTGCTTGAGGATGATGATGATGATGATGGGCAGAAGCGAGTGAAAAAAAAAATTATGTCATTTTGAAATAAGTGTAGTTATGACATGTTGCATGAATATATGTATACTAATCTGTGTTTAATTTCTTTTCTGATATTTTAGGGGTATTGACAAATTTAATGAATGCCATTAAGGATCTGAGAAAATTCGATGCCTCATTTTTTGGAATCTATCCTCTATTTGCTAATGGTCTTCCTGCGGATCAAAGAATATTGTTAGAAGTGACTTATGAGGCAATCGCCGATTCTGGTAAGAAATTTCATTCATTTCTGTAGGAATTATATAGCATATATATTGGCTACTTTGAAAAAATTTAATTATGTGTTAAATTTTTGTATTTTTATTTTAATTATACACCAGCGCTCAAGTATTCAGTTACTTTAGCTGGGTATATTTCGTTTTAATTTGTATTGATTGATACAGTCAACATTGCCATATAAAGAATAATTAATAACCGTCATCATGCTTATATTGTATAGGTAACGTTATGAAGTATTGTCGCTCAAAAAAGTATCCGAACACTATGGTTGATTAGAGGATTCAGAAAAAAATATCTGGCAACGACTTTTTTAGAAATCAGTGATCTGGCAACCTTCGTGTTACGTAACATGAAGGTTGCTAGATATTTTTTCTGAATTCTGTAATCAACCATAGTGTGCGGATATTTTTTGAGAGTCTGTACATATCTAGGATTAATAAAAATTGAATTGAATTGAATATAACAGCATAAAAATCCAATAACAATATTTGAAATTTGAATTTTCTTGTTTTGTTTTTTTCGTTTTTGCTTTCCCTATATGTGTTTCAGAAAGTTATTTCTCAACATTTTGTTAAACAAGTGAGTAGTAGCATAAATGACAGTTCTGGGCCATTAAATGGGGCCAAAGAATTCTGTGAAAATCGATGGGAAAAGTTATGGGGGATGAGGGAAAAAGTATGTTTCATGTGGTTTTTTGTGAAAATATGTGTGAAAATTAGAAAAAACGTGGGTGTTTTTTAGCATGTGAAAAACTAATTTAAGTGTTTTTTAAAGATGAGGTTTAAACTAATTTGTGAATTAGTTTAAATGAATTAGGTTGAAATGTAGGTTGTGTGTATGAGATAAAAAAATGGTGTGGTTTGTTCAGTTAGCGAACACTTCACTGTATACAGCAGAATCAAAACTTTCTAAGCAAAGTCCAAAGTATTAACTCTGTTATGAAAGAAGAATATTAAAAGTTTTATCCAAAAGTGAATAAATTTCTTATCATAGAAAAAAATAATAAAACTTTTAATCAAAGTTCAAAGTAATTATTTTGCTACAAGAATATTAAAGTTTTATCTAAGCAACGTTCAAGTAATAATTTTGCTACAATAATATTAAAACATTTATCTAATAAAAGTCCAAAGTAATAATTCTGTTATCAAACCGAAACTTTGTGAAGTGTATAATAATTTAACATAGAAGAATATTAAAACTTTAATCTAATCAATGTTCAAGTAATAATTTTGCGACAAGAATATTAAAACTTTATCTAACTAAAGTCCACGTAATAATTCCCGTTTTCCAGCTTTACAATTAAATGTATTTAAATCGTACTTACCTTAGATTGGGACTCTATACCGAAGGGGGAACTCAAACTGACATCCAATCGCTTGAAATCATTCTTAAATACTCAATCGAAATTTAAAAACCAAAACTGAATAAATTTTTTATTATAGAAGAATATTAAAATTTTCATCTAATCAAAGTTCAAGTAATAATTTTGCTATAAGAATATTAAAACTTTTATCAAACTAAAGTCCACGTAATAATTCCCATTCCAGCTTTACAATTAAATCTATTTAAATCGTACTTACCTTAGATTGGGACTCTATACGGGAGGGGAAAGTCAAATGACTTGGAATCGCATGAGACCTTCTTAAATAATCAACAGAACCAAAACTAAATCTTGAACTTTGGTTTTGGATAAAAAAACAATTTCGGTTTATAGCAAAGTCCTAGTAATAATTTTTGCTATCAAACCGAAATGTTTATCCAAAACCAAAGTTCAAGATTCAGTAGCAAAGTTCAAGTAATAATTTTGCTATCAAACCGAAATTTTTATCCAAAACCAAAGTTCAAGATTCAGCAGCTAAGTCCAAGTAATAATTTTGCTATCAAACCGAAATTTTTAAACCAAAGCTCAAGATTAAGTAGCAAGGTCCAAGTAATAATTTTGCTATCAAACCGAAATTTTTAAACCAAAGTTCAAGATTAAGTAGCAAGGTCCAAGTAATAATTTTGCTATCAAACCGAAATTTTTATCCGAAACCAAAGTTCAAGATTAAGTTTTGGTTCTGTGGAGTATTTAAGAAGGGTCTCAAGCGATTCCAAGTCACTTTGACTTTCCCCTCCTGAAGAGTAAGTAGTTATTTCTATATGTTTTTTGTATGTTTTTTCAAAGTTGCTTAGTTGAATCGCTGGTCGTCCGTTGGCGCGGGCGGCCGTCAATTTTCAAAGTCCAGCATTCACTAGAGAAGTTTGAAAAGAATGTCTCCTGAAGTGAGAAAAAAATCATTAAACAACATTTGAACAGATCGGAATTTTTCGGATCTTCAACAACATTTGAACGGATTAATTGAAATTTTCTCTTAAAAACATTTCATCAGATTCAATTAGAAGTGGGGAACATACATATTTTTTTTAATGTGCAAATAGATGTAAATTTTGATTGTATTTAAAATAGTTTTTTTAGCCAACAACTAAAAGTTTTCCCTCTAGTGGTTGCAAAGTTGCTTTTCGTTCTGAGACAATTACGCAATGTACGTGGTAAAATTCGTTTGGCGGTCTATTTAATTTAAATCGTATTTCGGTGTCAGCAGTTGCTGATAATTCATATAGACGTGATTTGTATTTGCTGACATCGAAGTGGAATATCGGACACAGTTTCATAAAACCTTGGTAACTGACTTTTGTACTTGAGTCGATGTCAATATTTTTTGCAGCTAAGAAGCTGTTGTAAACTCACCCATAATCTAAACTGTTGGGTTCAAAGTTGCACTCGAATTCTTGTTCAGGAAACTAGTTGCTATTCACTCTGATCTGAATCCGTTCTAGTAACATGTGATCAAATACCATATTGTTTCTGGTTTGATTATTTAATCGGTTAGACTTTTGTAAAACGACATAAAGATGGACGGGTTTATTTTGAGTTGTAGTAACCCGCCAACTGACATGAGTGTCAATTCGAGTATCAGATTTGTACAGTTTGCACGATTTCCAAAAGATTTCATGTGAATTGCCACTTGCTAACTGAGATTCTAGTTTTGCAAGTACTTGTAGTGATGGTTCCACTTTTGGAATACACCAAAATACGTGAGATATTTCAGATTTATACAACGTAGCCCCAACTCTCTGAATAATGTCTTTGTCGTCACTTTTTTTCTAGTTTTATGGTATGTTTTACACCGCGAAACACTTTATCCACGTCTCGGCAGAATCCAAACAGTAGATTCAGTGGTAAGAATAAACTTTCGTTTTGACTATTTTTTGTAATTTCATATCTGTCCGAGAATCCTTGATTGAATTCGGGATTTTTCTTCAACGCTTGTGCAAAATCCTTTATCTTATTATTCGTGTCCAGTTTATCTTCGCCTCCGTCGTACAAATACTTATTCATTTTCGAACTGTCTGCGGTATCTTTGAACCACATCATACTTGTGGCAGCACTGTGTGAAAAGTCTTCGGTAAAATCAATTAAATTGTGAATCGTGGTCGTCACTCCTAGCAATTCAATATCTTCCAATTCTCTGTCTTCTATATAATACTGAGCTCTCTTAAAAATGTTGAACCCGTTATTGACCATCGTAACTACATCATTGCCGCCGATATCAGACCCATCTAATTTCAGTATTTTGCCTCTGACGTGTATGTAACTATTGTGCGGGTGTAGAAAAACGTCCATATCTTTGGTAAATATTTCGTAGTTTTCGAGATATTTAACAGTAACATCGGTTTCTCGATATTCCAAGTACTCGTATTTTGTCGTTGAATTATCGTCTATTGGATCTTCGAACAAATCGCAGTAAGTAGCTTCAACGTTCATCCTATGCTTACTTTATGATTTTATGATTTTTAGGCCATTTCCGTAAATTAACCGATTAAGAATATTTCTACTTTTAGGGATATTTTCTTGTTTTATCGAACGATAGGCGACGGATTTGTATAAAATATTTTAATTCGCTTTCTCAGTATCTTCATCTTTATTTGGGTCTGATGTGTAACTTATAAGTCACGTTTTCCTTGTTCAGGTCAATTATTTTATTGTTCTGATCGGATACTTTCATTCTAACGTTGTAAATGTAATCAGTTTTATTCAGCGGTATATATATGGGGAAGAAAGGATGTGTATCGATTAAAATGCCAGGCGGTGTTTGAGGCACGAAACTGTACAACACGTCGCTCTTCTGGTTATTGAGATAGGAAGATTCGACAATAGAACAGTGAATTAGAATGCGATCGACCCTCTCGTTATGTTGGGTGGGAACTTTCCTTCGTTTTTTGGCGCATCGATAATTTTCGATTCGAACCCTAGTATTTCTCGCAACTTACCTTCAGAAAAATCTATTTTATATCTTCTTGCCAAACGAAAAACAAATCTTAATGTGGGGAGGTTGCTTTCTAGTATTATAGGGCTAGGATCCCAAAAGACATTTTTTTAAAAAGTCGTTAAATCCGTCTATATCGTACATTCCATTCGGGAAAGTTATTTTATTCCATTGCCTTCCATTGAAGTATTTCAGAGTGTTATTGTTATATTTATCACTGATGTTGTACCAGGAATACCCCATATTGCTAACGATCAGTGCTATCTCATATTCACCATTGAGTGTGATCGGCGTTTCAAGATTAATTTCCAAATCTTCGGAGTTGTATGCCGTGATAGTAGACTAATTGATAGTTACGAGGTTATATTAATATGGTATAGTACTATGTAGTACTTATATGCTAGTTGTTACCAACAATTCATTCCGATCATTAGGAGTTTGTTCAAACTGATACAATACATCATATGGGCTTATGTTATTATTCCTTCGTTTAATGTAATAGATGCAATAGTAACCGCATTATACAGAGTAATTTGCTTGAATTTGCGAAGAGTTATACACGATCGGCTTTGAAGATGAAAGTAAATAGTGTTTTATTTCTTCTGGTGGCGATAAACCGAATGGATCAAAGTATTCGATGTAAGGTAACTTCGCATCATTGAAATAAGTTACCCAATGAGTTCCTGAACCACGGGAAACGTCAAAGTTCACTATACCATTTTCGTTCTTGAATATTTTTGTTGGCAAAGAATCGATAGAGTACACACCACGGAATCCTTTTTCGTTTTTCATTATATTTTCGATATCTGAGTTACTTAATGGCTCTTTTTTTTAAAATCCCTTAGCTATTTGTTTTCCTGGAATGTACAAACCTTTTCCCTTTCTTTTATTTTTAGATAAGCCAGCTGCTCTTTGCTTTCCAGGAACGTATAACCCTTTTCCTAGAACTTTTTGTGCAAGCTTAGTATCAGCATATCCCACAGCTCCAACTGCAGCTGCTTTTCTCAATGCTACGAGTGCAGGTATTAAGAACGGCAGAAATCCACCTAGCTGTGTTCTACTGAAACGAAGTCGAACTGGCGTTGCAGATTTTTTCAGTTTAATGATTTGTCTCTTTGTCAGTTTCAAAGTATCGTTACCTTTCTTCTGTGGATCAATCCTTAAAGTTATAGGATTCATATTTACAAATGCACTCTTCAATTTCTGCTTTTGTCCAGGCGTTAAACTAGTCAGATAACTGTGATACATTATACTTTATTTTATAAGTGTCACGTACGTAAATTTTATATATAAAAATTAAGCATGTATTGTGTAAAGTATAAAACGAAAACTTTAACGGATAACGTCGAATATGTTACATCAAAGAATAAAAGAATAATGATGAGAGGTAGATGTCGAACGTGTGGAAAAATGAAGTATAAATTTGTGAAACAGAAAGGAGAATTTGTAAAAGGGGTGATATAGTAAGCTGGATTCAAGAAAAGTTTAATCCACCCGAAATGCACATTCCAGGTTACCAGTATTGTGGATCTTTTACGAAACTGGAGAAAAGGTTAATGCGAGGAGATCCTAGTATTAACCGTGTGGACAAAGCCTGCAAAAAGCACGATATTTCTTACAGCAAATCTACAGAAACTAAAAAGAGACACGAAGCCGACCAAGAATTATTAAATGATTTGGATGAAATTCAGAATCCAACTTTAGGAGAAAGAATTTCAAGAACGATAATCAAACCTATCATTAAAACAAAGAAACGGTTCGGTTTAGGACGCAAGATATAATATGCTTTCTTCCGTTTACTATGATCCATTAAAGTGATTTTCCGGTATAAAAGATCTAATGCGCAAAACTGGATTGACGGAAAAAGAAGTAAAAAGGTTTCTCCAACAACAAGATGTGCACACGTTACACAAACCCATTTATAAAAAATTCCAAACCAGACGGGTTTATATCTCGAATGTAGACGACTAGTGGCAGAGTGATTTAATCGTCATGCAAAAATTTAAATTTCACAATAACCACACGAATTACATTTTAACCGTGATTGACATTTTCGGCAAATTCGCCTGGGCAATATCTATTAAAAAGAAAACGGGTAGCGAGATTACCAAAGCATTTGTAGAAATTTTTAAACAACGTAAGCCATCCAAGTTACAAACGGATAAGGGAACTGAGTTTATCAATAAAGAAACTCAAGCATTGTTTACCAACGAGGTGTCCATTGGTTTACCACAGAAAATGAGACTAAAGCTCAAATTGTGGAACGATTTTATAGGA
The DNA here is from genome assembly GCA_038380435.1 of Ryuthela nishihirai. Taxonomy (NCBI): domain Eukaryota; kingdom Metazoa; phylum Arthropoda; class Arachnida; order Araneae; family Heptathelidae; genus Ryuthela; species Ryuthela nishihirai. The sequence goes on along the minus strand of JAWZYU010000008.1, from coordinate 71,719,087 downwards.
CTCTAAAGACAAAAATGTGGAAATACTTCACTGCCAATAACACTAGAAAATGGATCGATGTCCTACCAAAACTCGTTAAGAATTACAATACTTCTTCACACAGATCAATAAGAATGACCCCAAAAGAGGCAAGCTTGCAGAAAAACAAAGATATTGTGTATTTTAATCTGTTTGGTAAAAGAATTAAATCTATTACAGCACCAAAATTTAAAATTGGCGACAGAGTGAGAATCGCCAAGTACAAGACACCGTTTAAAAAAGATTATCTGCCCAATTTTACAGAAGAGATTTTTGAAATTGCTCAAGTTCTTAATACAGATTCCATAACCTATAAGATCAAGGATCTGAAAGAAGAACCAGTCATTGGTAGTTTTTGCACCCAAGAAATGGTGAAATACGAAAAGCAAGATGACATTTATAAAGTTGAAACCATTCTGAAAACTAGAGTGAAGAATAATAAAAAAGAGTATTATGTTAAATGGTTTGGTTATGATAAAACGTTTAATTCCTGGGTCAAAGAACATGATCTTTTTAAATAAAGCAAATGGAGATTCATAATTTTCACTTTGAAGAAGATGAGAAATTCTTGAACAGAAACGTATTAACACCTCTCTGGCCTTTCAGACTTTTAATCTGTGGTCCATCGGGCGCAGGGAAGACGAACCTTTTGTTGAACTTAATATTTAAACATCTCTACTATAATAAAATCTTTTTATATGCCAAAGATTTAACGGAGCCGAAATATCAGCTTATACAAGAAATATTCGACGATTTGCACGAAATTTGGAGAAAACATTTGGCGAAAAAATCTCAATTGCAACTTTTTCTGCTAGTAAAGAAGATATTGCCAAGGTCAATTGATCTCTTTTGTTGATATCTTATGCAACCACGGCAATTCCCGGTTCCGTCTCACGACACTACCTGGTTATGAAAAGCCGTGCTTATCTAGAGCCGGGGGCAAGAATGCGCCATATAGACGCACCTCAACCCCGGCCTCATATGGCAGCAGTCCTATAAAAGGAAAGTGACCACCGGAAGAAACCTTAATTTAATCTATTCCCCAGTTAGCCATGAACAAGGATATATAGATCCAAGTTCGCTCGGCGTCCGGGGTGGAGACTCTTAGTAGGACCCGGACTTTGGAGAGGACTCGACCTACTGGGACACAAATCTTTTCGAAAGAGTCCTCGAACAGCTCACCCAGAGCTCCTGATAGGTGAGGTCTCAGACGCTGTCACCAACCAACCGGCAAAGGGAACCGGTCGGCAGCGTCGTCAACCTCGGTTGGCTTTGGCAATGCTCAGCCAGGGACCCAATTCGGTCGGGTTGCCGGACCCTAGACCCCCCCCCCCCCCCCCACCACCACCACCACCACCACGACAAGGTGGTGGTGGTGGGGTAAAAAAAAAAAATAAAATCTCCCTATTGGGGGGGGGGGAGATCGTCAAGGTCAACGAACTGGATCCCGACGTGCAAAATTTAATTGTTTTCGATGATTTCGTAAGGAAAAAGATTAAAAACTCATCGAAGAATCATTCGCCAGAGAAAGGAAAAAGAACATGTCATTGATTTACCTGAGACAGAGTTATTTTTCGACTCCTAAAGACATTCGACTACAGTGTAATTATTTTATATTCTTTAATATGCAGAACAAGAGAGAAATGTTGCAGATACAAATGGATCATGCAACAGAAATCAGGAAAGATATTTTTATGCAATTTTATGCATATGCAGTTTCAAAACCACACGATTTCATATTAATCGATAAAAAAAAACCAAGCACATGCCTCTCAAGTACAGAAAAAACTTTGGTAAATAAAGATGAATTACTTGACAAAGTTTGGCGTCATCAGCTCTGAGACCGATTTCGAAAGAGGACCAGCGGGAATTCCATATGTCGATTTTAAATTGACACACGATGGGGACTATGACATCAGTAATAAAAAATTGAGGAATGTAGCCAATCCCGAAGAGGGTTCGGACTCTGACAAAACAATATCTAAAGCAAGAGCCTATAACACTGAATCACATGGGAAATTATAACGCAAATACTAAACGAATATCGAATATAGGCAGACCTATAGATAATGGAAATGCCGCTACCATTCAATATGTTAATAATACTTCTTTAATTTTTCGGAACAATCGTTGCGATGCGCGAAACAAACAAATAATCAATGTTACTGAACCGGATGCAGATTCTGGAGTAGTTACAAAACGATATCTGGAAAAAAGAGCACTTTGCAATGACGATGATAATTACGATGCAAGCAATAAACGCATTAAAAATCTTGCAGAACCGATTGATTCATCCAATGCCACTACCAAACAATACGTCGACAACTTGACCACTGTTCAAAACAGTCCAAACAGTTCAAAACAGTCTAACCAACAACATTGGTTAGAAATAAAAATGGGCTTTACGTTCCACGAGGCATTGCATTCGACGGGCATAGTTTCAATGCAGAAAAAAAAAAAATCCTTGATATTGCCGATCTCGAGTCGGATTCTGCTGCTGTAACTTAGGGATATTTGGAAAAAGTCGCATTAACAGGCGAGGATGTCTTTAATGTGAACAATAAGAGAATAGGAAATCTTGGGGAACCGAGGCACAACAGAAATGCGACAACAAAGAGTTACGTTGATGGCTTGACAAAGTAAGATCCTAACCCATTCAGTTCTCTGTTGAGAAATGAAAATGGGCTTTTTGCATCAAGTGGGAGCAGTTTTAATGGCGATGCAAAGGGAAAACGAATTACGAATGTTGCCACCCCAATTGTAAACAATGATGCTGCTACGAAACTATACGTTGATAAAAATACTGTAATTTGCCTTACCTATGGTGATAAAGAAGTGAAAAAAAGACATATTGCAGTCTCATCCAATTACAGAGATAAACACAAAATTCGACGTACTAATGCCACTTATTTTCAAAGATAATTACCATCTATGCATTTCTAATGTATATATAAGCAAGGTAATCTGCAGCACAACAAATCCCTCTTTTAGTATAAATTATAGTATCAACTTGGACGATCAAAAATTCGTTGAAGTAGTAAGACTTCAGCAGTTTTTTTTCTGTTACTCCAGTAAACAAGAAATTTGACAGGGGTAGCAAGATTAGTGTTTCACTTGCTAGACACTATCCAGATCCAAAAGAAAGAAGAAAAGTGCTTGGAGATCTTGTTTCAGACTTTCATCACTGGGTATATGTCTTTATTGTATATGAATAAAGATGAAGGACCTTAAGCAATTACACAGTAATATAGATGCAATTTTGAAATCGCGAGATACTACAAAATCGAAAATTGAAGACACTATTTTGGGAGAGGAACGAGTTAAGGAAACCCTCGAAAAATTTCACAAGCCAGTGGTCGAACGGTTAAAAGGTCTGGAAACTGTGCGTGGAGAAACCACGAAAAACATACAGGATGTAGTGAAAACTTTAGAGCCAGAAGAGCCCACTGAGATGCCAGAAAAAACGTTCGTTTATAATCCAGATTCCAACTTGCAAGATGAAATATTAAACCAATATAAACTAAAACTTCCGAGTGATATCTTACAGGCGAGAGACCTCATTCCTGAGCTGAAAGAAATTATTTACCAAACAATCGGGCATCTTTAGAAACTGGGGGGCAATAAGGCTACAGAAACCAAACGCTGTGGTAGAACTACTGAGAAATATCGAATTATCGATAATCACAATGAGGCAATTAGAAAATGTTTAAAGTCGATTAAAATGATGCTCACAGTAATAGAAAGTCAACAGTTTGGTTCTGGACTTACAAGAGTTTCGACGACATATGCGAAAAATTATTGACAAAAAGGAACATAAGATTATGTTTAATAACATCGGTATTGTTTAGAAATTTACTCTTGGACACACACTATAGTCATGTCTATTTCAACTTCGGATTATGGAAAAATATTCGATGTTTTGCATTATCGGACCATGATTTTTCGAACATGATTTTTAGCTAGTGTATATAATAAAGAGGGTATAACTGCTAAATCAAAGATGAGCGCAACTATTCAATGTACCAAATGTGGGGTATTTATTCGCAAATCCAATATGAACCGTCATATGAAAACTGCATGCACATCTCGCACATTTGAAAAATGCGAATTTTGCAATTCCACCTTTAGCACAAAAGACAATTACAATCATCATCTGAATCAATATCATATAAATAAAAGCAGTGCTTTTCGGAAAACGTTTCGCACATATAAAATTGATAACATAAATGTCAGAGAAGACATAAAAAGTTTCGTGGAGAAAAATAACAATAAATGGAAATATATAATTAAGAATAAATTCAGTCTGCCTCTAAAAGTTAGATTCATATTAGAAATAAAATTTAAAAAGCAAAGGGATCCTGAAGGACAGAAAGAAATATATGCACATTTTACGACATGTAACGAAATAATCAGTTTGCCTACCTATCTCAATGAATTACTTAAAAATATTTATGAAAAAATTGATAACGACTTCGAAAATTTTATACAAGAGGGAACTGGATGGGTGTTTGACAGAATACTTTCTATGGAAATTCAAATGTCTCAGTATAATGCAGTTGGAGTATCTGCTTTCGTAAATTTACCGAAACATTTGAAATCTACAAAAGGAATAATAAATGTTAAAAACTACGACAACAAATGTTTCTTGTGGTCAATATTATCAGCACTACAACCTGCTACAGACCATCCACAACTTGTGGAAAAATATAAAATGTTTCAAAACGTCTTAGACACATCATCATTGACTTATCCAGTAACCCTCGATCAAATCCCGAAGTTCGAGGTTTTAAATAATATTTCTATAAATGTTTTCAATTCTAAGAAAGATGGTTTGCATACGTTATATATTTCACAGAATACTGTTAAAGAATCCATACAACTTTTACTTTTAAAAGACGGCAGTAATTCTCACTATTGTTGTATTAAAAATATTAGTAGGGTTACAGCATACTTTTCAAGACATAATGGTAAATCCTATCCCTGCCCATACTGTCTTCATAATTTCACTCGCGGCGATTTATTAAAGAATCTCGTAGATAATTGCAAATCAAACACTTTACAAACTATCAAGTTTCTAGAAGCGAATAGTACGAAATTCCATACAATTAAAAACGATTTGAAACACCCATATGTGATTTATACAGACTTCGAATGCTTTTCGAAATGTAGAAGATTTGAGATTGATCCATGTAGGGTGCGAACTAAGTATTTAGTAGCGTCAGAATTTGCATGTATTATAGTTGGACCGGAAGGTAAACTGATGAAATCCAGAATGTACAGAGGGAAAAATGTAATCAATTTCAAACAATATTTGAATGAAATGATCGAAGCCGAAAATTTGATCAATGATTTGAAGAAAAGAAATATTAAGATGACTGATTTTGACTGGCAAAATTTTACTGGAGCAAAATATTGTAATATCTGTGGGAAAATTCTAGGAACTGATAGAGTAAGGGACCACGATCACTTAACTGGAAAATAACAGAGGTGCTGTTCACAACAAATGTAATCTTCAATACAAATTCTAACTTGAAATACCAGTGTTGTTTCATAATCTCAAAGGATTTGATGGTCACTTTATAGTAAAAGATTTGTGGAAATTTAAAGATACGAAGAAAATTTCTTGTATTCCACAAACTACAGAAAAATATATATGCATTAAATTCGGTCAAATTAAATTTATTGATTCATTCATGTTCCTCAGCTCTTCACTGGATTCACTGTCGAAAAATGTGGAAAATTTCTACATCCTAATGTAATCAATTTCAAACAATATTTGAATGAAATGATCGAAGCCGAAAATTTGATCAATGATTTGAAGAAAAGAAATATTAAGATGACTGATTTTGACTGGCAAAATTTTACTGGAGCAAAATATTGTAATATCTGTGGGAAAATTCTAGGAACTGATAGAGTAAGGGACCACGATCACTTAACTGGAAAATAACAGAGGTGCTGTTCACAACAAATGTAATCTTCAATACAAATTCTCACTTGAAATACCAGTGTTGTTTCATAATCTCAAAGGATTTGATGGTCACTTTATAGTAAAAGATTTGTGGAAATTTAAAGATACGAAGAAAATTTCTTGTATTCCACAAACTACAGAAAAATATATATGCATTAAATTCGGTCAAATTAAATTTATTGATTCATTCATGTTCCTCAGCTCTTCACTGGATTCACTGTCGAAAAATGTGGAAAATTTCTACATCCTAAGTGAATACTGCAGGCAACATAATCTGAATGACTCACTGAAAGAACTTTTGAAAAGCAAAGGAAGTTTTCCATATGAGTACTTGCAACAGAGTGCTCAGTTTTTGCAAACGTCACTTCCATCCAAAGAGAATTTTCAAAACAATGAACAATACGAAAGAGCTCAAATTTCATGGAAAGCCTTTTCTATTGCTACCTTCGGGGAATATCACGATCTGTACATGATCACTGATGTATTACTGCTAGGAGATATATTTGAAAACTACAGAAATTCGTGTGTGAATAACTACCAACTCGATCCTTGTCATTATTTTAGCTCTCCTGGCTTATCCTATGCTGCCTGTTTAAAACTGACAGAAATTGAGCTTGAACTTATAAAAGGTGATATGCATTTTTTCATAGAAAGAGTTCTGCGAGGAGGAATATCTTTAGTGTCTAAGAGGTTTGCACAGGCCAACAATCCTTTACTAGATCCATATGAAAGAAGTAAACCACAAAACTATATCATGTACTTTGATGCAAACAATTTATATGGCTGGACAATGTCTCAACCTCTTCCAACTGGTAATTTCAAATGGGTAAATGATATTGATTTGTTTAATATTCCAGACGACAGCAAAAAGGGTTATTTCTTCGAAGTTGATCAAGAATATCCGGCACATCTACACGATTTACACAATGATTTCCCCTTGGCTCCTGAAAAATTGAAATTTTCTAATAGTAGTGTCTCATTCTTGATTCCAAATCTGTTCGACAGGCAAAATTATGTCGTTCACTATAGGTTACTTAAACTCTATGTGGAACTGGTATTGAGGGTGAAACAGGTACATAGATCTTGGAATTTGATCAAAAACCATGGCTGAAACCTTACATAGATTTTAATAAAATAAAACGAATTAATGCCATAAATAATCTAGAAAAAGACTTTTTCAAACTGATGAACAATGCTATATATGGCAAAGGTTTAGAAAATAAGAGAAAGAGAATAAAATGCCACATTGTGAATACTGAAGAAAAGCTTAAAAAATTAATTGCAAATCCTAGGTACGTTTCTTGTGTTAAACTTGCAGAAAATTTCGTAATTCTCCATATGAAAAAGAAAAATATTATATTAGATAAACCATATTACATTGGTGTAACGATTTTGGAGTTGAGTAAATTACACATGCATAATTTCTTCTACAATTTTCTGAAAACAAAATTTAATGCAGAATTGTTATTTACCAATACTGATTCCTTCTGTGTCGATATCTAGACAGATGACATATACGAGAAATTTAACTCAGACTACTTTGATTTCTCAAATTACCCCACAAGCCATGCATTATACAATGAATCAAATAAAATGGTTCCAGGAAAATTTAAAGACGAGTTAAAAGGTCTTCCAATCAAAGAGGTTGTTGCGTTACGTCCAAAATTGCATTCTATAGATTCTTCAATTCCCAAAAAAGCAGCTAATGGAGTTACAAATGAATTTAGTCACAAAGATTATCGGGAATGTCTATTTGATGGAAAAATCTATACGCAACAAACGGAATTTCGATCGGAACAACATGATATACACGTATACAAAATTAAAAAAAAATTGCTTTATCCCAAGAATACACAAAACGACATATCAATGGAATTCAAACTTACGCTTTTGAAAATTATAGAATCTCAGATGTGTATGGTAAAGCTGGCAATACCATTTACAAAACTTTGAACTGAAAACAAATGTAAAAAAATTAAGTACTAAAAAAACATTTTGAAAACTGCACCAGTTTGTAATTCTTTAGAAATGCAAATAATCAGTGTTCAGTGTTTAAATCTAATGTCTGTTTGGAAATTAAAAATCTGAAATAATACAGTCTATAAAAGACGGCACTATTCCAGTATTTCCATAAGAAATGTACAAATTACTTCTCGATTTTGAAGGAGAGGGCTCCCAACATCGATCAGCTAGATATTACTATGCAAACTCAAACTTCAACCGTCTTCTGAAGCTAACGCATGGAGCGTAAGCCTTTCGGACCGTTTTTTCATACACCAATCATTACGGAAGAAAACACAATCATCTCAATTCAGACGAAAGAGAGATTGAAAAAGTAAAAGAGAAGTGATAGGAAAGCGAAAGGAAAGCATCCTACACACATTCTCACACTTATTTAGAACAAACAAGAAAAAACGAAAACGTAACGCACACGCAAGCATAACATTCACCTCTTGGCAGCACAAATACACAAACCGGGTCAGCCCGACAGAGGACGCCCTGAGTATCTTCGCTATGCTGGCTTGGACAGCAAGAATCGTCAGCAAAGAATCCTTAAAAAGTCGCTTGGAGCGAGCCGCCGTGTGAGCCGCAGTTTTTCGAATCATTAGTATATAAAAAGCAATTATTATCGGAAGATATTCAGCTGTGAATTGTCTAAACAACTATAGGAACAATTGCACAGTGTTTAAATTCCAGGCTGATCCAATTAAATGGAAAAAAAGTGGGCTGAAAGAATTCCAATGAGAAGTACACGACTATTGCTTCGGTATTTTAATGTTAATTTATGTGATATATCGATTAGTAATATGTAGATGAATGATGGCTACATTTAAGTTAGTAGTCATTCATCGTTTATGATTAAGTTTAGTTTTGTTAATATCATAAATTATGCATGCGGCAAACTTCGATCGTGACGGCCGTAACCCTCCGCTTCCCGTGCGGGCATACCGAGATCGACGACTACCATAGTCGCTGAACGCCGATCGTTCGCTGGGGACGGGCAGGCCATTTTTGGATTCGCTCGCAAGGCCGAGAACGTGCATTAGGCTTACAGCGTTCTGTAATATATATTTCTGACTATTGCTTCGGTATTTTAATGTTAATATATGTGATATATCGATTAGTAATATGTAGATGAATGATGGCTACATTTAAGTTAATAGTCATTCATCGTTTACGATTAAGTTTAGTTTTGTTAATATCATAAATTATGCATGCGGCAAACTTCGATCGTGACGGCCGTAACTCTCCGCTTCCCGTGCGGGCATAACGAGATCGGCGACTACCATAGTCGCTGAACGCCGAACGTTCGCAAGGAACGGGCAGGCCATTTTTGGATTCGCTCGCAAGGCCGGCAAGTGGTTAAGCTAAAAAATAGTTTATAGTTACCTAATATTGAAATGATCATTCATGGCATTTTTGGCATATTTAATGATTTGCAATTTTTTTTATTTGTGAGCCTTTAAAGGAATGGAGCGGATAGCACTGGCGGGGACCTGTCATACTACGTACAGCATGCCGACGGCAGACTTTTCCGTCCACGCTTTTTACAGTTAAATCTATCTAAATAATATACTTACCTTCGTTAAATTTTCACTGATTCTAAGGATTTGACATCTTCTTTAAATAGAAGTGCACCGTCGAAAATTTTTATTTCCAAATTAATAATTTTTGCGGCGTTTTCTTAACCAGACGAAAAATATTCTCTTAATTTCAAGAATTTCCAAGGATCTTGGCACATATTTTATCGCGGAATTCTTATTGGCTGTCTGAAAGTGAACATGAGATTTCGCTAGCCAATAGGAATTCCGCGATAAAATATGTGCCAAGATCCTTGGAAATTCTCGAAATTAAGAGAATATTTTTCTTCTGGTTAAGAGAACGCCGCAAAAATTATTAATTTGGAAATAAAAATTTTCGACGGTGCACTTCTATTTAAAGAAGATGTCAAACCCTTAGAATCAGTGAAAATTTAACGAAGCTAAGTATGTTATTTAGATAGATTTAACTGTAAAAAGCGTGGACAGAAAAGTCTGCCGTACGGACAGGTCCCCGCCAGTGCTCTTCTCAGTTACGGCATGCGACAGTGGAACGGGAAATCCAATTATGGCTTCATCGTAAGAGCTCCCGACTGCATGCCGTAGGGAGTACAGAAAGGCATCGGCAACGGAGCGCTGCCTGCGGAAGTTCGCAGCTGATATCTTGGGCAGATACTTTTAAAATGTTATGTGTGCCTACTAAAGAAATTCCTTAAATCTCTTATATCTGCCTGATGAAAATCGCTTCTATCTGCCTGATGAAATTATTTAAGACTATGACAAATATCAGTGGAGACAAAGGGCAGCCTTGCCTGATTCCCTGATATTCGTTTGTGAAATGTCCATTTATATCAATTGTGTATGTGATGTCATGATACAAAGTTTTTAAAGCATTAATAAAAATTTTCTTGAGACTTTAGTTAGATAATAGTTTTAATATTCTTGTAGCAAAATTATTACTTGAACATTGATTAGATAAAAATTTTAATATTCTTCTATAATAGGAAATTTATTCAGTTTTGGTTTTTAAATTTCGGTTGAGTATTTAAGAAAGATTTCAAGCGATTCGATGTCAGTTTGAGTTCCCCCTTCGGTATAGAATCCCAGTCTAAGGTAAGTACGATTTAAATACATTTAATTCTAAAGCTGGAAAACGGGAATTATTACGTGGACTTTAGTTAGATAAAGTTTTAATATTCTTGTAGCAAAATTATTACTTGAACATTGATTAGATTAAAATTTTAATATTCTTCTATGTTAAATTATTATATACTTCACAAAGTTTCGGTTTGATAACAGAATTATTACTTTGGACTTTTATTAGATAAATGTTTTAATATTATTGTAGCAAAATTATTACTTGAACGTTGCTTAGATAAAAGTTTAATATTCTTGTAGCAAAATAATTACTTTGAACTTTGATTAAAAGTTTTATTATTTTTTCTATGATAAGAAATTTATTCACTTTTGGATAAAACTTTTAATATTCTTCTTTCATAACAGAATTAATACTTTGGACTTTGCTTAGAAAGTTTTGATTTTGCTGTATACAGTGAAGTGTTCGATAACTGAACAAACCACACCATTTTTTATCTCATACACACAACCTTCATTTCAACCTAATTGATTTAAACTAATTCACAAATTAGTTTAAACCTCATCTTTAAAAAAGAAACTTAAATTAGTTTTTCACATGCTAAAAAAACACCCCCGTTTTTTCTAATTTTCACACATATTTTCACAAAAAAACACATGAAACATACTTTTTCCCTCATCCCCCATAACTTTTCCCATCGATTTTCATAGAATTCTTTGGCCCCATTTACTGGCCAAGAACTGTCATTTATGCTATTACTCAAGTGTTCCAAAAGCAATCGTTTTTCAGTGAGAGTTAGAACTCTCAAAAAACCTATTATTTAATTAAAAAAATGTTTCAGGCGAATATGCAATGCTCGTTTTGAAAGAAAATAAATTTTTTCGTTTTCTTTCAAAAGACAGTCAGTTTGTATAAAATAAAATTATTTATTTATTTTAAAACATTAAAATATTATCGATAATTATGAATAATTAAGGACTAAGTTTTTTTAAAACGCAATCTATCTAATGTTAACCAATATTTATTTAAATAAAATCTTGCACATGTATTAATTATACTTCTGTTGGTAAATTATCAGAGTATCTGTTCTTGATCAACACAATCTACCAGCAAGATTTCTAATTCCTGTCACAAATATATCGTTTGAAATATTACCTTAGTTTTTACTTTGTCTACATTTAGCGCCGTCTAACGACGTAAATTAAAGCCTTTTTGAAGATTTGAAAACTGTGAATCATTATATGTCTTTAATACCTATTCAAAAATAATCTTTCCTTAACTTCTTAAAACAAAAAGTATTTTTTTCAACCGCTATTGAAGTGAAGGGACAAATTGGTACCTCCAATATACAAAAATCCCTTGATTATCACACTGTACCATGAATATATCAACTTTCTAGCCCAAATAGAAAGTTTGCAATATCGGTTTAAAATAATTTAACTATTTTTTTCGTTTTCGAACCGTCCGAGAACGCAATTATACTTTTTGGGGCATTCGAAAGGTGTGAATCGTATTAGTTTATCAATGCCTATCCAACCCGTAAGGGATGGATACTCTCCCCCCCCCCCCCCTCACTTTCCTATCGATGGAACAGAAAGCAAAGCTTCTTGGCTCAGCCGCTCCCACGATGCTCGGAACTGGGAACGGAACCGAGAAGGAAAGGTCCGGCGGCCAAAGTGTGCCGGTGATGCCGAAGTGGACACTCGTGGCTACAGGTGATTGGTGAAGTCAGCGGAGATCACCTGATAGATAGTCACTGGCTGCCACCATGGAACTTTGAAGGGGGGAGAGCATGGTTGGGTTTTTTTTGTTTTACCTCTGAGCGGCACTTTTTTGCACATCATGGGCTAAATGGCCAGGTCACATGGGCCCTGAAATCTCAGAGAAGGTTGGGAATAACTGTTCCCAACCTTCTCTGAGATCACCGAACTTATGTATATTGGAGGTATCCACTGGAACAGTTGTTGGAAGACAGATGAGACTCCGGCGTTTCTTTAACGTGCACAGGGTATGGCTCTCCCACACACGGGGTCACGGCTTAACGTCCCATCCGACGGACGGTGGCCCATCGGTGTCCCCTACTGACCTTGGGCAGGGCGAGGAGTTTTGCGGAGATAAATCTCAACGCTGACTAGATGGGACTCGAACCTGGGAACTACAGATCATGAGCCTGGCGCACTACCAACTGAGCCACCCCCTCCGCGGAGAGCGTGGTACTCGGCTACAGCAGTCAAGTCAGGGAATTATTCTTTGTGTGAATTAACGAAGCTGCGTCCTGCTTGGTAGCCTGGGTAGGCCTGAGTTCGATTTGCCGAGACAGACAACCAGGTTAGATCGAGAGCACAGTATTGGTCGTCTTTTTGTATTATCTATAATTAAATATTTAATCCGCGGCCATTGTGTCGAGATTCGAATCACTAGTTAGGTATAATTTCCTGACATTAGTTAGAACTCGCAAAAAAGGACCCACATGAAAGCGCACCTACAGCAGTTAGCATAAGGTAATAATAGGTAGTGGCGGGAGGTGGATATCACAGCTTGGTGTCAAACGCGAAATGTAAAACGAAATGCGAGTTGGTATTTTTTTTATAAAACTTGGTTCGTGTGTTGATCATTGGCGCCATCTGTAGTGATTTTTCGAGAACTTCATGGAGAAAAGTAGGATCTTTCGTTTAAATCTGTTTGTGTTGATGACGTGTCATGTGTCATGCAATACAATTCACGGTTAAACGCCAAACGTAATTTTGATACTGAGCACGCGAACGTAACACCAGAGTCACTAGACAGACGAGACATGGAGGTAGATTGTAGGAATGAATTAATAATTATAGCAGAAAAGAATTGAATTTTATCTCACATTAATGATTGTAAAGTTAAGCCCAATGTGACTGAGGAAATTAATGTAAAATATTGGTAATGATGATTATTGTGATACTCATATGATAGTAACTCTCCCTATTAGGAGCGGTGGTGGCTCATTCGGTAGCGCACCAGGTTCGTAATCTGCAGTTCCCAGGTCCGAGTTCCAGCTGGATCAGCGTTAAGATTTATCTTCGCAAAATTTCCCGTCCTGCCCCGGTCAGTAGGGGACACCGATGGGCTTAGAAAGGCCGCCGTCCGACAGATGGGACAAGTCGTGGTCCCAGGAGAGCCATACCCTGTACACGTTAAAGAACACACTGGATGGCCTTTACGAGAGGCTACCATCTGTCTCCCAACAGTTGTTCCAATTGGCCCCCTCCCCCAACCTTCTCTGAGCCTTCGGGGTCCATGTGTCCTGGCCATTTAGCCCATGGTGTGCAAAAAAGTGCCTCGGAAAACAACCGAACTCAAATCTGATACGACTGTATACAATATATAATATATAGAACATTTGACTTTTGAATTTCCAGAATTTATTTTCTCCAACACCTTCAAGACTTTTTTAACATATGCAATTTCATGTTTTTGAATGTAGGCATTTAACTTTATTTGGTTTTTTAAGCGAAACATAAAAAAAAATCTTTATATTTCATTGGAAAAACTTATTGTTTCCAAACCTTGTGGCTCAATACTTCAAAAAAATTATTTCAACTATTTAAGAGCACAACTCAATGCTATACGTAATATTTAAGCTTGATTACGTGAAAATGCGAATTTGTGAATATACCAAATATGCGTACTTTAAGTTAATAATACAAAATACACAAAAAGTTTATATTGGTTTTGCATTAGAAGTACATTGGTACTATAAAACAGAAACAAAATATAGGACATGCAAGGATTAAATTAAACAACAAATAATTAGAATTCATGAGCATTTTATCTCATCATCTCTTGAGGACCAATTAACATATTTGCTGAGGTAGTCCACGAATATCTGTCTTGGCTTCATCACCACCACCCCCTTAATGACACTAAACATGTCAACCACTTTCCATTGGAAGATTCTGGGTATGCCACTGTACCTCATAGAAAGTTTATTACACTAAAACTACTTTATGATCATGTGCAATAAAAAATATTCACAAATATATTAGTAATAATCTTCTCATATGTTAACTTATCTCTATTACTGGAAGGTGTTGCAACGCCTTCGCTTTCAAGAAATCTGGAAACGTATTATAAGAACTTTCATATTTTACTGAGTTACAACTACAGTCGTAACGGATCAGTAGATTTCTATATTTTTTTCCATTGATAACTTTTGCTTTATATTCTCTTTCTACTATGCGTATATAAGCATCGTAACGATACACATTGTAATATGCTCACTATTATTATTGCGAAAATGAGCAGTAATAGTCATTCAAGCAAGTTAGAAATCATTTCGGCGAATGCCATCTTTCTGACGGTGTCATCAGAAGGCGAATGGCGGTGAAAAGTTTGCCACCGAAGGAAAATTCATTTGTGCTTAATTTAGAGAGAGTGAAAATCGGGCAGTATCAAGTATATTTCGTTGTCGGACATAGAATGGTAAAGGTGAAAAGGGAACTGGTCCCTCCATCGGGAGTCTAGAGCTGTGGTTCTCAACCTTTTATGCTTACGTACCCCATGGAAGTATGTATGTAACTGGCGTACCCCATTGTATAGATAGATAAAACTATAGTTATAGTATAAAAAAAATACAATGGGAAAAAATAAAACATATATATATAACATATATCTAACGACTTTTGAGCTCTCACGGCGTACCCCAAAAAATTTAACCGCGTATCTCACGCTGAGAACCCCTAGTCTAGAGAATTACCAGAAATAAATATCGCTATACTCTTGCTCGCCTTCGTCAGTAAACGTGTTATAAAAATTAGCTCTAGAGAAAACTAAACAGTTTCCAAGGATTCTTATGATATAGTTATTCATTTAATACGACACATAACTGGAATTTGGCAATAATAATCTTCCCCTGTTTGTCCCAGTTGTATACAGTCTCTCCCAGTTCAAGTTATACAATCAAAGCAACAAACACAAAAAAACCCATGATAAAATGTATCAAAACCCAACTTACCTTTGATGATATTTTCTTCATAGTCGTCCCCCAAACTAATGGTTTTATTCCGTTTAATTAATTTGCAGCTGAACGCTGATTAGTGGTTTTAAGCTAGGCTGAAACCACCAATCAGCGTTCTCTGTAGCAGAACTTGGGAGTGTTACAGCTGGTATTGACAAAAATAGCGACTGCGGCCATCGCCTCCGCCTCTATTAATTTCTTCTTGCTGAGGCTAGAAACTTAGATTCCAGCGTGTGATGCGATGCCAAAGGAAGTAGCAGTAGAAGCGAGATTTTTCGTATAAATCCTATCTCGATTTGCTTGGTAGACTGACACTTCCATTTATTATAAGTACAGCGTGATATTACAGGAAAATTAGAAGAATATTTTTAAAATGGAAGTTTTTTGTTCAAATTAACAAAAGTTAAGAAAATACTTTTATTTTTTAAATGAAAATATGGGAAAATTATATACCTAATATATAAATATCTTTTTTTTCCCTTTTATTCATGAGAATTTTAAGGGAACCATTACTTTCCTTGATTCCATGGACGCTTTACCACTGAGTCTGAGAACGCAGTTAAATGCAATGTATATAATTATGCATATATTATGAATTTTTATTACCAGCAAAGGAAACAAAAAATAATTAAAAACACTGATTAGCTCTAATTATTTCTTTTTAATGTATATTTTTGCAAATATCAATTTTTATATTGCCATGAGATATAATTAAAACTTCTTGGGATGAATTATTTTCTGATACATTAAACGTATGCAACCAATTTTCAGGCTATGACCCACAGGAACTGAAAGGAAGAAAGATTGGTGTATATCATGGGAATTGCCACGACGATACCAATATATTAGTGAATTCAAAACTAAATATTAGCCAATCAGATACATTGTCTAATGGATTCAACAACACGAGAAGCATGGCTCCCAATCGAATTTCATATATGTATGATTTTTATGGTAAGACTTTCATTCTGCATAATTCTTATCTACAGTTTTACTAATTTAAGACTAAAGAGTAAGTTATAGTTATAGTTTCATATATAATTACTAGGAACCGAACCTAAAATTAAGTTATGAAGGTTCTAATGAATTACAATGCAACAAATTTGAAAAATAAAAATATCAATAAAAAATGCAATTAATATAAACATTAGATATAGACATAATAAGCTATAGACATAACATTACATACAAGTGGCTTGAATTGAAAAAACCCAAAATTGGTGGCCATATAATTGCTTATTCTACATATTAAGACGGTATTTATTTAATATTGTTATGAATTAAACGGAAGAAAACAGAGCATGAGTTCAAAAAAAATAGTATTTAATAATTAGAATTCTAAAATAATGTAATTTATTAGAAAAGTATGAATGAAAACATTGTATAAACTCAACTCAACTAACATAAATGTATATCAGTATGAAAATAAATCTTCGGAAGAAAACACCTTGTTACTATTCTTACTATCTACACACAAAGCATAATATAAGGCTTTTACATCAGTCAATAAATGACACAATCATATTTGTGAACAAACCTGCAATCTATCGATAATAACCTTACCAATTTCTAAACAACTAAATATAACTATGCATCAAATAATGAACTCTTCCTACAGAAAAGATGAGATCAGCTCTGTTTGTTCGACTAACATATGACCTTCTCAATCACATTTTTAAATATCCTAAGCATCTTACTTTTCCTTGTGGTCCGCTAACAGGATCAACACTAATAAACTTATTTAATCTCCCTCAAACACACGAAATAAAAAAGTTTCTTCTTTTAACTACACCACACAGACTAAAACAAACTACGTCTTTTTTCACACTACAATTCCTCTTAATTACAACAACTTATTCTTTATTTTTAAATTAGGTTCGTTCGAAGTTGCTTCAAGCCGACCATATAAAAGATCCCATGGTAGACGTAATTATCTTCCAAAGAGCATTATGGAAGGTTCTGTCCAGTTGTTTCATGCACTGCTATTCTGTATGCCAACATGAAGAGTGTATATGGCAATCCCAATCATATTGATGGTCGTCGACAAACAATGCTAGATGTTGTGCAATTGTCCTGTTAAATCTCTCAACCACACCATTCGACTGAGGGTGTAGGGGAGTTGTTTTTGTTTTCTGAATGCCTAAGAGTTGACATGCCTTTAAACACATTGGATTCAAAATTCTATCCTTGGTCTGAGTGGCGTTGCAAAGGTACTAAATGCCTACTAATCAAGTTATTTACAATCATCTCTGCAACTTTTGTGGTCTTCTGATCTTGGATGAGATAGACGTCAGGCCACTTCGTGAAATAATCCATTGCCACTAATAAATAACGATTTCCATCATCAGTCCTAGGAAACGGATCCATTACATCAATGACTGTTCTCTCAAAAGGGGCACCAACATTATACGTCTGCAGCTTATCCCGACTCCTAGTCTTAGGGTTTGCTGCACAGACATCACATTGCCTACACCATCTTTCAACGTCTGCCCAACTTTTCAGCCAATGAAATCATTCCCTGGCTTTCGCTAATGTCTTATTAACACCGATGTGTCATCCTGTGGCAGTATCATGCACATCTGTTATCACTAGTTCCACTCGGGAACGAGGAAGGATTATCTGCCAACGGATCAGCCGTCCCGTGGGATTCTCCCATCTTCTGTATGATACACTGACTTTCACTTCTAAGGAATCAAATCCGTCATTGGCCTTATATCTTCATCGTCTAGTTGGACCTGCAGATATTCGGAGTATCACTGTTTTCTTGTGTCGATGTTATTTGTCTTATGGGCATTGTATCTTTAGTGCCAGCTTTCCTTCTATAGGACTGCTGCCATGTGAGGCTGGGGTTGAGGTGCGCCTATAAGGCGTATTCCTTGCCCCCGGCTCTAGATGGTCATGGCTTTTCTTTAACCAGGTAGTGCTGTCAGGCGGAACCGGGAATTGCCGTGGTTGCATAAGATCGCAACATAGAGATCCATTGTATCTTTAGTGCCATATTTCATCTCTGCATTATTGCAATGCTTCCAGTTATAAATACATGGACGTCGGTAAGGGCATCTGCATTCCTATGCCGTTTGGCACTTCGATGCTCAATTGAGAAATTGTACTCTTGCAACCGCTGTATTCACCTAGTAATTTGTCCTTCAAGGTTTTTAATGTTTAGTAGCCAACTTAATGCAGCAGTACCAAAAAGAAATTTCAGACCATATATATAATGATGAAAATGTGCTATTGCTTTGACTTTTGCTAACAGTTCTTTACGTGTTACACAATAATTCCGTCCTGGTTTGGATAAAGTTTTGCTAAAATATGCAATAACTCTTCCTTGTTCGTCTTATTCTTTGAAAGTACAGCACCAACTCCTGTGTTGCTTGCTTGCATCAGTATCTAATATGAACTGTTTTCCAGCGTGTGGATATGCCGACACTGCTGTTGTGGAGAGAGTTTGAGCCAATCATATTTGAGAATAAACCTGTAATCTACCAAGAATAACCTTACCAATTCCTTAAACAAACTAAATATAACTATATACCAAATGACTTCTTTCCAGGAGTCTAGTCCTCAAGTCTACGATGAATGTAAATTAGGCCTAGATTTCGTAAAGAAACATGGATTCAGTATTAGACCCAGTGACGGCCTACTCATCTATAAGACAGAAGTCTGCTTAGCCGAACATCTGATTCTTTATGTTTTTCTTCTAAAACTGCAGCAAAAATATACTAGTTTCTCAGAACCAATTCTTTTCAGACATTGATCACTACACATCAGACGATGAATCCTTCCCTTTTCTTACTAATTTACTAACAAGATTCACATTAATAAACTTCTTTATCCTCCCGCGTACACAGCAAATAAAAACATTTCTTCTTTAGACTATCGTGCACAGACTTGAACAAACTATTTTTTCCTTCACACTAATTCTTATTCTTTATTTTTTTAAGTTGTCGTTCGAGGTGATTAGTGACGCAATCCGCACGCTATAGTTCACGCGAGCATCAAGACGAGACAGGACATCACGGTTTCATTGTTGCTCGTTCATCTGTTGTAATGTTGTTAATGACCCCCCATTGTTTCCTGGAATTACTTTTAAAATGTAACATTTTCTCCATTAAATATGTTGACTTTGCTTGTCTTATTAAATCAAGAAAAATATTCCGATAACTCTTTAATTTAACTTTATGTTGTGTATTAAATGGTGGCTTTTTTAATATAAGTAATATACAATTTACTATAAAGTTTATATTATTTTTGCATTGTTCAATATAATTTAATAACGCGTTGGTAACCATTGTTTCAGTTTTTTACGGTTTTCTTTCGTTTAAGAAATGTAGCGCGATTAATCAATCAATCTGCGGAATTCAGGGGAAAACCATACAAATGCATAATCCATGTCTTTTCGCAATTAATAACATCCCACTTCATTAACTACAAATTTCGATTTAATTTCTTAACAGCAGTTCTTTTAAATTCTTTATCATCGTTTCGAGTTGTAACTTGGCTTCTAGATTTTAGACTAAAACCAGTAAAAAAGTGATCACTTATTTTTGTCTGGATAATATATATAATAAAGTTTTCGATGATAGGAATTCTGAGAAAAACGTCATTTAGAAATAACATTGAAAACCCTCTCTAGTTATTAAGTTATTACATTCGTAGAAACCCATGGATTGCATAATTTCGCTGTGCTACATAAATCTTTGGACCTAATATCTATATTAATATCCCCAATTAATATAAGGTTATTAATATTAATTTGTACTAATTTCCTTTCAAGTTCTTTAATAAAGGTCAGTTTTGTAAAGCTATGTTACCTATAGATAGCCATTAGAATATAAGCTATATTTTTGTACGTAAATTGTATCTGCACCATGTCTGCACTAACATATTCTGTGCTGTAGTTGAATATTTTAATATTATCTGTGCTATATATTATTACGACAGATGAACGTGCTACAATGAACTCGTGATATGATGTATCGTTTTGAATCTCGTGTGTGCTTCATCGTGCGAACTACAACAACAACGACTAGGAACTCTGATTTGACTAAAAGGATATTCAGTTGTGAGTTCGGTGGATTAAAAAGAAGTAAAGAGTTGATTTGGTATTGTGCGCGATTAGTCGGCTTAAGTGTTGTTTTATAATTACCATTGTGTGTTTATCTTGAAGGAGATGTTTCTAGTCAGTGTCAAATAGTGAAATGAGTGTATTCAAGAATAGAAAGCAGAGGTGGTATAAATAAGAAATAAGGTCGTGTTATAATTTAAAGAAAACACTTTGTACTCTTGTAAACAAATTTGGTTAGTTGGTTGTTTTACCTCTGAGCGGCACTTTTTTGCACACCATGGGCTAAATTGCCAGGTCACATGGACCCCGAAGGCTCAGAGAAGGTTGGATGAGGGGACCCACTGGAACAGCTGTTGGGAGACAGATGGTAGCCTCCCGTCAAGGTCATCCAGCGTTTTCTTTAACGTGCACAGGGTATGACTCACACGGGGCCACGGCTTAACGTCCCATCCGACGGACGGCGGCCTTTCCAAGCCCATCGGTGTCCCCTACTGACCGTGGGCAGGGCGGGGAATTTTGCGGAGATAAATCTCAACGCTGACCCAGCTGGGATTCGAAACTGGGAACTACAGATTACGAGCCTGGCGCGCGACTGACTGAGCCACCCCCGCCCCCTTGTAAACAAAGTAAAGTAGCTTTTGCTAATAATTTATTTATATAACCTGTTGTTAAACAAAGTGCTAAATATTCAATTAAGATAGTTCGACTCTTAAAACGTGTTAATTTGAATGTCGGATTAAGGATATTGGAATGTTCTGTTTTAATAGCATTTGTCATTGAAGAGAGTGAATTAGTCATAAACATATTTAGTTCAATATTGAAATTCCAATACTTCTTGTATAAATAATTAATAAAATTATTATATATTTTTTTAACTCACGCTCGTTGTTGCAAATTAAAGGATGATCTCAGTGCTCATCCTTTTAATTTGCAACAATATGATGACTCCTCGTGATCCATTGTCTCTGCAACATTTTGTAGTGTATGTCGTAGCCATGTAATGTATATAAATCAATCTCATTTTCTTTAATCCGTATTTCGGGGTTAACTATTATATCAAGATAAAATTCTGTTAAATTCAACTACATTGAAAAGTCATCAAAATTCTTTCTTAAACTTCTAATATTACCCATTAGCATATTTATTTCATTACTCCATTTACACTAAGATTTATTATAAACGTTTTCAGCACTAATTGTTTCAACTTTACACTTATTTATTAAGGTTTCGCCAAACACTTTCATAAAGTCTGATGTGAAACTACAGTAGGAAAAATAATCACTAGAGTTTATTAAAGCAACTACAATATACGTTATATGTTTTTATCTTAATACTTAACGTTATCCAATTCTTCTACGTTTCTCAGTCTATTCTCCTTTGCTTTTTCAACTTTTCGCAGAAACACTTTCCCTTCTTTAACACAAGAAAATTTGACGTTATTTTCGTTTGGATATTTTTGAGTTTTGTTCAATAAGTGTTTATTTTCCTGTGTTTAAATATTCGGTCACAAAACATTTTCCTTCTCGGAAATGGTAGAGATTTCTTTAGCAATTAATGACATTATTTTTCTCGAACGTGCGATCCAATTTTCTTTCAACAAGACGAAAACATTACATCGCGTTTACTGAAAACGTGCTACAAAAAAATGTTATAAAATGAATGGGGAATTTTAACGAAAATAAATGATACAATTTCTCTATGTTAGTCCATAAAGAATTTATATAATTTAAACATTTCCATTTCCACATATAAATCAGGTTATTCCTTTTAAATATCTTTCTATAACTTTTTACCACATTAAAAAATAAGGAGTTAATATTTCCATTTTGTTGTCTCTTTGACGGTCTGTAGACAATTAACGTTTTTTTTGTTTTCACAGATAATTTAAAAATTCCTTTGGATTTGTTAAGTATTGATGATATGTTTAGATTCGCATATTCCGAATATCCTGAAAGCTACAATTGCGCCCTCTAACGGTGAATATTTTTGAAAATCACAGAAGTTTAAAGAAATATTGCAAGCGATAACTTTATGCTAGAAATCTGATATTTTGCTGGAGAATGCTTATGATCAAAACTTTTTTTGCTTGCAACGATTTGTCATTTCACTCTCAGAGGGTGAAAAGGCATAACTTTTTTATTTCTAAGAGATAAATCGAACCTTCCTTTCCAGTTGAATAGGTACTAAGCAGAAGCTTAGAGTTCATATTTTACAAACCTTCCAAAATGGATTATTTCACATCGTTAGGAGGCGTGATGTAGAAAACATAAAACTTAAATTAATATTGCGAATTATATATCTATTCCAGAAATTTTTGAATTCTGGTGGAATGTGATAGTCAAGAACAGATTCGGATAAATAAGAACAGATTCGGATAAATAAGAACAGATTAAGAGAAATAAGAGAAGATGGTAGCCTCCTGTCAAGGCAGAGAATAAGAGGAATAAGAGAAGATGGTAGCCTCCTGTCAAGGCCATCCAGCATGTTCTTTAACGTGCACATGGTATGGTTCTCCGGCATACGGAACCGCGGCTTAACGTCCCATCCGAAGCACGGCGGCCTTGACAGGAGGCTACCATCTTCTCTTATTTCTCTTATTCTCTGCCTTGACAGGAGGCTACCGTCTTCTCTTATTTATCAGAATATCATTCGGATAAATAAGAGAAATGAAATTCATGCATATATATGTGTGTGCGTTTGTGTTTGTTTTAAACATTTACTACTAATTCATATTCAGACAGATGCTTTCAATTATTAAAAGCTTGGCAAATGATTTTAATATGGTTCTGATAAATAAGGTATTTCTTTTACATTATTTTAAAACAAACGCAGCCAGTAGGAATTACCACGGTTAAACAAAGAAAATTTCGGAAAATGAAGAACACATTTTTTTGGAAACGAGCATTCCGTATTCGCCACAAACGATATGCTTTTCTTACAGTTTGTTTGTGTGAATGAATATATTATATTCTCCCACTGCGTATCCATTAAAAACTAACTTTTGATTCTCAGGAGAAGAGAGCATTTTACACACGTTTTCGAACCATAGATATTCGAAATTCGATTTTTACTCTTCTAAAATTTTAAAATATTGTATTTTTTCACTCGAATAAATAGGATGGAATATATACCTATTTGTATAATATACTCATAGGGGGACAGAGGTATCCAGATGGTGATATCTGGCTATTTATTCCAGATCCGCAATTATGTCAATGCAACATGTCAAGTGCGTAAATTTACCATAAATTTACCATCCGGCACTATTGTGAATAGAATTTCATTTCATAACTTCACCACCTCTTCATATGTAACAATGTGTCGTGCATTGTGTATAGTTACATTTGAAGTCTCAAAAATTTATATTTTCTGTTACATTTTGCTAAAACAATAATATTTCTGTTAGCGAGAATTGTGGAATTAATATTGCAAATTATATATCCGTTCCCGTATATGAATGTTCCCAATAGATATAAATATATTTGGGTAACATTTATAATTTGCCATGAATATGTAAACGAATTACAAGAAATTAATATTTTATATTTCGTTATTAAAACTGATTTTAAAAGGAAAGTAATTTTTGAAATATTGTTGAACGATGTATCAACAGGTCCAAGTTGTGTTTATGATACTGCCTGTTCATCATCTGGATTTGCTCTGTGCGAAGCTTTCAAAGACATCAAAAGTGGACTATGTGATGCAGCACTTGTAACTGGAAGCCAAATAATTCTCTCTCCAGGAATTACCAAAGATTATATTTTAGTGAAATTGATGTCACAGTCAGGAAAATGCAGCCCTTTTGATGAGAATGGTATGTTTCTGTTAATTTTAGTTTTCATTTTTTTTTATTTTTACTTTTTATTTATCTTTTTATTTTATTTTATTTTATTTTTATTTATTCATAATTTTATTTATCGATTAATAAGCACAAAATAACAAAACAATACAAAAACGTGCATATATAGAAACAGAAAACAATATTAGCGCAAGTCAGAAAAAGAATAAAATATAAACAAAATAAATAAAATAAAAGTCACCTATTAGCAAACCTTTGAGCAATTTGCTCATTTTGGATGCCAAAATGAATTATTACGATAAGAGAAATGTCTTTACTGACAAAACTATACGTGTAATTATGTTAAAAACAAAATATTATTGTGTAATTTTAAAGTATTCATCAATTTTGAAGCAGTAATAATGAAATTTTTAACTTTCAATTTAAAAATACTATATGAACGTTCATTTTTAATTTCATTAGGTAATTTTTTTTTATTCAATATATATTTTTTTCTACAAAATAGATAGAGTTCAATATTCTCATGTTCCAAATACACTATACATTAACCCACTAAATATTAATTTTTGTTAACTAAGTATGGTTATTTACAGGGCCGGATCTACGGGGGGGGGGGGGATGAGAAAGCAAGAGGCCATGCCACCCACTCCCACTTTGAGAATGCTAGTAAGGGTATTGAATACAAAAAGTGATTAAACTTGTGCATATTTCACTCATTTTTCAATATATATATTAAGATCTCAAAAACGGAGCAGAAAATGTTATACCGACATACATGCACACGTACACACATGCATATATACATGCATGCATATACTGTATAAATACTTGTTCCTCAACCAGCCATGGGTTACAGACGCCTAAGCAGACTGTGTAATTTACTTCTCCCAAATATGTTTGTTCTGAGCTAAAACTGTTGCATTTGGCCACTGTATGCCATTTATAATAAGGTCCTCTTTGACTGTGTTCCCACCGCATCCTAGGTATACAATCGTTCAAAAAAAATATCCGAACGCTATGGTTGATTACAGAATTCAGAAAAAATATCTAGCAACGATTTTTTTAGAAATTAGTGATCTGACAACCTTCGTGTTACGTAACACGAAGGTTGCCAGATCATTAATTTCTAAAAAAAATCATTGCCATATATTTTTTCTGAATTCTGTAATCAATCATAGCGTTCGGATATTTATTTGAGCGACTGTACCCCTTTTTCTGAGGTATTTAGGCATAATATCCTAATAATGTCATAATGTCAGATTAGGCATATGCATTCTGCTGTCTCTCTCTGCATAATATGCTATTCAGAGGTGGTTTCTAACTCCTTTGCCTAACCTCATCATTGCTTACAAAGTTAAACCACCTAATGCCCAAGATACCTTGTAAGTATCTAGAATCAAAGTGACAAAGTTTCCCGCTATCGTGATTAAAAAGCGTCCATGTTTAACTACAACAACTAACTTGAGAAAGAATCAAACTCTTATACAACCTAAATTTAGTCCTTAGGTGTATAGGCTTCTTTTCTGCACACTCTACACAAATTTTTCAATGTCCCAGCAACCTATTCTTCTGTTTGTCACACGTGCTACATCAACAGTATCTGTTACATAGCTCCCAAGATGGTTAATCTGGGACACTAACGCAAAGGTGCAACTATTCAAATTAACTGGACTACAACCTGCGTGACCAATTTTCATTCCTTTAGTTTCCTTTCTGTTTATCACCAAACCTACTCTACTGTCAGTCTCATCAACGGCCCTAACGAAAGAATTCGTGTAATTAACATTATTAGACAACAAGGCCAAATCATCTGCATAATCTAAATCAGAATTGTTTTTCAATCTCTTGACCAGTGGTTCTCAACCTTTTATGCTTCACGTACCTCCTGAAATGTGTATGTAACTGGCGTACCCCTTGGCGGAATTATATATTATAGGATATGCCGGAATTATAGGATATTTAAATTATGAGACAGCAGCAAAAAAACTTTTTTTACCCTCTCCTGAAGAGCGGGTGAAAAAATCTCTCCCTGGGCGTGGTTCGAGGTTTTTTTTCGAGGAGAGTTTGCTTCAGACGTTGCAGCAGGACGCGATGCAAAGGAGGCAGCAAAATCTAACTTGAGTGAAGGAGAAGCTAATTTGTTAGAAGAAGCGAGTCATTCACTGAGAGGACATGGTATAAAACGAAGGAAACGTAATCGAATTGTCAGAGTCGCTAATAAGACGTGTAGAGTGCAGGACATCTTTACAAAATGAGCGAGAAAAATTCATTCTGTATCACAAGACTGCTGTATCTGAATTAGATTTAGTTCAGTACCTCCAACAAGTTCACAAGCAGAAAGAAGCAGCTATGTGTCCTACCTACCCCTAACCTCTTTAGATAGTAATTCTCCTCTGGAATTTAGTGTAGTGGGGAGTGACGAATACCTAGATCTTGCAAGATGCTATCTTCGATTGAAAGTCAGAATTACAAATGCTGCACGAGCAGCAATCACAGACGCTGATCTCGTCGCCCCTTCTGATAATTTCATACACGTCTTTTTAGTCAGACTGGCATTTATCTAAACGAACGATTGGTTTCTGGGAGTCATACCTTGTATCCCTACAAGAGTTACTTTGAACCTCTTTTGAATTATGGAGCGGAAGCGTCGAAAAGCCAATTATCTTGTGCGCTATGGTTTCCAGATACAGCAGGACATTTTGACACCAATACTAATGCCATCTCAGGATGGCAAGTATGCAAAGTCATTGGCAGGATTCAAATCTATTGAATTAATCTCGTGGATACATGTGGACATCTGCACTCAAGACAAGTATTTGTTGAATCATGTAGATCTTAGAATCAGAATGACGAGAGCAAAACCCGAGTTTTGTCTCATGACGAGTGTGGACAGAACTAAATTTAAGGCGAAGATTGAAGAATCAGCATTTTACGTTAGAAAAGTCAAGGTGAACAATTCTGTGCTCATCGCATATGCTCAAATGTTACAGACCACTTCAGCAAAATACCCCCTACGAAGAATAGATGCGAAGCTATGTGCTAGCCCCAGGCATTACTGCAGTAACAAAAAATAATTTATTTTCTACCTAGACGATGTACTTTAGGACTATCTAAATCTAGATTGTTGAAAACTAGATTGTTGAATCGGCTGTTTTGAATGGAAATTAAGCTAAAATCCCTACAACTTCAAATATTATTGCTTAAATTTTTTAACGCTCTATGTGGATTCCGAATCGTTCCCTTTGCAACCTTTAGCACCAGAATTTGGGAACAATGAGTACCTACGATCTTATCAAACACTCTGCTCAAGAATTTGGATATATGTAAAGCTGATAACGGCTATCCGTTCGGTCGTTCTTCTTACTCAAGACGGTTTACTTTGTACGGTTTTGAGCTATCTCCAGAAGGAAAGGAGTGTAAGGATTATTTTGATGTGATAAAATCCGGGAATTGCAGACTAGAACTCAAATTTTGTGTCGTTTTACCTCACGCTGTGAATGTGATCTTCTATGCAGAGTTTGAAAATCTTGTAGAAATCGATCAAGATAGAGAAATGCTATTTGACTATTCCTCCTGATGGATGCATTAAAGCTGAACAGGGAACTTTATCCTGGAGAAACAAAAGGGGCCCTTATACGTCTCCTCTTTTCCTAGGAGTGTTTGCGAGAGATCAATTACCTTATGTTGCTAAGAAATCATGTATGTTTATATACAAAACAGACGTTTCTACTTCTTCAGGAATACACTGGATCGCCGTTTACATGAATAACTATAGCGTAGAACATTTGATCCCTTAGAACATCCTCCTACAGATATGGAATCCTACTATATTGAAAATGGATTAAAACGAGTAGTATATCCTTCATATTATGTGCAAGATTCTAATGCTACCACATGTGGACTTCACTTCTGTATATTTTGAATCAAGGTGATAGAGGTGTGACCTTATCACGCATGTTAGCAGATTATTATTATTGTAATCTGGACTTAAACAATGATATTACTGTTTAATCAGACTCTCAAGTATTAAATAGTATCTTGCAAGATGAAATCCCCGTGTGCCATTATTGTGGCAGGGACTTCGCAATGTGGAAAATCTACGTTTGTTTTAAACTTGATACGTCATGCAGACAAAATGTTCAACCCGTCACCCTTTAAAATAATATATTGTTATTCTATATGGCAAGACGCTTTTCAACCCTTCAAACAACGGGTGAATTTCATCAAAGGTTACCCATCTCTTCAGTTTACCCCAGAAAAACATACACTACTTATTCTGGATGATTTTATAGCAGAATCTGCGAATGATCAGCGAGTCGCAGATCTATTTACATGAGGTTCGCATCATTTGAGTGATGCGAACCTCAGAAACATATTTCACTCAGAACTTATTTCTTCAAGGCAAGTGTTCAAGAAATATATCTCTCAACACACAATATATCGTGATCTTCAAGAATCCCAAAGACTTGGGACCATTATCTTATTTAGCAAGACAAATGTATCCTGGAGAAACAAAAGTTTTACTAGATGCCTATGAATTAGCTACCCGAGATCCTCGGGGTTAATATTCGTTGACTTCAGGGTGACAACACATGACAACAAGTGATTACGATAAAGAATATTGCCATTCGAAGCACCAGAAATACTATATATAAGAGAGGCGGATTAAGAATCATGGTTCATTCTTACACTATCTACATTCTGTGTCGTCGAAGAAAAGAGCGGATTTACTCAAAAGTGCTACAGAGAAAGAGATATTAGCCATCTGTGAACTCTATCGTAATCGTTTGAAGAACAACATAGCTTTGAAATCAGAAAACGTACGCCGCTTGTCAAAACACAGATGTCTGATACGTAAATTAGGTTCGAAACAAATCAGCGTGAAAACCAAAAAAAAATTAATCTGTCAAAAGGGTACAGGGTTGCTGTTACCATCGTTAGGAGCTGCTTTACCCATATTAACGAGTTTATTTTTAAAATGACATTTGCCGTAAAAGCAGTTGAAAAATCTTCTATTAAGCGTAAACTATCATCTCTCAATAGCGAAATAAAAAATATTCTAGAATCCTCTGCTGACCCAGAAAAGAAAACTGCTGGTTATCTATCGGGTCTAAGAAAATACTGGAATATTCGTTCTGGTGTGTATCAGAACGTAGTAGTAACAGTACTTCGTTCTGATGTGTATCAGAACGAAGTACCTGAAGAATTTGTATTTATAAAGACCTTATAAGAAAAAGATATCATTGATATGATACCGAAATATTATCAATAGAAAGTGAGAGCTCAAATGAACTTCCGGAATACGTAAAATGGAATAATAAAGGGCGACTGCTTCACAAAAATAGACCTGTTGAACAAAGTCATATTGTTGATCTATTATTGGACAGCGTTAGAAGAAAAAATAAATCATCGAATCTTCCTGGTGCACAGGAATTTAAAAGTCAGCTGAACTGGGAATCTTTGTAACATGTAACCCACCCACTATGTATTGAGATATGTGTTATCTTTCGATATAAAACATTTCGTAATAAATAAAACTAGATTGTAACTTCATAAATGTGTTCTTTAAATTGTCTAAAATTTCCCCCTGAAACACCTTGCGATTCCTATTCCCAAGAAGGTAAGTTATAATAGAGAACAAATTTTCCAGCTCGTTACACTTCCTTGTAGCATAGCGTTCAAACGGAGAGAGTTCAGAGTCGTTACTAGACATCCGGAAGTCTTTCTCCTCCCTGCTGTCCTATGACCTGCAGCTCGAAATTGACCAATCAGATTTTAGAAATCGAAGTCATATTCTAGGTATACTCATCACTTGCTTTGAGAGTTCTATAATAGCTAGCTAAGTAGATAGAAATGGCAGCATCGAACAACCAACATGGAGCAAAGTTTTACGTTCCCTCTAATAAATAAAAACGCTTCTCCTGTCCGCCTGTGCGAATGTCGACATCACGAGACAGCTCAACGAGAGATCGTAGCCCTCTCCACCCTCGGATGGTTGCCTATTTCTTTGAAGAACAAATATGTATTGTGGTAGGCGCACAATATATGCGATGGCAGAGGGCTATCGGCATTGTAGTTTTGCTCGCCATCTTGGGAATATTGAGGTGCCACTTCTTTGAGAGCAGGAGGTTGCATTGGGATCTCTTACAGTGTTGTCCACAACAGTGGGTGATCCTTTAAGGTCTTCCATGTGGAAACATCATCGGAGGACAAGGAGGATTCACGATCCACTGTTCGTGTGTATTCTCCGAGATCTCCTTCATCTCCTCCTCCACCTTCATCTTCCCTCCATCATCATCTCCGAAGATGAGAGGATTGCATTCTCTGCCTGTGATTCACCACACCCCGCCAGCATCCCCAGACGAGTCGCCATCAGGACATAGAAGTTTTTTTAATCTTTCTATGTCTGGTGACTTCTTCCCTTCTCATATGAGGATCAGGTATGTGGATTTTATATTGTTAATCTGAGTGATTTAGTATCGTAGGATAATTTTTTTCTTCATATATGTAGTGAGCTCTAATGCTATGAATAGGAGAGTATCAGACAACAGTTTTTAAAAAATTATTTACAATCATAAGATGCAATAATATTACAAAATATCTTCTCTCATAAACTGAGATGCATAGCTTATTACATTAAATAGTATATCATTTTTGTTACTTTATTAAATAACTTTCAATATGCATGAAATAAACGATACTAATTCATTAAGTCTAACCTTCACAGTAACACTTTCAGACATAATATTCTGTTACTAGGAACTGTATAATGATACATTATACTTTTTACAATGATACATTATACATTACACATTATAAAAAATTATAATGAAACATTATACTTTTTTTTGCGACAGTCTCTTCAATGTTTAAATTCGAACGGATAAGTGATACTTTCATCATGTTTAAACACTCGTTTATTAAAGCTGAATGTTAATTGTTTCTTTGTTGGACGATTTCTAATATTAGCATCGTATTTGTTTAGTCTAACATTAAAAGGTGCATCAAACGTTGCAGATGGGGCTCCTCTAATTAAGCTTTTCAGTAGATCCGCAGTATAGTTCTCTCTATTTTCTCACATAGTTTAAATCCTTTCGCTCTTGAAATCACATGGTTCTTTGTTAAACATAGAATATAATTTTTAGGAGCTAACTAAATAAAACTTTTATGCTTACATCTGGACCCCATTGATCTAGAATTTCATCCTTAAATTCTTCTAGATAGTTTCCACTTTTAGGTTTATAGCTATCGTCAGACTTAGTTTTGAATATTCCGCTATCTGTTTCCATACATAAAACCCTTTTCCCAAGTTTGGATATGAACTCATACAAGATTAAACATGCTTGGATGTCACAAATGCCGCCACTACAAAGTTTCCTTTCTCATTTGTTCAGACAAAATTTTCTGCAGGTTTGTAAGAAACAAGCAATTACACATTATTCACTGCATGTATATCCGTAAGGATTTTTGTCGGATCATTGACTATTTGCAATACTTTGAGGGGACTGTTAATGAGGGTCGATGAGGGTCTGGATACGTCTTCACACGTTTTTCCATACAAACAATTAAGATACATTTTGCAGGTGGAGCGTCGAGTATAGTGTTTTTGAATGTCCTCAGGCTTAATTTTGATTCCCTCTGCTTCAAATTGTTTTGAAAAAATTTTTCATTTTGGAGTGGAAATATTTTTCTTTTTGGAGATTCAAGTAAATTTTGGAGGAAAATCGGAATACTTTTGTTTACCCTCCAGAAATGTGTCAATATATTTCCCGAATAAGCCAGTGTTCTGTGCATCATAAACAATTTTTTCAGCATAATGCAAACATCGTGAATTTTGAGTAATCGATATCCTTCTCTCATTATCCTGTACAACTCTAGAAAAACAAATGAGCCTGTCAGAGCTCTTTGATTTTCTGAATGTCGGCAAGATTCTGTTTGTGCCAACTCTGCACAAGTCACAAACAGAGGAACCATGAATTTTTGTCTGCATCGATAAGGTAGTATAGGATGAAAGGAATTTTGCAGAGAAAGTATTATACATTGTATTATTCCAAAATATGCATCTCAGCATACTCGTGATTTTCTGTTATTCTAATGGGATATCTGACAAGAAATACACCACGTTTGTAGGCGAATGAGTACAAAGATCAGACATCCAATAGCGAATAGGACAGTTTTCTTCTAGTGTGCCACATGACAGGGAGATTGTTTTGAACCTTCCTCCATAAAGAAATGATCTTGCTGATATTTTTCGAATTTCTTCAGTGTTTTGATAGATCCTGGCAGCTAAAGGGTCAGTCTTTACCAGCTAATCGAATTCATGCTCCCAAATCACTCGCATCGTGTGGTCTGGCAACATATGTTTTATACACCATTCTCTATCTGAAGTTTGCAAAAATGTTTTACTCATGGGTTGCTTTGTAAAGGGGTTTATTGTGCAACTGTTATAGCACAAACAGCAATATGGAGGAAACATCCTTGGAAGGTTAGACATATCCTTTTATCCTTACATAATCAATCTAGTTAATAATTATCTAATTTTGTCTCCCCCTTGGATGATCGCGCTGTCTCTAGCACGGGACTTTCAATCTCCGCAACATACGCAAGCCATGCTAAAGCTTTCCAACTCTGTCTACTTACAGTGGCAGAATATCCATTTGCTGGATACACCACAATAGTATCAACAGTACTTTACAGCATACTTTTTCCTGTAAACTACTAAACATGCCGACACAAGAGTAATTTTTGTGAAGGGATCAATGGATGTTATGTGGATAAATTCATCCCTAAACCTCTCACATCCTGCACATAAAACATGCACGTCAGAACGACAGTAAACTTCCATCTCAGATTTTAAAACCCAGTTGGAATTATTTACTGTCTCATACCATTGATGGAACTCTCGGGATTCATCAGAAGACATATGTTCAGCATGGAAATAATGCTTTTCTGGTATGACTCCCTGATAATTTAGATTATCTACTTTGTAGAATGCATCTGGGAAAAATCCTTTTTTAACCTCAGTTATGCCAAAAGTTTTAGCAAAATTTCTAAGTGCTGTAGGAATAAAGCTTAGGGAGTCAATGAATCTAATTTTCAGACCTGGTAAATTTAGCATCAAAATTTTGCTACCATTAAATATTATTTCAGGTTTCAAATGCGTAGAGTACAAAAATTTTAAAATGGGATATGCGTCAAAATCTCTAACATTATGTGCTAGCAATGTGACATTTTTAAACTTTTGTTTACTGTTTTCTTCTGAAAGTAACCATTTCATGAAAAGTGGCACTGCAGCAAACTGTTCGTATTGCCAATGATGTTGAGAGTCTTGATATGTCACTACACAGAGTACAGGAATTAAAAGTCCGTCTGATTGTTCGACTGTTTCCAGTAGTACATACGATTACACAATCGTACATACGATTTCTTAGTACATACGATGGGGACACACATCTTCTTCATTAGTGATTTTCACGTATCCTAGTTCTGTTTTCGTACAGCAGTGTGACTTGTTTGTAGGATAAGTGTCTCCACATATCCCCATTCTCCCTTCTCGAACCATGACCAGGAAGAGTTTTTTTCGCCTGCTCTTCAGGTGAGGGTAAAAAAGTTTTTTTCCCTGCTGTCTCATAATTTAAATATCCTATAATTCCAGCATATCCTATAAATCCACTATATACTGAACCGCCCTTTGACTACTTACGTGCCACTCACAAAGCCATGAATCATGCAAATGATATCCCAGTTATGCTTAGCATCATGCCAATAAAAGTATACCTGGAGTAACTTCGTGTAATTATTTGTACCATATTGTAGAGAGAAGACTAGCAATTTCGAAAAGGGCATGATTTGTTGTAGCGCTTTCAGCAGGATCTTTGGTTACTAAGACTCCTGAACTCATTACCATGTTCACGAGGAACAATTTCCAAGGTCGTATCTGCATGAAAATCTAAAGGGAAGATATCATCTGCAAAAGTCAACAGTGGAAAAAGCGCATATTGCGGATTTGGTACGTTGGAGCATTAGTGCGATGTGCAAAGCGAAACAGGCGAGCTAGAACTGATAAGTTGAGCATGGATTTCAGCGTAAGATACGAGAGGCCAGTTTCGTCAAAAATAGTACGTCTTGAACTCTAGAGTTCGATATCACGGTCAGGTTATACTTCACAAGCCATTCATCACACCTCTCAACGAACGTCATCGTGTCCAATGATGCAAAGAATACAAGCAGAGACTTGAGCAATTGGAAAATTTGATATGGCTAACGAATAACCCTACACTTTGGTTCGGACAAATGGACGAGTGCATATATATGGACAACGTAATCTAGCTTACAATTCTGATTGATTGTTTCCTACTCTTAAGGATACTGGCGATTCTGTAATGGTGTGGGGTGCTTTATGGAAGCCAATTGCACTTTGACAGTCCTGAGTGATCGTCTTCATCCAATGATATAGTATATATTTCATGAAAAGTCTTTAAAGATGAAAATGCCCCCATTCACAGAGCACATGTTGTCACCCAGTGGTTTGAGGAGCACGAGACTGAACTTTTTCACATATCATGGTCAACGTAGGCACCAGATATCACCACACCAGATATATAGAAAATCTATGGGATTTTCTGGAACAGCTTCTCAGCGTTTTCTAGCTCTATTGAACAAGTAGGAATTGATCATGTTTCTTGTAGATTAATGGTGTCATATCTCTGCTGCTGACTTTTAGATACTGGTAGACTCTATTCTACGACGTATACAGGCTGTACTGGACTCATCTCATAGTCCAACACCGTATTAGGGATTTTTACTTTGCTGTTTCCCCTTTTTAACCATTAGCTGTACATCCCCTACCACTTCTGAAACCATACTGCTCATCTGCCAAAGGGGATTTATTCTAATTGTATTTTTTATAATACAATGAGACATGGTTTTTACATGGTTTTACCTGGTAGACCTTAATCTGAAAAAGAAGCAATTTCCAGCGTTTCGTTTTTCATCCGATATAAATCGATAAGGGTCCATTAATTATTTTTATTTCTTGTTTTCATTACTACATTGCACTAACCTCAGTGAAAGTAAAAAATAACCAGTTTCTTCCTCATTTAAACCATTTGGTATACTCATTTTATAATGGCATTCATAGTTGCTCGCTGACAATTCGTAAGGCATCATGGGCATTCTTGCATTCTTAAGCATAATATCTTTTATAATACAATAAGGCAGGCACATCCGCCTGTGATCATGGCGGCAAATGGAATGGGAATCGCAGTCCGGTCTCTATTATGGTTAGGTATTTCACAACATTTAAATCATTACATCACTACCAGACGCTAAAAATCAAAGGACATAAATATAGAAAAGTGTATGTTGTATGCATTATTTAAGGATATTATTTTTACAAATTTTGTTATGCTGATCATTTTTTTTTTCATCAGAATAAATTTATATTCCCTTAAGCTCATAATTTTGTTAGAATGGTATTCGTTAAAATTAAACATCTTTACCTACATGTGATAGTCGTTTTATATATTATATATATAATATTTAATTAATTATAAATATATCTTTATAATTAATTAAAAATATTATATATATATAGAAAGGTAAATAGATAGGTAATATTGTATGTTTATAAATATATAATTGTATATGTATTTCTTTTATTTATATGTGTATTTAAAGTTAATTCAATTATACATATATATATCGCTATCTCGATGGAGTTTATCTTTGTATTCTACGAAAGATGGCAACATTTATTACTGATGTTACCCTAATATACACGGAGCTGCTGCACCAAACAGGCTCTTTGGTGCAGCAGCTTCGCTTTATTTGAATTAATTAAATAATAATAAATGATCAATAATGAATTAATTTAGTACCATGGACCTTGGAGAATATGAACTGAATCTACGAAGAATATAAATGTCTAGGGTTTACATAATATTCTTGATTTACCCATTACATTTACTTAAGTCATATCCTGCTCTGAAAATCACTAGGGAAAAGCAATCATCCATCAAACGATCCGTTTCAAGTAGGATTTCATATCTATGGAAGACAAGAAATTTGCAACGAGTGGTCGCTCTCAAGGCACATTCATGTATACCTGGTTCCAGTCACCCGGAAATCCCCATTTCGTAATTATTAGTATACTGCATAAAGAGTATGGTGGCTTCCTTCAATAAGATGAACGTATGCTTCTCCAGTTAATACATGACTTGAGCAATATATTTTACAATACAACAATAGTGGTTCTCTCCCGCCCTGCCGGCGGTCAGTAGGGGACACCGATGGGCTTAGAAAGGCTGCCATTCGTTGGATGGGGCGTTAAGCCGTGGTCCCGTGTGCTGGAAAGCCATACGCTGTGCATGTTAAAGAATATGCTGGATGGCCTTGACTGGAGGCTACCATGTCTTCCAACAGCTGTTCCAGGGTCCCCTCCCCCAACCTTCTCTGAGCCTTCGGGTTTCTTGTGACCTGGCCATTTAGCGCATGGTGTGCAAAAATGTGTCACTCAGAGGTAAAATAACCCAACAGTGGTTCTCAACTTACTCAGCTCATCTGTGAGCAACTGACGTGAATATCTTCGCGTGGTGAGGTAGTAATACTCTAAAACTTCCTCATTTAACAATTCCAATGAATGAATGCAATATTTACTAAACATTAAACATGAATACGGAAGGTATTCAAAAAGTTCTTGACACGTGTCTATCAATTTGCACTCGTTCCTCTGAAGTTAACGAGCTATGACTTGTTCCAAAACCTGTCTAAAACTTGTCATTACGTGTTAAAATCAAAGGTCATATCATCATTTCTCTTTTCACTGGTGGCTCGTCAAGTTCGGTCTGCAAAATCTGGGCGTTGTTGCTATGGAGCCTACTAAACAAGGGAAATATTTTATATATTCACAAGGACGCAGCTTGGGGACGACGCGACACAAAATCATATCGATTTATCACAAATATATTGGACCATGCCTCTTCCTGTGGTACTATTACAGGATGGATGTGCAAATTTAAAGAAAGATGGCAACGCTTCGAAAGGCTCCCTCTTGCAGGAATACCAAAGAAGACCGTGGACGGGATCGTTCGTGAACTCATTAAGGAAAACCCACATTGACCTTTAAGGATTAACTTTATATGTTAGTGTATCGATTGGCAGTGTGGAAACAATTGTTCATTAACATTTAGTTCTGAAAGATCTGTCCCAAATGAGTACCGCAGAAACTGGCAGAACAGCAAAAAAGAACTAAAGTCGACTCCTGCAAGGAGAAGCTGGCGATGTTTGAACCAAGTGGCCAAAACGGTTAGCAGACATTGTCACAGGTGATGAGACATGATTTTGGTACTATAAAACTCCCAGAGAGATCGACAAATATGTTTGGTTTGTGCAAGATGAACCGCACCTCAACTCCTCCAACGAAACTTTCGCTCACGGAAGAGGATGTCCAGAATTTTTTTCAATTCCCAATGAGTGGTAGCCGTGAACAACTTTCCGAATAAAATGACTCTAAATAGCTAATACTACACCACCATTTTTTTGTGCAAAATGGTTAAGGAGATGAAAAATCAGCTTCCAACAACAGGCGTTTCAAGGGTTCTCGTGTTCATGACAATGCCAGTGCTCCAAATCCCGGCAAGTTACGCCCTACCTAGGGCAGGAAAAAATCAAACTACCCCTTGATGCATTTTCACCCGAACTTCCACCGTAAGATTTTTGATTGTGTCCAAAAATTAAAAGGAACTTGCTGGGAAGGACTTTCAAGAGTGCAAGACCTTGCAAAATTCATTCATTCAGATTTGCGGAGTATTCCCCAACAGGAGTACCACCAAGCGTTCCAGAATTGGCGAAGATGTCTGCAGCTTTGCGTAGGTACTGGAGGGGAGTACATTCAAGACAGTAAAAGTTTTGTTGAGGTAAGGGCAATGGTTTTTGTTCTGCAGATGCATGTCAAGAACTTTTTGAACGTCTTGCATATATTTATTAAGCACTAATTAAAACATTAAAATATGAAACTATATATATATATATTTATTTAATATTTGTACTACGGAATTAAATACATTAATTAAATTTGTGTAATTAAAATATTTAAAACATAAAAAATTATAAACCTGGGGGAAAATAATATAATTACAAAAACATGTTAAGACAGCAATATCCTGGAATATACTTGACAATACGTTTGGAAATAATATCGCAGCCTAGGGCTTAGAAATACTTCTTTAAGAAACCCCTTCATATTCTGTCTACATCGCCTGCCTAACGTTGGTAGTTACATTTTCAGATGCTCACGAACTGCATTTTTCTCAACAGGAGTACCACCAAGCTTTTCCAGAATTGGAGTAGACGAAAAACATAAAGAAATAGAAAAAGGGACCAATGGTTACCTTAATTTTGATAAGATTTACGATGCGAGACGATCCACTGTAACCACTGCATAACAGTAAATGGCATTTTTCGCACTACATTTCACTATAATCTTCCGATTTGACATAAAACAGAATTTTGTTTCTGTATCTCAATATTGAAAGTTCACTTTCGTTTCTGCATACTAATTTTCAAGACCACGGGTAACAAAAAATCAATAATTATAATAAAAATTATTAAAACGTTTAAACAATAATATGCGAAAAACAATAAATCCACAAAAATTATCAACGTTCTTCAGCACGCGTCAACTGGAAACAACTTACTAATGTCCTGCCGTACTTTCATATATATAGCCACACTCTCCTGTCACAGAATCATGCGCATACAAGAATCTTTGAGCCATATTTGCTTACATTTATATACAGGTCTTCATGAATTGAAGATTAGATTATAAAAAAATGTGAAAAAATTTAATTTTTATAAATTTTTAAAAAATTGGGAAAATATTTTAACCATCTTATGCTTTAAAAATTTTAATTGTGTTTTCCAGCCATTATTTTTCTACTATCGTAAATCGCGGTGTTTCAATAATTTGCAAAGCAAGATACCCAATTTTATACGAGATTTATTCTTTGATGAGGATATTATTTCAAAGCGGGAGAGTTTGGCATCCCGCCAACTATTGCAAGAAAAGCGAGATATGGACTCAAAAACAGAGACATGGGGTAACCTTAGGTATGAATGAAAGGTATGAGTGTCTAGGTAAGTAACGTTAGTCTGACTTTCAATGCGATTTTCTGAAAATAAACCAAACGTTAATAATAACGTTATAGTTTTCATCCAGTCAATTGCATCTGCAAATGATTAAACAGATTTAAAATTGGTTTTATCCTAATTACTTGGAATTATTTAGGATAAAACCAATTACAGTAGGCAGATAGTTATAACGTTACCTTTCCACCCAGTCAGTTCATCTTCAAGTGACTACATGTATTTAGTCTTATAAAAATTCATTTTGCTAATTATTTATTTCAGAGTAAACAGATATAACCTTATGGTTTTCACCCAGTCAGCTTAGATATTTGAATTATTAAATATATCTAAATATATTATTATACTAGTTATTTCTGCTTATTGGTAATTTTAGAGTTATTGATATAACGTATTTAAAATTAATATAACATTTATAAGATTATAAGTCAGTTACATCTGTAAGCGATGAAGAGTATTAAAAATTAGTATTATAAGGTTTCCTTGTTATTTATTTCACAGCTGATGGATTCATAAGAGGAGAAGCTGTTACAAGTATATTTCTACAAAGGGCCAAAGAAGCACGAAGAATATATGCTAATATTGTCAACGTAAAAGAGACGCAGTCTGGTCGTCATTCTGAAGGTAAATAAATATATAATGGATACAAAAATGAACTGTAAGGTTATTTGTAACAGTTAAACCAATTTAAGATCTTTTAAAGAATTCGGATGGGTTTTAGACATCATCATCATCATCCTCAAGCAGCCATGG
The DNA here is from genome assembly GCA_038380435.1 of Ryuthela nishihirai. NCBI lineage: Eukaryota > Metazoa > Arthropoda > Arachnida > Araneae > Heptathelidae > Ryuthela > Ryuthela nishihirai. The sequence goes on along the minus strand of JAWZYU010000008.1, from coordinate 71,678,712 downwards.
GCTACGGAGGTCCAACCAGACCGTGCAATTTAGTTCTCGAAGCAAGTATATCCTGAGCTACATCTACTGCATCTGGCCACTGCACACCAATTCTAACAAGGTCCTGTTTGACATTGTCTGCCCACCGCATCCTAGGTCTCCCCTTCTTTCTGAGGCCTTTAGGCACACTGTTCATAACCCTATTCGCCAATATATAATTATTCATACGGGCAAAATGGCCAAACCAACGGAGTCCCTCTCTGCACAATATGCTGCTTAAAGGAGGTTGCAAACTCCTTTGCCTAACCTCATCATTAGTTACAAAGTTGAACCACCTAATGCCCAAGGTACTGCGTAAGCATCTGGAATCAAAAGCATCTAGTTTCCTGTTATCTTATTTACACAGCGTCCACGTTTCACTACCATAACTTACCCTAGAAAGAACCAAACTATTACACAGTCTAATTTTAGTCTTTAGGTGTATACGCCTATTTCTCCACAATCTCCATAGATTGTTAAAAGTCCCGGCAGCAATCCCTATTCGTCTGTTAATCTCATGCCGCACATCACCAGTATCAGTTACATAGCTCCCAAGGTAATTAAACTGTGACACCTGCTCAAAACTGCAACCATTCAGATTAACTGAATCACAGCCTGTCTGACCAATTTTCATCACTTTAGTTTTCTCTCTGTTTATAACCAAACCTACTCTACTACCAGTCTCATCAACAGTTCGAATGAAAGAGTTCATCTCATCAACATCATTTGCCAAAAGGGCTAAATCATCAGCATAATCTAAATCAGAAATTTTCGTATCTCCAGCCCATTTAAGGCCAAAATCTTTCCCTTGAAGTGAATTTCGCATAACATAATCAATAACCAAGCTAAAGAGAAAAGGAGACAAAATGCACCCTTGTCGAACACCAGAAGTAATGCTAAACCAATTGCTACAAACCTTACCAACTCTCACACACGACTCAGCGTTATTATAGAGAGCTTTCATTATGTTAATTAACTTGTCTGGTATACCATATGATTTCGCAATTAACCACAAATTATGACGACAAACAGAGTCGAAAGCCTTTTTGAAATCAATAAAGCTAGCAACCAAAGGTTTCTGAAACTCTAAACATTTCTCAAGAATATGCTTAAGTGAAAATATCTGATCCACACATCCCCTACCACTTCTGAATCCACATTGCTCATCACGCAATTGACTGTCAACCAGATTCTTAATTCTATGAAGCAGAATCATGGAAAGAACTTTACTTGGAACAGAAACTAGGATGATACCCCTATAGTTATCACAAGGACTGTGATCACCTTTTTTGAAAATAGGGATAATAATAGCTCTGGTAAAATCCTTAGGAACCATGCCTATATTATAAAAGATATTCAGAATTTCTGTCATCCAAGTGGTAACCGAAACATTTCCAGCTCTAAGCATTTCTGAAGTAATTTCATCTACCCCTGGAGATTTATGACGTTTAAGTTTAGAAACAGACAAAATAACTTCGGATTGTGTTATAGGGCCAACATTAAAGCCACCAATGCATCTATCATCATTGCAAACAATGGGAGTACAACTAACCACATTGTTTGGAACATCACTGAAATGATCAGCTCACCTAGCCATGACAGAGTCCTCACCTTCTATAACCTTACCTTGTTTATCCTTCAAACCCTGTATACCTGTTCGTTTTCTACCACACAAAACATTAACTATCTGGTACGGCTCTGTGCTGTTGTGCTGTCTAACTGCTTCCTCGGCTTTGTCAGCCAAGCCATCAAGCCAAAGATTCTTATCAGCAGCTAACTGATCCTTTACACGTTTATTAAGTTCTCTGTAATGCTTTCTATTAGGACTAGTAGGGTATTGATTAAGAACATTCCTGCAGTTCTTTCTTTCCTAAATAAGCTCATGGGCCTTATCACTCAGATAATTCTGTCTCCTCTGCTACATTTTTCCTAAAAGAGTACTATTAGTATCCAAAAAAGCCTGTTTAAAATGATTCCATTCTTCCTCAACTTCAGCATAAGCATACCATGTGTGTCAATAATGATTAAGTAACCTATCACGGTAAGCTTTGGCTATATATGGGTCTTTCAGAGCTTCAGTATTAAAAGCAATTTTTTTAACCCTAGCACAACACTTTTTAAGTTTAAGTTGCAAGACAATTTTAACAAGATAATGGTCAGATCCAATTTCATCTCCCCTATATGACCTGGTATTCCTAACAGAACTAGCCCATTTGCTGTTAATTAATATATAATCAATCATATTCTTATGCAGCCCATCGGGTGAAACCCATGTGTACTTATGTATGTTGCGGTGCTTGTAATAAGTGTTAGTTATTCTGAAACCATTGAGTTTACTTACCTGCAGGAGACGCTGCCCATTGTCATTGCAGCTACCAATACCAAAAGGGCTTATTACTCCTCCCCAAAGGTCAGAGTCAGTACCAACTTTGGCATTGAAGTCACCAAGAACAAGGGTAATATCTCCTTTCTTTACAGAATTCAAAATATCCTGAAGTTGTCCATAAAACCTAATCTTTCTCATCATCATCGGCATCCTCAGTGGGGGCATAACAGAAGATAACATTCAAGTCTTTAACGCTTGTCTGAAATTTTGCTGTAAGAAACCTTTCATTAATGCACTCATATCCTAGAAGAGCATCACTAGCGTGTCTGCTGAGAAGCAGACCCACGCCTTGGTGATGCTTATTGTCGTCCCTCCCTGAAAAGAGAAATTTAAGATAATTTTTAAGAATCTGACCTTTATCAGTCCATCTGGTCTCTTGCAAGCCGAGAATATCTAAATTATAATGGTGGAATTCTTGTGTGAGGACATCAAGAGAAAAACCTCTGTGCAGAGTCCTCACATTCCAACTACCTATGGAGAGAAAATGGTTAGTGGGATGTTTAAAGAAACTATATTTATTGAGAGAGGGAATGCCGACAATAGCAAACAGCCCCCTAATCGCAGACGTATGGCAAAGACCCGTTCCCCCACTACTAAATTCTGAAGCCATCTACACTGGAAGACTTCCTCCAATGTAGAATTTGACGATGTCAATAGAAGCAAAGTGTTCAGGTGCCTGCGATGACCTCTGCTCAGGATTATCCACCAGCTGATAAACATATCCTGTGAATCTATTCACTTGGGGCTGTCAACCCACAAACAAACAGAAAACACAGCGGAAGATTTTCCCTCCAGAGAAGCCCACCAGTGCAGCAAAATCAGGATCCAGAATCAAGCTCAGAGCCATATATTTGTTCAGTCCAGTGGGTTTATATGGTCAGCACCAGGACCCTGTGTGGTTGACCACTCCTCAGCAGGGTAGAAAAAAAGAAAAGTAGCCATAGTTGTCCAGATCAGTAGGCCACACTAATCTGGCATCCCTCCTCTTCCGTTCACTTCCACAAGATTGTATTTCTTTTGAAAGGTACTAACGGTCTGCACCACGAGAAGGCGGGGTCGGACATTAGGTGCTAGGCCTGGCCGGTTCTATGCATCATCACAGGGGATTGGTGCATATCTCTCCTTCCAGTGACTACCTAACTACCATTTACAGACCAAAACAAAAGTAATAACAAAAAGTAATAGATATTAACCCTTATAATTTCAAAATGATTCCAAATTATCAATATCAAAAATACATATTTTTAATTTTATATTTAAATTGAACTAAACTAATTTCATTTGTAATATTTAGGTCTAAACAGTTTTAAATTTTAGGAGCTAGAAAAACTAAATATGTGTCTATCATATTTTTATGTGGAAAGGGAACCCTGTATGACAAGCCAACCCCTCTAGAATTATAAGGGGCAGCGATGGATACGAACCAATATCTGTTTAAATATACAAATAGCAGAAATTTGTATATGTATATTTGTCTAAATGCTATAAAAATATAGAGTATTTAAGGTATGAATATTAGAATAGGAAGAAATAATAAAGAAGAGTTTATATAATTTTTATGAACTAAAATCAAATTATGAAGGTTGTTTTTAATATCCACCTCACCAGTTCTATATTCCATATTGAATAGAATAGCAAAACCATGCGTAGCAGAGTCCAATTAATTTTTTAGGTACAATAGGTTTTAAGTAATAAATTCTAAATAAATATATCTTGGTTTGTTTGTTCGATTTTTGTCAAAATGTTTGCATGAGGAATGCTTTTCTAGTTGGAATCCAGATGCACTCCTAAATATTTATATCTAAAAACTCTATCTAAAGCAAGCAACTGACAAACTCTATCTAAAGCAGAACAGTTGTAGTTTTGCAGAAAAGGGCAGTTTGTGTATGATATTTGATATGTACAGTCGCTCAAAAAAGTATCCGAACGCTATGGTTGCATACAAAATTCAGAAAAAAATCTGGCAACGACTTTTTTTAGAAATTAATGATCTGGCAACCTTCGTGTACGGTACACGAAGGTTGCCAGATCATTAATTTCTAAAAAAATCGTTGCCAGTTGTTTTTTCTGAACTTTGTATGCAACCATAGCGTTCGGATACTTTTTTGAGCGACTGTACAATGATAATTACTATTTTTAGCTCAAAATACATATATGAATTTAGTTTTCTGTATATTTAAAGTTAATCTAATTGCTAAAAATAAATTATGAAACAATTGTAGCTTACAGTCATTTCATTTTATATGATCATTTAAAACATGACCAGAGTATACAATTGCTGCATCATCAGCATAATATAGAGAGAGCCCTTTAAATTTAAATAGCAGAAAAATAAAAAAAACTAAATTAAAAAAAATGCTATAAAATGTAGAAAATATAACTTAAAGCATGTCGATTGTGCAATCAGTCACTGAGTTCGTAGTCACTTCAAAGGAAGATAGAACGCCAGCAATCTTGGTGAGTAGTTAAATCGACGCCGTATCTTAATTTGAAGTGAATACGAATTCAGTGCTAATTGCACCATCGATATGCTTTAGGTTTATTTTCTACTTTTTTAGGGCCATATAGGAAGATAGGTATTTTTTAATTTTTTTACTTATTTAAATTTTTTTGTTGTCACTAAAACACCTACCTTCAATAAACTTTGATATAATGATTCATAAACATTAAGCACATTTCCCCCCTTTTGAATTCATGTTTGAAGTAGCCCACGACATTAGACACCTCGCAACCTTTAATTTGAGATACGACTCTTTAAAATCGAACTCCTCAAAAAGCCACCCCCACCCCCTTTTATCAGGGGGAAATAGTGGGGGAATATTCGAAATAGTTTACGACCGTCATTATACGAGCATTCATTTGACACCTAACTCGTATCTGTAGGCCCTCACGTTCGGTAGATATAGTAGAATCGCATTCATATGTCCCGTTTTTTAGGGGGGAAGAAAGTAAGATGGTTAATTTTTCATAGCCTATGATACTCTTCGCGTCTTAAGCTTTCATTTGGAACATAGCTTGTTACCTTCGGTACTCGCGTTCAGGTGTATTAAGAGAACAATAATTTTCATATTTCCCCGTTCTTAAGAGGGAAGAAAGAATGGGGATCAATTTCTTAAAGCCGAAGACACTCCCCGCGTCACAAGCTTTCATTGGGCAATATAAATTATTAAGTTTCTGTATCGCGTTCGAAAGATATGGTGGAACAACGTTTTGTCAAATCCACAAACCGACAAATGTCAAACCCAAAAGCAATAGGAAGATAGGTAAAAATGTCATTGAAATATATCAAAAACAGTATAAGTCCTAATATTAATCCCTAAAGATCTCCTTTTCTAACAACACCAAATTCACTTGCAATATTTTCAATTTGAACTGCCTTATTTCTTCCTTCTAAAGATCTTTTGCACCATAAATGGTAATTTCTTACACTTATATATAGTTTATCCATGAGTATACGTGATCAACAGAGTCAAATGCTTTTTGTATAGCTATGAAAATGACAATATTTTTCTTGTTATCTTTAATACTTTAATAATTTTGCTTGTTATATCTAAAATTGGTTGCTCAGAATTTACTTTCCCCGTAATCCCAAATTGCCGCTTACAGAAAAATTTGTTATTTTCATAAAAAATCAGAAAAGTATATTTTTCATAATAGTTTTTAAAACTTTAGAAAAAAAATCACAAAATTGAAATTGGTCTATAATTCATAACAATATTTTCATCCCCTGATTTCTAAATTGAAATTATTTTAGCAAGCTGGAATTCATCATAGAAGACTATATTTTCCAAAATAAATTTACTAAATATGTCAGCACATCCAAACGATAGAGTTTTACAATTTTTGACATTTGTCAATAGGTGTTAAACTGTAAAATTTCATTATTATAACTAGTTATTTAGAGCTTCTTTCTGCACTTTTTAAATTAAAAAGTTTTAATAAAAATTAAATTACTTTAAACAATATCTATTTTTCGAAAAATTTAAAACTTTGGAGCATTTGTTTTGCGTGTTTCAGATACATATTTAGAAAATAATATTTGCATAATATTTATTCATAAGAAATTATATTACAATAATAATGTCAAGTAACACCTAAAATTCGAAACAAACTACTCTCTGTTTACATTCGATCCAAAGTTCCATTAAAAAAAAAAAGCTGTTCTCTTCCTGTCATCCAGCATTTTGTAACAGCAAATTGGTTACTCTCTACACTTAAAAATTTTGATAGGGAATAATACATATATAAAACTGATAATAAATGCTTCCTATGGGCAACGTTATCAGTTCTATGTCCAGCTTAACAAAATCCGTAACATATGAAAAATATGGAGGATTCGGAAATTCCTTAAACACATCATTACTGACTTATCCTCTAACTTTCGATCAAATCCAGAAATTAGAGAATTTAAACAACCTTTTTATTAATGCGTTTCTTTCTAAGAGAAATGGCTGGAAAACTTGAATACATTTCAGAGAACAGTGATAAAGAACCCATGCAACTTTTACTCTTAAAAGACGCTACCAATTCCCATTATTGTTGGATTAAAAATTTGAACATGGTTACAGCATCTCTCTTACTATGCTTCACTATACAACTGTCAGTTGTTTTTTTTTTTTTAATAAGGGAAGAAGGTACACCCCTACACAAAGAACGGAGATAGCCTATAATCTCTATTGGGCTTGTCATGGTTTCTCACACAAGATACAAACACTTACAGAAGGACGTGTCCGTTGGTGTAGTAGTCATGTACACTAACCGCTAGACCAGGAATGGCTGATAGTCTGGTAGGTAGGTCAGGTTGGTAGCCAGTATCTTCTCATGGAGAAGAAGGGGGCAAGGAGGAAGCCCCCGAACGTGTAGAGCAAGACCTTTTGACCAATAATTACAACAGTAAAGGGTTGACAGGGATCAGCACCAAAACTGGACAGCAGGTAAATGATAGTTTACAGTTGTATAGTGAATTAAAAAAAAAAAAAACAGGTAGACAAATACTGTAAAAAGATTTGAAATATTTTCAGCATATATTTAATGCAAAACAAAAGTTAATCCATTCCTTTCCCCTTCTGTCTTCGCACTCTCTTCAGTGAAGATATGTTAAAGAATCGTGTCTATAATTACAAACCAACTACTTTTCAAACTCCCCAGTTTCCCAAAACAGAAAGTATGAAATTTCATGCAATTAGAAAACAGTTTGAGATATCGGTTTTGTAATATATTCAGACTTCGGGTGTTTTACAAAATATTCCAGATGAGAGTTTAACTCATATAGGATACGAAGTAAGTACTTAGTAGCATAAGTATTTGCACATACTATAGTTGGGTCGCAGGGTAAATTGTTGAATACTAGAAAGTGCAGAGTTGAAAAACTAACCGAAATAATTTTGAACTAAATTATCGAAGCAGAAAATATCATAGAAGATTTAAATAAATAAATACCTCCTAAAGCAGCTGCTTGCCACAGAGGTCTGATAGGAGCCTGTCAGTTTAATACGCCATAGTAAAACTCTGATACTTGCTCAAGAGTGCAACCATTCAAAGCAACTGTAGCAACTTTTACCAATTTTGATAATGCTGTTGTCCGGCATGAGATTAACAAACGAATAGGGATAGCTGCTGGGGCTTTTAAGAATCTATACAGAGTGTGGAGAAATAGGCGTATACACCTAAAGACTAAAATTAGACTGTATAATAGTTTGGTTCTTTCTAGGGTTAGTTATGGTAGTGAAACTTTGACACTTTATAAACACGATGACAGAAAACTTGATACTTTTTATTCCAGATGCTTATGCAGTACCTTGGGCATTAGGTGGTTCAACTTTGTAAGTAATGATGAGGTAAGGCAAAGGAGTCAGCAGCCTCCTTTGAGCAGCATATCGTGCAGAGAGAGACTACCTTGTTTTGGCCATGTTGCCCGTATGGATAATTATATATTGGCGAATAGGTTTATGAACAATGTGTCTAAAGGATTCAGAAAGAGGGGGAGATCTAATATACCGTGAGCAGACAATGTCAAACAGGACCTTGTTGGAATTTGGCTTCAGTGTCCAGGTGCAGCAGATGCAGCTCAGGACAGACGTGTTTGGAGAACTAAATTGAACTGACTGGTTGGACCTCCATGGCTGCTTCAGGATGACGATGATGATTGCAAAACCTATTTACAACATTGGAGAGAAAAATCGTTTTAATAATTATAGACCGATTTCCATTCTTCCCACATTTTCTAAAGTTATTGAAAACTATCATGAAAACAAGACTTTTAATTATTTTTTTTATACAAGTTTCAGTTTGGTGTTGGGAAAGTTGACTACTAGTATTTATCAAGGAATAATTAATTCTGGAAAAATCCTAGCCCTATTTCGACATATCTAAAGCTTTTGATAGAGTCAGACATGATATTATATTAAAGAAATTATATTTTTAGGGTATTAGGGAAAATTTATGAACATGGTTTAAATCTTATTTTTCTTTACGCTACCAAATGGTTTCTATTAATAATGTTGAAAGTGCTAAGATATTGATTAATAAAGGAATTCCAGAAGGATCTGTTTTAGGACCTATTTTATTTTTGATATATATATATATGTTTTTTTTATTGAAATTTAAATGGAAAATTAATATCACATGCTTCATTATACCGTGCTTGTTTACAGAAACGGAAATCAACATGATTTATTTCTTAATCAACTTGATATTTTATTGATTTAAATATGGTTTCAAGCTGGTTTAACAAACAATGAGTAAAATTAACTCTTATAAAACATGTTTTATGTATTTTTCACTCACCCCGACAACGTCTTTAGTAAACTATAATTTCACAGCAGTAGCAGCAGCCATTGTGTCAACGTAATTTCTTGTGACTAACCGGAAATCAAACAAATTAAAACTACGAACTTTTTGGGAGTTTTAATGGGCTGCAATGTGAAATGGAAATTGCATGTTAATATGAAAGTAAATAAAGTACGATTTTACTTAGATTGCACCGTTTAAGAAAATTATATCTCGCAGATTTTAATTACGCTTTATTTTGTTCGGATACAGTCTCTTTTAAAATATGGCTTGACTAGTCAGAGGACACTTATATGGATATATCGAATGTGTTACTAAAGTACAACATAAATTCTTAAAAGTTAAGACATTTCATAATAAAGTCTAAAGGAATAAAGTTATTTGTGATTATAAAATTCTTAGTTTGAGATCACTATATATACACCCAATTCTGTTTTTAAACGGTAGAGAGCTTCCCGAAAAAACAGTGCAAAAAAAACCGTTTAAAAAAAAATGCAGTGCGTATGAAAAAATAGAAGATTGGTTCCAGACGTGAAAACTTAGTAAAAAATAATAATTTGTTTTCAAACAAATCATATCAAAATCTTTAATTAAATCTTTATTTGATTTCTATTCGTTTAAACACAATTTTTATTTTATAAAATTATAAAGATAATTATATGTACATTTATAAACTAAATTAACCTTAATAAAAAATATAATATGTCACTAATTCAAGAATACAAAAGTGGAAAAAATATGACTTACATATGCTTATTAACTTGATTTTATTCGTTGTCACTTTCTGCCAATAGACGCATTCGTTTGCGTAAGACTGGCATTAAATCACTTCCATTGCTTGAAACATTTTGACCGTCGTGTTCATACTCCAATGGTGAAATGCTCTCTGTGGCATGGGGAAACAAATTATCTCTTGTTTCCAGTGATTTTGAGGTTTAATTAGTTTTGACAACGAACTCTGTAATCAATCGTTGAGATCCTGCTTTCACTAGATCTTTGTATAATTCTTGATAACGCGCCATTTATGACTTCAGCTCGTTCGACAATGGGATCATGTGTAAGAAAATGACTTTCGAATTTACTAGCCATTGAAGCCCTTCTTTAATTAAATCGGCACTGACCTCTTCATCGCCATCACTTTTTTCTCTTTCATCAGGAGTCTCAAAGACATCTACTATTTCATCTTCGCTAAGAACTTTCTCAATCAGCAATTCATCGATATCTGCAAACGGTAAATCATTGAATCCTTCTCAACCAACTGCATGTTCTAAAGTGATGATATTAGGATATTCAGTCGTATTTGGGGGTACAGGATCTTTGCTTTTTACACATTCTGGCCAAATAGCTTTCCAGCACGGTTTAAAGTTGATGGTTTTAATTCTGATAACATCAATCCAGTATGTCTGATACAAACTGAAATAGAAAATTTCTTCCACACATCAATAACTGTTAGTGTTTTATCATTATCTAGTTTATCCAAAATGTATTGGAATGTTCGTCTTAGGTAGTAAGTTTTAAATGTGGTAATTATACCCTGGTCTAGTGGTTGTATTAAGTATGTCGTATTAGACGGCAGAAAACAAAATTACACATTTGGGTGTTCCAAAACAGAACGGCCAGGCGCATCTATAATCAATAACTTTAAATTCAAGATTTTTTTCCTTCAAATAGCGTTTAACTTCTGGAACAAAACATTTCTGTAACCATTCATTAAAAGTTTCTTTTGTAGTCCAGGCTTTTTTGTTTACCATCCAATACACTGGCAATTTATTCAAATATACGCCTTTCATTGACCGTGGTCTTAGATATCGATTGATGAGCAGCGGTTTTAACATAGGATCTCCTGAAGCCTTTCTGAAAAATAGAAAGGTCACACGATCCTTAGGTGCTTTAAAGCCATCAACAATTTTTTTGTGATTTTGTTAAGTAGATTCTACTCGGCATTTTTTTTTTAAAAAGACCAGTTTCATCTGCATTCCAAATTTCATCAGGAGTGTATCCACCATCTTCAATGACTTGGGACAATTTTGAACAAAATTCATTAGCAGCCGGCTCATCTGCAGATGCAACTTCACCTTTTATCTTTACATTATGAAACGCGTCTTTGAAGAAACCCTGCAAGCCAACCTGTACTTGCAGAAAATTCATATTTTTTGTTTAACTGAGCTGATGTGGTTTGTTCCATTTCTTGTATTTGCTTATATATTCGTAATGCTATCTGTTTGAAGTCTGTAAATGGTAGCTAGGTAGTCACTGGAAGGAGAGCTATGCACCAATCCCCTGTGATGATGCATAGAACCGGCCAGATCTAGCACCTAATGTTTGACCCCGCCTTCTCGTGGTGCAGACCGTTAGTACCTTTCAAAAGTGATACTCTCTTGTGGAAGGGAACGGAAGCGGAGGGCTGCCAGATTAGTGTGGCCTATTGATCTGGACAACTATGGTTATTATCTTTTTTTTTTCTAACTTGCTGAGGAGTGGTCAACCACACAGGGTCCTGGTGCTGACCATATAAACCCACTCGACTGGACAGATAAATGGCTCTGAGCGTGATTATGGATCCTGATTTTGCTGCACTGGTGGGCTTCTGTGGAGGGAAAATCTTCCGCTGTGTTTTCTGTTTGTTTGTAGGTTGACAGCCCCAAGTGAATATATTCACAGGATATGTTTATCAGCTGGTGGATAATCCTGAGCAGAGGTCATCGCAGGCACCTGAACTCTTTGCTTCTATTGGCATCGTCAAATTCTACATTGGAGGAAGTCTTCCAGTGTAGATGGCTTCAGCCTTTAGTGGTGGGGGAAAGGGTCTTTGCCCCATGTCTGCGATTAGGGGGCTGTTTGATATTGTCGGCATTCCCTCTCTCAATAAATATAGTTTCTTTAAACATCCCACTAACCATTTTCTCTCCATAGGTAGTTGGAATGTGAGGACTGTGCACATAGCTTTCTCTCTTGATGTCCTCACACAAGAATTCCACCATTACAATTTAGATATTCTCGGCTTGCAAGAGATCAGATGGACAGATAAAGGTCAGATTCTTAAATATAATCTTAAATTTCTCTTTTCAGGGAGAGATGACAATAAGCATCACCAAGGCGTGGGTCTGCTTCTCAGCAGACACGCTAGTAATGCTCTTCTAGGATACGAGTGCATTAATGAAAGGTTTCCTACAGCAAAATTTCAGACCAGCGTTAAAGACTTGAACGTTTTCTGCTGCTATGCCCCAACTGAGGATGCCGATGAGGATGAGAAGGGTAGGTTTTACGGACAACTTCAGGATATTTTGAATTCTAGGTGACTTCAATCCCAAAGTTGGTACTGACTCTGACCTGTGGGGAAGAGTAATAGGCCCTTTTGTTATTGGTAGCTGCATTGGCAATGGGCAACGTCTCCTACAGGTAAGTAAACTCGATGGTTTCAGAATAACTAACATTTATTACAAGCACCGCGACATTAATAAGTACACATGGGTTTCACCTGATGGGCTGCATAAGAATATGATTGATTATATATTAATTAATAGCAAATCGGCTAGTTCTGTTAGGAATACTAGGTCACATACGGTAGCTGAAATTTGATCTGACCATTACCTTGTTAAAAGTATCTTGAACTTAAACTTAAAAACTGCTGTGTTATAGGGTTAAAAATTTTACTTTAATACTAAAGCTCCGAAAAACACAATTATAGCTAAAGCTTACCATGGTAGGTTACTTAGTCATTATGACAATCATGGTTTGCTTACTACTGAAATTGAGGAAGAATGGGACCATTTTAAACAGGATTTTTTGGAAATTAACAGTACTCTTTTAGGGAAAAAAGTAGCAGAGGAGACAGAATTATCTGAGTGATAAGGCACTTGAGCTTATTTCAGAAAGAAAAAGCTGCAGGAATGTCCTTAATCAATATCCTACAAATCCTAACAGAAAGCATTACAGAGAACTTAATAAACGTGTAAAGGATCAGTTAGCTGCTGATAAGAATCTTTCGCTTGATGGCTTGGCTGACAAAGCCGAGGAAGCAGTTAGACAGCACAACAGCAGAGAGCTGTATAAGATAATTAATGTTTTGTGTGGTAGAAAACGGACAGGTTTACGGGGATCGAAGGATAAACATGGCAAGGTTATAGAAGGTGAGGATTCTGTCATGGCTAGGTGGACTGAGCATTTCAGTGATGTTCTAAACAATGTGGTTAGTTTTACTCCCATTGTTTGCAATGATGATAGCTGCATTGGTGGCTTTAATGTTGGCCCTATAACACAATCTGAAGTTATTTTGGCTGTTTCTAAACTTAAACTTCATAAATCCCAATGGGTAGATGAAATTACTACAGAAATGATTAGAGCTGACAATGTTTCGGTTACCACTTGGATGAATGAAATTTTGAATATCTTTTATGACAAAGGCATGGTTCCAAAGGATTTTACCAGAGCTATTATTACCCCTATTTTCAAAAAAGGTGATCGCAGTTCTTGTGATAACTATAGGGGTATCAGCCTACTCTCCGTTCCAGGTAAAGTTCTTTCCATGATTGTGCTTAATAGAATTAAGAATCTGGTTGTCAGTGAATTGCGTGATGAGCAATGTGGATTCAGAAGTGGTAGTGGATGTGTAGATCAGATATTTTCACTTAGGCAGATTCTTGAGAAATGTTTACACTTTCAGAAACCTTTGGTTGCTAGCTTTGTGGATTTCAAAAAGGCTTTCGACTGTGTTGATCATCATAATATCTGGTTGATTTTGAGATCATATGGTATACCTGACAAGTTAATTAACATAATGAAAGCTCTCTATAATAACACTGAGTCGTGTGTGAGAGTTGGTAAGGCTTGTAGCAATTGATTTAGTATTACTTCTGATGTTCGACAAAGGTGCATTTTGTCACCTTTTCTCTTTAGTTTGGTTATTGATTATGTTATGCGAAATTCATTGCAAGGGAAAGATAATAAACCTTAAATGGTCGAGAGGGTTCAAAATTTCTGATTTAGATTATGCAGATGATTTGGCCTTGTTGGCTAATGATATTGATGAGATGAATTCTTTCATTAGGGCTGTTAATGAGACTGGTGATAGAGTTGGTTTGGTTATAAACAGAGAGATAACTAAATTGATGAAAATTGGTCAGGCAGGTTCTGATTTAGTTAATCTGAATGGTTGCAGGCTTGAGCAGGTGTCACGGTTTAATTACCTTGGGAGTTGTGTAACAGATACTGGTGATGTGCGGCATGAGATTAACAGGCGAATAGGGATTGCCTTTGGGACTTTTAGGAACCTATGGAGAGTGTGGAGAAATAGGCGTATACATCTAAAAACTAAAATTAGACTGTATAATAGTTTGGTTCTTTTTAGGGTTAGCTATGGTAATGGAACGTGGACGCTTTGTAAACAAGATAACAGGAAACTAGATGCTTTTGATTCTAGATGTTTACGCAATATCTTGGGTATTTGGTAGTTCAACTTTGTACGCAGAGGCGTAGGAACGTGTAAGCATCGGGACAGTTGCCAAGGGCGCCGGAATCACAGGGCGGTGCTATGGCGGCACGAGCAGTTCCACGATATCTGACATTTATGTGCAAAAAAAATCGAATGATTAGCTGCCCATAGTTCGTTGAACTTAATACGAATTTTTTATACCTTCGTATCGTCAAGATAGCATATTATAAATTTTGGTTATTTTCTAAAAAATATTTTTTTTCTTTTATCGACGGACAATTAGCGCCCCCCCCCCCTATCTGCACCGCGCATGCCTTAAAACAGCTTTGGGGCACAATTTCCAACTGTTCATATTACGTTTACAAATCATGCCGTTACAAAATAGAATTTTGTTACATAGGTATCTTTTTGCTTGGACGGGAGTTCATAATTTGTACATTGTATTGAATTATTATGTTTATAAACTCCGGGATTGTTTAAGATCAACATCAGGACAGCAGCGTGCATTATCAATTTGTTTCCTATCAATCGAGCAAGAACTGACTCAAAAAATTAAATTTGATGAGATTACTAAAGATTTTGGCAACGGAAAAGTAGGAAAAATTAAATTACTTTAAAAATAATTATTGCATAATTAATTGATAATTCTTTTGCAATTATTTGCGTTCAATTAATATTTATTCATGTAACTGTATTAAAAAAATGACAATAAACATAGATATATAATAAAAATCACATGTGTATTTTTTTATCAATAAATGAACAAGGGCGGACAATTACAAATTTGCCAATGGCGCCAAAAGCTATTTACACCTCTGTTTTTAAGCAATGAAGAGGTTAGGCAAAGGAGTCGGCAACCTCCTTTGAGCAATATATTGTGCGTAGAGAGACTCCGTTGGTTTGGCCATGTTGCCCGTAGAGATAATTATATATTAGGGAATAGGATTATGAACAGTCTGTCTAAAGGCCTCAGAAAGAGGAGAGAGCTAGGATGAGGTGAGCACACAATGTCAACAGAACCTTGTTAGAATTAGTGTGCAGTGGTGAGATGCAGCAAATATAGCTCAGGACAGATATGCTTGGAGAACTAAATTGCGCTGTCTGGTTGGACCTCCATATCGCATGGCTGCTTGATAATGATGATGACGATGGTGATGACGATGATGATGTTAGAAAGAATGGAAGGAGGTACCTGAATTTGTGATGGAAGATTGTGTGAAAGCGAGAGTAGATTGTTTTTTAAATTTGCGTCTGCATATTTATTTCTTTATTTATGTTCAGTGATTTGTAAATGACGTAGGAAGTGTCCTTGTATTCAAAATTGCTCATCAAAATATGTTTGGTAAAATTTTGACTCCCTTTGGGAGGGGGAGTTGCGATGGTCCACCCATTCACGTTTACTTTTCCTTAACCAGTTTTTACTTTACGTTATATTTATTATTTTTGAGTTTTTAGTTTCAGTTGGCATCATCACTTTTCCTCACCCAAAGCCGCTAAAGGAAACTCCGATTTTCTGATTGACAGTCGCAAATTTGAGAATGAAGGCCACGCCCTCTCTTGCGTCATAGGTGCGCGATCGTAAATTTATGCAAATGCCGTTTTCCAGCGTGCAACACACCACGTGTTAGTTGCACGTTGCATGTATAGTAAGTGACGTTTGGTCATGTGCAGTTAATAGTAAGGAGTTTTAGAAGTTGAGAGTTAAGATGCTAGCTGTCAGAATGTGAGGTAGTCGAGACGATGTTAATTGTTGTTTGGAGTGAGCTTTAGTTGCTCAGAATATTGTGAATAGAAGTTTGCTTGATGAGTCTTGATTTTTCTGGAAATAAATTTTGCTTCTTTTTTGAAATATTTTGAGTTTTCTATTTTTTTCTCTAGAGCAGGATAAATTAATTTTGATTAAATTTAAAGTTTAATAATTTGACAGTCTCAATGTCTCAATTGCTTTCACTCACGCTTTGCGCGCATAACAGCATTTAAATCTGCTTAAATCTATATTACTATATCCCATTTCAGATCGGAAACAGATCTATTTTACCAAATAAGTGGTCACACAATTGGAGCATGATTGCGAATTTTGGGAACATTTGTTTGAGTATCTTGAGAACCACCAGGATAATAAAATCTGTTAAAATGAAATTCCCGATAATTTGCTACTAAGCAACAGACTATAAAGTAGCGCAATGACGTCAGCAACGACGTCAAGCAAATTTTAGTGTTGAAGTTGTGTTCTTGATTCGGTGTGAGGGGGGGGGAGCATCCATAAATCGTCACAGTATGCATAAATCTCGAATCTAACCTTTACTGCAATAAAAATCAGAATATGCAGATTGAAAGTGAGATCTGGGAAACTCTGGGGTGCCTTTAAGCTACTATATAATATGAGAAAGAAAGAAAAAAATATATATAAATGAAATGTATAGCAAAATTGTTACTGATCTCTTTTAACATGCCTTCATTTTCAAGAAGTTACTGAAATACATGAATATTTTCCACATTACGTTGAGTTACAAGTACTAAGTTTCTTCCTGTATACGTAATAAGAACTAAATAAGAGTATGTATATTTGAAATGTCTGCTGGATATACACTAGAAAACCAAAAAGAAAGAACTTTTGCTCTTTTTATTAACAGTGGCACAAAACTGTACATACTTATCTTCCTGGAGCTTCTTTCCGAAATATTGCCGGCTGGCACATGCTGATTGGTTTAAAGCGGAGAGTGGAGTTTCAGCTGTACGTCTGTGCCAGACCTGAATTGTTTAGAATGAGAACTGTTGAACAGAAGTGAACAGATTCATCGCATTATTTGCAAGAAATTTCTACTTGCTGTGTATGGAAACTGAGACTTTCGCTGTGTGATACAATTACTAATGCAGTAGCTATGAAATGACGCTGCTAACTCAACTAGACTGACAGACTGAAGCTTCTATTTATTGTATAGTGCAATATGATAGTAAAATTCGGATTATATTGAAAAACGTTTTTTTTTCAAAAAGCAATATTTTTGTTAGAATGAACTGATTATAATTAAGAAAATGCTTTTTTCCTTTTATACGAAACGTTTTTATCTAAATATTTAATGTGTCTTATTTTTTAATTTGTAAGAATTTTATGCTTTCCATGAAACTGTAATAATTTTTTTCCACATCTCTGAGAAAGTCCATTCTAATCTCTACTCAGGTGAGTTCCCTGCCCACAATTTCAGAAACACTTCTATGACTATTTTTGTTATAATTTTCGGTTTCTACTCATGTTGAAACTAGTTTTCAAGGTTTAATTTTTTTCACAAATTTTTAAATAAGAAACGATTCCAATATATTTTAAAAATTCAGTGCAACTAATCATTCAATATTCACAATGCTGTCACCAGTCTAAATCTGAAAATTTTCTATGTATTATGTTACTAATTCCACCAATCTACTATTGTTATTATCATTTTTTATTATCTATTTCCAGGCATTTTTGTTCCATCTGAGGAAGCTGAAAAGAAACTCTTTCGAGCTATATACGGAGAAAGCGGAATAAGCCCTCTCGAAGTCACTTTTCTTGAAGCTCATGCAGCTGGAACAAAAGTAGGAGATCCAATAGAATTAAGATCTATAAGTGAAGTATTTTGTGAAGGCAGAAAGGAATTGTTACCGATAGGATCAGTGAAAAGTAACATTGGACATACAGAAGCTGCTTCTGGTAAGTGAAATATTCATTTACAATAGGTTCATTGACAGGGAAATTCAGGAATTCGGAATATACTGCTTTTATTGCAATTAGAGATAGAGTTCGCACTCGAGAACAAACTAACACAGAAGACTTCTGTTTAGGACAAGCTGCAGGTCAATTATAACTATTTTCTATAATTAACGAATAATTTATTTCAACAATGATGTAACAGAACTAAACAATAGTAATCGCAGATCTGTGCTAAGCTTTAACCAGATCACGTTTCTCGGAGTGTGTTATCAACGTAATTTGGTGGTGTGAACCATGCAACATTTTGAAATTCTCTTTATGCATTTTACTAAATATTTTGATCTTGCAGTTTCTAGGATTTAAATTTTTCACAGCCAAATTAATTATTCCAAAAACTATAATTAATACTGATATCATTCTGAGAATATAGTTTGTTAACAAAGGAAACCATTAATTATCTTAAAACAGCTGTTAAAACATGTACGAAATTTAGTAATTATAGTTGATTTCAATAAATGTTGATATAAAAGTTGTTAAATCATCAAATGGATATACAATGAGAAAAAACGACTAGAGTATTTAATTATACTTAGTATTAAATTAAATACTTAGTAATATTACTTAGTATTTAATTTCACTCATTAGAGAAGTTTATTTAAAATTTCTCCATACTCGTCATTCATAACATTAGAAAGAAATTTTGAAATTTTCGTCCGTCGCTTTATTTTTCTGTTAATTTTCCAATAAATGAAGTACAGTCGCTCAAAAAACTATCCGAACATTACGTTTGATTACAGAATTCAGAAAAAATATCTGGCAACGATTTTTTTACAATTTAGTGATCTGGCAACCTTCGTGTTACGTAACACGAAGGTTGCTAAATCACTTATTTCTAAAAAATCGTTGCCAGATATTTTTTTCCGAATTCTGTAATCAACCATAATGTTCGGATATTTTTTTGAGCGACTGTACATGATTTCAAGGGATTTGAGGAATTGCCACAGATTGCGAATTAAATTAGTGCAATTGCTCAGGAGATAGGGTTTGGCAACATTAAGCCTGATATTACTGAGTTGTTGGAGTACCATTCTCAGCATCTTACAAATGAGGATCTGGAAGTTTTGGTTATGCGGTTTATGGTCTATAAAAACCCATGATTTGCAGGAAATTCTGGCTGGATTGGTGCTTGCAGGAGGGTAGACGACAATCGATCTATGATTGGGAACGAAACTGTTCTATTGGAAGAGGAATCAATACAGGTTGCAGCCTTACTACAACGTTTGGCAAGAAAGGAGGCGTCAAGAATGCAAAAACCCTCCTTTCTTATTTGAAAAATAAAAAATCTGAAAAAACCTTTAATTGATACAAAGACGGCAGAAGATGATCCAGGGACCTTGACAATCAACTACCATGACCTTCCTCTCGTCTGCAACGTCTACCAATTTATATTGTTACAACAGATAAACGAGCTGCAATAGCATGTGACAGGTGTATCATGAACGCTCGTCTATGGTTAGCGTGACGATTAACGTTATTAACTGTTTAGAAGGAAAATGCTTTGATATAGTAAGAAGTGTGAAAGAAAGAAAAGAGATAGTGGAGTAGTAAAAGGAAGAAGGAGATAGCGTATAAACATTAACGTTGTGTAATGGTATGTAAAAGGACTGCTATAATTTAAGATGAAGTTCGGTTGTTTTACCTCTAAGCGGCACCTTTTTGCGCACCATGGGCTAAATGGCTAGGTCATATGGACCTCGAAGGCTCGGAGAAGGTTGTGGGAGGGGACCCACTAGAATACCTGTTGGGAGATAGATGGTAGCATCCCGTCAATCCCAGCCAGCGTGTTCTTTAACGTACACAGGGTATGGCTCTCTCGCACACGGGACCACGGCTTAACGTCCCATCCGACGGGCGGCGCCCTCTCCAAACCCATCGGTGTCCCCTACTGTCCGTGGGCAGGGCAGGGAGTTTTGCGGAGATAAATCTCAACGCTGACCCAGCTGGGACTCGAACCTGGGAACTACAGATTACGAGCCTGGCGCGCTACCGACTGAACCTTTCCCGCCCCTATTTTTTAAGATTAAACATGGTTCCGGTGGAGAAGAAGAATCAACGGTAAAGTTTGCTATTGGGTCCTCTATCAGGGGAGATCATTGTTAAACGTTTCACATGTATAAGGTAAAAAGTTTTGTTAAGGTTATTTAATGTCGCAAATGAGATTCAATATAAAGTGGTTTGTCTTTATGCTAAGAGAAATAGAAGTACTTATGCTTAGATAAATTTGATTAATTTGTAATTATATTATGTCATTGTAATAAATTTCATCATTCATACTTTAATGGTATACATATGTGGTATTTATAAACTCACGTTAAACTTTCATTTATATGCTTTTTTTATATTTCCTTTTATTCAGTATTATACAGGTTCGTATTAGGAAATAAATGAAATTATTGTGTATATGTATTTTACTACATATATATATATAATATTTAATTTTAAGTTATTAAAATATTTGTATTATTGTATGTAATTGAAATGCATTATAATTTTGAATTCCTTTGCCCCAATTTGATATACGCCGTCATCTCCAGGAACCTAACCCTGGCTTAAATCAAGGACCTAGTGTATATCAGAATTTTTTTCGTATTATGAAACATTATACATCACCAGAAATATTGAGTTTGGGTTGGGTTGTTTTACCTCTGAGAGGCACGTTTTTGAACACCATGGGGTAAATGGCCAGGTCACAAAAATCCCGAAGGCTCAGAGGAGTTTGGGGAGGGGACCCACTGTACAGCTGTTGGAAGACAGATGGTAGCCTCCCGTCAAGGCCATCCAGTGTGTTCTTTAACGTGCACAGGGTATGGCTCTCCAGCATACAGGGCCACAGCTTAATGTCCCATCTAACGGCATCGTTTCCAAGTTCATATGTGTCCCCTACTGATCAAGGGTAAGGCTGGGAGTTTAGCGGAGATAAATCTCAGTGCTAACTCAGCTGGGACTCGAACCTAGGAACTGCAGGTTTACGAGCCTGACTCGCTACTGACTGAGCCACCTCCTCCCCCATATATATTGAAGCTTACGTTATTTAGTAAGTAGTATGATTGTTCCTAACAGCAATACAGTTTGCACAAGGAGCTCTGATACTTCTAATACGGTTATCCAACAATACAGAGGGCATCAAATCTCACTTCTCTATAAGAGCAGTCACAGTTCATGAAGGGTCCTTGGAGGGAGTTGACGACTTGCAACTTGCCTTCCCGAAGCATCCAGTGCATGTTCAATGTGGTATTTAGGTCTGGAGACCTTGCTGGCTAATCCATTCTCTGGATATCTTCACTCTCAAGATATTCCTGTACGATCTTAGCTCTATGGGAACGAGAGTTATTATCCACAAAAATGAATTCGTACCCAACCGCACCTCTAGAAAGTCTCACAGGTGGCTTTAGAATCTCGTATCTATATCTTAGGACAGAGTCCCTCTTGAGAAGACATGCAGGTCAGTCCGGCCAATGATAATGATCCCTCCCCAGACCAACAAAACCACTTCCACTAAAACGTTCCCTTTCCGTGATATTCAGGGATTATAAAGTGTTTCACCCTCTCCACATATGTATTGGCGCCAAGAGTCACTACTTATGCTATATCGTGATTCATGCGAAAAAGGACCAGTTGCTATTGATCATTGGGGTTCAATTCAGGTGCTGACTGCTCCATTCCAACCGTTCCCATCGCTTACCTGAGGTTAGTTGTATTCACAGTGCAGGTCTTCTAGCATATCCTTGATCTAGTGGTAAGTGAATCTGACTACTAAACCAGGGGGCATGTCCCTGTATATGTGTTTGATTATTGTATGAGAAATCATGCAAATCCAATAGAGCTTCTAGGATATTTCCGTTCTTTGTGTAGGGGAGTACCTTTTTCCGAAATATAGAAATATATACATAAAAAAAAACTCTAGTTCATGAAGCCGTCGGAACACAGTTACTCTGGATACCATCCTTTCTATGACAACTAACAGTTCTGCAAGTTGGCAGGCTGACATGATTCTATTACGCCTTGCAGTCAGGGACAGGAAGCAATAATCTTGAACTAATGTTGCTCTGGACCTACCGTGGCTCGTTCTTCTAGAGCAACGGTCTCCAAACTTTTTTTTATCACACACCCCAAATCAGCAAAAAAAATAGCACACATCCACGATATATATGAATTTATATATATATTCATCTAATAAATTTATTCATAAGAATAAAACTGAAATAAAATAAAACGAAAATAAACATACCTGCCATGGTTGGCAGATGATAGATCCATTAAAAGGCTAAACCTATCAACACTGCTTTTTCTGCTCTCCGCATTGTGTACAGTCGCTCCAAACAATATGGTTGATTACAGAATTCAGAACAAATATCAGGCATCGATTTTTTTTAGAAATCAGTGATCTGGCAACCTTTGTTTATAGTACACGAAGGTTGCCAGATCACTAATTTATAAAAAAATCGTTGCCAGATATTTTTTCTAAATTCTGTAATCAATCATAGTGTTTGGATATTTTTTTGAGCGACTGTACCCAGACACGTTTAGGAAATTAAACGGCGGAATTTAAATATATTTGCAAATATATATATCTTTTAACTTTCCTTCATATTTTTGTGTGGAATTTTTCAAAGTTTCCGAAAGAAATTTTTAACTTGGAATCATTAAATTTTCTTTTCACCCCTCTCCCATGGTTCGGCACGCGCACCCTACTTTGGAGACCACTATTCTAGCTATTCTAGATCATGTTGCAGTGTCTCGAAAACGTTCAGAGTCTAGAAATTGCATTTTCCGACACAGTCATGAATCTGGCAGCCGCTCAATATCACTATACAGTAGCTCAAAAGAATATCCGAACACTATGGTTGATTACAGAATTCAGAAAAAATATCTGGCAACGATTTTTTTTTTAGAAATTAGTGATCTGGCAACTTTCGTGTTTTTCTTTTTTATCACACACCCCTATATCAAAAAAAATATCCCCACACATACACACGTGCACGAAGGTTGCCAGATCACTAATTTCTAAAACAATCGTTGCCAGATATTTTTTTCTGAATTCTGTAATCAACCGTAGTGTTCGGATATTTTTTTGAGCGACTGTACTTCCAATCGTCCGACGGCTCTACACCTCTGACCATCATCCTTAACTTCTTTAATAGAACTCTAATCCGAAAGCTCGATAAAGCCGCTATTAATCCGAAATGAGAAGCTCCCTTCCCTGAAGTTTGCTTTTATCGCCAGTCCAATTTGCATATCGCAGAGTATTTTGAATTGAGAAATTCAATTTTGTTTTCCGATAAATGTGTTCTTGCATGCTAAATATTTTCAGAAACGTTCGTGAAACTCCAAAATGGTTTTCTTGAGATATTTGAAATTTGATTTTTGTTTAACTTATTTAGTATATTTGAAATTTGCTCTCTGTTCAACTTTCTAAAATTATGAACAACAGTTTATTTATATTGCTCGTTAATTAGATTGCTTCGCACTGCAAATATCTAACTTCTATTATTATACTTTTATACGTTGCTAATGTGCTAATAGAAAAATTTCATTCTTTTTAGGATTATGTAGCGTAATCAAATCTCTGATCGCAATGGAGACAGGTGTGATTCCTCCAAACGTGAATTTTAAAACACCTTCTGTGAAATGTCAGATATCAATGAACGGTAAAATGGAAGTAGTTACAGAACCAACACCGTGGAAACGTGGATATATTGGTGTTAATAACTTTGGCTTTGGTGGTGAACTTGTTCACATTATACTAAAAAGAAGTTCACTTGACTATGACTCTAACGAAACTGATGATAATCATCTGCCGCAGCTGTTTCTCTTTCCTGGAAGAACTGAAGAAGGTGTCAAAGTACTTTTCGACTACATGGAAAATAACCCTGTCCGTAGAGAATTTGCTGCTTTGATTCATAGATTGGCTTATGCACCCCTTTCATCAAAACCCTTTCGTGGATTTGCTGTTATGGATGAGACCAAGAATCTGGTTTCCGGAATACAGGTAATTAATCAAATCATCTATCATAATGGTTGGCAAATTTTTCTCTCAAAATGTATCATTTTGGGAAATGATTGCAGAATTCCCTATTCAGATTCAATGCTGATAGATGTTTCGGAAGAAGCAGAGTTTCAGTTGTCTACTGATAGCATATTTCTTTGCTGTTTTCTTACCCAATAGAAATATTACCTGATCATCAATAATCTTTGTCTTCGTCGTATCTGATTAAACGTTTAGTCACCATCTTGTTACAGCTTTTAGCAGTATTTTTTTTGACAACTGTGTCAAATAAAAATTTGTAATAAGTAATAATATAACAGGATATAAGTAATAACATAAGGTATAAGTAATAATATAACAATAAGATATAGTAATAACATAAGGTATAAATAATAATAATATAACAATAAGATATAGTAAATAACATAAGGTATAAATAATAATATGAAAATAAGATATAGTAATTAATATAACAAATAAATAAATAAACAGGGTATAGGTAATAATATGAAAATTCGTAATAAATAAACAGGATTGGATTGAGTTGTTTTGCATAGCCATGGTTTGCAAAACCAGCTCACAATGACCCCGAAGGCACAGAGAAGATTGGGGGAGAGGACCCACTGGAACAACTGTTCGGAGACAGATGGTAGCCTCCCTGTCAAGGCCATCCAGTGTGTTCTTTAACGTGCACAGGGTATGGCTCTCCCGCACACGGGGCCAAGGCTTAACGTCCCATCCGACGGACGGCGGCCTTTCCAAGTCCATCGGTGTTCCCTACTGACCGTGGGCAGAGCGGGGAATTTTGCGGAGATAAATCTCAACGCTGACTCAGTTGGGACTCGAACCTAGGAATTGTAGATTACAAGTCTGGCGCGCTACCGACTGAGCCACCCTCGTCCCTTAAATAAACAGGCAGTAAATGAACTGATTTAATAACTGACACAATTAATTTACATAAAAACGCGAAATTTTAAGTTACCAATAAACTAAGTAACTAATGTCTAACTACTTTTGAGATTCATGAAATACGAAATGAAAATGACAATGTAAAATCGAATCATAAAACAAATCATTGGTACAACTTCTTGCCAATCACAGTTCTCTATTGATTATACAAAATGTTTTCAAGAAATGACACTTCCTAAATAACTAAAAACTATAACTAAAGATGCTCTGTTGTTCATAGAAACATCTATCAAACAAACATCGACAATCTAATTTGTCATCGCTACTACACAAAATATAATCCTTACTCCAACTACTCCAACTCTTCCGCTGAAATCTTGCATTTTTTTAATCGACTGTGTTCTATTCTGATCAAGACGTAATGCACACTATGTCCTGTATCTCGCTTAAATCCTAGTAAATCAGTCGTGATTACATTGTTGTACGCGCACATTGCGCTTCAATATCGAACATTTATTTGTTTTGAATAGACTAGTTCAAAGTCGCTAGATCTAGTAACAATATATATGTTTCATTTTATTCCCATTGTTATACTATAACTATAGATTTATCTATCTATACAAGGGGTACGCCAGTTACATACACATTTCCAGACGGAACGTGAAGCATAAAAGATTGAGAACCACTGATATATATGTTTTATTTTATTCCCATTGTTATAATATAACTATAGTTTCATCTATCTATACAAGGGGTACGCCAGTTACATACACATTTCCAGGGGGTACGTGAAGCATAAAAGGTTGAGAACCACTGATATATACGTTTTATTTTATTCCCATTGTTATACTATATCTATAGATTTGTCTATCTATACAAGGGGTACGCCAGTTACATACACATTTCCAGGGTGTACGTGAAGCATAAAAGGTTGAGAACCACTGATATATATATATGTTTTATTTTATTCCCATTGTTATACTATAACTATAGTTTCATCTATCTATACAAGGGGTACGCCAGTTACATACACATTTCCAGGGGGTACGTAAAGCATAAAAGGTTGAGAACCACTAATATATATGTTTTATTTTATTCCCATTGTTATACTATAACTATAGTTTCATCTATCTATACAAGGGGTACTCCAGTTACATACACATTTCCAGGGGGTACGTGAAGCATAAAAGGTTCAGAACCACTGATATATATGTTTTATTTTATTCCCATTGTTATACTATATCTATAGGTTTATCTATCTATGCAAGGGATAAGCCAGTTACATACACATTTCCAGGGGGTAAGTGAAGCATAAAAGGTTAAGAACCACTGATATATATGTTTTATTTTATTCCCATTGTTATACTATATCTATAGATTTATCTATCTATGCAATGTGTACGCCAGTTACATACACATTTCCAGGGGGTACGTGAAGCATAAAAGGTTGAGAACCACTGATATATAAGTTTTATTTTATTCCCATTGTTATACTATAACTATAGATTTATCTATCTATACAAGGGGTACGCCAGTTACATACACATTTCCAGACGGTACGTGAAGCATAAAAGATTGAGAAACACTGATATATATGTTTTATTTTATTCCCATTGTTATACTATAACTATAGTTTCATCTACCTATACAAGGGGTACGCCAGTTACATACACATTTCCAGGGGGTACGTAAAGCATAAAAGGTTGAGAACCACTGATATATATGTTTTATTTTATTCCCATTGTTATACTATAACTATAGTTTCATCTATCTATACAAGGGGTACGCCAGTTACATACACATTTCCAGGGGGTACGTGAAGCATAAAAGGTTGAGAACCACTGATATATATGTTTTATTTTATTCCCATTGTTATACTATAACTATAGATTTATCTATCTATACAAGGGGTACCGCCAGTTACATACACATTTCCAGACGGTACGTGAAGCATAAAAGATTGAGAACCACTGATATTTATGTTTTATTTTATTCCCATTGTTATACTATAACTATAGTTTCATCTATCTATACAAGGGGTACGCCAGTTACATACACATTTCCAGAGAGTACTTGAAGCATATAAGGTTGAGAACCACTGATATATATGCTTTATTTTAGTCCCATTGTTATACTATAACTATAGTTTCATCTATCTCTACAAGGGGTACGCCAGTTACATACGCATTTCCAGGGGGTACGTGAAGCATAAAAGGTTGAGAACCACTGATATATATGTTTTATTTTATTCCCATTGTTATACTATATCTATAGATTTATCTATCTATGCAAGGGATAAGCCAGTTACATACACATTTCCAGGGGGTACGTGAAGCATAAAAGGTTGAGAACCACTGATATATATGTTTTATTTTATTCCCATTGTTATACTATATCTATAGATTTATCTATCTATGCAAGGTGTACGCCAGTTACATACACATTTCCAGGGGGTACGTGAGGCATAAAAGTTTGAGAACCACTGATATATATGTTTTATTTTTATTCCCATTGTTATACTATAACTATAGTTTCATCTATCTATACAAGGGGTACGCCAGTTACATACACATTTCCAGACGGTACGTCAAGCATAAAAGATTGAGAAACACTGAAATATATGTTTTATTTTATTCCCATTGTTATACTATAACTATAGTTTCATCTACCTATACAAGGGGTACGCCAGTTACATACACATTTCCAGGGGGTACGTAAAGCATAAAAGGTTGAGAACCACTAATATATATGTTTTATTTTATTCCCATTGTTATACTATAACTATAGTTTCATCTACCTATACAAGGGGTACGCCAGTTACATACACATTTCCAGGGGGTACGTAAAGCATAAAAGGTTGAGAACCACTGATATATATGTTTCATTTTATTCCCATTGTTATACTATAACTATAGATTTATCTATCTATACAAGGGGTACCGCCAGTTACATACACATTTCCAGACGGTACGTGAAGCATAAAGGATTGAGAACCACTGATATTTATATTTTATTCCCATTGTTATACTATAACTATAGTTTCATCTATCTATACAAGGGGTATGCCAGTTACATACACATTTCCAGAGGGTACTTAAAGCATATAAGGTTGAGAACCACTGATATATATGCTTTATTTTATTCCCATTGTTATACTATAACTATAGTTTCATCTATCTATACAAGGGGTACGCCAGTTACATACGCATTTCCAGGGGGTACCTGAAGTATAAAAGGCTGAGAACCACTGATATATATGTTTTATTTTATTCCCATTGTTATACTATATCTATAGATTTATCTATCTATGCAAGGGATAAGCCAGTTACATACACATTTCCAGGGGGTACGTGAAGCATAAAAGGTTGAGAACCACTGATATATATGTTTTATTTTATTCCCATTGTTATACTATATCTATAGATTTATCTATCTATGCAAGGTGTACGCCACTTACATGCACATTTCCAGGGGGTACGTGAGGCATAAAAGTTTGAGAACCACTGATATATATGTTTTATTTTTATTCCCATTGTTATACTATAACTATAGTTTCATCTATCTATACAAGGGATACGCCAGTTACATACACATTTCCAGGGGGTACGTGAAGCATAAAAGTTTGAGAACCACTGATATATATGTTTTATTTTTATTCCCATTGTTATACTATATCTATAGATTTATCTATCTATGCAAGGTGTACGCCACTTACATGCACATTTCCAGGGGGTACGTGAGGCATAAAAGTTTGAGAACCACTGATATATATGTTTTATTTTTATTCCCATTGTTATACTATAACTATAGTTTCATCTATCTATACAAGGGATACGCCAGTTACATACACATTTCCAGGGGGTACGTGAAGCATAAAAGTTTGAGAACCACTGATATATATGTTTTATTTTATTTGCATTGTTATACTATATTTATAGATTTATCTACCTATACAAGGGGTACGCCAGTTACATACACATTTCCAGGGTGTACGTGAAGCATAAAAGGTTGAGAACCACTGATATATATGTTTTATTTTATTTCCATTGTTATACTATGACTATAGTTTCATCTATCTATACAAGGGGTACGCCAGTTACATACAGATTTCCAGGGGGTACGTGAGGCATAAAAGTTTGAGAACCACTGATATATATGTTTTATTTTTATTCCCATTGTTATACTATAACTATAGTTTCATCTATCTATACAAGGGGTACGCCAGTTACATACACATTTCGAGACGGTACGTGAAGCATAAAAGATTGAGAAACACTGATATATATGTTTTATTTTATTCCCATTGTTATACTATAACTATAGTTTCATCTACCTATACAAGGGGTACGCCAGTTACATACACATTTCCAGGGGGTACGTAAAGCATAAAAGGTTGAGAACCACTGATATATATGTTTTATTTTATTCCGATTGTTATACTATAACTATAGTTTCATCTATCTATACAAGGGGTACGCCAGTTACATACACATTTCCAGGGTGTACGTGAAGAATAAAAGATTGAGAACCACTGATATATATGTTTTATTTTATTCCCATTGTTATACTATAACTATAGATTTATCTATCTACACAAGGGGTACCGCCAGTTACATACACATTTCCAGACGGTACGTGAAGCATTAAAGATTGAGAACCACTGATATTTATGTTTTATTTTATTCCCATTGTTATACTATAACTATAGTTTCATGTATCTATACAAGGGGTACGCCAGTTACATACACATTTCCAGACGGTACGTGAAGCATAAAAGATTGAGAAACACTGATATATATGTTTTATTTTATTCCCATTGTTATACTATATCTATAGATTTATCTATCTATACAAGGTGTACGCCAGTTACATACACATTTCCAGGGGGTACGTGAGGCATAAAAGTTTAGAACCACTGATATATATGTTTTATTTTTATTCCCATTGTTATACTATAACTTCAGTTTCATCTATCTATACAAGGGGTACGCCAGTTACATACACATTTCCAGGGGGTACGTGAAGCATAAAAGGTTGAGAACCACTGATATATATGTTTTATTTTATTCCCATTGTTATACTATAACTATAGATTTATCTATCTATACAAGGGGTACCGCCAGTTACATACACATTTCCAGACGGTACGTGAAGCATTAAAGATTGAGAACCACTGATATTTATGTTTTATTTTATTCCCATTGTTATACTATAACTATAGTTTCATCTATCTATACAAGGGGTACGCCAGTTACATACACATTTCCAGGGGGTACGTGAAGCATAAAAGGTTGAGAACCACTGATATATATGTTTTATTTTATTCCCATTGTTATACTATAACTATAGATTTATCTATCTATACAAGGGGTACCGCCAGTTACATACACATTTCCAGACTGTACGTGAAGCATAAAAGATTGAGAACCACTGATATTTATGTTTTATTTTATTCCCATTGTTATACTATAACTATAGTTTCATCTATCTATACAAGGGGTACGCCAGTTACATACACATTTCCAGGGGGTACGTGAAGAATAAAAGATTGAGAACCACTGATATATATGTTTTATTTTATTCCCATTGTTATACTATAACTATAGATTTATCTATCTACACAAGGGGTACCGCCAGTTACATACACATTTCCAGACGGTACGTGAAGCATTAAAGATTGAGAACCACTGATATTTATGTTTTATTTTATTCCCATTGTTATACTATAACTATAGTTTCATGTATCTATACAAGGGGTACGCCAGTTACATACACATTTCCAGACGGTACGTGAAGCATAAAAGATTGAGAAACACTGATATATATGTTTTATTTTATTCCCATTGTTATACTATATCTATAGATTTATCTATCTATACAAGGTGTACGCCAGTTACATACACATTTCCAGGGGGTACGTGAGGAATAAAAGTTTAGAACCACTGATATATATGTTTTATTTTTATTCCCATTGTTATACTATAACTTTAGTTTCATCTATCTATACAAGGGATACGCCAGTTACATACACATTTCCAGGGGGTACGTGAAGCATAAAAGTTTGAGAACCACTGATATATATGTTTTATTTTATTCGCATTGTTATACTATATCTATAGATTTATCTATCTATACAAGGGGTACGCCAGTTACATACACATTTCCAGGGTGTACGTGAAACATAAAAGGTTGAGAACCACTGATATATATGTTTTATTTTATTTCCATTGTTATACTATGACTATAGTTTCATCTATCTATACAAGGGGTACGCCAGTTACATACAGATTTCCAGGGGGTACGTGAAGCATAAAAGGTTGAGAACCACTGATATATATGTTTTATTTTATTGCCATTGTTATATTATAACTGTAGTTTTATCTATCTATACAAGGGTTACGTCAGTTACATACACATTTCCAGGGGGTACGTGAAGCATAAAAGGTTAAGAACCACTGATATATATGTTTTATTTTATTCCCATTGTTATACTATAACTATAGTTTCATCTATCTATACAAGGGGTACGCCAGTTACATACACATTTCCAGAGGGTACTTGAAGCATATAAGTTTGAGAATCACTGATATATATGTTTTATTTTTATTCCCATTGTTATACTATAACTTTAGTTTCATCTATCTATACAAGGGATACGCCAGTTACATACACATTTCCAGGGGGTACGTGAAGCATAAAAGTTTGAGAACCACTGATATATATGTTTTATTTCATTCCCATTGTTATACTATAACTATAGTTTCATCTATCTATGCAAGGGGTACGGCAGTTTCATACACATTTCCAGGGGGTACGTGAAGCATAAAAGGTTGAGAACCACTGATATATATGTTTTATTTTATTCGCATTGTTATACTATATCTATAGATTTATCTATCTATGCAAGGGGTACGCCAGTTACATACACATTTCCAGGGTGTACGTGAAGCATAAAAGGTTGAGAACCACTGATATATATGTTTTATTTTATTTCCATTGTTATACTATGACTATAGTTTCATCTATCTATACAAGGGGTACGCCAGTTACATACAGATTTCCAGGGGGTACGTGAAGCATAAAAGGTTGAGAACCACTGATATATATGTTTTATTTTATTGCCATTGTTACATTATAACTGTAGTTTTATCTATCTATACAAGGGTTACGTCAGTTACATACACATTTCCAGGGGGTACGTGAAGTATAAAAGGTTAAGAACCACTGATATATATGTTTTATTTTATTCCCATTGTTATACTATAACTATAGTTTCATCTATCTATACAAGGGGTACGCCAGTTACATACACATTTCCAGAGGGTACTTGAAGCATATAAGTTTGAGAATCACTGATATATATGTTTTATTTTTATTCCCATTGTTATACTATATCTATAGATTTATCTATCTATGCAAGGGATAAGCCAGTTACATACACATTTCCAGGGGGGTACGTGAAGCATAAAAGGTTGAGAACCACTGATATATATGTTTTATTTCATTCCCATTGTTATACTATAACTATAGTTTCATCTATCTATGCAAGGGGTACGGCAGTTTCATACACATTTCCAGGGGGTACGTGAAGCATAAAAGGTTGAGAACCACTGATATATATGTTTTATTTTATTCCCATTGTTATACTATGACTATAGTTTCATCTATCTATACAAGGGGTACGCCAGTTACATACACATTTCCAGGGGGTACGTGAAGCATAAAAGGTTGAGAAACACTGATATATATGTTTTATTTTATTGCCATTGTTACATTATAACTGTAGTTTTATCTATCTATACAAGGGGTACGCCAGTTACATACACATTTCCAGGGGGTATTTCCAAAAGTACTCTGTAGTTTCATATAGATGCCAGATTCACTGTATAGAAAGAAATAGCTGTGATAATCACGTGAGGATCACTTGACAACAAACACTGAAAGAAATTTAATTCTAAATCCTAAACCAATAGGACTATGTTAAAAAAAATTTTCATCATGAGATATTTCTGTTTTCGGAATTATTTGACTCTTTATTGTTGAAAATATCATATGAGTTGTATTTCATTTGGATACTTGTTACTTTTAAGAACATACGTTTCGTTACTTTTATGGATATTTAGAATAAAAGGCATCGCGATTCTTGATATCTTGTTTACAAAGGGACTAAGTTTCAATGCTATAGCAAACTTCAGAAAGGACTAAACTCTTATGTAGCGTAATTTTTTATTTTTAGATGTACAGTAGACTCTCTCTTATCCGGCTCTTACAGGACCGGACCCCTGGCGAAATAAATAAAAACGGCAAATTACAAAAATACTAACTGTACTGTATTTTAATTAATAATTTATTGTTCAATATTAACAATTTACTCACACTCACTGAAAAAACCCGTGATTTTTCTTTTGTTTCTCTGAACGTAACACTTTTTTACCTGCAAAGTCTTTTCATTTTTGATAAACATCAAATCAATCACAGATGAGGCCTGTTGTTGTTCAATGCATTTTATTGCAACATCCAAAGCTTCTTTTCCTTCGATATGGCTATCTTTCCCTTCTTCCTCTTCTTCTTCAATCTCCGCTTCTTCTCCGTTCCCTTCTTGGCAGCTGCATTGATAATTTCGTCATCATTCAGTGTTTCATTTCCCAACTGTTCATCACCTTTTAACATTTTTCAATGTCATCTTCTTCAAGTGTGCTACATCAAGGCAGCAGTTTAAAGTCATTAAGCAGCGAAATATTGTCATTATCCGTCATCTCTTCGTCAGGAGCAGGCTCATTCGACACTTTCGTGTTGTCCTGTTTGGTACTTTCTACACAGTTTTCAACTTCGGGCAAAAGATTTCTCCATGACTTCGCAAACGTTTTAAAGGCATTTCTTCAAATTTTGTAAATGCAAAGGAATTTCTTCAAAAGCTCTTGTTAACATGTAGATCACGTGCTTGATATTTATTGTTTTCAAAGCATTTAAAAGTCCTGTTCCGTCATTTTCGATTCGCTGTAGAATTTCTGAAAGAAACTGTCTCCTGTATCGCATTTTTAAATTTACAAGCACGTCTTGATCCATTGGTTCAAATAAAGATGTTACATTAGGTGGCAAAAACATGGCTCTTATGTTGTCAGAAATCGCCCGGGTGTGTTGGGGCATTGTCGAGAATGAGTAGGGACTTTACAGGCATTTTAAGACTTGTCAAGAGGTTTTTACTTTTGGTACAAATTCTGTAAAGAACCACTCTTTAAACAAATCGAATCTATCCAAGCAGACTTTTGAGCTTTGCAGTAAACTGGCAGAGCAGCTAAATTTAAATGCTTGAATGCTCGGGGTTTTGCTGATTTCCCAATTACAAAAAGAGGAATTTTGTGCGTTCCTGCAACATTTGTACACAGAGCCATAGTGATTCTTACTTTGTTTGAAATCCTGATGCTGAGGTTTCTTGCACTGGCACAAACGTTTTCGTTGGAAGAAGTGTAAAATTTAACCCAGTCTCGTCTACATTGTAGATTTGTTCTGCGCATAGACATTCTTCTTCAATAAGCACTAAAAGTTTTTCTCTAAATTCCTTTGCTGCTAAAGGATCAGCTGACAATTTCTCACCACAAACACCAAGGTATTGAACACCATGCCGTTTTTTCCATCGAGAAAGCCATCCTTCGCTTGCTGAAAAATCTCCTCCATTATCGATTTTAGAATGAAGGATTAATGCTTTTTCTTTCATGATTGGCGTACCTTTCCGATACTCTTGCATGAACCATAACCAAAGTGCATCATCGACAATTTCATTTTTCGGCTTTTTAAGAGTGCACCAAGAAGAAAGCGGTTTTTCATACTCGACTTGAGTGCAAAAAACTTTTAAAGATTTTCTATTCCTTCTCCAGTCATTTACCGTGTTTTAACAAAACCTAGTTCATCACAAATATGCTTTACTGGATCACCTATGTTCTAACGCTTTTAATTTCATCTCCATCGTAACGACATTACGTTTACGTTTGCACCCACTCATTTCGCACCACACAATAATTAATAGATCACAACACACTCCTGTATACGTACTGTACACTGTAATATTCACAAAGAGGAACTGAAGCAAATATATACTGTACTATAAACAAACCACGCAGCGACTTGCTTCCGCTTCTTGGAACTGAAGCAAATAAACAAAACAAGCGGCGACTTGTTCCGCTTCTTTGAACGACCGGTTAAAGCGGAGGCCGGTTGAACCGAAACCGGATAAGAGAGAGTCTACTGCATACACCTATTTTTCCATAATCTCCACAGATCTTGAAGGTTCCAGCAGCAATGCCTTATTCTCCTGTTAATCCCATGTTGTATTTTACAAGTATATGTAACAAAATTCCCCAGATAATTAAAATGAGAGACCTGCTGAAGGACACAGCCACTCAAGAATACAGGAACATCATCCACCTTACCCAATTAACAACTTTATAAAAGAGTTCATCTCGTCAACATCATTTGCCAAATCGTCAACATAATCTAAGTCAGATAGCTTCATTTCACTAGACCAGGGGTTCTCAACCTGGGGTATGCGTAAAAAATTTTTGGGGTACGCCGTGAGAGCTCAAAAGTTGCTAGATCTAGTAACAAAGTCGCCTAGTTGGCATTATATTATAACTGTAGTTTTATCTATCTATATAAGTGGTAGCCAGTTACATACACATTTCCAGGGGTTACGTGAAACATAAAAGGTTGAGAATCACTGCCCTAGACCATCTGATTCCTCTCTTTCTCTTCCAAGGAATAATAAAATGAATAACCATACTGAAATTAAATGTTAGTTCTTGACAGTTGGCAACATTGTCACTTCCATTTTGATGAGTTGTTTTGCCTTCACTCTGTCATGCCCACGTAATTTTATTAATGGCCAAGACTTCATGGGCTTCGGGACGACATTAGATTAGGCTCCATTTTAATAGTGACATTTTCGACTGCCTCCATTTTTGTGTCCAGTTAAACGAAGAGAAACTCGGCCTCAGGCCCCGAACTTTCCAGATTGAGCCTGGAACCCCAGATGGCAGAGGAACTACATGACATGCCTGGTAAACAACGTTGGCCAGAGGGGAGCTGAGATTCGCACCTTGGCTACTCTGGCCAATCCCATACAGCCACGCATGAGCGTAGGTGACCTCCACAAGGGGGGCCAGTGGAAAAGGACGAGAAAGAATTTGGCGAAAACAGAGAGTCTCTTCTTTCTTCTCGTCCGGGTTGTGTGGTCGACAGCAATGATCCTCTCCAGCTAGCAGAGCCCCGAAGTGCAAACAGTGTGTGTGCGTGGGAAGCGCTAAGCAGCCCGGGCTCCCAGCAACTTGGAGCGCAGCGGACCAGTGATTGCCTCCCCAAGGGACTCTTGACTTGACGAGGTAAGAGGGCACTTTAATGAAACTGGCTCCGCTTTTCTTTTGCATTTGAATGTATTTCTGTGAACGGCCGTCACGATGACCAGAGTGGAGCCGTCTTAACTGTTAAGGACTGTTAGAGTCACGAGCAAGTAGCTCTTCATCATGAACTGTTGATTAATGACTGTTGAGTAATAAACTTAAAAAGTTCCCTTAATTGCAAAGGGCCATGCTAGTGGCATTGTTGGATCTGTCAAAAAAGTGGGAACAACATATATGTAGAATGTTTGAAAGTAATTTGGTTAATAAATGTGTATTTTATTGTTAACTGAAAAATTATCCCTCTCATTATTGCAAATATCTGTTAATTTGGTTGTGGGTCCAGGAATTTGCCTTGATTTTTGCAGCAAAGAACGCATCACGGCCTAAACGTTGTGCCGCCCTAAAAATACTCTAGGGGAGTCATAACAAATTCTCCACTACCCAACAATTGACATTCCTTGCCACTGCACACACATATAATTGTTTGAGAGAATTGCACTCGCCAAGAGGGGTGGCTCAATCGGTAGCACGCCAAGCTCGTAATCTGTAGTTCCCAGGTTCGAGTCCCAGCTGGGTCAGCGTTGAGATTTATCTCCGCAAAATTCCCCGCCCTGCCCACGGTCAGTAGGGGTCACCAATGGGCTTGGAAATGCCGCCGTAAGTCGGATGGGACGTTAAATCGTGGCCCCGTGTGCGGGAGAGCCATACCTCTGCACACGCTAAAGAACACACTGGATGGCCTTGACGGGATGCTACCATCTGTCTCCCAACAGCTGTTCCAGTGAGTCCCCTCCCCCAACCTTCTCTGAGCCTTCGGGGGTCCTTGTGACCTGGCCATTTATCCCATGATGTGCAAAAAAGTGCCGCTCAGATGTAAAACAACCCAACCCAAATGCACTCGCCGAGAATTTTTCGTATTTGTTTACTTCGGATGTATTTGGTCGATGATGTAATCCAGGACTTAGAATTTTCAAAACCATTAGAGTTGTTTACTTCCTATTGGGTTTAGGCAATGATGCAATCTCCAGTAGAGTTGTTTATTCCGAATGGGTTTGAGAGAGGCACTATCTTTTGAGAGGGGAGTGGGTGCGGGACTGTAAAACACCCAGTGATCTTTAGAGAAGAGGACGTGACACTATCAACAAAATCGGGAACCTGTAGAGAAGGGAGCGTGGTCGAAAGCATATCATAGGGACTTTCAGTTAAACGATAATGACTAAAGATTATATCGATATAGATCAAATCGCTGATTGCGGTACTGTCTAACAACTTCTCACATAATAGCCACGATAACAATAAGCTGCAACTCGCATATGGATATGGGACTGCAGCGGGAACTGATAGCTTTCATTTCGCTGGTATAAAGGGCCTTGCAAATTGTCGAGTGAGTCGAGAAGTGTTGTTGCTCCAGACCTGAAGAACAGTAGAGCGTTAAAATGTGAGTCCCTCTCACACAACTGCATCATCCTGAAATGAGATGTATTTATAAAATGAGCTTGTGCATTTTTTTTTTACTATCATAAAATTATACTAAATGACTTTGATTATTAACATTTTTGTCATGAATATACGAAATTGGAATAATGAGATAAGAACTTTAATAGCAGAAAGTCAGTTTACACATTTCTGTTCTTCATTTGCTTCAATTTACACACAGTCTTTATTACAATAAAAATATTCTGATTTCGTAGACTGTGTTAATAAATATGCATATATTAAATTTTATTGAAAACGTTATAAAATGGTTAAATTTGATGACCACTTTTGATTTTTTTTCCTAAAATGGTTTGCAAAAATGAATGTCAGGATCAACATGAATTACTATAAATGAATAAACTGTAGTGAGTTTCAATCATTCCTATTTAGTTGGTTGCCAGCCATCGATAGAGAGATTATTTCCATGCAGAGCTTCGATGTTGAGCATCTGAATAACCAAAAGTATATTACTTGCAATATGGTTATAAAAGCTTGATTATCGTCGCTGAAAATAGCGCAGGATGTCCCGACACTTAGAACCACATGGCAAAGCTTCACAACACAACCACCGTAACCTTTCTTAAGCAAGAGTGAAAGCCTTAGCTCAAAAGGTAGAACATCCGATGCGTAACCAGGAGATCTCGAGTCCGCGAGGCCGATGGGTGGATATTTTCACACTTGATTTATTACTAGAATATTATTATTTACTTGAAAATTAAAGAATTGTTTTCCCTTTCAGCAATCTCGACCTAAGAAACGTGAAGTGTGGTATGTGTTAACAGGAATGGGATGTCAGTGGCCTGGAATGGCTTTGGATCTCATGCACCTGGATGCATTTGCAGAGTCAATGAGACGATCTGCAGAAGTCCTTCAACCTTTGGGAATAGATCTTTTCAATATTTTGCAACGTGAGGGAGATTCTCTAATAGAAGACAGGCGCATTACACCTGCATTTGTATCCATTACTGCCATTCAAGTAAGTCCATTTTACTCTTGAAACACATTACTATTCATTTCATAACATGGCCTAACATATTTATTATTATAGAATATACTCATCCCTCGATATACACGGTAGATAGATTTAAAAAAACTGCCATATGAACTGAAACGATGGAAATCGAGACCAATAATTTAGGAAATATATCGGGATATGTTCCAATAAAATTTCCTTATTAATAAAAAATACATTGAAATGTTTTATTGTACATTTTAATGTCAGATCCAAACCAGATGTGATTTTATTATGGTGTGGCGAGACATATTGCATTACAGTCGTAAGAATAAAGTTTTAGCAAAAGAAAACAATTTATTATATATGTAGTTTGTTAAATATAGGAATTAAAATAATATAAATACGCTCTCAAGCAGCTGCTTGCCACCTAAGCAGAAACACGACACATACATCGATGCCTTAATTCGGGGCTCGAACCCAGGTCCGTTAGCTCAGTAGCCAAGCGTGCTAACCACTCGGCCATGGGACGGCAATATAGGAATTTGCTATACTTTATTAATCTTCAATGTAAATGTAATCAACTAAAATCATTTAATTAATGTTACTTTGGGAAGACTTGGTCTAATAGTCTCTCATGACTACCCTACAACACCGCTACTTTATAATATGTATTATACAGTGAGTGGCCTCTTAACGTGATTTCATTTTTCATTTGGAACACAATGAACAAAATCTCGGTCAAATCCACTTGACTGTTATTTTCAGAGGCACGCAAAAAATAACATTTTTTTTCCAGTTTAAACGAGTGAAACGTCAGCATGACAGATCACTGAAGGATTCTTCAGGAATTGACTCTCATATTGAGCTATATGCGTTTATTGCGAATGAAGGAGATTAGGAAACGGAAACAGGCGAAAATTGATTCCTCTTGGGTTACGAAAAAATCGTCGATGAAGGTGGGGAGGAGCGGATTACTTTCTTCAACCCGGTCCTCCCTACCCTCACCTGGGTGGGATTATTTCAAGTGTTTCTTCATAGATGGGGAGGAGTGGGTTACGTTCTTCTTCTCTTGAGGAACGTAACCCACTCCTCCCCACCTTCAGCCAAAACATTTTTAATGTTCATCGAATTAATGAACTTGGATTCCATAAATGTTATTTTTAGAACACGTTGCCAAAGAATACATTTTTTCATTTAAGGTTTTTGTTGTTATGATTTTCAAGTGTTTTATTGAAATACAATGGATAGTTGTGTTTATAAGTGTTAAGCATTTTTATCAGGATTACGAAAAAGAAACTTTTCATTTAAATTATTATTCTCCATTTCTCTCAACCGCGAAATTCGCTTACCGAGATCTGTTTTTTTGACCCAATAAATCACGGTAAGCGGACACGCAATATTTTTCATACATTAAATTATAATCCCTACCAGGTAGGGGCGGGGGTGGCTCAGTCGGTAGCGCGCCAGGCTTGTAATCTATAGTTCCCAGGTTCGAGTCCCAGCTGGGTCAGCATTGAGATTTATCTCCGCAAAATTCCCCGCCCTGCCCACGGTCAGTAGGGGACACCGATGGGCTTAGAAAGGCCGCCGTCCGTCGGATGGGACGTTAAGCCGTAGCCCCGTGTGCGGGAGAGCCATACCCTGTGCATGTTAAAGAACACGCTGGATGGCCTTGACGGGAGGTTACCATCTGTCTCCCAACAGTTGTTCCAGTGGGTCCCCTCCCCCAACCTTCTCTGAGCCTTTGGGGTCCATGTGACCTGGCCATTTAGCCCATGGTCTGCAAAAAAAGTGCCGCTCAGAGGTAAAACAACCCAACCCAACCTACCAGGTAAAACCGAGTTTATCATGGTGTAAAACAAAACTGGATGCATTTTCTTTACAGTGCGCATTTTATTACCGAAATTGTGGGAACCAAGTATCGTGAAAATGGATAGATAAGTGTAGTGGAAAGGAATACCCAAAGAATATGTCACTTTATCAACCTACAAATAAGCATGGAACCATATTAGATAAACAGATATTTTCAAGTAAATCACTTTCGTAAGCACAATATTTATAAAACTGTAACACAGATCAACGAAGACTTTCAGACAATACGAAATAGTAATTAAGAGAAAAGATATCTATTACCAGTCACAGCTTCAGTAATACCTTAAAACAAACAAATAAAATAATTTTAAAAAAATTACTTAAATCTCTGATATACAGGGTGTCTCAAAAATATAGGTACAAACTTTTAGGGGAGGTAGATAACATCTAAAGGAATGAGAATTGCATATGAACCCATAACCGGAAACGTCACCGTAAGTCAATAGGCGGCGCTGTTCATCAGTGCGCTAGAGGGGAAATTTCGGATTTCCTCATTCGAGCGGTAGTCGGCTGACGAAGAGCATGCAAATGTATTCGAACAGGAAGCTGGCAGACATGCACTTAGTGTATGAAATAGCTGAGGGCAACGGATGTATCAAGAAAGCTTCCCACCCAGACATGTACTGAGTCACCGTTTGTTTGCGCGTGCGCATCAAAATTTGTGCGATTATGGGTCATTAAAAGGTAGCAGAAGTGAGGGCAGGCCCCGATCGACGCGTACTCGCGCCATGGAAGAAAGTGTGTTGGATGCCGTGGAGACTAATCCTAGTACCAGCACACGTGCCGTTGCCTCTGCCTTAGGAGTGTCTCGTTGCAGTGTACAGCGTGTTTTGCATGGCGAGTCCTTATACCCCTTTCATCTCCAAAGGGTTCAGTTACTTCTCCCCGCATATCATCCTACACGTGTGCGTTTTGCGCAGTGGTATCTCCAAGAAAGTGCCCAAGATGTGAATCACCCAGCTTATGTTTTGTTTACTGATGAGGCCAGTTTCACTCGGGATGGCGTATTCAATCAGCATAATGCGCATTTGTGGACTCATGAGAACCCCCACGGTGTGCGCACCCATGCGGCACAACATCGTTTCGCAGTAAATGTGTGAGCAGGTTTGGTCGGCGACTGCTTAGTCGGGTCATACCTTTTACCATCCCACATGACCTCCGCGAAGTATCTGATCTTTCTGGAACAGGCTCTACCAGGCTTACTTGACCATGTTCCAGCAAATGTTAGACGCAACTTGTGGTTTCAACATGATGGGGCGCCTCCCCATTATGGAAGGTGTGTTCGTGCGCATTTGAACAATGTCTTTTGGGCAACGATGGATTGGGCGTGCTGGACCAGTTGCCTGGTCCCCGCGCTCACCTGATTTAACGAGCGTTGATTTCTTTCTGTGGGGGGCCCCTCAAAGCTACCGTGTATGAATCGCCTGTGGAGTCTGACATGGATCTCGTGGCAAGGCTCGTCTGTGCTGCTGCTACTATCAAAGAATCTCCAGGTGTGTTCGACCGTGTACGGCAATCAATGCTCCGTCTGTGTCACGCATGCATCGCATCTCATGGTGGAAACTTCGAGCATCTGCAGTAACATTATGAAATGTATCATCTAGTACGCCATTTGTAATAATTATGTCCAATAAATGTTTTCACATTAATCACTGTCTTGTGTCCTTTCAGATCTTGTACCTCTGCCACCACTTTCCCATGACGCTTCCGGTTATGGGTTCCTATGCAATTCTCATTCCTTTAGATGTTATCTACCTTCCCTAAAAGTTTGTACCTATATTTTTGAGACACCCTGTATACAAAACTGTTTTATACATATGTAATTGCGATTATGAATGATAAAATTTACAAATATAATGGCTTGCATAAAATGATTTTAGTT
Source organism: Ryuthela nishihirai (assembly GCA_038380435.1). Taxonomy (NCBI): domain Eukaryota; kingdom Metazoa; phylum Arthropoda; class Arachnida; order Araneae; family Heptathelidae; genus Ryuthela; species Ryuthela nishihirai. The sequence continues at coordinate 71,635,867 of JAWZYU010000008.1, read as the reverse complement.
GAAGATTTTCAGAAAAAAAATGAAATCTCATACGAACTAAAGTTATCTTTGGGAAAACATCACAATTAATGTACAGTCACTCAAAAAAGTATCCGAACGCCATGGTTTATTACAACATTCACATAAAATATCTGGCAACGATTTTTTTCAGAAATTTGTTATATGGCATCCTTCGTGTACTGTACACGAAGGATGCCAGATCACTAAAATCTGAAAAAATCTTTGCCAGATATTTTTTCTGAATTTTGTAATCAACTACAGCGTTCGGATACTTTTTTGAGCGACTGTACACTAAGATTCGTGTACACGAGGGTTGCCAGATGACTGATTTCTAAAAAAATCGTTGCCAGATATTTTTTTGGAATTTTGTAATCAACCATAGTGTTCGGATACTTTTTTGAGCGACTGTACAATTAATTACAGACTCAATTATTTGCAGATAATTAATTAATAGCCGTTATGTAACTTTCATTCTGAAAGGCATATACAGCTCATGCAACGAAAATATGAATTTCTTATTGTTGATGAAAAACCTAATGTTTTTTGTCTTCTGAAATACACATTTCACATAAATGTAGGATAAATATAAGTTAAAGACTTAAATCTGAACTTTACTGCTTTACTGAAATTAGTAAATATGTATCTTAAATGATGATTTTCAACATTTTTAAAATATAATTTATTGGAATAGTGATGGAGTTGAAACATTCAATAATATGGATTATTCTGTTTCATATCTTTAATTTTAAGCTTTATATTGTATTGTATAGTATTTACAATCTAGTAATAATTTATCACAGGAAAATGTCTGTAGACAAGAAACACTTGAAAGAATTAGCTGAAAAAAATCTCATCAACAAATTATTTCAGGTGTTTTTGCTCCAACAGTTTTTTTCACTATTTTCTTCATTCACAAGCGGTAAAAGTCATGGCAGAGCGATACCAGATGTAGCACCTTTGTCAGATCTTCCACTCTCGCAAAGCCATTCGAGATGCTAAACCCCCGTCCCATTACAGCTTGAGGATCAATTTTTTAATCCGATACAGGGTTATAAAGGGGGAACCTGTGTTCCAAATTTGGGATTCATCAGACAAGTGTCTGAGGAACTACAGAACGCCGAAATCTGTTAAAACAGGGATTAAACTTAACAACTCAAAAGTACACTATGTTGAAAAAAGTGTCCGGACACTTCCATGTTGTGTGAATGGAGAGCCACTTTCAAAACTCCCTAACATTGAAAATAAACATTTTACGCAAAAACTGTTATTGGCGATAAATTGTAGATGTCACTCAAATCTCTCTAAATATATTTCTTGCAATATTCGTTTAATATTTAAAGAATGAATGGAAGCTGAAGTATTTATCTTCAATTTTTGGCAGTTGTGAAAAAATACTTCAATAGATAAGACACAACTCTTGTAACAATTTGTTTACTAACATAAATTAAATATGTGAAGTTTGTATGACGATTGCTTAAGATTTCATCAATTCGTTGGCAATGTGACATTGTCAATTTTCAACAATCTTCGATCAATATTTAAAGAGTCATTGAAGCGGGACCATTTAACAGCAGACGACACTTTCACATTGCCTCCAAATTGATGATATCTTAAAAAATCGTCATACAAACTTCAGATATTTAATTTATATTAGTGAACAAATTGTTACAAGACTTGTGTTTTATCTATTGAAGTGTTTTTTCACAAGTGTGAAAAGTTGAAGATAAATGCTTCAGCTTCAATTCATTCTTTAAATATTAAACGAATATTACGAGAAATATATTTAGAGTGATTTGAGTGACATCTACAATTTATCGCCAATAACAGTTTTTGCGTAAAAGATTTATTTTTAATGTTAGGGAGCTTTGAAAGTGGCTTTCCATTCACATAACATGGAAATGTCCGGACACTTTTTTTTTTAAGTGTACTTAAGCCATCGTCAACCATAAGGAACGCGATGGTGTCAGAAAATAGAAGATATGGATTCGCGATGGTGTCCGCACGTATACCACTATCATTATGATTATTATTCTAGACTCGACTTTTTTTTTTTATTTTAGATCAACATTTTTGCCTGCACTGAACTTGCAACAACTTGCAACCTGCACTGAAACCGAAATTTTTACAACAGTGTTGCCACTGCCATTCTATTAGTAAATATCTACTCAAGCTGTACAATCAATTTAATATTCAAAATATAAGCAAAAACTGAATTCGTGGGACAATTATGGGGACATTTATGTGTCAAGTACAGAACTTCTAATCCAGGGACTATTCCCGTGACAGAACCTTTAATCCTGGGACTGTCTCCAGAAAATGGGGTTGGGTTGGGTTGTTTACCTCTGAGCGGCACTTTTTTGCACACCATGGGCTAAATGGCCAGGTCACATGGACCCCGAAGGCTCAGAGAAGGTTGGGGGAGGGGACCCACTGGAACAGCTGTTGGGGATAGATGGTAGCCTCCCGTCAAGGCCATCCAGCGTGTTCTTTAACGTTGGGTTGTTTTACCTCTGAGCGGCACTTTTTTGCACACCATGGGCTAAATGGCCAGGTCACATGGACCCCGAAGGCTCATAGAAGGTTAGGGGAGGGAACCCACTGGAACAGCTGTTGGGAGACAAATGGTAGCCTTCCGTCAAGGCCATCCAGCGTGTTCTTTAACGTGCACAGGGTATGGTTCTCCCGCACACGGGGCCACGGCTTAACGTCCCATCCGACGGACGGCGGCCTTTCCAAGCCCATCGGTGTCCCCTACTGACCGTGGGCAGGGCGGGAAAATTTTGCGGAGATAAATCTCAACCCTGACTCAGCTGGGACTCGAGAGAAAATGGGGACATGTAGCCACCCTAGTCTATAAATGATGCTAAAAAAATCATATATAAATGGTAAGTAAATCTATGGGTATGTAAATGGTAAGTAAATTTATGGGTATGTAAATGGTAAGTAAATCTATGGGTATGTAAATAGTAAGTAAATCTATGGGTATGTAAATGGTAAGTAAATCTATGGGTATGTAAATAGTAAGTAAATCTATGGGTATGTAAATAGTAAGTAAATCTATGGGTATGTAAATGGTAAGTAATTCTATTGGTCTGTAATTGGTAGTAAGGTATACGCTGGAAGGAGAGCTATGTAACACTTTCCTGTGATGATGATGTACATTCTCGAGGTGCAGACCGTTAATACTTTTTAAAGGAGATTTTCTCTGGTGAAAGGAAACAGAAGGGGAGGGCAGCCAGATCAACATGGCCTATTGATCTGGATTTTTATGGCCACTTTTTTCTTTTTGCCTTGTTGTAGAGTAGTCAAATTCACAGAGTCTTAAAGATGACTACTGAACTAGCCAGAGGGGATAATTGCTTTAAGCTTCATTATGGATCTTGAACTTGCTGCATTAATTGGACCTTGCTTCTACAGGCAATCGCTAAATCTACCCTGTAGAAAATTCCTCCAGCTTGGATGGATTACGTTTTTAGTGGTCGGGGAACAGATCTTTGACATGCCTGAGATTACGGGGCCGTCGTTTCCATAAGGCACATGATGGTGTCAGCAAGTAGAAGGCAAGAAAATAGTTACATCCCAGTAGCCATTTTCTTTCCACAGGTACTTGGAAAGTGCGGACTGTCCATAGAAATTCTCTTGATATCCTCACATAGGAATTTCAGTGTTGTAACCTAGATATTCTTGGCTTGCAGGTGGTGATTGGACAGGACTCGAAAATGTTATTTTACTAAAGTGTATAAACCCACATGTGAGTTTCCTGATCTCTTGTGAATGCTTTCCATATTCTTGCGGTTACATGTATGTTTCTAAAAAAGGGCAATGTAAAATTATTTATAAGATGTCTATCAAATGTATAACTTGTCTATACACTGTGGGGGCGGGGGTGGCTCAGTCGGTAGCGTGCCAGGCTCGTAATCTGCAGTTCCCAGGTTCGAGTCCCAGCTGGGTCAGGGTTGAGATTTATCTCCGCAAAACTCTCCGTCCTGTCCACGGTCAGTAGGGGACACCGATGGCCTTGGAAAGGCAGCTGTCCGTCAGATGGGATGTTAAGCCGTGGCTCCGTGTACGGGAGAGCCATACTCTGTGCACGTTAAAGAACACACTGGATGGCCTTGAAAGGGAGGCTACCATCTGTCTTCCAGCAGCCGTTCCAGTGGGTCTGCTCCTCCAACCTTCTCTGAGTCTTCGGGATCCTTGTAGCCCTGGCCGTTTAGCTCATTGTGTGCAAAAAAGTGCCGCTCAGAGGTAAAACAACCAACCAACTTGTCTATACACTGTGAATAAATCGTTTCTCAAAAAATAAAAAATATAATTTCTGTTGTAGGAAATGGGTAACATCTGCAAGGCCTAGGTTTACCTCTTATAGCAGTCATGACAGTAAGGCTCTTCTAGAATATGACTGCATTAATGAAAGATTTTTTTATAGTTAAATTTAAAATTAGGATTAAAACTTGAATATCTGGTGTTATGCCCACACCGAGGACTGCGATGAAGACGAGAAAGATAGGTTTTATGGACAGCTTCAGGATATCTTGAATCCTGTGAAGAATGAAACTTGGGTAAGGATAACAGGTTCCTCTGGCATCGGTAATTGAAGTGACAATGTGGAAGTCACCTACTCGTAAGTAAGCTTAATGGTTGGAGAGTAACTAACACTTATTATAAACACTGTGACATTTATAAATACACCTTGATTTCACCATATGTGTTGCATACGTATGTGACCAATTCTATATTAACAGGTCGATTATATATTAGCTAGTCCTATTATACAGGTCATACAGAAGAGCTGAAATTGGATCTTATCAATTCCTTGTTAAAAGATCATTATCTTATTTGGAATGACCAGGTCATACAGAGGATTTGAAATTGGATCTTGACCATTACCCAATTATGGATATCTTTCAACTTGAATTTCTTTAGCCAAGTCTTTCAATTTGAATTGAAGAAGTGTTGTGCAAAGATTAAGAGAATTATCTTTAACACCTAACCTCTGAAAGACCCAAACAGATCCAGCACTTACCATGATAAGTTACGTTATCATTCAGACAATCATGCTTTACTTACTACTGAAGTTGAGGAAGAATGGGAACATTTTAAACAGGCTTTTCTTCAAAATTCCAACATTCTTTTGTGTAAAAGAATGTGAGAGCAGACAACGTTACTTGAGTGATAAGGCACTGTAACCTATTTCTGTAAAAAAGAATTGCAGAAACAAACCTAGATTAACCCCGTACTAGTTGTAACAGTCGGCATTAGAGAGTGCTTAATAAACGTATAAATGTTCAGATGATTGGGAATAAGAATCTTCGGTTAAATGATTTATGCATGTAAGAATCTTTGGCTTTCTCTGACAAACTAGCTAACAAGCAGAGGAAGCAAATAGGCAGTATAACAGCAAAGAGTTCTTATATATAATTAATGTTTCTTGTGGGAACAAAAAGACTGGCATATATTGAGGGATAACTATGGTAAGGACATTGAAAGTGATGATTCTGAAATTGTTCGGTCAAGTGAGCATTTCAGTGATGTTTTAAAATTATGGTTAATTCTTCCATTGTTTGCAATGAGAATAGATGCATTATTGGATTTAATGTTCGTCCTATTATGACAATCTGAAATTCTTTCGATTATCTCTAAATTAAAATTGCATAAATCTCGTGAGATGATGGAATTACCACTATTATATTTATAGCTAAGAATGTTTCTACTGTAATATTGGTGATTTAAATTTTGCACGTTTTTTTTAAGATGAATGCGTTTTTCCATGGATTTTACCAGGGCCATTATAATCTCTACGTTTAAAAACGTTACCATAATTCTTGTTTTAATTATAGTGGAATCAGTCAAGTATAGTTCTTCGCATAATTGTCTTTAATAAAATTAAGAATGATGATGACGTGATGAACAATGTGGATTCATAAGTGGTAGGGGATGTAGCGATAAAGATTTTTTCGCTTAGCTACGTTCGTGAGAACTGCTTTCAGAAACCTGTGGTTACTAGCTACGTAGATTTTAAAAAGGCTTTTGATACTTGATTGTCATAAATGTGATTGGTCGTGAGATCGCACGACGTACTTGACAAATTAGCGTAATGAAAGCTCTCTATCATAACATTGAATCCTGTGAGGCTCGGTATGTTTGGGGGCGGAGTGGCTCAGTTGGTAGCACGCCAGGCTCGTAAGCTGTAGTTTCCAGGTTCGAGTCCCAGCTGGGTCAGCGTTGAGATTTATCTCCGGCAAATTCTCCGCCCTGCCCACGGTCAGTAGGGGACACCGATGGGCTTGGAAAGGCCGCCGTCCGTCGGTGGGATGTTAAGTTGTGGCCCCCGTGTGCGGGAGAGCCATACCCTGTGCACGTTAAAGAACACGTTGGATGGCCTTGACATGAGGCTACCATCTGTCTGCCAACAGCTGTTCCAGTGGGTCCCCTCCCCCAACCTTCTCTGAGACTTGGGGGTCCTTGTGACCTGGCCATTTAGCCCATGGTGTGCAAAAAAGTGCCGCTCAGAGATAAAACAACCCAACCCTTGATATGCTTGTAGCAATTAGTTTAAAATTACTCGTAGTCCCTTTATAGAGCATTTTTCGACCTTATATATTCAGTTTGGTTATTGATTAGACGGAATTCACTTAAAAGGGAAGAGTATGGCCTTAAATGGTCTAAATATTTGAAAATGTTTTCTTTAGATTATGCTGACGATGGTATTGGAAAATAATGTTTATTTTATTAAAAGGAAAGTAGGTACTTCCCTACACAAAGGACAGAGATAACCTATAAGATGTATTGGGATTGTCTTGGTTTCGCTCAAAACACACAAACATATACATAGGGACATACCTGCTGATTAGTAATCAGGTACACTAGCCTAGTGGCTAGTTAGTAGTAAGGAACACTAGATTAGTAGTCAGGTAGACTAGCCTAGTGACCAGGTATGGGCTAATAGTTAACGTAACTGATGGGACTTTTAAAATTCTGTATCGATCAGATGAACTCTTTCGTTAGAGCTGTTGATGAGATTGATATGAGTAGAGTAATTTTGGTGATAGAGAGTAAACTGAAGTGATGAAAAATTTTCAAGGAGTTGTGGTTCAGTTAATCTGAACGGTCGCACCCTTGAGTAACTGTCTTAGTTTAAATATCTCGGGAGCTATGTAACCGATACTGGTTAAATGTCGCATGAGATAAACATAGGGATTGCTGCTGGGACTTCTAGGAATCTATGGAGAATGTGTGAGAAATAGGTGTATACTCGTAAACACTAAAATTATTATGTGCAATTGTTTGATACTTTGTAAAGTTAGTTATGGTAGTGGCAGATAGACCGTTTGTAAACACGATAACAGGAAAGTCCAAAAAAATTGCCAAAAAAAAAGTTTGTGTTGAACTGGACTGATTCCTTAATTGAGCGTATGAGTGATAAATTTCACTCTAGTAATGATTGTCCAATTATTATTCAAAAGTAAACTCTGTGTGAATTTGATTAACTGCTGAAGAAGGAAAATATTACTAAATCAAAATTTAATATAATAAAACTGTTTATTAATTTTTGAACTCACCAATTACAAGTTAGGATTTGAAACAAATGCCTTCAATCAAGGAAACAAGCACTAGGGTAACAATTCTAGACTCTAAGCAAGCATCAATCTGCACTTCCTTAGGGCTGTAACTCCACACACTTTGTGTTCGGATCTCTCTGTTTTCCGTCACTATACTGTGGTCACACTTGATAAAGAGTTATATGTTCAGCTAAGCAAAGGGATCTCTTCTGTTTTATAGATGAGTAGGCTGTCACAGGGTCTAATACTAAACCATGATTATTTAGGAAGTAAAGGTCTAATATTCATTTATCGTAGATGTCAGCAATGTAAACAGGATAGCGTATATGACAATACCAACTCTGATGTTGAGTTCTAATCCTTCCATGGACTTAGCACGATCTCCAGTGACTGTTGTCAGGGTTATATTGGACTGTCTAGCATACGAGTTAGGTTGAAGTGCTATCTTCTTTACTATGTCAGGTCTGAGTAAGGTCGCATTTGCATCAATGTCCACTATCATATGTCAAGGTTCAGCTTGACAGTCATTGCTTGACAGTCCAGCTACCAATCATTTTTTTCATCGCTACCAATCCGTTGTCTCCACCATGCAGTGCTGAAACTTGGGCGACATCCCCTCTGGTCAACCAATCAACAGACAGCCTTTGCCTGCAAGACTGACTCTTTCCCGTTTCTCTGTTCCTATGGTCCAGTAGATGGACCAACAATATCAAACATCTAATCGCATGCATGGGGAAAATGCCTATTCTCTCACAGCTGAATCCACCCTTTGTATTAAGAACTTCAATCACCACCTTTCAAAGTGAGCCATTTAATGAACCAGAATCTAGGTCGAAATTGACCTGCCGGAGACATATTACTCCAGGGTGGGGTTGGCGATGCCTAACAAACTAAAGTAAGGGTTCAGGTATCTCAGATGGCCACTGATCAAGATTATCCACCAGCAGCCATAGCTAGGTATGTCTGCTGCTTCTGTTACATATCCTGTTCCAATGCTTACTTTTGGCAGGCAACTTATATGCAAACAGAAAACACTGAAGTAGATATTCTCTTCCACCAGTGCAGCAAGTTCAGAATCCATAATCAAGTTCAAAGCCATAAACTAGCCCATCATCATCATCATCATCATCATCATCATCATCATCATCATCAAGCAGCCATGGGTTACAGAGGACCAACTAGACTGTGCAATTTAGTTCTCCAACCAAGTCTGTCCTGAGCTGCATCTGCTGCATCTGGCCACTGCACACCAAATCTAATAAGGTCCTGTTTGACATTGTCTGTCCACCGCATCCTAGGTCTCCCCCTCTTTCTGAGGCCTTTAGGCACACTGTTCATAACCCTATTCGCCAATCTATAATTATTCATACGGGCAACATCGCCAAACCAACGGAATCTCCGGACCTCATCATTAGTCTCCGGACCTCATCATTAGTTACAAAGTTGAACCACCTAATGCCCAAGATACTTCGTAAGCATCTAGAATCAAAAGCATCTAGTTCCCTGTTATCTTGTTTAAAAAGTGTCCACGTTTCACTACCATAACTAACCCAAGAAAGAACCAAATTATTATACAGTCAAATTTTAGTCTTTATGTGTATACGCCTATTTCTCCACACTCTCCATAGATTCTTAAAAGTCCTGGGAGCAATCGCTATCCGTCTGTTAATCTCATGCCGTACATTACCAGCATCTGTTACATCACTCCCAAGAAAATTAAACTGACACCTGCTCAAGATTGCAACCATTCAGATTAACTAAATCAGAACCTGCCTGACCAATTTTCATCAATTTAATTTTCTCTCTGTTTATAACCAAACCTACTCTACTACCAGTCTCATCAACAGCTCGAATGAAAGAGTTCATCTCATCGACATCATTTGCCAAAAGGGCTAAATCATCAGCATAATCTAAATCAGAAATTTTCGTATCTCCAATCCATTTAAGGTCAAAATCTTTCCCTTGAAGTGAATTTCGCATAACTTAATCAATAACCAAGCTAAAGTGAAAAGGAGACAAACTGCAGCCTTGTCGAACAGCAGAAATAATGCTATACCAATTGCTACAAGCCTTACCAACTCTCACACATAATTCAGTTTTATTATATTGAGCTTTCATTATGTTAACTAACTTGTCTGGTATAACATATGATCTCACAATCAACCACAAATTATGATGATCAACAGAGTCGAAAGCCTTTTTGAAATCAACAAAGCTAGCAACCAAAGGTTTCTGAAACTCTAAATATTTCTCTAGAATCTGCCTAGGTGAAAATATCTGATCCACACATCCCCTACCACTTCTGAATCCACATTGCTCATCACGCAATTGCCTGTCAACCAGATTCGTAATTCTATTAAACACAATCAGGGAAAGAACTTTCCCTGGAACAGAGAGTAGGCTGATACCCGTATAGTTATCACAAGAACTGCGATCACCTTTTTTGAAAATAGGGATAACAATAGCTCTCGTAAAATCCTTAGGAAATACGCCTTTATCATAAAAGATTTTCAGAATTTCAGTCATCCAAGTGGTAACAGAAACATTCCCAGTTCTACGCATTTCCCTAATAACTTCATCTACACCTGGGGATTTATGAGGTTTAAGTTTACAAACAGCCAAAATAACTTCAGATTGTGTTATAGGGCCAACATTAAAGCTACCAATGCATCTATCATAATTACAAACAATGGGAGTAGAACTAACCACATTGTTAAGAACATCACTGAAATGCTCAGCCCACTTAACTGTGACAGAATCCTCACCTTTTATAACCATACCTTGTTTATCCTTCAATCCCTTATATATCTGTCCGTTTTCTACCACACAAAGCATTGATTATCTGGTACAGCTCTCTGCTGTTGTCCTGTCTGTTTCCTTGGCTTTGTCAGCCAAGTCATCAAGCCAAAGATTCTTATCAGCAGACAACTGATCATTTACACGTTTATTAAGCTCTCTGTAATGCATTCTGTTAGGACTAGTAGGGTATTGATTAAGGGCATTCCTGCAGTTCTTTCTTTCTGAAATAAACTCAAATGCTTTATCACTCAAACAATTCTGTCTCTTTTTTCCCTAAAAGAGTACTGTTAGTTTCCAAAAAATGATCCGTTCTTCCACAACTTCAGTAGTAAGCAAACCATGACTGTCATAATGACTAAATAACCCATTATGGTAAGCATTAGCTATAACTAGGTCTTTCAGAACTTCAGTAGTAAAGGTAAAATTGTTAACCCTAACACAACACTTTTTAAATTTAAGTGCAAGACACTTTTAAGAAGGTAATGGTCAGATCCAATTTCAGCTCCCTTATATGACCTGATATTCCTAACAGAACTAGCCCATTTGCTGTTAAATTAATATATAATCAATCATATTCTTATGCAGCCCATCGGGTGAAACCCATGTGTACTTATGTATGTCGCGGTGTTTGTAATAAGTGTTAGTTATTCTGAATCCATTGAGTTTACTTACCTGTAGGAGACGTTGCCCATTGCCATTGCAGCTACCAATACCAAAAGGGCCTATCACTCCTCCCCAAAGATCAGAGTCAGTAACAACTTTGGCATTGAAGTCACCTTGAACAAGGGTAATATTTCCTTTCTTGACAGAATTCAAAATATCCTGAAGTTGTCCGTAAAACCTATCCTTCTCATCCTCATCAGCATCCTCAGTGGGGGCATAACAGCAGATAACATTCAAGTCTTTAACTCTTGTCGGAAATTTCGCTGAAAGAAGCATTTCATTAATGCACTCGTATCCTAGAAGAGCATCACTACGTGTCTGCTGAGAAGCAGACCCACGCCTTGGTGATGCTTATTGTCGTCCCTGCCTGAAAAGAGAAATTTAAGATTATAAGAATCTGACCTTTATATGTTCATTTGGTCTCTTACAAGCCGAGAATATCTAAATTATAATGATGGAATTCTTGTGTGAGGACATCAAGAGAAAAACCTCTGTGCAGAGTCCTCACATTCCAACTACCTATGGAGAGAAAATGGTTAGTGGGATGTTTAAAGAAACTATGTTTATTGAGAGAGGGAATGCCGACAATATCAAACAGCCCCCTAATCGCAGACATGGGGCAAAGACCCGTTTCCCCACCACGAAAGGCTGAAGCCATCTACACTGGAAGACTTCCTCCAATGTAGAATTTGACGATGCCAATAGAAGCAAAGAGTTCAGGTGCCTGCGATGACCTCTGCTCAGGATTATTCACCAGCTGATAAACATATCCTGTGAATCTATTCACTTGGGGCTGTCAACCCACAAACAAACAGAAAACACAGCGGAAGATTTTCCTTCCACAGAAGCCCACCAGTGCAGCAAATTCAGGATCCATAATCAAGCTTAGAGCCTTAATTCAGTCCAGTCCAGTGGGTTTATGTGGTCAGCACCAGGACCCTGTGTGGTTGACCATTCCTCAGCAGGGTAGAAAAAAAAAGAAAAGTAGCCAGAGTTGTCCTGATCAGTAGGCTACACTAATCTGGCAGCCTTCCGCTTCCGTTCCCTTCCACAAGAGAGTATCTCTTTTGAAAGGTACTAACGGCCTGCACCACGAGAAGGTGGGATCGGACATTCGGTGCTAGGTCTGGCCGGTTCTATGCATCAACACAGGGGATTGGTGCATAGATCTCCTTCCAGTGACTACCTAGCTACCATTTACAGACCTAAACTAGTCCAGTGGGTATAAATTATCAGCCCAAGGATCCTGTGAAGTTGACTACTCCGTCGTAGGGCAGAAATAAAAAAAGTGACCATGGATGACGAGATCAGTAGGCCACATTGATCTGACAGCCTTCCCCTTCCGTTCTCCCCCAGAAGATATTTTTTGTCCAGGATCGGAGGTCTTGCCGGTTTTGTGCATCATCAGCGGGGATTGGTACACCGCTCTCCTTCCAGTGTATGCCTACCTAACCTGCTCCAAAATTGAATGTCTAGGATTTCCTCAGTGACACCATGTGTAGCGCTAAGATACCATATCTCTTCTAATGATAAAACCCAAATCCCTGTTTGACTCCCAATTTAAACATCCCAATCCAACCATCGAATTTCGAGGATATGTATATTAGCATTTATGAAAATTAATTGGATACTTCAGTCAATTTTACAAGCTTCATAATCATTAACATCTTCATCATTCAATAAAGGTTCATATCATGATTCAATAAGAAGTCTAAATTTTAAGAGTTCTGGGCCTTAGTACAGTCGCTCAAAAAAGTATCTGAACACTATGGTTGATTACAGAATTCAGAAAAAAATATCTGGCAACGATTCTTTTAGAAATTAGTGATCTGGCAACCTTCGTGTCACGTGACACGAAGGTTGCCAGATCACTAATTTCTGAAAAAATCGTTGCCAGATATTTTTTCTGAATTCTGTAATCAACCATAGTGTTCAGATACTTTTTTCCTAGTGTTCGGATACTTTTTTGAGTGACTGTACAAGACAACAGAAAACTTGTAAGAAACTCTGGCAATACTGAATTGTTTGAGAAACAATATTAAATTTGTACCCTCTCTCAGTTTGTTCCAGTAACTAAATATAGCAGTGAGATTTTCCTCCTAACTCTATCTTTTTCCACAGATTGCCCTTGTAGATGTTTTGAATAAAATAGGAATCCAACCTGACGGTATCGTAGGTCACAGCACAGGAGAGTTGGTTTGTGCATATGCAGATGGATGCTGTACGGCAGAGCAAACGCTGCTTTCTGCTTACTGGAGAGGTCAAGCTGTGGAATCAACTACTCTTCCTCCAGGTTCCATGGCAGCTGTGGGTAAGTTCTCCAACAATTTTATCTTCGAAATGTTTGCTGAATATCAAATCTCACCTTTTACTCGAATTCACCTATTATTATTCAGGCTGCCAGTAATAAAGTGAGATAGAAATCATCCTGAGCAGTTATGGCCCTGGATATTTTGCCATGCTTTAAAATTGACCACTCCTATTCCTTAAAATTCTTTTGAAAGTCTTGAGATGATATTATGTTGCACATTTAATGCCACGCATTCCTCAGTCTGGGACTGATACTCGTCTATTATATGTTTGATTCTCCATCGTACTTAATCATTCATATGTTCATCTTCGTGTCATCATCATCATCATCCTTAAGTAGCCATGGGCTACGGAGGTCCAACCAGACCATGCAATTTAGTTCCCCAAGAAAGTCTGTCCTGAACTAAATCTTCTGCATCTGGTCAATGCACACCAATTCTAACAAGGTCCTCTTGGACATTGTCTGCCCACCGTATCCTAGGTCTCCCCCTCTTTCTGAGGCCTTTTGGCACACTGTTCATAACCCTATTCACCATTCTATAATTATTCATATGGGCAACATGGCCAAACCAACGGAGAAATCAAATTAACAATAATAATATTTAATCTTTATTTATGTCAGTTTATTCAAGTATCATGCAAACGAATGTCCCATAAAGCATCTGCTTATCTAGAGGAGAAAAGGTTAATAACATTCTATGAAAATATACGTACTTTAAAGCAGTGTCATTTATTTATATGAGTCCATGTGAGATTTGAATGAGATCTCCATTGCAGTGGTGCAGTTCTTTGCATCAATTTTAATGTCTGGAAGCAAATTTCCTTAAATTTGTTTAGTAGAATAATTTATCTTGGTAGTTGGTTAAACGTGTAAAGTATTGCATAAGCCCTCCTGCATTTCTCATAATTGTTTAAAAAATTTGCTAACCGGAATTGATTGTATAATTTTACATTTTCTGCTATGAAGATTTAAAATGAAAATTTAAACCAACATTCAAAAACATTTTAAAGTGATTCATTACTTGTAAAGGTTGTGGAATGACGATATACATAAGTTATTTTAGTCTTCCTTTATTCTGAGATATTGAAGTTTTCAAGCGGTAGGAATTATATTTTTCGCAATGTAAGGTTATATAGTTTTGAGCATCTTTATATTCGCGACTATAGTGGATGGATCATTTAATTCCTGGATTTCTAAAGCCAACAATTAGTAGCTTTTATTACGAATCACTACATGATTTCTGGTCAAAGCGACTCTTCAACGAGTAGTGTGTGAAAGTTGAAACAACATTGCGATAGGCCAAATAACAGCAGAACAATATGCATCCAGTGTCTACCATTTTCTCACTTTGAAAAGTTGTTAGTTTTTCTGATGGCTTGGAAAGGCCGTCTTCGGTCAGATGGGACGTTAAACAGTGGCCTCGTGTGTGGGAGAGCCATATCCTGTGCACGTTAAAGAACACGCTGGATGGCATTGATGGGAGGCTACCATATGTTTCCCAACAGCTGTTCCAGTGGGTCCCCTCCCCTAACCTTCTCTAAGCCTTCGGGATCCTTGTGACCTGGCGATTTAGCCCATGGTGTGCAAAAATTGCCGCTCAGAGGTAAAACAACCAAATCCACTTCAAGGGAAGATAGGTCGCGCGGGAATCTTGTCGAGTAGCTAAATTGGGGCCCTATTTTCCTTCGAAGAGAATACGAAGTCAGTGACTGATTACACCATCGATATGCTTTAGGCTTATTTTCTACTTTTTAGGAAAATTTAATTTTTCTACTTTTTTTTTTTTAATTTTTAATTTGTATTTTTTTGTTGTCACTAAAAACGCGTACCATTAAAATATTTGACATATGACTCATAAACAACGAGCACATTTACCGCCCTTTTGGATTCATATTTAAGGTAGTCCACGACATTGGCGACGTCACAAGCTTTAATTTTAGATACGATTCGTTAAAGTTGACACCTGCGAAAATCCGCCCCCTCATACTATATCAGGGGCGAATAATGGGGGCAAAATTCGAAATAGTTTATGACCGTCATTATTCGAGCTTTCTTTTAACGCCTAACTCGTAAATGTAGGCCTTCGCTTTGCGATGATGTAGTAGAACGAACTTTCATATTTCCCGTTTTTAGGGGGGAAGAAAGCTTGGGGGGGTCAATGTTTCATAGCCTGCGACATTTCCTGCGTCAGAAACTATCATTCGACATATAGTTTGCTACTTTCGGTTCTCACATTGTGTAGATGCAGCTTAAGAATATATATATCCGCAAAATTCCCCGCCCTGCCCACGGTCAGTAGGAGACACCGATAGGCTTGGAAAGGCCACCATCCGTCGGATGGGACGTTAAACCGTGGTCCTGTGTGTGGGAGAGCCATACACTGTGCACGTTAAAGAACACGCTGGATGACCTTGACGCGAGGCTACCATCTGTCTCCCAACAGATGTTTCAGTGGGTCTCCTCCCCCAACCTTCTCTGAGCATTCGGGGTCCTTGTGACCTGGCCATTTAGCCCATGGTGTGCAAAAAAGTGCCGCTCAGAGGTAAAACAACCCAATCCAACTGAAGAATACTTTCCATATTTCCTCTTTTTAGAGGGGAAGAAATCACTGGGGGGATCAATATTTTATACCTTATGACACTCCCCGTGTCGCAATCTTTCATTTGGCACATAAATCATTAAGTTTCTCTATCGCATATGAAAGATATGGTTGAACAACTTTTTGCCATATCCACAAACCGACCGACCGAAAAATGTCAAAGCAAAAAGCAATAGGAAATACCGAGGATTATCAAAATAATGGGAACATCGTGGGCAACTGGAATACACGACAACTTATTTATAAACTTAATGATATGCATATCACAGGGACGACGTCACCTGCGATGTGAGGTATATAAAGGAGAGAAGTACGATGGCGGCTGTTACATACCAGTGCCACAGGCGCAGGTGAAACAGCTGTTGTGGTTGTCGACAACGTCAGATCTCAGTGACCTTCAAAAAGGTATGATCATTGGTGCACGTCTTGCAGGAGCTTCAATAACCAGAACGGCGGAAATAGTAGGCGTAATATGAGGTATGTATCGAAGATTATGACTACCTATCAAAAAGGACAGGGCGTTGCCTCCAAATTTGCAAATTGTGGACGCCATGCGAAGTTGTCAGATAGGGATAGGCGAACGTTGGCACGGATTGTCAACTGAAGCACAGGATCACCCACTCCAAATAGCAGCAAAATTGAACACCGTTTGGAATGTTCCCGTTTCCGTCATAACAGTTCGTTTGGTATTTATGGCCGTGCTGTAATCCACAAACCTCTGATTACCAACATCAATGCATCAAAACGCGTAAGGTGGTGCAAAGCACATAAAAACTGAAATACTAAAGACTGGCAACATGTCATCTGGTCTCATACTAAAGACTGGCAACATGTCATCTGGTCTCATACTAAAGACTGGCAACATGTCATCTGGCAACATGTCATCTCGTCCTACACATTGTTTCCCACCACTGGTAGAGTGTACGTCTGGCGAAATTCTGCAGAAGTAAACCACCCCGACTGTTTGGTTCCGACTATGAAGCATGGAGGTGGATCCCTGATGCTGTGGGTGCCATATCATGGCATTCCTTAGGGCCAT
The DNA here is from genome assembly GCA_038380435.1 of Ryuthela nishihirai. Taxonomy (NCBI): domain Eukaryota; kingdom Metazoa; phylum Arthropoda; class Arachnida; order Araneae; family Heptathelidae; genus Ryuthela; species Ryuthela nishihirai. The sequence goes on along the minus strand of JAWZYU010000008.1, from coordinate 71,618,894 downwards.
TAGTTATTCTGAGGGTCGTGTCACATCCGCAACGTATGAATTTTTTTTGGGGGGGGCCACGTGCACCAAATTGTTGCGGGGATTGTTCCCTAATGACCGTCCCTGGTTTCAAACGGATGCTGCAACCGTGCATATTGCGAAACATGTCAAGTTGTGGTTTGCAGAGCATGAGGATGAGTTACAGCAGCTACCCTGGCACCTCAATCTCCAGACCTTAATATTATTGAACATTTGTGGGAATATCTGGAGTTCAAGGTGAAATCACACTTTCCACTTACAGGAAGAATAGTCTGATATTCCTTTACCATATGTGCATGACTTGTATAAGTCTATTCCACGTCGAATTGCGTCTGTTCTGAACGTTCGAGTTGGGTCTACAGCTTATTTATAAAATGTTCTCCACAAACAGTACATGTTTCCATTATTTTAATAAATCCCTGTAGGTAATAAAAAAGCCGTCTGTGTACAACGTCTTTAATCCGGATCTCAATTCAGCGCAGCTTTTTAATTCATTTCTTCCAAACGAATATGTCTGAAATCAAACGAATATATTCCAGAAACGAAATAATTAAAATATATTGCTATAAATTTAATGGATGGAAACTGAGCGTGAGGTCAATAGTATGTTTACCAAACAAAAGTATGAATGAAATAATTTATTGCAAATGTATAATACCATACAAATAAAACAATCTTATCTAAATACAAGTTTTTGTCTTCATAAACCATAAAAAGAATGAGCTATTATACTTAACTAATTTTCTAATATTTATACTACAATGTTATCAATATTTACTCCTAGTACAAAATAAGACCTATTATTTTATCACATTTAACAAACAAACAAATTTATGTTAAAATTCATTTGTGATACATGGTTACCTCAAATATCCTTTGCATTTTATTAATGCGAAGTATCTGACGATGATCTCTCCTAAACGTGGACTTAAAAAAAAACTTTTGCTGTTGACTTCCTTTCACCTATGGACTAGGCTTCATCTTGAACCAAATAAAAACAGCCTTTTTACTCATAATCATATAACACAACTTCAACACAAAATGTCCTTCTTAATACTCAACTAGAGCTTTCGTGTTCCTCGTCGAGTCTTATTATCAAAGTCTCTTTCTGTTCCAATGAGTTGATGACATAATTGTCATGCTGAAGCATATGCGAGCGTTAATGCACCTCTATCATGGGTTCATTGTGGCACGTTCATCTGTCGTAACGATATACATATGGTCCTCTTATACGGACCTCAATAATGTGGATTTTTGTTTTTCTTTTGTTTCTTTTAAATCCCCTTTTCCGAAACGAACCACTCGAAAATTAAGCGAATGCATTTCTTTCAAACGATCAGTCGGAAATCAGAAAAATGTGCTACAGGAAAAGGAAAAGCAAACACTTATATATATTTTTGCAATATGGAACTAGACCCCTCCTTTGGTTTATATATATATTGTAGATCCGGCAATGTCATTACATATGACTTCGTTTGTGTAGCATTAAATCAGTAGTTGTAACCAATAATAAATAGAGCATTAAAAACTCTTCAATTTTAATAATTGCATGTGCAGTCATTAGGGCTTCGTTTTGCGCGCAATTTGGTGAATTGTTACAGCCAGAAGCACAAAAGAATGTAGGGGGAGGGGGGGTGAGCATTAAATCAGCTCCACCGCCGCTTTACTCTAGAAAATCTCGAATGTTACTTTTGCGTGAATATGTGGAAGAATTCAAAGAGAAATACAAATGGAATCTTATCATTATCTAATATGAATATTAGAACATTAAGATGCACCTTCACGCGCTTAACTCCTGAAACTATACGTACCAATCGATATTTCATTTATGCATGTTTCTGCCCGATTTGATGAACAACTGCAGACAAGAAACAATGGAAAATAGGGGAGTGCATATTGTTAACCTAACACCTGCACCTTTTTTTTTTAGAAAATAATCATTCGATAACAATAAATACAGTATCATGGTTTGTTTGGAAATTTAGAATCTGAAATAATACTGTCTATAGAAAACAGCATTATCCCAGTATTTCCTTAAGCATGTACTAATTACTTCTAAATTCTGAAGGAGAGGGCTCCCAGAATCGATCAGCTAGACAATACTATGCATTTTCAAACTTCAACCGACTTTCGAACTTAATGCATAGAGCGAGAACAAGGCTATTAGAAACTTGTTTAAGAAGATAGCAACAGGATTTAAAAACGTATAATCTCTAATCTTATACATTGTTTTTCTACTGGTAACTGCAAATTTTCTTAATAAAGTTACCAGACTACATATTATTAATTTATAGCCAGATTAATTTTAAGTATGCTTTATTTCTTTACTTTTTTAAATTTCATTTTATTTAATATCATTTTATCTCAAAGTTTGATTTTTCCATGTTTCGCCCACGTTTGCAATATTTTCGGTCACTAGATGTCGCAAGTGATCATCCATGTACCTTATTTAAATTTACCAGAGAATAATTTGGAAAAGATTTAGTGCTTTAGTAATATAATAATAGTTGAACATAATAACAATTCTAAAATGGCTTCAATAATTCTTTACATATGGAATGACTGCTGTTCAGCGGCGATAGTTTCATTTTTAAAAAACATACCTGAAAATTGGTGCAAGTCGAGGTTTAGAGAGATTGGATTGGATTGTTTTACCTCTGAGCGGCACTTTTTTGCACACCATGGGTTAGAGAGATTTGAAGTTTCCCTTTATCTTCAGTGACATTTTTCTGCTAAAGACTTATTTTTAAGGTGAGGATATTGAAATAGCATGCAAGTGTCCGATCACTTTTGGCAATATGGTGAACAGATAATACTCTCAATTCATTCCTGGTACAGTTTATAATGTCGTGTAATAGAACAAATAAAGTGGATTAAAACCATGGAAAACATAAAATTTTGTTTTTGAAATTTTAGGATTTTTTTTGAACCAGAAAGAACAGGTTGTAGGATGCTGATTAAAAAATACATGCTCATAAATTTAAAAAAAAAACTTTGCAATGTTTCTCCATCCATATACAATGAGAGTAATTACTAAGAATTAAATTATTCGTCTAAAAAATACTTGTGAAAGATAGTTAAGTCAGTTTCTTTTTAACACTGAATTTCACTGCGATGTTATTGAAAACCTGGGTTTAACCAAACATTATTTTTTTACAGATTTTTAATATTATTCCGGCACAAATATATTGATATTGTTACGACAGATGAACGTGTTACAATGAACTTGTGATGTGATGTGTCATTTCGATGCTCGCGTGAACTACGGCATGAGAATTACGTCACCAACTACTTCGAACGCCTTAACTGAAAAATAAGGAATAAGTTGTGGAAATTAGGAAGATTTTGTGAAGGGAAACGTAGTTAGTCTCAGTCTGTACACGGTAAGATAATCTAAAGAAGAAATGCTTGTGTGCGCGGGGGTTAATTAAGTTTGATAGTGTTGATCCTGTTATTGGACTGGCAGCAAAAAGAAGGATGTTTAGGATACTTGAGGAGGTTATACGTTAGCCTAAGAAGCAGAGTTGATCTCAACTTTTCTATAGGAAGAGATTGTGATTTGTTACATAGTTATATTTAGTTTGTTTAGGAATTGGTAAGGTTATTCTTTATAGATTGCAGGTTTATTTTTATACTGATTTAGATTTGTGTTAGTTGAATTTATATAAACGTTTTTATTCATACTTCTGTTATAAATTACATTATTTAGAATTATAATTGTTAAATAGTATTATTTTTAAACCTACGCTGTTTTCCATTCATTTAATTCACAACAATATTAGGACTATATGGTTAATTAAGTTTTAGAATTTTAATCAACGGTTTAGAATTATGATGGTGCTTTTGCATGTAAATTGCTTATCTGATCTGGCAAGTGATAATGCAACGTTAGGGTCGTTTCTTCTCCTAGAGTTTTCGTATATTGTAAGCGTTTGGCAGGTCGTACAGTCGCTCAAAAGATATCCGAACACTATGGTTGATTACAGAATTCAGAAGAAATATCTGGCAACGATTGTTTTAGAAATTAGTGATCTGGCAACCTTCGGGTTACCTGTTACACGAAGGTTGCCAGATCACTAATTTCTAAAGAAATCGTTGCCAGATATTTTTTCTGAATTCTGTAATCAACCATAGTGTTCGGATATTTTTTGAGTGACTCTACTCCTACTGACGAACTTGCCATTAAAAGTTTCAAAAAAATATTAAACAGTGATATTCCCTTAAATGAATTCTTCTGATTTCCTCTTTTCCCTTTAGAAGGATAAAAGAGATAAAAAAATACGAAATATGTTTTTTAAGAAACGTCGGATTAGAGGATATAGATTTACCACACATTGGCTGGTTTGATTTCCAGTGCTCGTACATTGCGTTCAGTTGTTTTGTTCGGTAAGAAAAAACCTTTAGAAATTTTGTTTTATTAAAGATCGGATTAAAGAGAATATTTTTAGTCCCATGCCGATTGTAGCGGGTTCTTTTGACTTCTGATTGCTTCACATTTAGAAGAAACAGACTTCGAAAAATATACGTTGTAGTGAAAAGTCGGATTATAGAGAACAGATATAAACCCTTTATTCTGAAGGTCGGATTAAAGACAATAGATGTAATCATCGACTACGTTGAGTTATCAACAACTTCGTTTTACGGAGTTCAAGATTGTAGAGAAATGTCGATTTTATTTGCTAAGAGAAAATATATTTTAATCGCGTTTATTAATTTAAAATTATTTCAAACTATTTCCTATTTCCACCGAGTTGTCGTCCACCAATTAATCAACCGAATTGTCGTCTACCGAATTCTCGTCCACCGAGTTGTCGTATTCACCGAATTGTCGTATTCACCGAATTGTCCTCCACCGAATTGTCGTATTCACCGAATTGTCGTAGACCCACTGAGGACAGATATGGAGAAGTAAATTGCACGATATAGTTGGACCTCCGTAGCCCATGACTGCTTGAGAATTCTGTCTGTATGTAGGTGTGTATGTGTGGTAAGATTTATGTTTTTTTATTATTACATATCAATAAGAAGTTTTTCTTATCTTTCAGGTATGACTTGGGAAGAGGCAATAAGACGTTGTCCGGAAGGAGTTTATCCTGCCTGTCATAATGCAGAAGATTCTGTAACAATATCTGGATTGAAGAAACCTGTTGAAAAGTTTGTTGCTAAACTTAAAGCTGAAAACATTTTCGCTCGTAAAGTAAATGCTTATGGTTACGGTTTCCATTGCATTTGTATCAAGCCTACCCTGTCGACTCTGAAAAATGCTCTGGTAAAAGTAAGTAACCTTTAAGCAGATAATACTCAAAATTGTCTCTGATAACATAATTACTTCCCACTTACATTATTCATCCACTATTGGAACTGTTAAAATCGTTTAGTTAGTAAGATGATCGAAATACTTTTACAGAAATAAAGAGATAAATTATTAAAATTTTAAAGTATTTTTAATACCTTCTGATTTCAGCATTACATTATGAACTCAGAAGGGCTCATAATGCAATCAACATTGCCATATATAACCCCTCAAGCAGCTGCTTGCCACAGTTGTCTGACAGGAGCCTATCAGTTTATATGACATAGTAGAAGGTCTGAGAGGATGACAGGACCTCAGCAGAAAAACAACACAAACGTCCATGCCTTACCCGGGGCTCTAACCCAGGTCCCTCAGATCAGTAGCCAAGCGCGCTAACCACTCGGCTCGGTTAATATCTCGGTTAATATTTAGGCCTTTCAATTTCAAATATTTTTTTTTGCTCTAATGCTTTTAAAAGTATTTTTCTTTGCTTATCAAATGTATACTGCAATTATACACAATAATTTTGGAATGATCGAAAATGAAACCACTAATATATGTAATGGTGAATATTGGTAATAATATAATAGTAATGGTGAATATTGGGAGCAATCAGCCTCAAAGCACAAATTTTTAAAAGTTAGAACTTTAGAAATGATTTCAATTGCATTTCAACCAAATAAATGCAGCAAAATTCCCTGACTAAGGACAGCTTAGTTTGTAGTGCACACTGTCTAGATGGCACATTAAGCCATGGCACCACATGCAGGAGATCCATACTCTGTGCATATTAGATCATATTAAAGAACACATTATAATCATTATCATATTAAAGAACACATTTTATACATCCTTACATATTATTGCATTAAAGAACACATTGGATGGCCTTGAAAGGAGATTACCATCTGTCTCCCCACAGCTGTCCAGTAAGTCTCCTCCCCCAACCTTCTTTGAGCCCTTGGGGTCTTTGTGACCTGGTCATTTAGCCCAATGCATGTAAAAAAAGTGCAGCTCAGAGGTAAAGGAACCTAACAAACTAATTAAAGTTAGGAAATTATGAACTTTAACCAAAATTTCTGGCAGAATTTTAAAATTAAACTTTTCTGTTGCAGTTATGCAACTTCATAATAAAGTTACTCATTCTCATATTCAGTGCTTCAGTTGAACTTTAAATGCTTTGAAACATTTTATAGTTTTTTTTTTAGTTCTTTATCACTTTTCAGATATATATTTCAATTTTTATTTAAATTATATTGTTTTTAAAGCAATTTTTTTATGACAATGCATTTTTTTAAGCTTAGAGTTTGCTGATTATCAAAAGTCTAAGAATATGCACGACTAAAACATTTTGAAAAAAACTATATAAATTTTACTAAAGTTTAATGGAAAAAACAGTAAAATTTTGCAAGTTTAAAAAAAAAATGCTTAAAAAATTTAACTTACTTTTTTTTTTAATCAAATTTTTGCCATTTTATTAATTCCAATTATATGCTCTTTCCTTTGGTATATAAACATGACATATACCCATTCATTAGTTACCTCACATTAAGGTTCTAAAGTTGTTTATTTTCTGAAAACACTTTAAAATAAATCCAGTCACCACAGTGAGTTCAGTTTCAGAAATCCAGCACTAAGAATTAATGCTCATGTCCTAAAATGGCCAAAATTTGAAACACATTAGTCCCAATAGCAATATTCCTTTGTCTTTAATGCCCTATTTTTTTTTTGTTCAGTCCTGGTTGTAAAAAGGTTAACCTTAGATATATTACACATAGTATTATCAGATATATTACACATAGTATTACACATGGCATAATATTGATGCACAGTCCCAGTGGATCAAAGAGAGCTGCATTTGATTCCTAGATAATGCATGGATTTTTCTTTGTATTTTTTACTGCTGAGGTCTCATTTTTCTCACACAACTTCTATATGGCATGTAAACTGACAGGCTCCTGTCAGACCTCTGTGACAAGCAGCTGCTTGAGGAGGTATTTATTATTGGACCTCCGTAGCCCATGGCTGCATGAGGATTTTGTTTTGCATGGAATGATCCATATGTGTCTTTCCTTTCAGCTGATACCGGATCCGAAGTCAAGGAGTCCTCGCTGGATCAGTTCTTCCTACCTCGAAGAGCAATGGAATACCCCTGAAGCTAAGATGGCGGATGCCGCTTACTTTGTTCACAACCTGATATCTCCTGTTCATTTCCATGAAGCACTGCGCTGTATTCCGAAAGATGCCATCACCATAGAGATTGGTCCTCATCATTTATTGCAATCCATACTGAAGCGAGTCATTGGAAATGATGCTGAATACATTGGAATGATGAAAAGGGAAACTAACAATATCAAATATTTGCTGGCTTCAATTGGAAGGTGAGTTCGACATTAAATAGGGTAAATTAAAATCAGTTTGCTTGTTGATATTCGTGTCATATGTAGTTCTCGATATCATTGATTTGGCTCAAATACTATGTAGGTATTGGTTCTACTTTAATCTTACTACAAATGAGGAAATGCTTACGTTTAACATGCATAGATCGAAGTCGTGAAGTATTGCCTACAGTTTTAAGTAAGAATTGAAAGGGAAGTCACATTTTCATGATACTAATGCTGGTAAAATATTATTAGTAGTCACCGGAAATCAAGGGCGTGACCCCTCGAAAGTAAATCGGAGTTTGCAGACTCTAGGTGAATTGGCAAAATTAAAGCGCCTTGATAAAATCCAGGTGAGTCGTGGAAATTGTTTTCCTTTTTTATTTTTAGTTTTTTTTTTAAATTAAGGAAAGTTGGCAAAATCGAGGCAACTTGATAAAATGTTAGTGAGTTGGCAAAATTCGAAGCGACTTGGTAAAATACAGGTAAGTTGGAAAAAATTAAGATTTTTATTTGTAAAATTAAGGGAAGTTGGCAAAATTCTAAGCGAGATGAGAAAATCCAGATTTCTGAAAATTGAGATTGCTTTTGTGAAATTATGAGAAGTTGGCAAAACGTTGGAGAGATACTGAAATACAGGTGAGTTGGAAAAATTATACTTTTATTTGTAAATTTAATGGGGAGTTGGCAAAAGGAAAAGGAAAGTTAGCAAAGTCTTCAGGAGTTACCAAAACTGGAAGCGACTTGGCAAAATCTTAGTGAGTTATGAAAATTGAGAATATTGTTTGTAAAATTAACGGAATTTGGCAAAAATTAATGCAACTTGGCAAAAATTAATGCAACTTGGCAAAAAACGATCTCAGTTGGCACAAAACTTTGTTCTCTCATGGCATAACAGCAAAACAGTATTTTGGTTAACCACCGACTCTTATATTTCTTCAGGCAGGCCATGCTTACTTTTGTGAAACTAGGCAAATACTAGTGGCCAAGGTTAGCGTAGTTTACTCCGTCCTCAGCCGACAGATGGCATTGCTCAAGTGGCGTGTGACGTCGAAGTGTAAAGTATGATGTCGTTGTGTAAAGTATGACGTAAAACGTAACTGTTGGTTGTTGGTAGCCTATGGCTCTTTAATTTCTTTTGGGTGGGTAATGTGGAGTCACGTGTTAGGTGTGTGAGATTTGAAGGAAGTGTGAAGTTACGTTTGTTTTTTTCGCCATTTTTGCTTTATAACTCCTTTGGATAACATGCTTATACAGTTAGAGGTAAGTGCTTATGGGCCCGAGTGTAGTGATTACGGTCCTCAGCCGATAGATGGCATTGCTCAAGTGGCGTGTGACGTCGAAGTGTAAAGTGTGATGTCGATTTGTAAAGTATGACGTAAAAACGTAACTGTTGGTTATTGGTGGCCTATGGCTCTTTGATTTGTTTCTTTTGGGTAGGTAATGTAGAATCACGTGTTATGTGTGTGATTTGACGAGAGTGTGAAGTTATGTTTGGTTTTTTTCGCCATTTTCGCTTGATGACTTCTTTGGATAACATACCAATATGGTTAGAGGTAAGTTCGTGTGTATTATATATTTAATAATATTTTCAGTGATAGGTAGGATAGGAATAATTAATATGTTCTAGCTTTTTTTTTGAAAATTGGTTAGGATATGGTTTATAATTAGTTATTAAAGATATTTAGGGGCCGATGTAGTGGGGGAGTATGCAAGTTTTTGCGTGTGGGATTGAAAATGGCGATAGTAAAGAACACGTATTTCGTTAGAATAGTTTGGGGGTGAATTGAATGTTTTTTAGTAGTTACGTGTAGTATGGTAATTATTAATGTATTATAGTGATTTATTAATTTTGTTGTATATTTAGGAGTCTTTTAAATTTAGTTATATGATTTATCGTTAATATGTGGAAGCGTCTGGCGACTTTTTGATATAGTAATTCTGGGTATTGTAGAATTGTCGGTGTGTGAAAAAACGGCAGTTTTTGATGGAGTCAGGAAAGAATGAAAAATTTAGAGGTGGGGTGAGAGTGGCGGAGTGGTAGCGCGCCAGGCTTGTAATCTGTAGTTCCAAGGTTCGAGTCCGAGCTATGTCAGCGTTTAGTTTATCTCGGCAAATTTTCAAACTCGGCTGATAGTTAGTAGGGGACACCGATGGGCTTGGAAAGGCCGCTGTCCGTCGGTTAGGATGTTAAGCCATGGTCCTGTGTGTGGGAGTTACTGTGTATCTTAAAGAACACGCTGGATGGCCTTGACAGGAAGTTACTGTCTGCCAACAGCTGTTCTAGTGGGTCCCGTACCTTCTGTGAGCTTTCAGGGTTCATGTGATCTCGCCATTTAGCCCATGGTGTGGGAAAAAAGTGGAGGCTCAGAGGTAAAATGACAATGTAATTTAGGGGAGATTTTTTTGAGCTGTAAGATGTTTTTTTTTTGTCAGATTTTTGTTTTGGGGCTTTTTTTTATAAATCGGTTGGCGGTGCACTGTTTCCGATTTTCATGTTTTTTGGTTTGTGTTGTGTTGGAGGACATTATTTAGTCTTGGGGCTTTTTTATAATTCGGTCGGCGGTGCACTGTTTCCGATTTTCATGTTTTTTAGTTTGTGTTGTCTTGGAGGACATTATTTAGTTTTGGGGCTTTTTTATAATTCGGTCGGCGGTGCACTGTTTCCGATTTTCATGTTTTTTGGTTTGTGTTGTCTTGGAGGACATTATTTAGTCTTGGGGCTTTTTTATAATTCGGTCGGCGGTTTCCGATTTTCATGTTTTTTAGTTTGTATTGTCTTGGAGGACATTATTTAGTCTTGGGGCTTTTTTATAATTCGGTCGGCGGTTTCCGATTTTCATGTTTTTTAGTTTGTATTGTCTTGGAGGACATTATTTAGTCTTGGGGCTTTTTTATAATTCGGTCAGCGGTGTATTGTTTTGAAAAGAGGGGAGGGGGAATGGTGGAAGTGGTTTACTGTATGTAGGAAGGCAATCGTTTTATTTTTTTTGGATTTGCCACTTTTATGAGCTTCGATTCTGTAATTGACGGTTACGACGGGTTTTTTTGCGGTAATTTAATTTTGGTACTTTAATTTTAGCGAGGCCCCGGAAAAGTTGTCTAACTTAATCGATAGATGGCGACACTTGCATGAATTTCAGATTTTGAAACTTTACATTTGCTTTTTAAAAAAAAGAAATCAAAAATATATGAGAAACTAGTCCGAATTATAAAAAAAGCCCCAAAATTGTTAGGCAAAGTGAGAAGGAATCAGTAAAGACTTCTCATAGGTTTAACATGGCAGTCTTTACTGATTTGTTCTCACTTGGCTTAAAATTTTTTGGGGGCTTTTTTTATAATTCGGACGACTGATTTGGTCGCCACAGTTCAGCAATTGCTGCTAATAATGCGTCAAACACATTATCACGGCCGACGTGATGCCTGAACATGAATTCTGCTAGGTAAGACTCCAAGTGATGGCGAGCCGTACACCTGTGCTTTTTGTTTCGCCATTTTGCTGATCCCCATAAGCGTTCTATTTTCTGGGTATGAGTGCCAGTCGTACGATCCACAAAGTTGTACTTATGGTTCACCGTAAAGTGACAGAAACTAGCTTCCTCCAGTTCTTTTGTTTTATAACCATTCCAGCAGTCCGTGTAGATCACCGATCCCTCACTAACGTGCTCTTGGATGTTCTCCATGAGGGTTCTCGCAGTTCTGTTTTCTACTTGAACCAAGAAACACTCGTTGTCGTCGCGACAAATGCCACCTAAAATCCACTGTTGCGGCAGTATTCTCCCTGCATTATTCTTCCGCTTTACGAAGAGGTTTTCATCAATTTCCACGATTTTATCAGGTACTCCTATTTTATTGGCTGAATGTCTTATCATGAATTCGGAGCAGACTTCCCTCATGTAATTATTCCAGTCGATGACTGCTGTTTGTCCCATGTTTAATTGTTTGTTGCACCATCGGATTGAAGTGAGTTCCTCGCTCCAACAGTACATGAACCGCAATGCCGTGAGAAAGGATATTCTTGATCCACTAAACCAATTCTCCAAACGAAGACCTTTCTTCTTTTTGCAACCCCTGACATTGCATCTCCAGATGGTATGTTTTCCAACATAAAGTTGCATACTATGGCCATTTTCACAAATCCTTTCAGCGGGCAAAATGCATTTCTCTTGGAAAAAAGCTATAGCATCTTTTGCCGTCGATGGCAGATTGAAAATAGTAAGCATATTAAATGTTTAACAACGAACAGAGCGCCAATTCCCTTTTCCCGCCAAGGCCGCTATCAGTTTAACCGAAATCAAAGACGCTAATTAATCACCAAATTAGCTGGTGCAAGTGTCGCCATCTATCGATTAAGTTAGACAACTTTTCCGGGGCCTCGCTAAAATTGAAGTACCTTAATTTTTTTACGTTTGTTTGCGTTTGTTACTATGGTTACGGTGCGTTGCGTTTGACGTAAACTCGGGTTTTTCGTTACTATGGTAACGAAAAAAACAATCTTTTTTCTAGAAACCCCTGTTTGGTTTAGGGTCTCGGGAGTTGTGGGAATCAACTAAAAGGGCCGTTTTGTTACGTTGCGTCAAAAACAAAATGGCGGCTGAGGACCGTGAACTGTACTACTGCCGAAAATGGCAAAAGTTTATAATGTGGGGTAATAATTAAGTTACAAAAATGAGAGTTTTTATGAGGTGTTAGGGTTTTAGGAGATAGTTTTTGGTAAAACGTATAAAGTGGGTTCGGTTGTTTTACTTCTGAGCTGCACTTTTTTGCACACCATGGGCTAAATGGCCAGATCACAAGGACCCCGAAGGCTCAGAGAAGGTTGGGGGAGGGGACCCACTGGAACAGCTGTTGGAAGACAGATGGTAGCCTCCCGTCAAGGCCATCCAGCGTGTTCTTTAACGTGCACAGGGTATGGCTCTCCCGCACACGGGGCCACGGCTTAACGTCCCATCCGACGGACGGCGGCCTTTCCAAGCCCATCGATGTCCCCTACTGACTGTGGGCAGGGCGGGAAATTTTGCGGAGATAAATCTCAACACTGACCCAGCTGGAACTCGAACCTGGGAACTACAGATTATGAGCCTGGCGGGCTACCGACTGAGCAACTCCGCCCCCAAAATGTATAAAGTGAGTTTTCAGAGTATTCTAATGTAGTGTGTGTGTGGGGAGGGGGGGAGTATGCTTGGGAGAAAGAATGTTAGAAATTTTTTCGTGTTTGACTGAACATGGCGTAGTAACGAACACGTAATATCGGTATAGTAGTTTGGGATGAATTGAGTGATTTTTAGTACTTGCCTGTAGTATGGTAATTATTAGTGTATTATAACGATTTATTGATTTTTTTTAAATATATTTTAGAGTCTTTTAAAGTTACTTTTATGATTGATAGTTAATATGTGGAAGCGTTTGGCGGCTTTTTGATATAGAAATTATGGGTATTGTAGAATTGTCGGTGTGGGAAAAAAATAGCAGTTTTTGATGGAGTCAGGAAAGTTAATGAATAATTTAGGGGAGCTGTATGATGCTTTTTCTGTTGTCTCTGATGAGATTATTTGGTTTCGGGGCCTTTTTTATAATTCTGTCAGCAGTGCTGTTACTGATTTTCATGTTTTTCGGTTTGTATTGTTTGCGAGGACATTATTTGGTTTCGAGGGCTTTTTTGTAATTCGGTTGGTGGTGCACTGTTTATCATTTTTATGGTTTTTGGTATGTGTTATCATGGTTGAGATTATTTAGTTTTGGGAGCTTTTTATAATGGAGGTGGGCGATGATGCTTTTGGTTTTAAGTTTGGTGTTCGATTTAATTAATTGTGGTGATTTATTTAGGTTAATTGTTGTGTTTGCGAGTTGATTTATTAGTTTAGTTTGTGAAATATATTTGTGGAGTGTTTTAATTGTTGGGAAAAGAGGGGGGATTTCAGGAAGGCAAATGTCGCAGTTTCTTTGTTCATGGTTTTTTTCTTCTTTTTTTGCTGTTTTTCGATAAATTTTTTTAGTGATTAGTGGTTGTGAAGTTTTTTTAGTGGAATCGCGTTTTTTTATTGTTACGTTTGTTTACGACGGAAATTACCGTTACTGTGGTAACGGTACTTTGCGTTTGACGTAAACTCGAATTATCATTAACTTGGTAACGAAGAAAAAACAATCTTTTTTCTAGGAATCCGTGTTTTGGTTAGGGTCTGGGGAGTTGTGGGAATCAACGAAAAGGACCATTTTGTTACGTTGCCGCAAAATAATGGCGACTGAGGACCGTGATCTATACTATAGCCCCGAAACCCTCCAAATCCTCCGTTTCAGTTTTGTGGGCATCTTTAAATCGGTTACTTCGAGAAATATTATACGCCGTTTCTCATGCTTCATCTTTCATCTTGCAATTCTTCCTTTTTATTATGAATTCAAAATTCCTATATTTTTTTTAAATATCCTTAGCGCCTGTTTTCCTACGGATTTGTTTCTTTGGCCTTCCGATATTTTCTTAATAAATCTTCTATTTGTTCTATCATTACTTTTTACTAAGTTTATGTGTTTTAACGAAACATTATTTTTAAACAAGATCCTATCCTTTACTCGAGAAATAAATCTATTTGCATTCTCCTTGTTCTTGTCAACACTGAAATTGACTACTATTAATACATTCTTTATTAATAGTTAATAACCACCTAGGTCTACTTTAGTACTCTCCATTACCTTTAATAAGTTTTTCTTCAATCATTGTATGAATATCAAAACCCTTTTCTGCTATATCAGCGCCTTCGCTAAATCTTCCCCTAATGTTAGCGTCATTATTTCGGTCATTTAAACAAAATCGCCTCTTTTCATACTTTCGAGGGCACTTAACTGAACTTTTAACACTTTCTCTCTATGATTAATTATAGAATCTACTTCTAAGAACATGTCTGTCTAAAAATCTCTCTTTGGGGCGGGGGTGGCTCAGTCGGTAGCGCGCTAGGCTCGTAATCTGTAGTTCCCAGGTTCGAGTCCCAGCTGGGTCAGCGTTGAGATTTATCTCCGCAAAATTCCCCGCCCTGCCCACGGTCAGTATAGGTGACACCGATGGGCTTGGAAAGGCCGCCGTCCATCGGATGGGACGTTAAGCCGTGGTTCCATGTGCGGGAGAGCCATACCCTGTGCACGTTAAAGAACACGCTGGATGGCCTTGACGGGAGGCTATCATCTGTCTCCCAACAGCCGTTCCAGTGGGTCCCCTCCCCCAACCTTCTCTGAGCCTTCGGGGTCCATGTGATTTGGCCATTTAGCCCATGGGGTGCAAAAAAGTGCCGCTCAGAGGTAAAACTACCCAACCTAAAAATCTCATCTATCTCCTTTAACATTTTCTTCTCATCAGTACTAATTACGCAATCCTCAGTGTTCATTTCGTTCTTATATTTAGAACCTAATTCCTTAATATATCCATTTCCTACCATAAGTGAATTCTCAGATTCTCATTAATCATGACTGCCTAAATTCTTCTGATTTACCTTTACCTAATATCTGTCTACACTCTGTTAGCTCAGAATTATATATATCACTTACTTGATTATCATCTGTCATCACTTGCTTAATTTCTTTTGCCTTTTCAACGCAGACATTAGTCTATATTTTAAAAATGTTTTCCTTGTGTACCTGATAATTTTTTTTAATATCAGATTTAGACACTTTATCTAAATGAAATTTATTCCTACTTCCAAAATTACATTTCTTTTCTATCGAAAAATCACACTCTATATCAGGATTGTTTGCTTTATCTACTTGACAAACTTTCTTCACCACAGAATCAGTCTCCTGATCAAATTATATTCTATCATTAAGCTCAGATGGCACAAAAGTTTCTATCTGATAATTATGGCAATTTCGGATTTACTAGAATCTCGTATTAGATAGTTAACCGCAGTTGCAAAACTACCTTATCCTTTACAAGCATAGTCTTCTGATTTTTAGTTATCATTTCTGCTTTGTTATGATCATCACCTAAAACTGTACTTACTCCTACAGTAACTGTACTCTCCTCGCAATTAATTTTATTATACTTGTTAATTACGCTACTGTTTACATTGCTCTCCAATTAAATTGCTGGATTCTATTTCTGTGATATTAATATTCTTAATATCATCTTTCTTCTTACTAGGTACAGTCGCTCAAAAAAATATCCGAACACTATGGTTGATTACAGAATTCAGAAAAAATATCTGGCAACGATTTTTTTAGAAATTAGTGTTCTGGCAACCTTCATGTACATACACGTACAGAAGAATTATCACCGTACACGAAGGTTGCCAGATCACTAATTTCTAAAAAAAATCGTTGCCAGATATTTTTTCTGAATTCTGTAATCAACCATAGTGTTCGGATATTTTTTTGAGCGACTATACCTTGCACATTCTTTCACACTTATTATCTAGAGTAGGGGTTCTCAACGTGGGGTACGCGGTACAATTTTTTGGAGTACACCGTGAGAGCTCAAACGCCGCTAGATCTAGTAACAATGTAAAAATAACCGTTGTTATGCTATAACTATTGTTTTCTCTATCTATACAAGGGGTATGCCAGTTACATACACATTTCCAGGGGGTATGTGAAGCATAAAAGGTTGAGAACCATTGATCTAGAGAAATATTTTCTTCATTAAATCTAGCCACATTCTTCTCCACCTTAAATTTAATCGCACTACTTGCATCACTGCTACACCTTTTCTCATTATGTACCTCATATTTACCTTATTCTTAACCTTGTTAGTCGGCATTTGATTTGCATAATTTATATTATCCTCACCAACTCTAGTGTCGACCGGAAGATTCCGTGACGGAAAATTACTCCCATCTTTTCAGTTAGCACTAGGTTTATTGATTACTTGCTGCTTCAGACATGAACGTGATTATGCCAGAAACATTTTCACCTACTGGCTTATCACTAATATCAAATTGAAAAACTTTCGGGCATTTGCCAAACGTAACGTAACCTCATCATTAACTCTTCTTCTAGTTTCTATATTACCATATTCATTACTCTCCAAATTACTGACACCATGGATCTTAATAATTTTTACAGTATTATCACATACTTTTCTGCTGGTAACTTTAGAGTTATCAAACCATCTGCATTTCTCAGGTGTATAATTACTTTCATCACGGCAAAATTTTATTCAACGCTACTTTAATTACTCTTGTTATTTAACTCATTAAGATTACTCTCCCTACCAGAGTTATTATTACTTCCTGCATTATCTGCATTAAACCTTTGCAACTTATTCAGTCTTATCAGCTTATCATGACAATCAGTTACACAGCTAAATTTTAATTTTTGCTGGAAATTATCTTTACTGACCTTTGTATTTTTATCAGAATTATCACCGTTATTTTCCACTTTTACCTTACCTTCAACGCTAGTCACATATTCTTCCTCTTGCCAAGCTAATTCCCTAGCTTCCCTTTCCTTTTCTAGCCTCCTCTGTTATCTCTTTCTTCTTTCTCCCTTCTTCCTTCCCTATCTCTTTCTTCTTTCTCCCTTCTTCCTTCCCTATCTCTTTCTTCCTTCTCCCTTCTTCCTTCCCTATTCTTTCTTCTTTCTCCCTTCTTCCTTCCCTATCTCTTTTTTCTTTCTCCTTTCTTCCTTCCCTATCTCTTTCTTCTTTCTCTCTTCTATATTCCATATATTCCATTTCTAATCTTTTTCTTCCCAATCCTTTTCTCCTCTTTCTCTCTTCGCTATTTCATCATCTCATATTCCATCTCTGAGACCGATTTCAGACCTGAATCAGTCATTTCATCTGGATTCGAACCACATCCGCTAACACCCTGTTCTACCCCAAAATCGCTATCAATCTTACCAATTTCGCTAACTTCCCCATTTTTCACAGCCTCAATGTGTCTGGCTAAATCAACGTTCCCCTCCTTCTCAGTTCCATCCTTGGTTTTATCACAACTCCTAAGCATCATGGGCAATTCAAAATTCGTAAAAAAAAAAAAAAAAAAAAAAAAACCACGGACCTTTCACTCCCACGAAGATCAGCTTCTGCTCACTTGCCTGCTGTATCTGGAATTTCCTTCCAAAAAGAGGAACCTCTTCCACAGTGACAAACCTTGGCACACGGAACAACCAGCGAAGATCTCGATACTTGTAGTACTCGGGGAAATTACACTCTATAGAACACTGAATTGGATGCAGCTTAGCTCACTGAAATGCTTGCAGCTTCCTCACTTTAACAGAATCACTGACACAGAATCTTCTGAATTTCTTGCACTCTTTCTTCTTTAGCAAAGTGGAAATTTTCTTACACTTTTTCTTTTAGCAGAATGGAAATTTTCTTCGCCACACGAACTGTAAATCTGTCGCGACTGCGCCAAATGTCGTGTTGGGTTATGGAATAAACAAATCCTTGCTTGTAGATGAGATCGATTAGTTCCTTAATTACATTCACCATTACTTAGGTGAATCCACAGGTTTGTTACATGTACCGATATATGCCTCAGACTTGCTGCGCTAAGTAACGTGTGGAATAGATGGTTAACAATTGAAGCACGAGAGTAGGTGGATGGACGACAACGTTTATTTACATTCACATATATATTTACATATGGGAATGTGCTCGATTCCATGGGTCTTTGTTGCGCTGAAGATCAGAATGATTTGGCTTCCCAGATTTTTTTTGGACTTTCTCCAATCAACCCAAATTTAATCTCAATGCGACTTTTCTACTGCAAGTATTCATACAATGAGGTGGACATCTGCGCTTTACAGAAATCTCTTTACTCACCTCAAAACTCGGCGAGAGGATATTTCATCCTTGCAAACTACCTGGTTCATAGAGAATGGTACCTTGGCTCACACAGAACCGAACCTTGGTGAACACAGAATCGAACCTTGGTACACACAGAACTGTACCTTGGTTCACACAGAACTGAACCTTGGTACACAGAGAACTGTACTTTGGTTCACACAGAACAGAACCTTGGTTCACACAGAACTGTACCTTGGTTCACAGATAACTGTACCTTGGTTCACAGATAACTGTACCTTGGTTCACACAGAACGTACCTTGGTTCACACAGAACTGTACCTTGTTCACAGAGAACTGTACCTTGGTTCACACAGAACTGTACCTTGGTACACACAGAACTGTGCCTTGGTACACACAGAACTGTACCTTGGTACACACAGAACTGTACCTTGGTACACACAGAACTGTACCTTGGTACACACAGAACTGTACCTTGGTACACACAGAACTGTACCTTGGTACACACAGAACTGTACCTTGGTACACACAGAACTGTATCTTGCATCATACAGAAATGTACCTTGGTACACACAGAACTGTATCTTGCATCATACAGAAATGTACCTTGGTTCATATAGAACCGAACCTTGGTTCACACAGAACTGTACATTGGTTCACACAGAAACGAATCCTCTCAAGGGTTTTGTTTTTGAGAGAGAGAAGCGTCCCTTGACACGTTTCTCTTAACAAACGTGTTAAGGACGGAGTTAAGGACTAGTTTGTATATTGCCATATTCATTACTCTCCAAATTATTGACACCATGGATCTTAATAATTTTTACAGTATTATCACATACTTTTCTCCTGGTAACTTTAGAGTTATCAAATCATCTGCATTTCTCGGGCGTAAGTTCGTTCTCAGGCAGTTTCATGTGATAGCTTGATCTGTGAACCAAGGTACGGTTCTGTGTGTACCAAGGTACAGTTCGGTGTAAACTAAACGTCCATCCTGTGGATACTTCTGGACTCGTCACTCGAACTAGAGTCTCATAAGGCTAATTATAAAAGCACTTTTGCCACTGTGAGCATATGTATCCAGTTAGCTAAGACCCGAATAACAACTCCTCAGTCCCATTCCCATCTGAGCACTTTTGAAAATACACTTAATACAGATATATATATATATACACAATAACAATAAAAATACAATACGAATAAATAAATTACAGGGAGCACTTCCTGATCTCAGGCTCCATCTTGGGGATTGAAGATAAAATTGAAGTGCTTGACACTAATTTTGCTCCAGTGGTTCCAGATGGGACTACACTAACTGTCTATGCTTCGTAGTTTCCAGCTGACCAAATGGGACAAAGAACTAAAAGACGATGCTTCCAAAGTCGTGTTGGGACGGGGACAATGAATATCACTATATTTCGGAGTAGAGGAGATAGAACGTTGACACTCCTGACATCAAATTGTTACAGATTTTCAGCAATATTTATTTGACAGTACCATGTGTGAGTTCAAAATAATGTTACGACAGATGAACGAGCAACAGTGACTTCATGACTTAACGTGACTTGAACACTCATGTGTGCTTCTACGTGAGATTCAATTTAGCCAACGAATTAGAACTGAGAACGATTCGGAAGAATGAAAAAAGATAACAGTGCAGTGTGTTAAAGTTGTGAGATCTGAAAGGACGTTCAGATGGTCTGATTCAGTGAGCGTTAAGCGAAAATAATTAGTATATTTATTAGTGTGTGCGCGGGTGTTTGTTTTCTGTTGTTAGTAATAAAAGTTTAGTGAACTAGCACAGGACGAGAGTTTGTTTACGTCTGAAGGTATTCAAGTGGCATGGTAAACAAAGTGAAGAGGCAGTATTTTAGTAGAACAGACTGAGCAGATATTGTATACTCTGTACAAAAAGGTTAATGATTTACGTATGATAGTAGGTAATTTGTTTATAAAATACTTCATCCATATTTTTGTAACATTTTGCATTGTATTTGGTTTTAAAATGTAGTTTTTAATACTCACGCTCAGTGCCTATCCATTTTAAAATTCGCAACAATAACCTAACAGACAACAAAGGAACGTATTTAATAAATGAAGCAGTTGATTCACAATAAATGAGTAAAACCTGAATTATTCTTCACTTTATAAGCAAATGGAGTAACTAGAATAATGGTTAATTGCTTTTGATCAACCTTCAATGATAGACAGCAATAAAATATAACATTCGAAAGTTCAACTACAAAGTCTTCTATATAAGAAACCATATACTGGACTCTTGCAAAAAATCTGTCTTACTTATTAGGCTGGCAACTTATTATCTGGCAACCTTCGTGTACGTACACGAAGGTTGCCAGATAACTAATTTTAAAAATATCGTTGCCATATATTTTTTTAATACTGTAATCAACCGTAGTGTTCGGATATTTTTTTGAGTGACTGTAAAAATAATCCAGTTAACTCGCTTAGCGGAATTTTGAATGTAAAACATGAATGTAAAAAAAACTACTTTAGATAACAAAAAGAATAATCTGATTTGAAAATTCAATGATTATATTCGGTTTAGAAGAAAACATTCCTTTGAGCCTTAAAGGAAACGTAATATTAAAGGCCACAAATTAAAAAAAAACATTCATACGATAGAAGCGATCTTTTTGCTGAGAATGCGAAGTTCAAAACATTTTCCGAGGGTTACAATATAACACTGGAGTTGAATCTGTGAAAATTCCAGTTGAGATCACGAAGTCTGCAGAATGTAAGCTTGAGGAGAGGTACTGGTTAATAAAAAAGATTCTTTCCACAATCATGAATAACAACAGCCTTAAAAAAACTTTAGTCAGAAGAATTTACGTTTTAAATAGTACAATTATCAATCTAATATTAAAAAAGACATTATTTTTTTCGAAATACCAACTTTTTTATTAGTTTTTTTTTAATCATCAATGAACCATTAGGCTAATGTCTTTCACTCGCAAGCATACATCAGACCTGAAGCATTTGTAAATCCTCGACAGTTACGACATAGCTAATATGCGCTGATGCTGCTAAAGCGTTTCGAATTTGAACTTGAGGTTGCAGATGGGGTTGCGGAGAACTTGCGGATGCCGATAGATCTTTTGTTATCTGCGCAAGCTCTAAATATAATAATAACAATAATTATCTACAACAATAGTTGCCAAACCTTTTTCGCTTTGCAGAACATCTGGTTGGGTTGTTTTAGCTCTGAGCGACACTTTTTCGCACATCATGGGCTAAATAGCCAGGTCACATGGATCCCGAAGGTCGGGGGAGGGGACCCACTGGAACAGCTGTTGGGAGACATATGGTGGCCATCCAGCGTGTTCAACGTGCACAAGGTATGGCTCTCTCGCACACGAGGCCACGGCTTAACGTCCCATCCGACGGACGGTGGCCTTTCCAAGCCCATCGGTGTCCCCTACTGACCGTGGGCAGGGCGGGGAAATTTGCGGAGATAAATCTCAACGCTGACCCAGCTGGGATTCTTCTGCAATGGAAGCTTTACTTGTACACCACATTTCATGTTGTTACCTCATATACTTTTCGAGATACAATATCATCTTTTAAATTTCAGCACCAGAGTATATGCTATAATTTTATTATAAAATTTGATCATTTGGGATGCAAAACATTGTTTACTATATAGTTCAGTAGATTGCTATTTTAAATGCAAGTGGTCACAGTACTTTATATTCGCAGTTAAAGTAATTTGAAGTTCGTTTCTATAAGTTTGTCCTAGCTTATTTTGCTACAAAATTTTCTTTTTATAGGATGTACTCCATAGGTTTGAATCCCGATGTAGAAGCCTTGTATCATCCTGTAAATTTCCCAGTGCCAAGATCCACTCCATCGATATCTAGTCTCATCAGATGGGACCACTCGCAAACATGGGATATCCCCAAATTCAGTGTGGAAGAAACGTGCACTGTCATCGTAAATATTGACCTAAGTCACAAAGAATCATCAGATTGGTACTTGTTGGATCACTGTATCGATGGACGTGCATTGTTCCCAGCAACAGGATATCTGATGCTTGCTGTGAAAGCTTTGACAGAAATCAAACAAAAAGAGATAACCGAAACACCCGTGGTCATCGAAAACTTCAAAATTCTTAGAGCAACCATGCTAAATAACACAGGTAATCAATTTCAGATTTGTTCAATATTTAGTACAAGTGCAAAGTGAATTTATAGCAACGTTAACAATTGTCTATTAATAAGAATTGGATTCATGTCAGAACGTTTCCTTTGAAATCTGTGTTTTTTGTTTTGTTAAGAAGAATCTCTTACGAAACAAAATCAAATACTTTTTCATATCTACATAAAATTTTATTTTTATATTCTAATTTTAGTTTTCGTAAATTTATTACACAATAGCTGCAATTTCTGTAGCTGAATCCTTCCAGTTGGGTTGCTTTACCTCTGAGCGGCACTTTTTTGCACACCATGGGCTAAATGGCCAGATCACAATGACCCCGAAGGCTCGGAGAAGTTTGGGGGGAGGGAACCCACTGGAACTGCGGTTGATAGACAGATGGCAACCTTCCGTCAAGATCATCCAGTGTGTTCTTTAACTTGCAGAGGGTATGGCTCTCCCGCACACGTGCCACAGCTTAACGTCCCATCTGACAGACGGTAGCTTTTCCAAGTCATCGGTGTCCCCTATTGACCGTGGGAAGGGGCGGGAGTTTTTCGAAGATAAATCTCAACGCTGAGCCAGCTGGGACTCGAACTGGGAACTGCAGATTACGAGCCTGGCGCGCTACTGACTGAGCCACCCCCGCCCCTAAAGTTTAGATATGAATGACAATACCGGTCTAAAAACTGATAGTAACATATTTTTCTCCGTAAAACGGACTGCAAACGTTGCTTTGAAAATTGATGTGAGTATATCTTGTTCAAGGGAAAAAAATATTGAAAAATAACAACGAGATCCATTTCCGCAAAAATTTCTTTTAAACTTTTATTCATAATACCGTCAAAGCACGTAAATTTGTCATTCAATTAAATCCTGAATATCTTCAACCCGATTATCATAAATAAAATGGGTGAAAATTTTATTTTGAACAGGTAATATATGATTATTGGTATATCAACGAATTTCTCTCAGTGAACTAAAAATCAGTACAATGCCTGTTAAATTTACTTACTGGGAAAATGGAATTTGAGGCCAAGAAAAGCATTTCGTCATTAGGAATAATTTCTATATCATTAACTCAATGTACCGCATGTCTTTATCGTCTATACGCTTTCCCTCAAATCGTCATTATTATATAAAACTAATCTGTAAATGGTAGGTAGTCACTGGAAGGAGAGCTGTGCACCAATCCCCTGTGACGATGCGTAGAACCGGGCAGGCCTAGCACCTAATGTTCCAACCCCGCCTTCTCGTGGTGCCGACCGTTAGTACCTTTCAAGAGATACTCTCTTGTGGAAGCGGAGGCTGCCAGATTAGTGCGGCCTACTGATCTGGACAACTATGGCTACTTTTCTTTATTTTTCTACCCTGCTGAGGAATGGTCAACCACACAGGGTCCTAGTGCAAACCACTGGACTGGACAGATAAATGGCTCTGAGCTTGATTATGGATCCTGATTTTGCTGCACTGGTGGGCTTCTGTGGAAGGAAAATATTCCGCTGTGTTTTCTGTTTGTTTGCGGGTTGACAGCCCCAAGTGAATAGATTCACAGGATATGTTTTATCAGCTGGTGGATAATCCTGAGCAGATGTCATCTCAGGCACCTGAACTCTTCTACTGGCATTGTCAAAATCTACACTGTAGGAAGTCTGCATTGTAGATGGCTTCAGCCTTTAATGGTGGGGGAACGGGTCTTTGCCCCATATCTGCGATTAGGGGGCTGTTTGATATTGTCGGCATTCCCTCTCTCAATAAACATAGTTTCTTTAAACATCCTACTAACCATTTTCTCTCCATAGGTAGTTGGAATGTGAGGACTCTGCACAGAGCTTTTTCTCTTGATGTCCTCACACAAGAATTCCACCATTATAATTCAGATATTCTCGGCTTGCAAGAGACCAGATGGACAGATAAAGGTCAAATTCTTAAAAATAATCTTCATTTTCTCTTTTCAGAGAGGGATGATAATAAGCATCACCAAGGCGTAGGTCTGCTTCTCACCAGACACGCCAGTGATGCTCTTCTAGGTATGAATGCGTTAATGAAAGGTTTCTTACAGCAAAATTTCAGACCAGCGTTAAAGACTTGAATGTTATCTGCTGTTATGCCCCGACTGAGGATGCCGATGAGGATGGGAAGGATAGGTTTTTCGGACAACTTCAGGATATTTTGAATTCTGTCAAGAAGGGAGATATTACCCTTGTTCTAGGTGACTTCAATGCCAAAGTCGGTACTGACTCTGACCTTTGGGGAGGAGTGATGGGCCATTTTGGTATTGGTAGTTGCATGGGCAATGGGCAACGTCTCCTACAGGTAAGTGAACTCTATGGTTTCAGAAAAACTAACATTTTTTACAAACACCGCGACACATGGGTTTCACTTGATGGGTTCCATAAGAATATGATTGTTTATGTATTAGTTAACAGCAAATGGGCTAGTTCTGTTAGGAGTACCAGGGCATATAGCGGAACTGAAATTGGATTTGACTACTACCTTGTGAAAAGTATCTTGCAACTTAAACTTAAGATGTGCTGTGCTAGGGTTAAGAAATTTACCTTTAATGCTGAAGCTCTGAAAGACCCAGTTATACCTGAAGCTTACCATGATAGGTTACTTAGTCATTATGACAGTCATGGTTTGCTTACTATTGAAGTTGAGGAAGAATGGGACCATTTTAAACAGGATTTTTTGGAAACTAACAGTACTCTTTTAGGAAAAAAGGAGCAGAGGTGACAGAATTATTTGAGTGATAAGGCACTTGAGATTATTTCAGAAAGAAAGAACTGCAGGAATGTCCTTAATCAATCCCCTACTAGTCCTAACAGAAAGCATTACAGAGAGCATAAACGTGTAAAGGATCAGTTATCTGCTGATAAGAATCTTTGGCTTGATGGCTTGGCTGACAAAGCCGAGGAAACAGACAGCACAACAGCAGAGAGCTGTACCAGATAGTTAACGTTTTGTGTGGTAGAAAACGGACAGGTATACAGGGATTGAAGGATAAACGAGGTAAGGTTATAGAAAGTGAGGATTCTGTCATGACTAGGTGGGCTGAGCATTTCAGTGATGTTCTAAACAATGTGGTTAGTTCTATTCCCATTGTTTACAATGATGATAGATGCATTGGTGGCCTTAATGTTGGCCCTATAACACAATCTGAAGTTATTTTGACTGTTTCTAAACTTAAACTTCATAAATCCCCAGGGGTAGATGAAATTACTACAGAAATGCTTAGAGCTGGAAATGTTTCGGTTATCACTTGGATGACTGAAATTCTGAATATCCTATATGATAAAGGCATGGTCCCTAAGGATTTTATCAGAGCTATTATTATCCCTATTTTAAAAAAAAGGTGATCGCAGTTCTTGTGATAACTATAGGGGTATCAGCCTACTCTCTATTCCAGGAAACGTTCTTTCCATGATTGTGCTTAATAGAATTAATAATCTGGTTGACAGTGAATTGCGTGATGAGCAATGTGTTAGGGGATGTGTTGATCAGATATTTTCACTTAGGTAGATTCTTGAGAAATGTTTAGAGTTTCAGAAACCTTTGGTTGCAAGCTGTTGATTTCAAAAAGGCTTTCGACTCTGTTGATCGTCATAATTTGTGGTTGATTGTGAAATCATATGGTATACCAGACAAGTTAGTTAACATAATGAAAGCTCTCTATAATAACACTGAGTCGGGTGTGAGAGTTGGTAAGGCTTGTAGGAATTGGTTTAGTATTACTTCTGGTGTTCTACAAGGGTGCATTTTGGCCCCTTTTCTCTTTACTTTGGTTATTGATTATGTTATGCGAAATTCACTTCAAGGAAGATTTTGGCCTTAAATGGGATGGAGATACGAAAATTTCTGATTTAGATTATGCTGATGATTTAGCCCTTTTGGCAAATGATGTTGATGAGATGAACTCTTTCATTCGAGCTGTTGATGAGACTGGTAGTAGAGTAGGTTTGGTTATAAACAGAGAGAAAACTAAATTGATGAAAATTGGTCAGGCAGGCTGTGATTCAGGTAATCTGAATGGTTGCAGTCTTGAGAAGGTGTCTCAGTTTAGTTATCTTGGGAGTTATATAACAGATACTGGTGATGTGCGGCCTGAGATTAACAGGCGAATAGGGATTGTCTTTGGGACTTACGAATCTATGGAGAGTGTGGAAAAACAGGTGTATACTTCTAAAGACTAAAATTAGACTGTATAATAATTTGGTTATTTTCAGGGTCAGTTATGGTTGTGAAACTTGGACACTTTGTGAACATAACAGGAAACTATATGCTTTTGATTCTAGATGTTCACCTGGTATCTTGGGCATTAAGGATTCAACTTTGTAACTAATGATGATGTTAGACAAAGGAGTTGGCAACCTCCTTTAAGCAGCATATTGTGCAGAGAGAAACTCCGTTGGTTTGGCCATGTTGCCCATATGGATAATTATAGATTGGCGAATAGGTTTATGAACAGTGTGCCTGAAGGCCTCAGAAAGAGAAGACCTAGGATGCGGTGGGCAAACAATGTCAAACAGGACCTTGTTAGAATTGGTGTGCAGTGGCCGGATCCAGCAGATGTAGCTCAGGACAGACATGCTTGGAGAACTAAATTGCACGGTCTGGTTGGACCTCCGTAGCCCATGGCTGCTTGAGGATGATGATGATGATGATGATGATGATGAAAGGTAACAAATATTTGGCTTCAATTCTTGACAATGTCGGATATTCGATCTCCACTTCAATCCAAAAACTAATCAATGGTTTTTTGAAATGATTGCTCTTTAAATTTTGTCACAAGATATCTCATTCAGATCTTTATTGGATAATGGAAGCTTACATTTTTCCAAATCAAATGTGAATGGGTCTCGAATCCATTCTTGCGTTTCATCGGGGGGTATTGTTTCAATATAATCTATAATTATCCATATAACTTAACGACTTTGTGACTAGATCTAGCGACTTTTGAGCTCTCACGGCGTACCCACAAAAAGTTTACCCCGTACCCCACGTTGAGAACCCCTACTCTAGAGAGAGGTCTGTGAGGAAAGCATGACTTCAACAGAAAGACGAAAGGAATGAAATATTCATGCTGTACCCAATGTTCGATCTGATATTCCTTTGATCAGTATACAAGTGCGCTACCCGCTTTGCCACTGGGACAGCTCCAGATGTCCTAATCTTTTCAGAATTCCTCGAAGGATGGACCATCTTTGGGAATTGCTGAGAGAGTCTGGTTGATTGTTCGCCTCATGTAATACTGCTTTAAACCAGCTATTATTATTTGATCGAAAGGCAGGAGCATATTTCGAGATATAAACACTACTTTAAATTTTGGATAAAGATCTTCTAATGAATTTGGATGCCCAGGGTCATTGACCGGAATAAACAATGTGTTTAATCATAGGTAATATTGCAGCATGAATAATTTTACTGCTAGAACAAAATCATTATTAAACCAATCCTGATAATCTGTTCCAATTATCCAGGCATTTGAATTAGTTTCCAAATGGCTGGTAACATACTATGGCTCTCTCCTACAAAGCTCTAGTATTTTTGAATAGCAGACTAGCATGTGCTGAAGTTTCGCAACTAGGGGTTATTTGATATTGTTGGCCCTACCTGTCTCAATAAACCCATCTCCTTTAAAAATCCTACTAATCATTTTCTTTCTACTAGTACCTAAATATGAGGACGTTACATATAGATTATTCTCTTGACGTCCTCACAGAGAATTCCAGCGTTATATCAGGACCGGATTTCCTGTAAGGCACGTTAGGCACGTATCTGAGGACCAAAATCAGGAGCATTACCATTTAAGTGAGGGTGGGGGTATCTCAGTCGGTAGCGCGCCAGACTCGTAATCTGCAGTTCCCAGGTTCGAGTCCCAGCTGGGTCAGCGTTGCGATTTATCTGCGCAAAATTCCCCGCCCTGCTCACGGTCAGTAGGGGACACCGATGGACTTAGTAAAGGCCGCCGTCCGTTCGATGGGACGTTAAGCCGTGGTTCCGTGTGCGGGAGAGCCATACTCTGTGCACGTTAAAGAACACACTGGATGGCCTTGACGGGAGGCTACCATCTGTCTCCCAATAGCTGTTCCAGTGGGTCCCCTCCCACAACCTTCTCTGAGTCTTCGGGGTCCATGTGACCTGGCCATTTAGCCCATTATGTGCAAAAGAGTGCCGGTCAGAGGTAAAACAACCCAACCATTCAAGTGTCGCATTTTGTTCATTTAAGTATCAAGAAAATAATGCCATTTTGATTCTTAGAAGGAACGAAAAACTAATCGGAAACATTCGTGGTTCGAGAGCAGTTAAAAGAATTTTTCTCTCCTGCCAATCAGAAGTGGATATTTTCAGGTTTTGTGATTAAAACCACATTTAAAGGTCCATAACTTTAAAAATAAACCTATTACAGAAAAATACTAAAGAAGTTAAATTATTGATCTCGGTCTAATTTATCCAAATCACAATTTTGAACAATATTCTTTTCACATTTAAAGGGTTATTGAATTCCAAATATTTTGAAAGCATATGCTGTTCCTACACTCCTAAACACTCTTTCTAAATTAATAGAACTAAAAAAAAACTTAAACTTCTAAAATGATATTTATTTTAGTAAACAACTTGAAACTTTTAAGGGGAATTATTGCCACCAATAACACTGTGGTTTAACTATTTGAGTTGCAGAACTCCTTAAATATTGTACAAATGTGTTTAAAATAAATATTCTCTCAGGCAGCTGTTTTCCATAGAGGTCTGACAGGAGCTTATCAGTTTAATACGCCATAGTAAGTGTCTCAGAATGGCGGGACTTGTGAGGGATCGAACCCAGGTCCCGTTGATCAGTAGCCAAGCGCTCTATCCACTCGAACACAAGACAACAAACAACGGAAATTTCGAAAAAAAAATTTTCCTTTTTTTTTCTTATCCTCTGACACTTATCAAATGCTTATTTCAAAGTTAAAGGACTTCAATACAGCTCTCCATTAACACAACATGTAAATGCCCTAATTGAGTATTTTGTTCATTTCCATGAAAGAGCGGACGGTAAACAACAGGCTCTTACAGTTTTCATTGCGAGCATATCGTCCGGCACTGAGTTTGCTCATCACATCTGCCCATGTGCAAGCACCTTCAGTGGTGTCGCCTCAGACAGGACTGGAGTGAAAGGGAGTGGAGTGTCATGGTGTTTAGCAACTAATTTCGTTTTTGTCATGCAGGGGAAAGGACTACATCGTCACACAACTCTAGTACCTGGTGTCTTGGTGTGGGGTGCCATTAGTCTGACATCTCGGTCAGAACTGGTCATCATAAGGGGATCTGTAACTGCCCCAATGTTGCCAACATTTTCCAGACAGTGGTTGCCCATTTGTTCACCAGACAACCTTTTACGAGCAAGATAACGCAAATCCACACAGAGCCCGCATTAGTTTGCCGTATCTACACGAGCAAAACGTTCACGTACTACCATAGCCAGCAAGCTCACCAGACCTTTCACATATTGAACACCTCTGGGACATGATCGGCCGAGAACTCCAACAACATCCAAGAGGTGCGCCAACCACTGTCGCTGAAATGGAACAGCAACTTCGCGCTATTTGGCGTTTTATCCCTGAGGAGGACATTATAGAGAACTTACGATAGCCTTCCCCGTCCCCTTCACGAATGCATTGATGCACGGGACGGTTTAACATCATACTAATTATATCACTTTACCCTGTAGGTTCGAGTCCCAGCTGGGTTAGCGTTGAGATTTATCTCCGCAAAATTCCCCGCCCTGCCCACGGTCAGTAAGGGACACCGATGGGCTTGGAAAGACTGCCGTCCGTCGGATGGGATGTTAAGCCGTGGACCCGTTTTGGGAGAGCCATACCCTGTGCACGTTAAAGAACACGCTGGATGGCCTTGACGGGAGGCTACCATCTGTCTCCCAACAGCTGTTCCAGTGGGTCCCCTCCCCCAACCTTCTCTGAGCCTTCGGGGTCCATGTGACCTGGCCATTTAGCCCATGGTGTGCAAAAAAGTGCCGCTCAGAGGTAAAACAACCCAACACTGTAGGTAAAGTGGTAATTTTTCCATATTTTTTTTGATAATGTAATCAATCGCACATCACAGTGTATGTTAACAGCTGCCAGCGTTTCAATAAAATGTCATTAACCCTTCCAGATGTTGCAACTTTTTCCTGTAGTATATGTATAACCTAGTAAGGTTTTCTAATACCTAAACTGGCAATGAATTTGTCTCTTCGTTTTGAGCATGTGAACAATTATACTTTTTTACTCCTTTTTTTTTTCGTTCCGATTTGTTATCGAGATATTTCAGGAAAATATTGTATACTTTTGTAATATTTTATGTGTGTATGGTGTGTGTATTGCATTTGCAACATATGGCATTCTGTGACAAATTGTGTGACAGTAAAATTGTGACCAAACTGTAAAACTTTCAGTGACAGGCGGGGGGCGGTTCTTGAGGTTTCGAATTAACAAATATAGTGAGTGGGTTGATTATGGTTGATTACAGAATTCAGAAAAAATATCGGGCAACGATTTTTTTTAGAAATTGATGATTTCGCAACGATCGTGTTACGTAACACGAAGGTTACACAGGCCAGTAATCAACCATAGTGTTCGGATATTTTTTGAGCGACTGTACCTAATAAAATGGCCGTTCACCGTATATTAATGTTGAATAATGGAAAATGCAATTCTTTGAAAATACTGCCTAATGAGGTAATTTTTATTTACTTATATATATATATATTCTGTTCTAGAGTGTGTCCGGTTTGAAACAACCATTTTCAATGTGGGAGGAAAATTTCAAATCAACGAAGGTAAAGCTACTGTTGCGACAGGTCGAATATACATCCCTGACAAACCACTCTTCAACGATCCACCACCTGATTATGTGAAACATGAGTCAACTGAAACACTTTCTGGAGCTGATATCTACAATGAAATAAGAATCGAAGGATATGAATATGGACCACACTTTCAAGGAGTTATTGAAGCAGATTTTGAAGGTAAGGATTTTTCTTGGAAGTTTAATTTGGCTGTAAGAATATCATCAATATACACTACAGGAAATAAAAAATGCAACACTTGCAACAAGGTTTGCAAATATGACGAAATTTAGAGAGGCGGTAATATGTATAAATGCATGGAAATGATTAGGTTTGTAGGACGATCGAAACGATTGGACAGGCGCGAGCTGATGTCACAGTTATGGAGCAATCAAACACGGACAAAGGCAATCAAAACTCCCTGGTTGACAAAACGTTGTGGAAATTGTTCTAAACCGCTAAAGTTGCTCTTATGCACACGTTGACAACCGTTCCAACAGTTAACAGACTTTGAGCATGGAAGAATCATCAGCCTTAAAGAAGCTGGTTTATCGTACAGAGATGTGGCCAAGAAGGTTGGACCCACAATCCCAGCAGCATCGTACACATATGGCGTCAGAGATGTGGCCAAGAAAGTCAGTGGGTTCAAGAAGGGTCCAGCACACTAAGACAAGGATCAGGAAGATGGCATATGACCACGAAGAGTAACAGGACCGCCATTTGCGATGACATTGCGTGACAGATTCGCGACTACAACGCAACTGCAAAGGGACAGACAATAGGTAACACATCGAATACTTACCAGGTGGATGGTAAACAACAGGCTTTTACAGTTTTCATTGCGAGCCTATAGTCCGGCACTGTGTTTGTCCCTCACATATGCCCACATGCTAGCACATCTTCAGTGGTGTCGCCTCGGCCAGAACTGGAACGAACAAGAGTGGACTACTGTGGTGTCTAGTGACGAATTTCATCTTTGTCTTGGTCAGCACCATGGTCGACAACGTGTTCGCCGTCATCTGGGGGAAAGGAACTCCACCCAGTGCGTGCGACATCGTAACACAGCTCCAACACCTGGTGTTTTGGTGTGGGATACCATTAGTCGGACATCTAATCAGGACAGGTCATCAGAAGGTGATCTCTAACTGCCCAATGATATGTCGAGGACACGATGCGTTTGAAAATATCAGGGACATTATGGGCCGACACCTCCAACAACACCCAAGAGTTGTGCCACCACCGTCGTTGAAATGGAACAGCGACTTTGCCCTATTTGGCGTTCTATCCCTCAAGAGGACACTATAGAGCTGTACGAAAGCTTTCCCCATTGTGTTCATGAATGCATTGCTGCGTGGGTTGTTTCAACATCATATTAATTTTACCAGATAGGTAAAGTGACAATTTTCCATATTTTTTGATAATGTTATCAATCGCATATCGTAGTGTATGCTAACAGCTGCCTGTGTTTCAATGAAATGGCATTAATCCTTCCAGGTGTTGCAATTTTTTTCCTGCAGTGTATAATTTAACGATACTAAACGTTTCATACAACTAAACGTAAGTGACATATTACTCTTAAATAATCGCAAAAGTACTACATTGCTTCTCTTAAAATAGCCATAAATTTTTGCTCTTTTTAATCGACGCATTCCGTTCATACACTACTTTCCATTAATTATTAAAAAAAAAACCTCAAGCAGCTGCTTGTCACAGAGATCTGACAGGAGCCTGTCAGTTTATATGCCATAGTAGAAGGTCTGAGAGAATGGCAGGACCTCAGCAGAAAAACAACACAAACATCCATGCCTTACCCGGGGCTCGAACCCAGGTCCTTTAGATCAGTAGCCAAGCGCGCTAACCACTCGGCCACGGGACGGCTCGAAAAGAACAAAAATGGAAAAAAGTCAATATTGCATTAAAATACGATGCAAGATTCGGTAGTATGTAAATGCACTGGCAGAGAAATATGCAAATGCGTCGAACTTTAAAAGTGGGAGTTTTGAAGCTGTTCTACACTTTTCCTGCGAAGTGCGGGTTGGAATTCTCGAAATAGCAGATTTGTTGGGGATGTCTGTCAGACATCGTTTATTGGAAGAAGGGAAGTGGCGAGCTATAAGTCGGCCCGAATCAGGAAAAAGTCAAGAGATGTTGCCAGATGGTGTAATGTGAACTCTCAATGGTGCATAGATTTTGGCAGAGATTCTAATGAGGAGAGAATACATCCAGACAAAGACCGGCAATAACTCTCAAGGGTGAGGAGCAAGGTGCTACATTAATTACAATTGATGTCAAAGACTTCATCAAGCATATTCAGCCACTTGGCTCAATATGCTATGAGCCAAGTCGTGGGCATGACCTGACGTCATAAGTCGTGGGCATGACTTGACGTCATAAGTCGTGGGCATAGGGTGACCTGACGCCAAGTTGTGACCATAGGATAGCCTGACTACAAGTCGGGGGCATAGGGTGACCCGACGCCAAGTCATGGGCATAGGATGACCCGACACCAATCGTGGGTATAGGGTGACTCGACGCCAAGTCGTTGGCATAGGGTGACCCAACGTCAAGTCATGGGCATAGGGTGACCCGATGCCAAGTCGTGGGCATAGGGTGACCCGACACCAAGTCGTGGGCAGGGCATAGGGTGACCCGACGCCAAGTTGTGACCATAGGATAGCCTGACTACAAGTCGGGGCATAGGGTGACCCCACGCCAAGTCATGGGCATAGGATGACCCGACACCAGTCGTGGGTATAGGGTGACTCGACGCCAAGTCATGACCCAATGTCAAGTCGTGGGCATAGGGTGACCTGATGCCAAGTCGTGGGCATGGCATAACCTGACGCCATAATAGAAATTACCATCAAAATTGATCCAGACATCATGTCAACTCGAACCAGGAACGATGGCACTTCATGTACTTCATGAATAAATCGAGATTTGCTCTCCACAACGATTTGCAGTGTCAATTCATATGAAGAGAGCCAGGATATGGAGATACCATGCCAGAAATATCCGTGTAAGTAGTGATATGGAAGTGTAAGTAGTGACCAGAAATATTCGTAAAAGTAGTGATATGGTTTGGGAAGGAATGTATGTAGGCAAATGTCCAACAGGTACGTCATCACTCTCACGTGCAGGAATGATATCTTGGATCCACTCATCTGAACATATGAGGGTGCAGTAGGTGATACCTTCCTACTGCAAGATGATAATGCCTACTGGCACCACTGTTGCCTTGTCGATTGTTATCAAGCACTGTTGACTGAAGAACAGTATTATTACCTACATGAATGACCAGCCTGGTCTCGTAATCTGAATGTAATGGAACATGCATGTGATATCCTTAGAAGACAATGCTCTACAGAATCCTGAGGAAAGAACAATGGATATATTACCCACAGTACTGGTAGACAGTCTTATCAACAGCATGAGACATTAGTAGTATGGTAGTCGCTTTTGGATGAAAAAGAGCGCTTTAGGATGAGATTATAGAATAGAAAATTATGGGATGAAAAGGAACGAAAAACCCCTTCTATCCTCCCGTATGCTTGTAAGTCATTTCTTCTTGTTTGGGCGACCGCATATATGAGAGGTGTTATGGATGTTTTTTTTTTTTTTTTAAATAGATGCTACCATAGGAAGGGCTCTTTTGCAAAAAATCCTTCGCTCACGATTTACAGAATAGCGGCATCTGGCAGACAGCAAATATGGTAATTCATACAGTGCGGGAGAATTAGTTATGTGGGTGTGTGTACATGCATCTCAGAGTGGAGAATTCGAGTCTCAGCTGGGTCAGCGTTGAGATTTCCCGCCCAGCCTACGGTCAGTAGGGGACACCTAAGGGCTTGGAAAGGCCGCCGTCCGTCGGATGGGATGTTAAGCCATGTCTCCGTGTGCAGGAGAGCCATATGCTGGATGGCCTTGATGGGAGGCTATCATCTGTCTCCCAACAGCTGTTACAATGGGTTCCCTCACCCAACCTTCGCTGAGACTTCAGGGTCCATGTTACCTGGCCATTTAGCCCATGGTGTGCAAAAATGTGCCGCTCAGCAGTAAAACAATCCAACTCGGAGTGGAGAGGATCTGTTTTTTCTTGCTGCAAAGTGTAGGCATATGTTAGCCATGGGAATTTACGCAGGAGTTGGCACTATTTGAAAATTTACCATAGAGATGGATGGAATTTGTTACTATCTTCCCTAAAAGGCCACTTGGCATATGATGATTTATAATAACATATGTCGTTGGAGGGTACTTTTTTGGGGAGGAATTTCTCTATTATATCTCAGGACTAGGATGGAGTGGTGTCTCAGAAGACGTGTGGTGACCTCTATACCTACACTGAAGTGCCAAAACATTACGACCAGTGTGTCTTTATGCAAATTGAAGCAACTGCAGGTGAACAATGGCACATGTGAATTTATGAAATGGTAAAAATAACATCTGATACTGAGCTCTGTTAATCAGTGTTATTATTGCTCATCAAATGGGATATACATAGGAGTTTTCACAAATTCCAAATTGTAATGGCAGTCAACTGGGTCAGAGCATTTCCGATTTACGTTCCAGCTTGCTCACAGTCAGCCACGTTTAAAAAAGTTCAAAAGTCAAAAGTCGGTCAGCCACATTCAATTAGTACCTGCAAAAAGTGATCCAAGGAGGGAATAACCACGAACTGCCTGCAAAGTGTGGGCCAACCACGGCTCATCGATGCTGGAGGTGAGCGAAGACTATCTTGTATGGTACGAGCCAACAGAAGGGATACTGTGGTGCAACTCGCCTATAATTTGAATATTGGTGGTGGGAGCAATGTATCACAAGACACACTATACCGAACCCTGCTGAAAATGGTCTGCGTAGCCACAGGCAACTCTGAGTGCCCATGCTAACTCGGTTCACCGTCAAAAGCGCCTACAATGAGCATGCGAGCACCACATACCTGGGGAAGTGTTGGCACCAGGATGCACTGTGGGAAAAAACAAGTCGGTGGAGGAAGTGGAATGCTTTGGACAATGTTCTGCTGGGAACCCTGAGACCAGTCATTCATGTGCAGGAAACATGACGTCTACCACCCATCTAAACATCATTGCAGACCAGGTGCATCCTTTCATGGCAACGGTATCTCCCTCTAGTAGTAGACTGCAAGAAATGTGAAAAAAATCACACTTTAAGACTAGGGTCTCCAGTAGTACCTTTCAGCATGATAATGTGTCATGCCACACTGCCCGGATTGTTCACGTATGGTTCGTAGAACACGAGGAAGACTTACAGGTATTGCCCTGGCCTCCGAATTCCCCAGATATCAATCCAATCAAGCATCTGTGGTTTGTGTTGGAACATATCCTATTTGCAGCGGTTCAACCACTTAATTTGAAAGAGTTAAAGGATCTGCTTGTAAAGTGTTGGAACTAGATATCACAAGACACCTTTGGAAAACTTGTAGCGTCCATGCCTCGACAGGTAAGAGCTGTTTTAGTGGCACATGGAGGACCAATATCATATTAGGCAGGTGATCATAATGTTTTGGCTCTTCGGTGTATGTGATAATTATATCGGAGGGTCAATGGGAGAGAGAGTATAATCCGCATTCTCAAAATTCATGTTTCTGTTAGAGGAAACACCCTGCTACAAGGAACCTCTATGTCAAAAGGCTTCATGATAAGGGAGAGAAAAATCCTTTGTCATTACATAACATGCCTGGGGTTTCTTGAACTATCATAAGGTCACTTCGTTAGAATGTGGGTGAGAGTGACTTTCTCTGAAGACATACAGCGACGTCTATGTAGGGTGTTTCAAAATTTTCTGTACAAATTTCAATGATAGGGAACACCAAGACAAACCTTTTTTTGTCTGTGAATGTATGACCGCTGACAAAACCGTTCGGTGTTAGAGGGCGCTGTTTGGTAGCGCTGCACATTGGCTAGAGGGACAAAGTGGGAACGGAGAATGGACTTGTGTTTACCATCGGCATTTGCAAATCAGACACATTATGTGTAACATGGAGTGTTTCACGACTGATGAGATGGCTGAAATGCATCTGATGTATAGGGCTACAAATGGAAACGGAAGAGCTGTTGTGATGTTGTACCGACAGTAAACAGACATGTGTCAAACCACCAAACATTTGCACCGGCAACTGTGAGAAACCGAAACATTCTTGCAAACAAGCATGACACTGATTGGGAGAGAACTATGTGCACTCCTGACATGGAAGAAGAGATCCTACGGTGGAATGAGGATGATCCAGGCACATGCAGTACCGTCGACAGGGTGTAGCATAGAGGCAGCCTGTGATGGTCTACTCATTCCAATTGGAAATTTTCTTACATTTTTGTCTTATAATCTTTCAGGGCGATATTTAATTGTTTGCCTTAGGGCGCGATCTAATCTGGCGACCGCCCTGAACACATGAGCTGTTACACGTAACCTCGGTGTGTACCACACCCACGTGTGGAGAGTGTTGCATGAGCAACAGTTACATCCGTTTCATCATCAGAGAGTACAGACATTGCAACCTCAAGATTACCCTCTACATTTGGAATTAATTTGCTGGTTTCTGCAGCAGATTGCAGTGCAGCCAGATTTTCCAGCTCGTGTGCTCTTCTCAGATGAGGTCTCTTTCACACATGAGGATGTGTTTAATGTACACAATTCTCACATTTGGGCGCACGAAAATTCACATGCCACAATGGAGCATGGTCATCAACGACGGTTCACCATCAGTGTTTGGGTAGGTATCGTCCATGACATTTTGGTTGGGTCATACCTGCTGCCTCCCTGACTAAACGGGCAGATTTATTGGGTATTTCTTGAGGAAACGTTGCCGGGAATGCTGGAAGATGTTCCCATGGATATTCGCAGACGATTGTGGTTTCACCATAAGGAAACCCAGCACGCTTCAGCAATGATGTGAGGGATTATCTAAACGCCATTATTAGGGGCCGATGGATGTGCTGGGTGAACCCGTCGCCTGGCCACCAAGATGCCCGATTTAACATCTATCGATTTCTTCCTGGGGACACATGAAGAACCTCGTGTACGAGACTTCCATTAACTCAGATGAAGACCTCGTCGCAAGAATCGCTGTCGCCTCTGCAACTGTTCGCAAACATACCGTAATCTTTCAACGTGTACGTCAATCAATGCTTCGACACTGTCATAGATGTAATGCTGTTCCCGGTCGCATCTTTGAGCACCTTCTTTAAAAAAACATGTAGTTTACATTTGTTTCTATTCATTTATGTACCAGCCCCACCGATATTTCTGTCAGCGTCCTCTAGCACTGAAGGGTTATGTCAGCGGAGATATATTCATAGACGAAAAAGGTTTGCCTTGGTGTTCCCTATCTTCCATTGAAATTTGCACAGAGAGTTTTGAAATATCCTGTATTCTGTTCATTTATATCTTCTTTCACTATTTACGTATAATAAATTGGGGAATACTAAAATTGCTAAAAAATTGGTATCTTGATTTAATGAATCTTAGTTGTTTGCATAATTGAAAAAAGAATTATAATAAAAAATATATACCCACTCAAGCAGTTGCTTGCCACAGAGGTCTGACAAGAGCCTGTCAGTTTATATGCCATAGTAGAAGGTCTGTGAGGATGGCAGGACCTCAGCAGAAAAACGACACATACATCCATGCCTTATCTCGGGCTCGAACCCAGGTCCCTTAGATCAGTAGCCAAGCGTGAGGCTTATAAAATTCTGAACAATTTCAACTGTCCATATGCATTTCAAATTATAAGTATTACCAAAATTTAAATTTACAAAACTCTTTTCAACACAAAGTCGTGAAAAAGCGTGCACTTTTCCTGGTCCTAGGCACCGATGGGCTTGGAAAGGCCGCCGTCCGTCGGATGGGACGTTAAGCCATGGCCCCGTGTGCGGGAGAGCCATACCCTGTGCACGTTAAAGAACACGCTGGATGGCCTTGACGGGAGGCTACCATCTGTCTCCCAACAGTTGTTCCAGTGGGTCCCCTCCCCCAACCTTCTCTGAGCCTTCGGGGTTCATGTGACCTGGCCATTTAGCCCATGGTGTGCAAAAAAGTGCCGCTCAGAGGTAAAACAACCCAACCTGGTTCTAGGCATGGAATTAACGATTTTTCTGTATATTTGATGAAGGATGATTATTCTTTACTCTGTTTTCAGAACGTTTTTTACATTCTTCTCAACGACAGGTAATCAAGGGCTTGTGAAGTGGAATGGAAAGTGGATTCCTTACTTAGATTCACTCCTCTTGTGCATGGGGTTGGTAGGAGAGAGAAGTGAACTGATTTTGCCCATAGGAATCGAGTCTGTGAAAATTGATCCAATTGTCCATTACAAATATTTGAAAGTTAGATCTGATGATGATCTGAAAGGTAAGAATTCAATTTTCTTTCAATTATCGTTGTTGTTAAGATTCAAGACAAATGCTACAAGTAATATTGTTCTATTAACATAGAGTTTATTATAATAGTTTATTAAACATACTATAGAGGGAGTTGTGTCTACTCAGATAAAATTCGAACCGCAACTAACAACTTTTTTCTTCTGATAGTTGTATCCGGCTTTAAGCATTTAGAGCAAACAATATAATCAGAGATAAGCTAATATCAAATCAGGAATAATTAAGATAGATGTAGAGTAACAGATCTTCAACACTTTGTGGCGAATACATCGAAATAGCAGCACAGGCCTATTCAAACGGAAGATTCCCTTGAATTATCTAACTGAGAAAGGAATCTTAGTCTTGTGCAAGACAAAATGATTTTGATAACAAAATCATTTTGTTCAAGAAATCAGAATTGTTAAGAGTACGATTTTCCTGATGCAGTGGGTTGAGTTGTTTTACCTCTGAGCAAACTGAGATGTCGGAACATGAACAGAGATGTCGTTGTGCATGAACAGAGTAATGCTAAATGGCCAGGTCACATGGACCCCGAAGGCGCAGAGCAGGTTGGGGGAGGAGACCCACTGGAACAGCTGTTGGGAGACAGATAGTAGTCCCCCGTCAAGGTCATACATTGTGTTCTTTAACGTGTAAAGTGTATGGCTCTCCCGCACATGGGGCCACAGCTTAACGTCCCATACGACGGACGGCGGCCTTTTCAAGCCCATCGGTGTCTCCTACTAGACCGTGGGCAGGTCGAGGAATTTTGCGGAGAAAAATCTTAAATCTGACTCAGCTGGGACTAAAACCTAGGAACTTCAGATTACGAGCCTGGCACGAGAGCGACTGAGCCACCCCGCCCCTGATGGAGTGGGTGTACTGAAGACGAGAGTGAGGCGCTAAACAAGCAATTGGGCAGGTACTATTACACTTCACCTGACATATTTTGTTAACAGAAGAGAATCAGTGAACGCACACATCTTAACAGAGAGAAATTGTAGTGAATGATAATTTATATAGTGTGGATGCAAAAACCAACTCCTGGTCTAGTAGTGATGATATTCTTTAAGAAGAATAACTTATAATAACAATAACAAGGAGGCTTCCAATCTCAAGAACTCGGAGCAAAAGAGTAAATGCGTTAACAATGGAATTGATATTGATTGTTGAACGTCTAATATTCAAGGTGTCCGTGAACGATGGCGTAAACTCTACATAAGGATATTCTTCTTCGTGAAAATAAAAATATCTTGCACGTTAACAGTGGAATTGATATTGATTGTTGAACGGCTATTATACACAAGGTGCCCGTGGACGATAGTATAAACTCTACATGATGATATTCTTGGTGAGAAAAAAAAATCCTACACGTTAACAATGGAATTGATATTGATTGTTGAACGTCTAATATTCAAGGTTCCGTTGAACGATGGCCTAAACTCTGCATGATGATATTCTAGTTCGTGAGAATAAAAAAATACCCTACACGTTAAGAATGGAATTGATTGTTGAACGTCTAATATTCAAGATGTCCGTGAACAACGGCATAAACTCTACATGATGATATTCTTCTTCGTGAGAATAAAAAATATCTTACGCCTGTGTGGGCTATAGTTTCCTCGTATAATGAGTCTAAAAACTAATGACCTCCCATGAACGTACAACCAAATGAACGTTCTGAGGAACTCGTGATCG
The DNA here is from genome assembly GCA_038380435.1 of Ryuthela nishihirai. NCBI lineage: Eukaryota > Metazoa > Arthropoda > Arachnida > Araneae > Heptathelidae > Ryuthela > Ryuthela nishihirai. Next base: position 71,577,415 of record JAWZYU010000008.1, on the reverse strand, counting down.
ATTAGTTTACGAACGACGTATTGTGCAAGTCAGTCTTTGCGAGAATTGCTACAGTTGCCACTTGCAAATTAGATTCTTGCTGAAAGGTTGAGTTGTTTTACCTCTAAGCGGCAGTTTTTTGCACACAATGGGCTAAATGACCATGTCACAAAGACCCCGAAGGCTCAAAGAAGGTTGGGGGAGGGGACCCATTGGAACAGCTGTTGGGAGACAGATGGTTGCCTCCCGTCAAGGCCATCCAGCGTGTTCTTTAACGTGCACAGGGTATGACTCTCCCGCAAATGGGGCCACGGCTTCACGTCCCATCCGACGGACGGCGGCCTTTCCAAGTCCATCGGTGTCCCCTATTGACCGTGGGCAGAGCAGGGAATTTTGCGGAGATAAATCTCAACGCTGACCCAGCTGGGACTCGAACCTGGGAACTACAGATACGAGTCTGGCGCGCTACTGACTGAGCCACCCCCGCCCCCCAGTCTTGTTTCAGAATTTCATCACTGGGTATATGTCTTTATTGTATATGAATACAGATGAAGGATCTTAAGCAATTACACAGTATTATAGATGAAATATTGAAATCGCGAGCTACAGTATACGAAGTACAGTACACGAAGGTTGCCAGATCACTAATTTCTAAAAAAAGTTGCCAGATATTTTGACTGAATTCTGAAATCAACCATAGTGTTCGGATATTTTTTTGAGCGACGGTACATCTCCTACTGATATATGTATTCATTTAATATTTTATTTACCTTTTCACTTCTTTTTATTTTTGATATAAATGTAGATTATTACAATGTAAATAACCCAAGAGCATATGCTCATCCAAGTTACTGTAATAATGAACACAGGAATAAAGTAGTGGTAAGATATATTTGTACAATCTTAAACATCTTCAATTATAGTTGAGTGTGCAATAGCAGAAAAGTATACAAATTATTTTATCGAACAACAGCGGCAATATATATTTCTCAATTTTTTTTTATTTTCTTTTTATATTTTACTTCTAGGAATTCCGGTGAAGATAAATAAATTCACCATGAAGTGCATTTCGGGAGGCGTTGAGATGAGAAATCTGAGGACCGAACTAGCACCACGCCGTCAGACTCAACAGAATGCTCCTACATTAGAAAAATATGATTTCATTCCATACAATGAGGAATGTGCACTGACTGATCAACGTAAAGAAATGTGCCAAGAATATCTCAAAATATGTTGCCAAGTAGCTAAAAACATATCTCTTACAACTGGAGAAAAACAAGTATCGAAAGATATCAGAGGTAGCAAAAACATTGTTATCGACGATTATTTTCTTACGGAGGAGCACGTTTTGCTCTCAACTCTAAAAGATATCTCGGAATACGAAACATCTAAAGAACTCTTGAAAGATCTACCGGAAAGATTTAACAACTATGTCCAGAACGTTGCTAATGATATTTTATCTAAAACATTAATGACCGAAGTTCCTCTGCGAGCAATGTTAGATATCGTTGCAGAAAATTCGAGTCAGAAACTCAAGGTGTTGGAAATTTGTGATGGACATATTCCTTTATCTGTTACGGTACAGGATATGTTCATGAAATATTGTCATCTACAAGTGAATTGCACAATTATTCATCCTGGTCTAAATTCGCTTGATTTGAAAATGTTGGAAAAATTAGACATTAAAGTAGTGCATAGTAAACCTACAAAGATTGATTCTCCAAATCAAAGAAGTAACGACATTGTATTAGGTACATTTTGCTTTGGTTCAAAGAACGATCTTAAATCTTATATCAAAACACTTTCTTCTGCAGTTAAAGATGAAAGGTTCATCTTATTGTTCCACAAATTTACACTCACAGCACCTGAAGCATTTCTTTCTGAACTTTGTGGCGAGGTGCTTGAGGTTCAACAAACAATTAAACTAGAGAAGATCTTTGTAGAGGAAAGTTTAGTGATAATTTCAAAAAAAAGTGATACCTTAGGTTCATCTGTGTACTTACTAAAGAAAACTATTCCGTGGAAGGCAGGGAACAATTACAGGATTGTCCCTGTGGTTGAAGGCAGATATGATGAATGGGTTGAAAAATTGAAGCAAACTCTGCATGAAGCCAAGGGCTCTGACATTAGCTGTGTGTGGCTTGTTGCCCAAGATAGCCCTTTAAATGGTATAGTGGGATTAGTTAACTGTCTACGAAAAGAACCTGGTGGTGAGAAGATCAGGTGAGTGAAGATAATTTCTTCTGTGCTTTTAATATTTTGATGCCAAATATTGTTACGAAATTTCAGTAAGCTTTATTTGACGGTAGAGTGCAATTGGTTCGAAATCACCAAACTGATACAAAATGAATTTATTGAATAGGTGAAACAATTATTTATACAACACATATGCCAGCTTAAAAGGGGCGAGAGTGGCTCAGTCGGTATCATTCAGATCATTTTGAAGTATCTGATTTTTATTCATCCATCCAGTCTCTTGCAAGCCTATAAATATCTGCTGTAGCATTGGAATTCTGTGTGAGAACATCAAAAGAATAATCTCTGCGTAGATTCTCACATTCGAAGTACCTGTAGAGAGAAAATGATTAGTTAAGTTATTGGGTTGTTTCACCTCTGAGCGGCACTTTTTTGCACACCGTAGGTTAAATGGACAGGTCACATGGACCCCGAAGGCTCAGAGAAGGTTGAGGGAGAGGACCCATTGGAACAGCTATTGGGAGAGAGATGCTAGGCTCCCATCAAGGCCGTCCAGCGTGTTCCTTAACGTGCACAGGGTATGGCTTTCCCGAACACGGGGCCACGGCTTAACGTCCCATCCGAAGGACAGCGTCCTTTCCAAGCCCATCAGTATCCCCCACTGACCGTGGGCAGGGCGGGGAATTTTACGGAGTTAAATCTCAGCTGACCCAGCTGGGACTCGAACCTGAGAACTACAGATTATGAGCCTCGCGCGCTAACTACTGAGCTAATCCCGCCCCCGGTTAGTTAAGTAAATGATGTTTCAAGAGAGAGAAAGTGCCCCCAATATCAACAGCCCCTAATCCCAGGCAGAGACCTGTTTCCCCACCACTACAGACTGAAACCATCTACTCCTGTCTAATGTGGATTTGATGATGCCCAAAGATGCAAGGATTAAAGTACCTGAGGTGGCCATTGATCAGGATTATCCATCAGTGATAAAATGTATCCTATGAATCTATTCGCTTGGAGCTGTCAACCCACACACAAACATAAAGCAGGTCGGAAAATTTACCCTCAATATAAGCCCGCAGACAGAGCAAATTCAGCATCCATAATCAAGCTAAGAGCCATTATTCCATTCAAGTTCGTATTTATGGTCATTATCATCAGACCCTGTATCATTAACAGATCCTCAGTAGGGTAGAAACAGAAAAGTAGTCATTGTAGTCTAGATCAATTGGCAAAACTTCTCTGGCAGTCGTCCTTTCCCGTTACCTTCCACAACAGAATATCTCTTTTGAAAAGTTACAACGGCATGCAGCATGAATTGTTAGGATCGGACTTTAGGTGCTTGGCCGTTTATGTGATTCATCACAGGGAATTGGTTCATAGCTCTCCATGCAGGGAATACCTAGCTACCATTTACAGATCTATGACCCATACCCAGGGAGTAGGAGGAAAATATAGAGATGTAAATTTTGAAATGCAGCAAACTGGATCTAATATATTTGTCATCATTCCTATTGTAATCCCAATCAATGGTTTGGTTACCACCTGAAGAAATATCTTGAGCAAAAATATTAATCATAAATTAATAATCAACACGCAGAGAACAACATTATTAGAAACAGCAAGGATTATACGGAATACGTAAAAATGCAGAAATGTAAAAAATGGAAGAAATTCTAGAAACCTGAGATATAAACGATTTAATCTAATTATAT